>JANAVB010036819.1:5417603-6090103 GCA_029216955.1 Iris pallida | reverse complement strand
CTTTAGAGACCATTGACTCTGGCACGCTTTTTCGGTGCAAAGCGGGTCCAACGACAGACACCGTTTTGATCCAAAATTATTGTTTTGCTCCTGTGTCCAGAATTGGGCTTAAGGACAGACAATCCGAGCTAATTTGGCTATTCTGAGAATGTTGGTAATGTTTATTTCAGCATCCGGAGACTTTTTGTATGTGTTGACTTTAGTGACTCATCTGATGTGGTTGTACTATCGGTTTTGCCAGCTAATGACCTCAGGCAAGTGCACTTTCTGATTGCTTTCGATTCATAGTAATCTTTTCATTTCATGTTTATACATATGTCTTGCTGCTTGTTGACACGCTCGTCACACGGAGTAGTCGGGAGGGAAAATATCTTAGTAGACGTGTGGACTACCCAGAACTATCCCAATATGTCTAATCTTGACTGATAGCAGCTGCACACGACACGTGCACCGTATTTATCCCCTAGCTGTTCACATGTCGAAAAGAATATTTCACACCACATAGATAGTTGTCTTTTATTTGTTTTTATTTTCTTCTTCACAACATGTCATGTCATCAGTTACTTTCCAGTTTTCATCTCTCATATGTTATTTTTATGTCTTGTTAATTCTATTATGTTTTCGCATTGCCGTCGATTTGTGTACTTGTTCCATTCCTGACTGGAAACCAATATTTTTCAGGTTAGCTGCGACTTCACTTAGCTTTGGGGATACGGGTGTACATGTAGACAGAAACCTAAAAATAGATAGCAGTGTATCATTTTCATTAATTGTGAGAACTTTGTATTTTCTTTAAATATAAATGTTGTAAATATTGTAATAAATTAGAAATGTGAATGAGCAGCAAATGTTATATTTTTGTGATTTTGAGCATCTTGGCCGTGACAGCGTTCTACCGCCGACTCTGCGGCATAGGCTGGCTTGGACACGTCTCGTATCCGAAAAAGCGGGTGCGGATCGTGACAAAGGAACTCCTAGTCATTCTCTTAAATTAAATTAACCCTAACTCGTGAATGAGCATTTTTTAGTCGCAGGCTCACAATAGTACGACTAACTTAAGTACTATCACGAGTTCGCATGATTTGCGAAAACAGACCTGTATGAGCCACCAAAAAAATTTGTCACGACCCGCACCCACTTTTCGGGATACGAATGCGTGTCCAAGCCAGCCTACGCCGCAGTGTCGTCGATAGAACGCTGTATAGCCACAATGCTCAAAATTATAAATAATGCTCATTCACAAAATTAATTTAATTTACAATATTCACAAGTTTTACATTTGCAAAAAAATATAAACTCTTACAAATATTGAAATGATTACAACTCATCTATCAAGCTAATCTCTAGGTTTTCGTCTGCAAGTACACCCGTCACTCCCAATGCTAAGTGACGCCACAGCTAACCTGAAAATTGTTGGTTTCCAGTCAGGAATGGAACGAGTACAACTCTCTGAATGCAGTTTTAATAAATAAAAATGACTATACAACAGAGGTTAGCCTTTAAATATATGATTTAAAAAATAAACACAGAAAGACAAAATAAAACTAAACAAAGGAAAACAGTAAATAAATACAAAGACAATACTCACCGACTGACTAAAGTACCTTTCATATGTGATCGGTCTCGGAACAATTACACGACACGGTCTACGATATCCACACTGTATAATGTACACTATCTACACTGTATAAAGGAATAATAAAACATTGTCTATACGGTATAATGCAATAATAAATCATGGTCTATACGGTATAATGCAGTAATAAATCACGGTATACACTATATAAGGTCAGATCACACATCCTTGGTACTTTACCTCCCCGACACGACAAAATGTAACAAATATAAAAGACGGAAATCACATATCTATTGACTAACAATGAGATATATTAAAGCTCAATATCGAAAACAAACAATAAACTGTACTCGCCTGTGGTCCTTTGCTAGTGAAACCGATAATCCAAACCACTCAGTGTGCCACAATTGTCAAAACTCATACAACAGTATCCGGATGCTGAAATAGACATTAACAATGTTGTCAGAACAGTCAAATTAGCTAGAATTGCCTATCCTTAAATCCAATTCTGGACACAGGGGCAAAATGGTAATTTTGGGTCAAAACGGTGTCCGCCGTTGGACCCGCTTTGCACCGAAAAATGTGCCAGAGTCAATGGTCTCTAAAGTCATTAAACTATATGCCTACGGATTCGGTTTGATGATACAAACCCTACCGTATATCCAAAGTTGAATTTCGACGGGCCGTGCAAAAAATCGCCCTTTGAGTCGGATCGTGGGGCCCACGAAACGGCGATCCGGTCAACTATCTCAGAATCGGACCAAACTTGGCATACAGGACCAGAAAAATAATACGGTCCAGTTGGCACAAGTTTCATCTCGATCTGACGAACGTGCACAAAGTAATTGAAAAATTTACAAAGAGGTCGATACGGTGAATTTCGATGGATACGCATCAAATTCGTCGCACACACGCAACCAATTTGAATTCTGTCAAAGCCCACACGTCCTCGAAGCCATTACGCACCTTTCTATGCTTTCTGTTCGCGACTACGTCGTCCGGATTGGCGGGACGCACGTCGTATCGAAGAGTTTTTCTATATTTTTAATATTTTAAAACTATTTTTTGGTCAATTTTAGGATTCGATTTCTCGACACGTAGTCGATGATTTTGGCCTCTGTAAAAATGTTTGTGAAGGCCTATAGGTTGTCTACAACATTGTTTAGAGGGTTTACCAAATCGGTCGCTTGGATCGACAAGAATTGATCTTCCAATAGAGGTGTTGGGACTTGTTCTAACTCTGTTGTCGATGTTTGAATCAATTTCTTGAAAGATATGGTCAACTATATTCGAAACTAACTGAAGGGTCACGTAGGGGATTATATAGGCTACGCGTAGGTTTTCGTAGCTCGTAAAACGATGAAACGATGAGTGAGAAAAGGGAAGGAGAATATGGTTACCTGGGCCTACGCTGCTGCTGCTGCAGTCGCAACCCCGCGCGCGTATGGCGGTGATGTTGGCCGCCGGCCACCGTGCGGCAGCTGCGCACTCGCTCGGCGGATCCCTGGGGGCACGCTCGCGTCAGGAGATCGGGGTCGAGGGATTGGACTAGGGTTTCGTGGTGGTTTGGTTGTTGTTGTTGTCGTATTTATTGAACAGGGTCGGAGGGGGGAGACTTGGCGCTCGGGCTGGGAGATTAGCTACAGTCGGGATGGGCTGGGCTTGGTTTGCTTTCTTCTTTTCCTTTTTATTTCTTATAAGCAACTAATATATGTATATTTATATATATACACATATATGTATACATACTAGTATATATTTATATATATATATATACATACACACATATATCTTTACATATAAACATGCCTAAATAACTCCATAATACTATTTTCTAATCTAGATCCATTTTAGGCCTATATAAATGTATACACATATATTTATACATATCTTTGATAAAGAATAAATAATAATAACTAATAATAATAAATAATTTATGCTTAATAACCCCAATAATAACATTAATAATAATAATAATTCCAATAGTAATTAAAATAATTCAGTAGTAGTTTCTGGGTAGGCATATCATATACCCCCATTACTGGGCTCCAGAAAATCATATCAATACTCTAAAATACCAACTGATCTTATTAATATATATTTTATACGTGTAATTTATATTTAGAAATTATTAGGCGTTTCCCAAAATATATACAAAGTATTTGTACATACATAAATATGTTTACACGGGTGTCTTTTGTCTCGCTGCATGCCTACATGGGCCTGGTCCGATCCGGGTCCAGTCCGGACCAGTTTGGCACAACCAGGTCACTTAAACGTCAAATAATATTAATAATGAATAATTAAACTATTTATAGAGGTTAAGTCGCAACTTGACCTGGTTTTCCTATTTAGGACATCACTATGGCTCGGCCTTCCCTACGAGGGCTAATACACTAGTCAAAGCACGCCACTGTACTATCTGTGCTACGATTTCTAGTCATCTTGTACTCCAATTCCTAACCATGACTAAAATCATCTACCGTAATAATTAACTAATTAATTATTTATAAAAATCTAAAAATTACCCTTTAAATAAAATAAATAATAATAAAAATATTTCAAAATTTTCGGGAAGGGGAGCTACAAATATTTTGATTGAACTTTCTGTAATTGAATTTTCTGTGAATGATTGTTTATTTATTTATGCCAATAACTCAATAATTTATTAATTGATTTGACAATGCAGAAGAAGCTGCAGTCAATTAGATTGAATCGTGAAAGAGAAGTTGTTGCAGCCATTCGGACTGGCCATCAAGATTGGCGAGGCACATATTCTCGAAACATGATTCAGGAATTTAATAAAATTTTGGGGATCAAAACAATTCTTCTGTGATGGATTTCAAAAAATTGATTTTCAGATTTTGATTTTGTTTTACCACCGTTTGGATTTGAAAACCAGTGTCCTAAATAACTTAAAATGCTATTCAGTATTTTTGATAACATAGATATATGAGATTTTCCTACTAAATTTTGTCAGAAGATTTTATATTATGATATTATATAGTACTTTGACATTTAGATAAAGAAGAAAAAAAAATGATTTCTAAGTATTAGTTCTTAAGTATCTTTTGAATTTCCAAGCATACCCTAACGTGTAAGGCTACTTCACAATCATAATTCCTACTCATTCTATGGATATCAAGGAAGAGGTAGCAAATCCTGATAGTGAAATGGTAACTTGATTGCAGCCATATGCGCGTTGGCAAGGCACAAGATTACTATATCACGCCAGAAAATGAGAATAAGGAAAATAATTTTGAATTCAAAGATCATACATGGTTATGGGTTGAAACAATAGGGCATGTGACCATTTTATTGATTATGTGGAATTCAAGATCATTAATGATTTCAAGTATCGTCATACTTTTCTATTTTCATAAAACCTTTTCATGAATATAATTTTTAAATATTTCTTCTGAGAATATATTACTTCATCTCTGTAAGGTAGATAAATATCTTGTCTCTCTATATAGTTTTAAAAATCCTACCTATACATTTTTAAATTTCGAGGAAAATTTTTTGTAAGGTGGGTAGAGTGTCATAACCATTTTTCGTTTATATTATTTCCAAATTCGAATTATTTTCAATAATCATTGTTAAAATTTATGATTTATAGTTCAAATTTATTTATTTTATTTTTTCATAAAGACCATTAAAAACTTTTCTTCAAATATTTTGCACCTTGGTCCTTGGATCAATTATGCAAATTGCACTAATGCATAGACACATAGGCAATCCATGTGTCATCCAAACATGAATGGAAGAGATAGGTGGCATGGTTGCATGAAAGGTAAGAGTAATATAGTCTTTTCCTAATTAAAATGTAATGATGATGTTTTTATATATATTGTTTTAACTATTAGGGAGAGGAATTCATTTCATCCCCTCATCTCTCCCTAAACTCTCAACCGAGCCCCCCCTCCCCTCTCTCTCTCGGCTCACTCTCTCTCCCCCTCTCATTCTCTCCATCTCTCTCACTCCCTCTCTCCACTCCTCACTCATGCTCGCGCGCCTCCGGCCGGCCAACCTCCATCACCACCTCCAACACCACCATCTTCATCTCCATCTCCATCATCAGGGGCGACCCGATCCCAGGGCAGGCTGGGCGGCGGCCCAGGGCCCCCTGACGAAAGGGGACACCAACATGGAACTATCTATAATAGAACTAATATATATCATGTGCTTTTTTAACCAAAAAAAGTATTGTGGTGTAGTGGTTATAATGTTAGACTTATATTTAAGAGGTCCTTGGTTCAAATTTTGGCTACAATAATTTTTTGTTTTATTTATACTTTTTTTTTACATTATGTATGGGGGCCCATTTTGGAACTTTCGCCTCAGGCCCCCATCAGCTCAGGGCCGGCCCTGTCCGTCATCATCACCACCACCACCATCATCAAACCCTAGCTCCCTCTTTTTCTAAAAAGAAATGGAGGAGTTGGAGAAGAAGAAGATGGAGTAAAAAAAGAAGGAGAAGTTGGAGAAGAAGAAGAGGAAACCCTATTCCCCAAATTCAAATCCCAAATTTTTTCAAGGCAAGCCCTCCTTCCTCGAATTCATTTTTCTTTTTAAATTCCTATGTCATTTTGATTAAGAAATCAGATTGTGTCGTTGATTTGGAAGTTAGGAATTTAATTTTGACTTCAAATAGAGTTCTTTAATTGCAATTTATATGTATGTATGTTAACATAATGCCGACACGAAACTAGGACACGATATAAATACTTTAGTATAAATTGATCCAGAAATTGTGTGGTGATTGTATTGTGTATATACATATATATACACACACAACATATATATATATATATATATATATATATATATATATATATATATATATATATATATATATATATATATATATATAGACACACACACACACACACACACACACAAAACTAGCCTTGATATGTATATATCTATCTAAGGATTCATAGTATTTCAACATGGAAATAAGGACATTCCTATACTTTAAATCAAGTATGGACAAAGGGATGCATATGAAATTATATGTAAATTTATAAATCCATTTATAGTGTAAATAAAAGTATCTATTTGAAATTGGTATCCTAGAATCCTTAGATTACTACGTGTGATATTAATATTTGAACTTAATGCCTTGTTGCTGAATCTAAAGCTAGAGATAAATTTGGTGTCTCTAGGATTTACTACGGAATAATACCACAATTAAGTCTATACATGTATCCTTGTAAATGTAGATGCAATTTGGACACAATAGAGGCTGTTTTAGACTTCAAATATGAGTTTTTCTTTTATTAGATAATATTTTTCAAAGTGTTAATTCTGTCCAAAAAAATTAAAGTGCTAACATATGAAATTTCACTATCTTTTAGTTACATTAGTACACTTTTGGGACACCGGATAGATAATGGACGTTTATGTCAACTTTCTGGATCACTATAAACCGAATTGAATCCTTTGGACAACCTTGTTATGATTTAAAATATTTTTTTTCATATTTAGTCAATTTGGAAATTCTATTAGACCTTAGGATTGACTCATTATTAGTATTTACTTAGTTTGTCGAGGTAGAGCTTGATTGATATTTTGGATACGTTTGCATGTGTATATATTGTGTGGTTCCGGTGTTGAGGGTTGCTCCACCGAAGGGGTTGGCGTACCCGAAAATTCTACGGAGGGTTGCTCCGGGTGTATTTTATACTCTTGTGAAAATTTCAGGCTCCAAAATACTAAGGAGACTCTGCCGAAATTTTTGAAAAATTTCAGGGTTACCCAATTTTGGAAAGTCAAAATGGTTAAACCCTAGTTCCTAAATTTTATCAATTTTCTAGTACAATTCTAATACTGAAATCCTTGAATGTGTTACCTTAGGCACACAATTCTAGTTTGACATTATTTTCCGCTAAAGTTGAAAATCTCATGCTTAACTTTATTTTCGTTTTATGTGTGTTTCCTATCACACTAAGAACGAAATACAATTTAAATTTAAACCATAACTTAGAGTACACTGTAGAATTAGAATTGCATTGGGATGGAAGAGAAACCTTTGGATCACATATTCGAACTCTTGCAATATTATATTTTAAAAATTGATCAGTTCCTGTTACCGGCATTCGTATGGCCATACGATATCCGATGTGAGGCTTAGCTCACTTTCCTGTTTTCTGTTTTTCATTGGATTCCGAATCCCCGAATTCGGCCCTGTAATATCCAATGTAGCATGGTTCCGATATTCTTGAATTTTTTTAAGTTATACGACAATTGTTATAACACTTAATTCTGATAACTCGGAAAACAACTCATGTATCACATCATTATGTGATTCCTGATACTAATGGGACGGATAAATTTAAGCACCGCCCATTAAGTATAAACCTGATCCCGGGTAAATGGAATTATTGCCAAGATATTAGGTGTTGTGTGATCCAGAAGCGTTTTTCTAAATATTGTATTTACGTACATGATTTGTCTGAGGTTTACACATTTATACGTGACACCTGAATTCTTTTAGAAAAAGATGTTAATACCATAAGAAATTCTTTTATCGGTAAATCTACTTTTAAAATTATTCCTTCCTCCAGTTCAATTTCGATAATTTTATCATCTTACCTTACCTTGCTTATCTCATTCCTTGACTGAGGGCTTGCTTGTCGTATTGACGACATAGTTTTGTTCACTAGGTTTTGATGAAGTCAGAGGGGATGCCAATGTACACTGAAGAGGAGCTTAATGAATAAGACAAAGAGGAGGTCGACCTTGGACATCAGCTAGTAGTATTTTGTAGCTGGTAATATATTATATGTATTGGATTAATGGTTGTAATCGGGTAGAAAAACAAAATTTTCTATTTTATAGTTTAGAATATCCTTTAATCAGACTGCTATTTCTTATTTTATGTATCATGTGACTTGTGATCAACCTATCCTAGAATCTTACGGACGACAATTGCGAATATGGGTACTGGAGTATTCATATGTCGCGTAGCCTGGGGATGGTGTTACGTACTCAGCTCGTCATATTTTGGAAGCGGGACGTGACAATTACCTAGTAATAAAAACCACAAATATATCCCAAAAGGTTTTTTTTTAGGAAAATAAGATATCCAAAAGCGAGGATGAGTTTTGGTATATACCAATAAACACCATATTATACTATCAGTGACACGGGCTTGTTTGGTTCAACGAAGTGCACCGAAGTGGAAGATTTCTAAATCGATATTTTGCATACGCGTTGTTTACATATTTTTATTTATTTATTTTGTTTGGACGTTTTGAAGAATTGGAGGTTAGAAGTGAAAAATACAAAAATTTAATTTTTGAATGGTTGTTGAAGTGATTTTAAAAATATAATTTTTTTGTACTTCCTATGTTTGTGTTAAGATACGCTTATATTTAGGTTTAGATTCAAGTCTATATTTAATCACATCTTAATATCTTTTTAAAGAAGTGGTAGGGAAGAAGTGATATAGTTTTTCTTTTTTGATAGTATGTAAGGTTCTCTTTTGATAATAGGATTTCTCACTTCAGCGCAGGAGGAACCAATAATTTCTCACTCCAGAGAAGCCTAAATTAGTCTAAAAATGAAAATGTCAAAATGAGAAAGTGGGAGAGACATAATTTACTATTCATGTTAATCAATAGACATTTCATATTCTTTTCCAACCCAATCAAATACTTGAAGTGCCCATTTTTTTGCCAGTGCCTTCTTTCTCTCCTCCAAATTTTCCTAAGCAATTTTCTTTCAGACGAATATTTTAAAATATATTATCGTCGTAGCAAATTTTCTGTGTTCTCTCTTTCTTAGAAACCAAACATAGCCTAACTATGGCCAAGGGCATCCTTCTAGAACCCAATAAACTAATTAGCGATTTGGATTTGGAAATCCAAAATTCAAATCCAAATTCAAATATTGAATTTCCAAATCCCATTTACCAAATCCATTTTGTTAATAGAATAAAATAAAATTTGTCATTGGATAATAATAAAATATTAATTAACTAAGCTTATAATTATAATTAATATATTAATTAATTATGATTATATTACTAAATAAATTAATAATTATAATTATAATTATGATTATAATAAAGTTATTTATAAAATAATAAATAATTATTAATTAAATATTATAATTCTAATTATAGTTAGAATTTATAATTAAATAATTATTATAATTATGATAGTAGTTTTGATTAATATATTATTAATTAAGACTATAATGATTATCGTAATGATGATTAATAAATTATTAATGAAAATTATTATAATATATTAATTATTAAATTATAAATTATTAACTGATCATAATTGTGATTAAAATATTATTAATTACGATTACAATACAATAGTAATTAATAAATTATTAATTAAGATTATAATAAGACTAATAAATTATCAAGTATGATTATAATTGGATATTAATTAATAAATTATTAATTAAGATTATAGTTATGATTAATAAATTATTATAATTATCATTATCGTTATGATTAATAAAGTTATAAATCATTAATTAAGATTATCATAAAATATTAAATAATATAACTTATAATTAATAAACTATTAATTTATATTATAATTATGATAACTAACAATTAGTTAATTTTTTATAAAAATAATAACTAACTATTAGTTATAAAAAAAATTAAAATAATAATAACGACTAATTTTTATTTAACTATTAGTTTTTTTAATTAACTATAAATTAAACACTTTAAAAAAATAATAATTATAAAAAATGTAACATATAAAAAATTAACTACGTATTAATTAATTAATTAACTAGTTAGTTAGTATTAACTAAATATTTAATAGAACAACGAACTTATTAAAAAATAACTAATTTTTCCTCCAAAATCCAACTTTCTTTCTTCCAAATCCAATTTGGATGTGGTCATACTTTCCATATCCAAATCCATCTCCAGCCAAACATATGATTACATAAATTTGGCTCCAAATTCATAAAATCCTAAAATCCAGCTCTACATATAGTTTACCAAATGAGCCCAATAAAGATTATAATAATATAGTAATTAACAAATTATTAATTAATATTATAATAAGACTAATAAATTATCAACTGTGATTATAATTGGATATTAATTAATAAATTATTAGTTAAGATTATAGTTATGATTAATAAATAATTATAATTACAATTATAATTATGATTAATAAAGTTATAAATTATTAATTAAGATTATTATAAAATATTAAATAATAAAATTATTAACTAACAAATTATTAATTTAGATTATAATTATGATAACTAACGATTAGTTTTTTTAATAAAAATAATAACTAACTATTATGTATAAAAGAATTAATATTTAAAATAATAATAGTGACTAATTTTTAATTAACTATTAGTTAATTTTTAATTAACTATACAATACCTATAAATTAAATATTAAAAAATTATAAAAAATAACTAATTATTATTTAATTAATAATTAATTAGTATTAACTAAATATTTAATAGAACAACGAAATTATTAAAAAAAAAACTAACTTTTCCTCCCAAATCCCACTTTTTTTTTCTCTTCCAAATCCAAAATTTGGATTTGGTCATACTTTCCATATCCATCTCTAACCAAACATAGTATTCCAAAAATTTGGCTCCAAATCCATAAAACCCAGGTCCAAATACACCAAACGGGTCCTAATTGTCGCTATCCAGTTTCACTGCAGCATCATGTCCCATGGTCAATTCATATTTTGACGACAAGGACAAACCAAGCCCTAGTTGTACACAATCTGCACCCGCAAATCACATGATTACAATAGAGCAACTCAACTTGGTTTCATGCTAAAGATCAATTTGGCTGATGGATGTTAAACTTTTTGAATTTAATCTGATTGCCCAAAAGTGGAGACTTAAAAGGGAAGAGGTACCATCAGTCGGTTTATAACAGACTTGTGAGGCAATTCGTAAGGCAAACATCATTTGATCTCTAAGAATCAGGTTACAAGTTGCTAGGACTGAAGAACAAGCAGGAAGAAATTGTTGACACTAATATTATCGATTACAACCTGGAAACTCAAAACTCTTCATATCCTTTCAAGGTCTCTCCGTTCACCTTGAGCCGTCTTTCCGAACACAGACACCACATCAATTCCGATTCAAATTGATCTTGAAATGTTTAGATTTTCAAGACGTTTCAGAAATCTTTCCCCACATCTTCACCACACTCAAGGGGGTCCACAGCACCTTCATTTTGAAAAAAGGACAAGATGGCATCAGAAACACGACTTTCAATTGCTAAATTATACTGAATGTGCACGAATGAATGCGATGACCTATGTTTCTGTGAATAACCTGATGCTGTAGAAACAGGTTAGTATCATCCATGATCTCATTGTAGATGGTTATGTGACGGTGACAAAACATGTGCATCATCTACAGGGTCAAAATCAGGCTTACCTACTGGTACAGCGTCAGGCATTGCAGCAAGAGTGAAAGTTTATAACATTGTAATTAATACAATGGTGAGGCAGTGAGGGAGCATGGAAGCTAATAAAAGGGCCAAGGGCCTCCACAAAAGGACAAATGTGAGGCACAATTATGAAATAACCAGAGCAACAATTGAGGGTTCTCAAAACCATGTGGATGAGTTAGAGAAGACGAGAAAATAAAAAGGAGATGGAAGGTAGGTACCCAGAATGGAGAGATTTCATGAGTTGTGCTACACAAGATGGTCGTAATTTAATATGGTGACTTTGATTAGTAGTGAACATCAACATAATCATAGTCTTGGAGGTCATGAACTCATGATTACATGAAAACAATGTTGAAGAGTAACAGATAAGACTGGATAATAGGTGTCATGATAGATAAATATAGAAAGAAGGGATCTATAATTTTCATAATTTTCTCAAATTCTAAAGACATGTACATCAGATAGTTATTTAGGTTGCTGTATATAATTGTAGCAGTTGAATCTGAATGAGATCTCCAGAGTATTGTGATTGGTAGCATAGGACTCTTATTGGTAGAAGTTAAATTTGCACATAGCAATTAGGAAACACCAACTTATCTGTTAGCTTTAAAATTTGAAATACGTTCGAGAGAGAGAGAGAGAGAGAGAGAGAGAGAGAGAGAGAGAGAGAGAGAGAGAGGGTGGGGTGGTCCTACATGTGTATGTATCTACATACAAACATATGCATGCATGTAGTGCGAATAACACAAAGGTTTCTTTTAAAAGTCAGTGGCTGCTTTGTAAAATAATAACTGCGTAGCAACCTTGCTCTGGCTTGATAATGTTCGGGCACTATACCATATATAAGGTGTCCTCACTTATTCATTCGTTACTCCCTACTCGTATCAGTTCTTTCTGCACTTACGTTAGGACAAATGAGTATAGCTAATACTTGCTCTCTTTCTTCACAAAAAAAAAGTTAATATAAAAAAAATATATCGATTAAAAACCTGCACTGGGACTAAGAGTTGAAAGGAGAAAACACAAACCTTTTATATTTCTTTCCAGACCCACACGAGCAGGGAGAATTTCTACCTAACTTCCCACCCTTTCCAACATCCACTGGGGTTGAGCCCATCAGTTTTTGCACCTACGGAAGAAAAAATAGAGTACAACTTTGAAAGAAATACAAAGATCAATTTGATTAACAGTTAACAGACTTAAAAATAGTAAAAGCATTCATACCCAAGAAATTCTTAATATTAACTCAGGCTGTTTGAAAAGATTGCATTGCTTGAGAAAAAAAAAAAGAACATTAACAGTGAAATAATATCCTCTCTTCTAAGGAACTTGAAATGCATTCGAGTAAATCTTATTATTGTAATCATTTGTATATTTCAAAAGTTATATGAATATTCAGTTATGTTCAGTTTTGACAAACACCCTTGGACTATCAAAACATGCACACTCAGGTACATGTGACAGATACATACAGAGCATGACTTTCAAAACAATTAAGTGAAATTGATAGATATGAATTTGAACATAATAAGTGGAAATAAGAAACTAAAGAGCGAGTGTGAGACTCAAATAGAAAGATGCCTGGTCTGCAAAAGCACTCGATTCTGCTATTCCAATGGCTCTACAGCAAGTATTGATGCCACTAAGCTTCGTAAGTCTAGGAACTCTGGAGCAAGTATGTAGATTCTAAGTAGACAGAATTCATACCCTGTTACCTCCGACAAAGAAAGAAGTCTGGTCAGAATATGTACTATCTCCACACAAATAAGCTTACCCACCTCCATGTCCCTTCCAAAATATCTATGGGCTTCCTCCAGTAGGCTTAAGATCTAAGTTATTGTAAAAATAGATAACAATCAACTAAAATGGGCAATTTAGAAACCACAAGAAGGTGGGCCCAATTGGTAAACTGGTGAGGGGCTTATGTGGGAGGTCCTGACTACGATTTAAAACAACCACAAGTTGTGGTTTTGCACTACAGAAAATTCTGAGCAGATTCTCTGGGCTAATATTAAGAACTAAAAGATTATACATAACCCAAAGGTTGGCGGAAAGTTAATGTAAATCAAATGAATTAGGTCTTGCAAAAGTGGCAATTCATACAGACAAAGTCCCACAAATCCAAAGGCATATGCGACCATTTTATATTCTAACCTTCATTGGTTTTTCTTGAATACGATAACTCTATCAATAGAAGTGCACTTCCAATCTCAGGTCCACAAAAGGGTGATATACGTAGCTGAAACAAATCATTCCAAATTCTTTACTGTTTCTCGGTAACATCAAAGGTGTCAGAATATATTGCATATGATTAACCACAAAGGCTATACAAGATAAAGTATTTGAGATATGTGGTTGCGATTTCATATCCAACACATTAATAATGTAATAGTTCTCAATGTTGACAAAGGGTGCAATTGAGAACCATTTCATATCCAACACATTAATAATGTAATAGTTCTAAACGTTGACAAAGGGTACATTTGAGAATCTATGTAAAGTTATTTTGACACTGATGACAAAGGATGTAAGAAGGTATGTAGAGTTATTTGACACTTTTTGAGATTAAACGGTAAATAGCATCCGTTTAAAGATAATTAAATTAAGGAAACAATATCCTAAGTTTCCCTAAAGCACGGGAAACAAAAAACAACAAGATACAAACTCAAATCTAACAGAAAGTGAGATGATCTGCCGGCTAAGCAACTTGCCGCAGCTAGAATCCTTTCATCTGCACAAGTTTGCAACAATAATGTCTATATCTTGAGCTTTCTCATTTCTCCATAGTGGCTTATCCTTTTCGAAGACCTATAGAACCTTGCCTTCGACCTATAACACGTATAGGTCTTTTCTTCATCTGACATCCCCCCACCCCCCACCCCCACTCCCACTCCTACGTACCCAATAAGGTTTTAGGTACATTGTCAAACAAGTACCATAATTCCCATTCCTAAAGTGTGTTTAGGCCCCTTGCTGATCCGACATACCTGACATACTTCCCTTCCCTGTGTGTATAGACCCATGTCCAGATCTAACACACTATTATCCCTAATCTAATGTGTGCTTAAGCCCACGATGTCGATTCCCCTCTTCATCAACTCACAACTCAAGTAGATCCATAGGTAGTTGCATCTTTCTCTAAATATTTGTTATCATCCACTAAATAATCATAATCTTCGTCAATGTATTGGTCATCTCCATCACTATTGTATTGCCCCTCCTCAATAGTTGGGACATTGTTGATAAATGGTATAATGGAAAAGCCATGTTAACTTCAGTTTATCTGTCTGCATCAGTTTCTTTGGAACAGCAATAACTATAATATAACAACCAGGATGAATGCTGCTATCTAGAAAACCATGACTATCTAAGTTATTACCATCTGGAGCAAAACCCTGTTTTCTAAGGTATACTTCTAGAAAAGATGTTTGGCAGTGTTAATTACTAAGGTATGCACACAACTTTACACCTTAATGAATGGTGATAATTTAGCAATCCAAATCAAGGCTGAAGATACGTAAGGCACTTATGACAATAAACTCGAGAATCCGAGACTGGTGGATGACCACTTTCTAGGACATTATATAGGCTCGCGGGCAACATTTTGAAGCATAATTATGCATTTGGAACAAAAAAAAGAGAGAATTTTATACCCATATGTATAAATAATGCCAGACAAAAAAAAAGCTCTTGGTATGCAGGCATCTTCTATATGCTTCTGAATTTCAAGTAGACACATATAGAGAATACCTCGCTCAAGCTTGTTGGCGTTGGCTTTCCCTCCTCCTTTAACTTATCAATCTTTTGTTGTGCCTCTTTCGCCCATGTGTATTTTGACAATGCATTTTCCACCTCAGAGATTGTGCAACTACAATGCACTGTTGCGTCCTGTTTGTGGCTGTTCTTAAGATTCTACAAGCTCCCAAAAATATGCCAAAAGTAAGAATGTTAAAATCCAGCATCTTAAAAAGAAAAGAAAGATACTACAAGATCTATGATTTCAAAGAAAAGAGAATATTTATGTGTGTGTGGTTGGTCTCTGTGTTCATGCACCCACATAAACCTCCATCTTACCCCAAGTTAAATGTTTCCCTGTCTATAGACTCATAGAAGGGTGCAACCATTACAAATAAGATGTGTGATATAATTCATGAATAGCTTTTTAAAAGGTCACTGTCTAGGCATATCAGATCCTCTTCTATCGCCTTGCCGTCTTAGGCAGCTACTTCAACCATCCTTGACTTAAATGTGACCCGATTCTACTTTTTTTTATAATATGGAATCCAACCCAAGCCTAATAACTTAAGGCCATAAATATTATTAAATATTATTAAATAAGTATTAAATGTGACCCAATTCTACTTTTTTTATAATATGGAATCTAACACAAGCCTAATGTCTCAAGGCTATAAATATTATTAAATATTTTAAAATATACTATAAAAGAGAAGGTACAATAGTTCTTTCCCTTTGTCCTCTTTGTCCCTACCCTTTCGTGTCTTCCCTAACACATCAAATCATATTCCTATCTTTGACTGTGATGTACATTGTCAGCTCACAACATGTAAGACTCTCTCTCTCTCTCTCTCTCTCTCTCTCTCTCTCTCTCTCTCTCTCTCAAGTTAGTAATAGTCTTAGCTAACTGTTTCTTGAATGAAACTTGATGCAACTGATATTGAAGTATTACACTTGTGTATTTAGGATACCCAACAAGATTTGCATGGGATGCCTATAATTTTTTTAGTTATACATTTATCATACCAATTAGAAGAAAACCACAACAAATTAGAGCATAAACCACAACTTTTTCTTAACTTACTACACAATAGGCACCCCCAATTTTAGTATTGAGCAACCCGCCTAGGCCTTTTGGTCCTCACCGCTTAACAAGCTCGGTTTATCCGTATTGAAACTCATGTTTTGTTCAAACTCATGGAGTGAGAGTTGCTGATGACTTGGGGAATCATAAGTTATAGTAACTACATGTTTATATTTACCTAACTACTAGTCACACCCCAAATTTTAGTCTTGAGGCTTCCGCCTCACTGCATAGGCCTGTCAAGATTTGTCACCTCGCTACCTCGCACCGCCTTAAAAAGCTTGTTCATGAAACTATGTTTCCGACCTAGGGTAATAACTCGTGCATGTACCTCTTATGCACCGCCACTAACCTCATGCTTCCTACGAGGTCACCCATCCTAGAACTATTCCCGCTAGAGCACTTAAATGAGGAGTTTTCATATAATCCACTTGCCAAAAGGGTTATCCTGGATGGGATAGTATGCATGAGACTCAAAACACTTCTATATAAACTATAAGTTCCTATCTCATAACCGATGTTGGGCTATTGTGTATTCGTTTTTCGTACATATTTGTGACCTCTTTGGGCCGCTACCATCATTGTGAGACCAACAAGCTCCTCCATTTAGGACCAATTCCTTCAACCTAGACCTAGACCTGGGATATCACAAAGAAAGTTTAACATAATGATATTTAACCTGCGTTATGACACCCTTTTCTAGATCGCAATGAATCCGTTCAAAATAATTATGAACTTCAAAATCATGTTTCCTCTAATTCTCATAAATCTAGTACTCATCCCTTCCTCTTGGCTTGCTTAAGACTGCGACCGTTATAAATGAAGTCGTGAGTGAATGGACACAATATATATAATTCACATAACTTTTTTTTTCTGGATGCACACTTCAACGTTATCCTACATAGCTCAGACACAAACATGGCACAAATACGTACTTGATACGGCATGCCAGTGTATTCTAGAGCGACTCTTTCGTGTCCCATTCGTGACCGCTTTTTCGGAGTGTTTGTGCTTCCTGGATATTATCATGAAATTAAATCCCATGTCTTCTAATGGAATAATAGAAATACAACCCTCGAAATGAGACTGGAAAAATAAAAGGAAGGAAAAAGATTATGATGTATTTTTCTTCCATATGGAAAGGAAAGATCATTTTCCTTCATTTATGTTTGATAGGAGGGATGGAAAAGTGAAGAGATGCACTTTTCTTTGATTGGTATGGAAGAAAAAGTGGATGGAAAGAAAGGGAAAAAATATAGGTTTTACCAACACTATCCTCAACTAAAATCATTTATTTACCATTTGACTTCATGAATAATTTTTAAATAATACTATTCATATGCGGTATAATTGTTAATTAATATACTCATCCATTTTTCCTCCCATTTTTGGAGGGATTAAATTTCTTAGGTTAAGAAGGAAAGTAATCCCTTCATTTTTCCTTCTCTCCACTTTTCCTTCTATACCAAACAAGAGAAAATTAATCATTCCCTCCACACTTCTTTCCTCCATTTTCCTTCCTCCCACACTTTACCTTCAATACTTGGGCGTTACAGCTCTTTGAATATATATATATATATATATATTGGGATCCTCGTTACTAAGGGTCTGCTTGAATTGAGGGGGGAAAATAAACAGAGTTAAGTGGGGTTAAATGAGAGGGAGTAGAGTGAAGGGGAGTAGAGTCAATACATAGAACCTTATTTTGGATTGGAGGGAGAATTTAAGTGAAGGGTGTTTAATAACTCTTGCTTGGAGGTTTTGAGTGAGGAGGATTAATAAAAATATGATAGTTACCAAAAATAACATTATTACATGAATTAAATTTGATTAAAATTTTAATTAAAACTTGTCATAATATCTTCACCATAGTTTAAAGTATCGGCCGATACCGATCTGATATGGCCGATACCGATATGGTTTGGCATGTCCCGATCCGATACCGACCGATACCCAATACTGACGGATACTGACATTGGGGGTCTCTTTTCCGATCAATTTGGCAATGAAAATTGAAGGAAAAAAGACAAATCAACACGGATTTGAAGCATAATAAGGTTGTAAAAGCATATAAAAGAAGAATAATGATCTATTGCACGTAAACCAATCGGTAAGGGTGACTACTATTTCGTTTAATTTCAAAACTACCAAGAAATAACACTGAAAATACTTAAAATTATGATGAAATGTATAAAATATATATTTTAAATGTCACTAATTTATTAATAATTATTTGTTTTCCGATACCAAAAAGTTCGATACTCCGATCCGAAACCACCGATATCGCCAATACCGATACTCATAGGAATGGTCCGATTCCGATTCCGATACCGATACTGCGAACCTTGATCTTCACAAATTAGGAAGGTACAGAGCAACATGTTGAAAACAAAAAAAAAAGGAGAAAAAATCATGATATTTTATAGAACAAATAAGGGTTATCTATGACTTTTTAAACAAAATTCCTCAATCTCCCTAGTTACCCTCCGATATTGGGGTTAAAAAAATGGACAAAAGAGGATGAAATAAACCCTCACTTAACCCTCCCTCCTAAACCCCCACCCTCAAACCAAGTATGGTTCCTCTCACTTAACTTCCCATCACTTAACTCTCTTAACCCTCAATCAAGCAGACCCTAAGCATTCCGGTATGTTTTCCAAAATAGCAATCGATTGTCTTTTTTGACCGTTCAGATTAGATCAAAATTTCGTAAAAAAATGCTAAATTGACATTTCATTATTACTAAAGTTGCTTGCGAAATTGAACCTCGCCGGTTGGATCAACGGAGGCGAGGTAGCGCAGGATGGCCGACTGCTTATTGAACGACGCGGAGACGTTTACCATCCCCATGCTCCTCGCCTTGTCCATCTGATCCACAAAATCTAACACAAATATACAGAAAAAAAAAATCAAACAAAAAAAATCAATATGAAAGTGAATTTAGAAGAAATTAGGGTTAGGATTTTCACTGGTGAGGGAGAAAGAGGAGGAGGAGGACGACGATTTGCCGGTGAAGACGCCCTTGATCTTGTCAACCCATCCGGCGCTGCGGACGTGGGGCGTGGAGGAGATGCAGCGGGCGTGGGAATAGCGGAGGAGGGGGAGAAGGAGAGACCGGGGTATAATCGTCATTTCGGGGTGGTTTTCTCGAGATTGTTAGGGTTTTGGCGAAGAAGAGAAAAATTGTCCATGGCCCAGATTTTAGTTTTAGGATGGGCCCACTTAGGCCTCGTGCCTCGTTTGGTTCCCGGAATCTTTGGGTTGGGAAAGGAAAGAAAAGTGATTACTTTCCTATGTTTGGGTACCAAAGAAATTAAGGAGGAAAGAAAAGTAATTCCCAATAAAAGAAAAATTAGGAGAAAAAATGATTCCATCCATCCAAGCAATGAATCACTTTCCCACATTGAAGTATTCACTTTCCTTTCCAAAATTTTTGGCATTTCCAAACATCGGAAAGGAAAATCAAAGGGAATTAAAATTTTCCAAAGGAAATGAAATGACAAGGAATTGATTTCCTTTCCCTTCCATTCCGTGAACCAAACGAGGCCTTAAGGAACCAGGAAAGGAAACTTGTTCCTTTTCTTTGTTTGGTAGCCACAAACTTGTGAATCAATTTCCTGACAAAAGAAAAAATGGAAGGGAATATGGTTCCACTCATGACCCATGGGATTGATTTTTCCTCCTCCTTTCCAAAATTTATTACAAAAAATTATGACAAAACTAACCATGTGTTATTGCTTATTTTACCATTTCATTGTATTCTTGGTCCCTTTGGATTTTCATAATATCATTTTTATTTTAAAAGGTAAGGATATTATTGGAATATTGATATATTTTTGCTTTCCTTTCATGCGCCAATCAAACACTAGAAAGGAAATCAAATGGTCTTTCCTAGGTGGTTTTCTTGTTTTACCAAACAACGAAAATGAAATGTGACAGGAATTCTACTTTCTCATTCCCATGGAAAGGACAAGGGAATCAATTTTCCTTCCGTGAACCAAACGAGGCCTTAGAACTTCTAGGCAAATTCTAGGGATCATCATTGGGCCTGAGATCCATGGGCGCCTGAAAAGTCCGCCCGGCCTGATGAGCCAAAGTCCGATATAGCCCGACCATTAGGGTAGTCCAGTCCGGTCCATATTAGTATAGGGCAGGATTTGGATTAAGCATTCGTCCGTCCGAGCTCGGCCCGAGGTCCGCTCGATACAGGCCCGTCCGAGCCCGGCCCTAAAAGCCCGTCTAAATCCGGCCCGAAAAGTATGTACATACATTGTCTTGTACCATGAGGGATCGGGCCGATAAAATTATGTGTCTAGAAAAAGTATGTACAAGTTCAGTCATTAAATTATGTGATCTGTTAAAAGTAGATTTTTTTTAGGGGCACCTCCACTTCTACTAGGGGACAACCCAAAAATTTTTTAAAAAAATTACAAGTTTGCCATTGGTTTTTTTTACTAGGGGGGCAGCCCAAAAATTACTATAAAAGCCAATTTGATTTTATTTCATCTCTCTCTTTCTTCCTCTACTACTTCTCTTCCTCCACTCTTTTTTTCTCCTCCTCATATAAACCTATAATTAACCTAACCTAGGTGAAATTGTCCCCCAACCTAAAATTGTGGAAGATTTTTGGTAGAATACAGTGTCAATCACTTCTCCCATTTATTTGTAAGTCGTCGAATTTATTTTTGTGTAATATTTTAAGTTTTAACCTAAATTTTACATATAAAAGTTGAATTTTGTGTTTAATGTAGAAATAAATAGAAAATGGAACAACCCGGACCATCAAATGCTGGATACTCTCCTCCCACAACGTCCGAAGAACACTTTGACGCATCGGAAACCCTCGTGGTAACTACACTTGAACTTTACTTCGGGTGAAAAATTGGACTTTGACACAGAGGACTGCCACAAATGTGGCAGTCCCTCACATATATAGGACTGCCAGAGATGTGGCAGTCCTATATATGTGAGGGACTGCCACATTTGTGGCAGTCCTCTGTATGTGAGGGACTGCCACATCTGTGGCAGTCCTCTGTGTCCAAGTCATTTCTTCTTTTAAGCAGCCTGCCTTACCAACTTATCACCAATATTTTTAACATGATCCTCTAGCTAACTCTATAAATAATAATATGAGTATCATTTTCCATTCACTTAAGTGGAGAAATGAAGACATATCACATAAAGAGTAAATACAGAACCATATTTTAACAGTAAAAAAATATATAGGGGTCAATCGTATCACGTCTTGTCCAGATATATATATATATATATATATAACCCAAATATGAACATTGATCCAAATACTGATGTTACTTTCAAGTAGCAACTATATTACATTTATAACTAAATTTTAGAAAACTAAGGATTATATGTTGCAGACATATACGCTTGAAGTGTCTCAACTTGTGACCAAGTACAGACTCCTCTATAAATAATAATACGCTTTATGTAGTTGTTTAGTTTTGACTTTTAACTTCTATTGTAGGACTTGGGATCTTCCGAGGTTGCGGTACATGCTCCAATTTCAATCGATGTAGGGCATTTATTTTGGACCGATCTTTCGTTTCAATCAAGCGACGATGCGGTACAATGGTGTCGAGAAGTTGGACGGGAAAACAAGTTGGTTCTAGTGATATCCAGATCGGCCCGAAATCGCCCGGGACGACACAGACATTCTAACCTATGTACTATAGGTCACATCGGTGATCACTTCGTCATACTAAAGATGATCGGTCATTCTCCGATTCCTCCACCTTCAACAGTTTGGTATAAAAGAGCACCGGTCGAAGCCAGAGCTTGGACCACACCTTTCGCTCATCAAATCGACCATTGTAAGAAGTTGTTGAAGTTTGAGGAGCCAAGAGACTTACCTGCTGACCACTGTGACGTCGAAATCGACTGAGTATCAATGTGTTATATGGAGGACCACTTTTGTATATATTTTGGCATTTTGGTTATAGATGACCACTTTTGTATACATTAAACTATGAAATATGAAGTCCAATATATGTTTCTTACTTTTATCCATGTGTTATATGTCTTTTATCTGGGTGTTATACATGTGTTTTATTTGGGTGTTATACATGTGTGTCATACATGTGTGTTACTTTTATCCAGGTGTTGTCTTTTCTAGGACTGCCACACCCAGGGCAGTCCTTCACATGTGCTGGACTGCCCTGTGTGTGGCAGTCCTTGCTAAAATATTCTGTGATCAGATCACAGAACAATTCATCTAGGACTGCCACACACAGGGCAGTCCTTCACATGTGTTGGACTGCCCTGTGTGTGGCAGTCCTAGATGAATTGTTCTGTGATTATCACAGAACAATTCATCTAGGACTGCCACACACAGGGCAGTCCAACACATGTGAAGGACTGCCCTGTGTGTGGCAGTCCTAGATGAAATGTTCTGTAAATTAGGACTGCCACCCCCTGGCAGTCCTACATTGAATTAGGACTGCCAGGGTACTGGCAGTCCTAATTGAAACTTGTTGTTATATAAATGGCCATTCTCCTGTGTTTTAACACGGAGAATGGACATTCTCTGTCTTAATTTACACGGAGAATGGTCATTCCAGTGTTAAAATGCAGGAGAATGACCATTCTCCGTGTTAATTTACACGGAGAATGTCTATTCTCCGTGTTTCTAACACGGAGAATGGCATTCTCCGTGTAAATTAACACGGAGAATGGCCATTCTCCGTGTTAGAAACACGGAGAATGACCATTTTCCGTGCTAAATTACACGGAGAATGGCCATTCTCCGTGCTAAATTACACGGAGAATGGCCATTCTTCGTGTAAATTAAGACGGAGAATGGTCATTCTCCTGCATTTTAACACTGGAATGACCATTCTCCGTGTAAATTAAGACGGAGAATGCCATTCTTCGTGTTAATTTACACAGAGAATGGTCATTCTCCTGCATTTTATGGTCAGTTGAAACTTTGGAGGGCCATAACTTTTGACTGGGAGGTCGAAACGAGGTCCCGTTTGTCCCAAAACGAGCGTATCTTCGAGGAGGTTGAAAGTAACGGCTTCATCGTTAGACGGCCTTTCGAAATTTTAGAATCGCAAAAAAAATGATGTTTGGACCTCCGTTTTAGCAGTTTTGTCGAAATTTTAGAATCGCAAACAAATATTAATTCAATGACTCACAAATAGGACTGCCACCCCCCTGGCAGTCCTACGCTTATGAAGGACTGCCAGAGTGCTGGCAGTCCTAATTAAAACTTGTTGTAACAGCAAGTTTCAATTAGGACTGTCAGCACCCTGGCAGTCCTCCTTTTGTATAGGACTGTCAGGGGGGTGGCAGTCCTAATTGAAACTCTCTGTGCCAGGGGGGTGGCATATTCAACAGAAGTATTTCAACTTGCGTGTCATCTCGTCGAATGTGGGAGTGTTCTTGAAAGAAATTTGGTGGAGGAATTAGGATTAGAGTGGTGGCAGAAATTTGGTGGAGAAAAGAAATTTGGTGTCATCTCGTCGAATTAGGGTTTAGGGAGAGGGAGAGAGAGCTCTTCTTCTTTTTCTCTTTTGGAGGAGACAGAGAGGAAATGATGAAATGAATAGAAAATTTGAGTTTGGGGGGTTGGGCTGCCCCTAGTAAAATTTGGGCTGCCCCCTAGTAGAATCTCCACCAAATGGGCTGCCCCCTAAGTAAGGGCTGCCCCTTAGTAAATGTGGAGGTGCCCCTAAAAAAAACCTAAAAGTATGTAGTCTAGTGACTAAAGTTCCACTTCAGAGCCTGGAACCTCGGGTCAGCCTCCTTGATTTAAGAGCATCTCCAATCCTATTGTCTTATTTTATTTTGTAAATTTTAGGTGGCATGGAACACAAGACAATGTCTTGTATAGGTGACAAAATTATATTCACAAATGACAATGAGTTTAAAATATCATGTCCAATGCAAAATAATTTTTTACAACTTCCAAGACAATTTTTACTCTTCTACTTCTTTTTATAAATATTTTTATTCATAAATGATGATGTGGACATAAAGATATTGTGAATTGTATTGTCTAGATTTAGACAACCAATTTCTCATTGTCTTTGCCATATCATTGTCATGCCAACTCTACACTTTATTTTACATTTGCATTGGAGAAATACTTTTGGAAAAAATAGTTGTCATTATGTGACAACCATTTTTTTTTCAGGCTGGAGATGCCCTCTAACAGATCACATAGGACATAGCTAGCTACTAGCATAGCTTTTATTAAATTAATAGTTTAATACCTTCTATAGAGAGCTATTCTAATTGTTCTCTCTTGGAAACATAACACAGGTGGGGACACAGGTGGGGTGGGCTCACATTAATATAAACCATTGGATTTTTTCTTCTGGGGATCCAAAGTTAGAGCCACTGAGAAGAAAACTCTCCGTTATCTGAGTAATTTACTTCTTGAGTAAATTGCAAAAAAGCTCTCGTTAGATTCCCATTTTTTACACTAAAAGATTTCATGTTCTTAAAATTTCTAAAAGTATAAAATATGTTTATTTTGCCTCCAAATGACAATTTTACCCCTCCCCCCCTCCTTCCTCGGTTGTTTGGGCTGCGTTCGCCGGCGAGGAGGAGGAGGGGAGTGGGATCGCCGGCGAGGGAGGAGGGGGGGGTGGTCGGGGCCGGCGAGGGAGGAGGAGAGGGGGTGGGGGGTCGGGCATGGGGGGGTGGGGGGGTGGGGGTGGGGGGTCGGGCACAGGGTGTCGGGGGCGCGCTCGTCGGCGAGGAGGAGCAGGGGGTGTGCTCGCCGGCGAGGGAGGAGGGGGGACTCGGGGGGGGGGGTGCGGGGAGGGGGGCGCTCGCCGGCGAGGAGGAGCGGGGGGTGCGCTCGCCAGCAAGGGAGGATGAGGGGGGGTCAGGGCCGGTGAGGGAGGAGGAGGGGGGTGGGGGGTCGGGCAGGAGGGTGTCGGGGGGGCTTGGGGCTCGCCGGCGAGGAGGGTGGGGCTGGGTGCTCGCCGGCGAGGGGGGTGATCGGGGAGGGGGGGTCGGGGGGGCTGGGTGCTCGCCGGCGCCGGCGCCGCCCGGGGGTGGGGGGTTGGGGGGGGTTAGAGGGGGCAGGGGTATTTTAGGGATAAAATTTTTAAAATTTGGCTGGAGGGACCTAATCGAGCGGATTTGTAATCTAAGGAGGGGTAAACTGCCAATAAATTCTAAAAGGTCTTTCTACGCAAAAGGTGTATATTTAACGAGGGATTTTTTGCAATTTACCCTTCATATTCAGTACACCTATAGTGTGGTCAGGTCAATGTGACCTATTTTGGCCAAAAGAAGAAAATAACATGTTATAGGTCTTGAAATATCCTATTTAAATAAAATAACTGTAATTATTTACAGTCATTCATTCAACACAATATCTTTTATGTGAACATGCTGATATGCACATACACATAAACACTGTAATGACATAAAGCA
The DNA here is from genome assembly GCA_029216955.1 of Iris pallida. NCBI lineage: Eukaryota > Viridiplantae > Streptophyta > Magnoliopsida > Asparagales > Iridaceae > Iris > Iris pallida. The sequence continues at coordinate 6,063,868 of JANAVB010036819.1, read as the reverse complement.
TATTTTTAGATATAGCTAAAAAGTAATTCTTTATTTAATTAATATGAATATATTGATCTTGTTGAATATACATACACATGTTATTTTTCTGATCCCCATAAGGGGATATTACAAATAAGATATGTTTTTCTTAACAACATTGTAGTTATTTTGGAGATAAGTCAAACAAACCATTATGGTAACCTCGATCTATCATCTTAGTACTTCATGGATCAAACATAAAATATGTATGGCTATGATTTCACCAGTTCAACATTGCAGGGAGAGTTGCAAGCTTCCAGAAATCATAAATAAACCTACAGCTCTTCATGAGGATATAAAAATAATGCATATAAATATATAGGCAAATAAAGTATTGGGGTAAAATGTAATATTTCAACGTATTAATTGGGAATAAATTTTTTTATTTAATTGATGTAAGAACTAAATATAATATTTTCTGAGAGGGAACATCATGTAGATGCAAGCTTCTTGAAGATGCACATCTTGAAGCCTACCTTCGTGTATTGTACTCTTTTCCTTGGATGATTTTTTTTCCATTGGAATTTCTCTTCGAATGACTTTTTATTTCGAAAGATTGGATTCCTAAAGAATCATATTTTTTGAAAATTATTATTGTACTCTTCTATTAATATGAATTTTTCTGAAAGATTATTTTTTAAGATTTTTGTAACACCCATTTTCTGGAATGAGGGTATTTTTGAAATTTTGTATTTATAATTATTATTATTTATAATTATTATTATTTATAATTATTATTATTTATAATTATTATTTATTTCTATTTAAATCACATTATGATTTTTGGTGATTTTAATCAAATTAAAACTGTTTTAAGTCATGGCTTGTGATTTTGAGGTCTTGCTAGTGTAACTTGAGAGACTGTCTGACCTAGAGCCTGACCATGTCATTAGGATAATTTATTATTACTTTTAAGCATGAGGGTATTTTAGTCATTTGGCCTCTTTGAATTATTTTATGATTTATTGCACTGGTGATTGTTGATTTTGACTTTTGACTAGCTGTGACTTAAGGAACTGTCCTAGATTTTGACTTTGACTTGGTAACCTAGTTAACATGGTATGGACCCTAGTTTAACTTAAGTCAACTCAAGTTAGGACACTTAGGATCAAGTTTGAAATAGGAGGATTGGTGTTTCGGTCCATAGACTTGAGACTTAGAAATGGGTTCCATGACTAGTGCAATTAGGCCCATAGCCATTAGACTAAGCCCTAACCCTAATTTTTGTAGTGCCCCGTCCCACTCAGTCAATCGGAGGAATCGAAACGTCGATGGCGTTCGGCTTGGCCTTACAACGGCGACTCGAAGACATCGCTCAGGTGGGGTAGTTTCGGTGAACTTACCTCATCTTAGCCTTCACATAATAAATTGTGTGTTTTCAACTTGCACAATAGGCTTGATAATAAAAGAGACGAATCCACATAGATAAGGGAATAATCCCGACGGGTCGAAATGAGTTAGAACATGGAAAAAGGTCCAACGGTCGGCTTAGAGTTGGTGCACGACGTGCTTTAAAAATGACACTCGGTCCTTCGTCCCGTGGCTTGGGAGAAGGAAAGTTGGTCTTCGGTGCAAAAGCTAAGAGTTAGCCTAAGTCATAGGCGTCGCCCGCATAAATGCTTGATAAAGCATGCATACTTCCACTGCGCAAGGCTTGGCATAGCCTTTGCTCGTCCCTCGGGTTAAGTTGTAGGCTTGAGTAAGTTAGGCAAAGTTATGCCGGTCGACCTAAGTCATTCCAAGTGCTGTCCCGCTCATTCTGCGGTTGTCAAGTTAAGTAGTCCCACGATCTCAAGGACCGTCGACTTGGGCAGGAGCGTCGCGTAGAGTTCAAGTTGGTTTAAGGCACGATGTCACGGACTTAGTGTTTTCAGGCACGGGCCACGGTTGATTCATTGAGTTTTGGAAAGTGTTGTGAATATTTGTTCTTGAGTTGAGTAAAATGATAGGGCAAGAAAGAAGAATGCTCGCGACTACGGGTCGTCGAGGCAAGATCTCAGAGGTGAGACGTATTGAACTTGGCCCTGAAAGAGATGATAACACAAAAGGTGGAATGACTGTGTGAGACGTCAGTTGAGTCGAGTCTTGCATGGTCATGGACAACTTGTCGACAAGGTAGAGTTTTCTCGAACGGTAGCCCGACGGAAGGGGACCGGTTCTTGAGAAGCAGCATTAGCACGTGCTGGATGACCGCACAAGTTAGCGCAGAGGCTTGCCAGCGGGGCTAGCTACCCACCTGGCAAGGGCGGCCGCCTAACAAGCTAAAGGAGTCCAGGATGGCTCTGGAAGTCAGTGACCAAATCATATAGATGAGTCGGCATGGCGGCAATCCGCGTGTGTGCCTTTGGATTGAGTTGAGTTGTTGAATGTGGGTACAGTTGGAATACAATGTTTGGTCCTAAGATGTGGCATCAACATAGACGACGTGCTTCGGCACGAGATGTGGCGTCGAGTCTAATGTTGTCAGCATATAAGTTGCATAGTTTGGATGTGAGTTGTCCTGAGTCTAAGTCAGAAAAGGCCGCAAGGCAAAAGTTGGTCGAGTGACACTTAACCCACAAGTCTTGATTGGGTCAGTTGATGAGTTAGTAGCAAAAGGGCCGCGAGGCGGCGATATGGTTGAGTCGCCCATAGTTGCGAGGCACGGCACAAGAGATTTGTAGCACGGTCATAAGGAAATTGGGTACTACCGCGTAGTTGTGTCTCTGATTTGGGCCGTAAGGCAAACACGACTTGATAGGTTAACGTTGTTGAGTTAACGTTGATGTTGCGAGCACGGGATGGTCTAAAGACACAGAATAGGTCAAGGCGTCGGTCCTAAAACTGATCCTAAGGAAAGAGTAGAAAGACAATATGAAAGGGGACTATGTTGCATAAAGTAAAGTAAACGTGTTGGTTTTGTATGGGTGGGCGAGGAGCTCATTCCACCAGTACAGTTGAGTACTGACACCCACATAGTTTACATATGCAGGCACAGGTAGAAGCTCGTGGCACGGGGCTCGCTTGGATGCGTCGAGGCATGGAGTTCCTTGGCGATTCGAAGCGTGCGGTCGCATTGATTGAAGACTTATACGGGACATAATGTATGGACATCGCCTTCCGAAGCTTCCGCTGGATCAAGACTTGTAATTGAGAGATGAGAGAGAGCTGAGTGAACTTGTAAAATGTGAGAAGAGTGAGCTTGAGTGATTGTAATCTTGGCCTTGCGTCCCCAATGTAATCATTGTTTCAATATCAATAAAGAGCTTCTTTGAATAACTTGTGTTTGATTCAAATTTCCGCTACTATTATTCAATGTCTCTGCATGGGACTTCTGTGCGACGACCCCGTCGCAGCCGCTGAAATCGGCCGTTATGGAACCCGCCTTGCACGAGCGCAATCTAGGCTCGTACGGCATCACGCCTTAGCGAGGACGATCGCTCCTACGGGAGCGGGGCGTGACATAATGGTATCAGAGCACGGCTTTACGTCCTTGGACTATCGATTGAATTCTTTAACTCCGCTATTCCGCAAACTCTGAATTGTTGCTTCCGCAAAGTTGATATCGTTGGTGCGCTCTCTCTCAAATGTCCCATGGGATGTCCATACAATAAGTCTATCTATTTTGTAAAATATAGGAGAACAGTTTTTGACAACAAAACAAAAAGATGGTTTGCGTAAGCACGGTTGGCTAAGTCGGGCTGGGCATATACACCAAAGTTGCGTCGACCTTAGAAAAGTCGAGTGCGGGAATTCGAATTGTGTCGGACGGGAATGAGATAGACTTGATTGAGTAAATGGGACGACTAACGATAGGGGTGCTATCGAGCGACAACAACGTCAGTGCGATATAGGTGAGCGTGCTTGGAAAATTGAGGAATGGTTCGAACGAAAAATTTGATGAAGTCGATTTTGATTCGAATGATAGTTGAGAATTTGTTGAATGACTTCATCCCTGAGTGGTGTATGCGATAGCCTCAGGGATGTCGATCGATCGATTGAGGATTCGGGGGTGTCAGTGAGTCTATCAGCAAGCGTTGTGTTATGCAAAGCCTTAGATTGAGTATCGATAAATGAGTTTTAGTCTTGAAGATTTGACGAAGTGTGATTCAAACAACTTAGAAATTGACGTGCACGGGACGTGCACGGGATTGAGAATTACGCAAGTATGAAACGCGAAAATGATCGAGTAGATAAAATCGAATCGAGGAAAAAGTTAAGGTGTAGTGAACGGATGACTTGATCGAGGAAATCGATAAGAATCGTATACGAAAAGTTAGCATGACGAGAAGGTAGCGTGCATGAAAAGTCTGATTCGAATGTTTGAAAACGACTCTAAGGATTGGATTGAATGTTGCTCGATGTTTTGAGTTAGCAAAGGATTGATGCGAATTAAGGAAATACGTTGGTCGATGACTTAAGATAAATGGATGAACGATACGTGGGTTTGGTTTGAGGAAATTGATGTTGTGAATGAATCGAGGGATAATTATCGAACTTGAATTTGAATGTCGAGGAAATTATCCAGTCGGACGATGGCATCATTCGCACGACTCGAAATTGGTTGCAAAGAAAGATCGTCAGGTTACGCATATCGTCGATGGTATTGAGGCGTATCAAAGATCGATATGCGATAACTCGGGGGTACTCTGACTCGGCAAATGACGATCGTGCAAGTGTTATTGTTCGGTTGGATGCGATACTTAGGATTTTGATCGAGATGAATGTTGGATGAAAATGATCGTGTCTTGATGGTTACGTTGATAGCCACAACGTCGACGATCTTGTCTTGTGCGAGTGCAACTCCAGCCTCGTACATGCATTGCGTCGGATTTGGGGCGATTGTTCCGCGTGAGCGCTGACATGGTGATTCATGTTGCAGGAATGGTCAAAACTCGAAAAATCAGGACGCAACAACTTTGATTGTCACGACTTGTCGGTTTGATGCGAATGAAAATTCGAGGATGTTTAGACTTACGATTGATGAATGAAATAAACTTGAGGATTGAGTAGGTCCAATCCGCGTATCGAAAACGAATTAGTCTAGACGCAAAACAAGAGTTACGTCCCGATGAGGATAATTATCCCGCGGGAGCGTGCATGGTGATTCATGCCCACCATGGATAATCTGACTCGCGTGAGATCGGGGCGCAACATATTGTTAAGTCGGACGACCTTGTGATCGATTACGTGAATTGGGATGCATGACTTCGGAAGTAGGGAATGTGAAAGTTTAGTTTAGCGATAAATTGTGTCGTAGCATGCTTGACTTGGGGATTGATAGGCAGATTATGTCGAACGTGTTCGAAGAGATAGACTATGCGAAATGGCTTGATGAATGAACGATATGGATATGACGTAGGATTGGTTGAAACGTAAGTTATCGTAGGATGGCTTTGCTGAATGACTCGGACCCCGTGCGACGAATGTTGGGATGTGCGTAGGAAATTGATGCTCGATGTTTAGAAATCGGAGTGATGAGAGTTTGGGTAGAAAACCCCGTACTATCAACTTGGTTTGACCTTAGGATGGGGTCAGTGTTGATATTGTTGTTTGGGAACTATGATTCCAATATTGACGGAAAGACAGCCTAGCGGTTAGGCAGACGTTCCGGTGCGGAGCGATAGGAATGGTGAAGGCACCACTCATGAGGCTCGGTTGACATGCATGTATATCAAGGACGCTTGAATGTGTGCACGATCCGACTCGAGTGGTGATGGTGGGATTCGCTATCACGAGGCTTGGTTGAAATGCATGTATTTTGGGGATGCCTAAGATATGTGCATGATCCATACTAAGTGATACGTTGAATTCAAGTAAGATTTGAGGAACGAGGAAGTATCGAGGATTTTGAGATCGTAAGTTTTGAAGAAAGGATTGAGGGTAGCACGAGCGTGGCTCGAATTTGAGGGAACGCATAGGAGAAGTGTGTGCGAGAGTCTGTGAATGTTGATTAAAGTGATAAGTCGATAAGTGAGTGTACTCGGTTAGTTTCGAGGACGAAACTTTTTTGAGTGGTGTATGATGTAGTGTCCCGTACCGCTCAGTCAATCGGAGGAATCGAAACGTCGACGGCGTTCGACTTGGCCTTACAACGGCGACTCGAAGACATCGCTCAGGTGGGGTAGTTTCGGTGAACTTACCTCATCTTAGCCTTCACATAATAAATCGTGTGTTTTCAACTTGCACAATAGGCTTGATAATAAAAGAGACGAATCCACATAGCTAAGGGAATAATTCCGACGGATCGAAATGAGTTAGAACATGGAAAAAGGTCCAACGGTCGGCTTAGAGTTGGTGCACGGCGTGCTTTGAAAATGACACTCGGTCCTTCGTCCCGTGGCTTGGGAGAAGGAAAGTTGGTCTTCGGTGCAAAAGCTAAGAGTTAGCCTAAGTTATAGGCGTCGCCCGCGTAAATGCTTGATAAAGCATGCACGCTTCCACTGCACAAGGCTTGGCACAGCCTTTGCTCGTCCCTTGGGTTAAGTTGTAGGCTTGAGTAAGTTAGACAAAGTTATGCCGGTCGACCTAAGTCGTTCCAAGTGCTGTCCCGCTCATTCTGCGGTTGTCAAGTTAAGTAGTCCCACGATCTCAAGGCCCGTCGACTTGGGCAGGAGCGTCGCGTAGAGTTCAAGTTGGTTTAAGGCACGATGTCACGGACTTAGTATTTTCAGGCACGGGCCACGGTTGATTCATTGAGTTTTGGAAAGTGTTGTGAATATTTGTTCTTGAGTTGAGTAAAATGATAGGGCAAGAAAGAAGAATGCTCGCGACTACAGGTCGTCGAGGCAAGATCTCAGAGGTGAGACGTATTGAACTTGGCCCTGAAAGAGATGATAACACAAGAGGTGGAATGACTGTGTGAGACCTCAGTTGAGTCGAGTCTTGCATGGTCATGGACAACTTGTCGACAAGGTAGAGTTTCCTCGAACGGTAGCCCGACGGAAGGGGACCGGTTCTTGAGAAGCAGCATTAGCACGTGCTAGATGACCGCACAAGTTAGCTCAGAGGCTTGCCAGCGGGGCTAGCTACCCACCTGGCAAGGGCGACCGCCTAACAAGCTAAATGAGTCCAGGATGGCTCTGGGAGTCAGTGACCAAATCATATAGATGAGTCGGCATGGCGATAATCCGCGTGTGTGCCTTTGGATTGAGTTGAGTTGTTGAATGTGGGTACAGTTGGAATACAATGTTTGGTCCTAAGATATGGCATCAACATAGGCGACGTGCTTCGGCACGAGATGTGGCGTCGAGTCTAATGTTGTCAGCATATAAGTTGCATAGTCTGGATGTGAGTTGTCCTGAGTCTAAGTCAGAAAAGGCCGCAAGGCAAAAGTTGGTCGAGTGATACTTAACCCACAAGTCTTGATTGGGTCAGTTGATGAGTTAGTAGCAAAAGGGCCGCGAGGCGGCGATATGGTTGAGTCGTCCATAGTTGCGAGGCACGGCACAAGAGATTTGTAGCACGGTCATAAGGAAATTGGGTACTACCGCGTAGTTGCGTCTCTGATTTGGGCCGTAAGGCAAACACGACTTGATAGGTTAACGTTGTTGAGTTAACATTGATGTTGCGAGCACGGAATGGTCTAAAGACACAGAATAGGTCAAGGCGTCGGTCCTAAAACTGATCCTAAGGAAAGAGCAGAAAGATAATATGAAAGGGGACTATGTTGCACAAAGTAAAGTAAACGTGTTGGTTTTGTATGGGTGGGTGAGGAGCTCATTCCACCAGTACAGTTGAGTACTGACACCCATATAGTTTACATGTGCAGGCACAGGTAGAAGCTTGTGGTGCGGAGCTCGCTTGGATGCGTCGAGGCACGGAGTTTCTTGGCGATTCGAAGCGTGGGGCCGCATGGATTGAAGACTTATACGAGACATAATGTATGGACATCGCCTTCCGAAGCTTCCGCTGGATCAAGACTTGTAATTGAGAGATGAAAGAGAGCTGAGTGAACTTGTAAAATGTGAGAAGAGTGAGCTTGAGTGATTGTAATCTTGGCCTTGCGTCCCCAATGTAATCATTGTTTCAATATCAATAAAGCGCTTCTTTGAATAACTTGTGTTTGATTCAAATTTCTGCTACTATTATTCAATGTCTCTGCATGGGACTTCTGTGCGACGACCCCGTCGCAGCCGCTGAAATCGGCCGTTATGGAACCCGCCTTGCACGAGCGCAATCTAGGCTCGTGTGGCATCACGCCTTAGCAAGGACGATCGCTCCTACGGAAGCGGGGCGTGACAATTTTTCACTTTATGGCCAGCCACTAGGGCTCCCCATTCCCTATAAATAATCTCCTCCTTGTTCTTGCCTCTTTTATTATTTTTTTTCAAGCTTTGAAGAAAGAGGTAAAGAGCCATTCCTTAACTTTTTTATTTCAACTCCTTTTTAACCCTAATCTTTTGTATTAGGACCTAATCATTGTTTATTTACTGTTGGTGGAGAGTAATCCCAGATTTTGAGCAATTTGGGGATCCGAGCTAGCAAGGAGGAACACTTCATTTTCGGACTTTTTCTTGCTATTTGCACATATAGGTAAAACCCTTTAAATTGTATTAATATTTCGTTTTCTTTGCATTTAGGACTAGATCTAGGAGCCCCCTAGTTGTCCCTGAAGTTTGGGTCAATTTCGTGTCCGTTTGGTGTCCGTATCGGACACGTGTCAATGTGTAAGTGTAGGTGTTTGATAGAATGCCCCTTAGGATTTTATTTTTGATTTTTGTAAAACTAATTGCATGGTTTCGTAGGTCTATATGTGTAAAATAACTTTTGTGAAGACTGATGTGATTTTCGTATCGATTTCGTGTCGAAATTGGGTGCGGACACGCTGCACGACATGCGTGTGCGCTGTCCTGCTACCCGTGTCCTGTTCCTCACTGGACACATCGTTTCGACACGCGAAAATTGGCATGGAGGTTGGGGCAGTGACTGACAAGTCACTCCCCAAGTTTCACGACACCTCATTTCGTGTTGAACACGAAAACGAGGCCGCACGGGTCGTACACTGAGACTGTATGCGCACAGAACACGCGTCAGATACGTGTCTCGTACACGCGACACGCCTCACGTGGACACAGGACAGACACTAGAACACGTTTCCCTATCCTAGGCATACACGTGTGCACGGCCACGTGTCACCACGTGGCCTGTGTCGTGCACAGGACACACGTGCACGCGTGCACGACGCAGTCTGTGCACAGCGTGTCTGTGCGTGTTTTGAGACCTGGACACGCCGTATCCGGCTCTAGGATGACACGACAAGACACTTGGGACACGAGCACAGGTGGGGGGTTAATTACCAACCATTAATTCATATTATTAACATGATTTTAGATGTCGATTTTCAATTCTCCCCATTCACTGATACACTGTGCACTGTTTTCGAATTTCTGATTAAATGAGTTTTCAAACCATTTTTCCCTGATTTAAATTGACATATTACTTCATCTACATATGTGTAATAGTTTACAGCAATGTTTGATTTTGATTTGGTGTAAGGAAATTGGATTTCGAAATGGGTTAGGTCTATGAACTGTCACTTTGAACATCCTGTAATTCCTGAGTACATTTATGTTGAGCACTAATTCCTGAATTCTAGTGTAATTTAAACTAATTGTAATAACCTAAATCACTAGATTAATCCATATATATGTGTATTACATTACTTAAATGTGTGTTTGTGATTGGTGTTAGGAATTAGGATTTCGATTTGATTTTGGCATTTGTGTTAACTATATTGAACTGTCAAGTGAACTTAAACTCTAAGATTTTGTACACCCATTACTTGATTGATTTTACTGTCATTACACTCTTATTCCCTGTTCCCATTAACTACAGCACTCATACATGGTTGGGATGAATAAACTTCATCTGTACACTTGAAGCTATTTAAGTCCGAGTGCTGTATTTGAATTTTGAACTGTGCATTTACAACTTGCTCTCTATAACATGGTTTAACAACTCTTGATCTTCACATTTCAAAGAGCTCTATGATTTAACATAGAGAACCACATCATGAATTCTCACACACATTCTTTCTTTCTCACTGTTCATTGCTTTTGTTTGCTTTGATGTTTTAGTATGGAACCCCCATTCCCTGTTTTTTCACATGTGTAGGTTTCATTTATATTCAAGTTTCAGTTCAGGTTGCATATATATGTAGATGTGGGTTTTAGAGTGATTGAGAGTGTTGGTTGTGAGGATTTTGAATGGCAGTCCACTGCCTTTGTGAGGGAACAGGCAGGGAGAGCAGTTGTCACGCCCCAGACCCGAAACACCGGGGGACGGGGACGGACTTGGCCAGCTACGTATTACGGGTAGAAGAAATACCGAATAATACGATCAATGCTGTAAACTAGATAAGGGGGTGCATACTACATACAAGTCTCGCTAGGGTCACATGACATCTATTGTCTCAATCAATGAATCAAGTAGCAGTAAATAAAGAGCATATATGATAAAGCAGTAAGGCGTCCCAAACGCTCGGTCAAAATGTTCTTGAGATCTGACTTTACAAAACATAGCCAGATGATATGATAAGGTATACACAATCGCTATCAGCTACAGTCTGAATTAATTACAATTATGTAAAAACAAGTGCTAGACAGTCCGACTAACAGGTCGGTGCCAAAACGGCAAAAGTAAAGTAAAGAACAAGACGAGTAGGGAGTCAAGGAACCCACTCGTGGCCTCCTGCGGTCATCCTTCTAGTATTGACCATCTTGAGGGTAGAAGTAAGCTGAGTCCTCGGGAGCTGGCTCTAGATCTGGCCATGCAAAACCAGAGAGGTTAGACCTCCAATAGCAAGCACCACAAAGGAAGCACGACATGAAGAATTAAAACCAGTAATAAGAGTTAAGGATATAAATAAGATAAATAGATCTTTGCCTCTTACTAAGGTACGCCTAGCGTCTTGACACTCCGAACCAACTCCCCAACCAAACAAGGACAGAAGTTGGCCTGTCATGTCAGGACGTTCAACTTACCTCAATAGTTGGCAAAGTAGGATACAACCCACAATCAAATCAGTTTAAGCGGCCAGGCAATTATTACGGCTTACTACTAGTGAGCTCCAAGTTACCCTGGAACCATGCATTAGAGAATTTCTTAGTTCTTACTATAGACAAACAAGGCTGGTCGATCCAATAATCAGTTGTGCCATGCGGGGAAACGAGTCCCAGCGGGACGCTCGTCGATCGGGAAAAGTAAACCGGATACCACTCCCTACCCGTGTAGTAGATATGCAGTATCCGTGGGAACCAGCCGGCGTGTTGGGACACTATTTGTCCCAAGGACGGCCGTCATGTAAGAACTCGGAAATCCATTCTCTCCATGCAGTAATTATTTTATTTAACTTAGTTGGCCCTATGTTAATTGAAATCTCATGCCGTGGATCATGAGTATTTCGCATGAGTACTTTCGTACAAGGTACGATATGCGCAACTCTACAACGATGCCAGTACGGTTAGGTTGTAGGTCCTGCATAGCGTAATGCAACAATCAAACCTATACACGAAATAATCATGCCTTGACAGTAGGATACATGTGCTGCTTTTGTAATACGAAATTAATTATCGGTGCCATAGCACCTACTCAAATTTATGTACATAATTATAAGTTGGAGATCAGCACGGTTACATTGTCAATAATCGGGATCAGCTAGTCGTTCTCAAAGGTTCATACATGAACGTGTCCCATTCAGTACAATAAGACGACTAGCCAGTCTCTTAGTTCCAGACATAGGAACGCATGATCAATATTAAGTCAGGATAACAATCATTGTTAATTCGTGACAAGGCATGGTAGTCAAAAGTTCTATATCAAGAGTAAGAGAAACTTGCATAAAATAGTTGGTAACATATTCTTGAAGCCAAGGAAAAGATCTACAACTTTCATGTTGGAAGCTAGGAGAAATTCGGGCCAAAAAACAGTCAAAAAGAGCATCAAACAATCAAAATCAGCCAAAAATCAGCCTCATGCGGCTAGAAATTTTTATGCGGCTCAAAAATTCTTATGCGGCTCAAAAATGCTCATGCGGCCAGAAATTCTTATGTGGCTCAAAATTCTTATGCGGCTCAAAAATGCTCATGCGGCCAGAAATTCTTATGCGGCTCAAAAATGCTCATGCGGCCAGAAATGGTCATGCGGCCAGAAATTCTTATGCGGCTCAAAAATTCTTATGCGGCTCAAAAATGCTCATGCGGCCAGAAATTCTTATGCGGCTCAAAAATGCTCATGCGGCCAGAAATTCTTATGCAGCTCAAAAATTCTTATGCGGCTCAAAATTTCTTATACGGCCAGACACTATTCATCGTCCCTGCCAGAATCAGGACAGATGAACATAGAAGTTTGACCAAAATTATTTTGGCCATAACTTCCTCAAATCAAGTCGGAATCTAACTTTTCAAAAGCCAAAATTGGGTAGAATTGAATTCTCTACAACATAGAACAATCAAAACATGGAAATGAAGAAGTTTGGTAGATCGAAACCCAAGAAAACCAAAAAGGGAAAAAATTTAGATCTACACAAAACTAACCATGGAAAACAAAAACTACAAGACCTAAACATGTAGAGAAAGAAGAGACAAACACAATAGACTAAAAATAAATGGAGATGCATGAAATCCTCCATGATGTACAAGATGTACTTGCCTCTCACAAGTGGTTTAGGTTTGGTGGAGGAGTAAATGTGAATGAATGAAGAGAGAGAATGAAAGAAGAAGTTTTATATCAAGGTCAAGTGGATCTCCACCATTCATTCTCTCCACCAAATCCAAGCCATCCATTCCTTTCCATGTTGAACCAAACCAAACCAAGTTGGTTTACCATGAACCGAAATGAACTAAGAGCCAAGAAAAAGCAGAAAATAAAATACAGAAAAATAATTAGCATGAAATTAAAAGAATTAAATACAAAATAAATGCATGATAGATACTAAATAAATTCAGGCAAGCGGTATACGTATAAAAATACGCATTTCCGGAACGGGGAGTGGCATCTCTACCCACCTTAGATAAATTCTGTCCTCGGAATTTCAAATCCAAGCAGGTTTGAAATATCAGGGCCAGGCACAAGCAATACAACAAGCAATCAATCACCCTATAATACCCATCAGCCACTATTATGCAACTATACTATCAATCCATGAAACCAAGCTACTAATCATACGGGGATATGCATGTGGAATCAAGACAATCAAGGCATATGGAAATAAAATATACCTTATGAGTCAAACAAGTGCGGGTACCGCGATCGGATATCATCCTCCCGCTCCCACGTTGACTCTCCTAAGGAGTGATGGCCCCAAGCAACACGAACAAGGTTAATTGTTCGGTTCTTGAGTATCTTCTCCCTTCGGTCCAAAATAGACACAGGCTGCTCCTCATAAGACAGGTTGGTACCCACAACCAGCTCAGAATGATCGAGGACATGACTTGGGTCCGATACATACCTACGTAACTGAGATACGTGAAATACATCATGCACCTCTCTTAACGAAGGCGGAAGGAATAAACGATAAGCAACATCGCCTACCCTATCAAGGATAACAAATGGGCCCACGTATCGCGGACTCAACTTCTCGTGAACACCAAATCTAATGACTCCCCGGGTAGGCGAAATCTGCAAGAACACGTGGTCCCCAACAAAAAATTCCAACGGCCTACGATGCTGGTCTGCCCAATGACGATGTCGATCCTGTGCAATTCGAAGTCGCTCTCTAATTCCCTTAACAACCTCAACTGTCTGGACAATCATCTCTGGTCCCAACATCTTCCTTTCTCCAATATTATCCCATGCCAACGATGATCTACACTTCTTATCGTACAGTGCCTCGAACGGAGCCATTTGAATACTGGCCTGGTAACTATTATTATATGAAAATTCTACTAAGTGCAGGTGACTCTCCCAGGATCCTCCAAAATCTAAAGTGCAGGCTCGTAACATATCTTCTAAGGTCTGAATGGTTCTTTCTGATTGTCCGTCCGTCTACGGATGGTAAGCCGTACTGAATCTTAACTTGGTACCTAGGCTCTAATATAAACTCTTCCAGAAATGTGACGTAAAACGGGTATCTCTATCCGACACAATACTGACAGGAACTCCATGTTGCCTGACGATCTGCTGTATGTACATCTCTGCTAGCTTTTCTGTAGTCTGCCCTACTCTGAAGGAAAGGAAATGTGCTACCTTTGTAAGTCGATCCACTACAACCCAGATGGCATCCTTACCACTAGGTGACCTCGGTAATCCAGTCACAAAGTCCATTGTGATGTGCTCCCACTTCCATTCCGGGATAGGAAGTAGCTGTAATAATCCTGCTGGCCTCTGCTGCTTTGCCTTCACTTGCTGACATATCAAGCAACGGGAGACGAATCTAGCTATCTCCCTCTTCATTCCGTTCCACCAGAAATGTTGTTTAATATCCCTGTACATTTTGGTACCTTCCGGGTGAATAGAATACTGAGAACTATGGGCCTCTGCCATAACCTCCTGTCTGATATCTCCACTAGGCACACATAGACGCGATCCATACCTAAGTGTTCCATCCTCATGAATTCTCATCTCCTTCCGGAGTCCTGACTCACATTCTGCTCTGAGCTTCTGAATCCTTGGGTCCTGTGTCTGAGCTGCCTTGATCCTGTCTACCAAGTCAGATTGAACTTGTAGACTAGCTAAGATCCCTACATCTCCAGGAAGTATAACCTCAATGCCCATCTCTCGAAGATCCTCTAAAATTTGCTTCTGTGATGTCAACATGAATGCACTGCCCCTTCTACTGAGGGCATCCGCTACCACATTAGCCTTGCCTGGGTGATACTGAAGCTCTACTTCGTAATCTTTGATCAATTCCAACCATCTCCTCTGTCTCATATTCAGCTCCTTCTGAGTAAAAATATACTTTAAGCTCTTGTGGTCGGTGAATATATCTACTCGATCGCCGTACAGGTAATGCCTCCAAAGCTTCAAGGAAAATACTACGGCCGCCAACTCCAAATCATGAGTCGGATAATTCTTCTCGTGGTCCCGAAGTTGTCTAGATACATACGCTATCACCTTCCCATGTTGCATGAGGACACATCCAAGTCCCTTACCTGACACATCATAATATATAGTAAAACCTTCGGGTCCAACGGGCAATGTAAGTATAGGTGCCGAGATCAATTTCTGCTTCAAACTCTCAAAGGATGCCTGGCACTCTGCTGACCAGACAAATGGCGCATCCTTGCGTGTCAAACGGGTCATGGGTGCTGAAATTCTTGCAAAATCTGACACAAACCTTCGGTTATATCCTGCCAATCCCAAGAAACTCCGCACATCTGCTACTGTCTTAGGTACTGGCCAACCTTCCACGGCCTCCACTTTCTTAGGATCCACTGATACTCCTGCCCCTGATATGATATGCCCCAGGAATGAAATTCGATCCGACCAAAACTCACATTTACTGAGCTTGGCGTACAACTGGTTTTCTCTCAAAACCTGTAATACCTTCCTAAGGTGACCTTTATGCTCTTCTTCGCTGGCTGAGTAAACGAGAATGTCGTCGAGGAAGACAACGACAAATTGATCCAAGTATGGCTTAAAAATACGGTTCATCAAATCCATAAATATTACTGGAGCATTGGTCAATCCAAATGGCATAACTAAAAATTCGTAATGCCCGTACTTCGACCTGAATGCTGTCTTGGGAATATCCTCCTCCCGAACTCTAACTTGATGATATCCTGACCGAAGATCTATCTTGGAAAATACTCTGGCTGTGCTCAACTGATCAAACAAGTCGTCGATCCTCGGTAGTGGGTACTTGTTCTTTACTGTTGCCGCATTGAGTTTCCTATAATCAATGCACAATCGGGATGACCCATCCTTCTTTCCTACAAGTACCACTGGTGCTCCCCATGGTGATTCACTGTCCCGAATGAACTTCTTCGCCTTCAATTCTTCTATATGCTGGTACACCTTGGCCTGCTCTGAATCTGGCATTCTGTAAACTCGATCCGACACCGGTTCGGTCCCTGGCACCAATTCTATACTGAACTCGACATCTCTCTTCGGTGGTAAACCTCGTAGTTCTTTCGAAAATACATCAAGAAATTCTTCCACTACCCTCGGGACTTGAACTCCTTCCAATGCTGCTACGACTCCGCCTGCCAACTGTTCTGTTCCCGGCCTGACCAAAGCGAACTGTCCCATGCCAGGAATATCAAAAGATACGCTCCCTCTATGGCAATCTATTGTAGTATGATTGTCTTTCAGCCAGTCCATGCCTAAGTGTCACCCCCAATTTTCAGAAACAGGGGTATTTTTGTCATTTTACATTTTTGAATATTTTTAAAATTTATTTTATTATTTATGATATTATTTTGGGGTTGAAATTTATTTTATTATTTATGATATTGTTTTGGGGTTATTTGAGTCGGGTTCGAATTTCAACTCAATCCGACTTGAAACGGGGACCCGGGGGTGGTTTGACTCTAGTGGGACCCACACACTAGTTAGGCATAGCCCACATGATATTAATTTTAGTCCACATGATAGAAATATTTTAGTTAGAGGTTAGACTAATTATTATGGATAAGGTTAGTGTGATTAGAGACTTTAGAATGACTAATTTAGCCCCAACCAATTAGCCCTTTCCTAATACTCATAGAATAGGTTAGTGGAGGCATTTTGGACCTTACCATAATAGGACAAATAGCCCCATATGGCCAGCCACTTTGGGAGAGGATAGGCTCAAGTTTATTTCATTATTCTCATCCACACTCTCTCTCTCGTTCTTCCCCAAATTCCTAGAGAGCAATCCCTAGCAATTTCTCCACCAAATCCTTCCATTTCGCTACCAAATCTTCTTCTTTCCTTCTCCATTCTAGCCAAGGAGGAAGCTACCCAAGTTTGGGAGGATTCGGAGCTCGTTCGTATCCTTTTGGAATCTCTACGTGTCGGTATCGCTCCGGGAAGGCTTTTCTTCGATTCGATCTACCGGGAGGTATACATCCTTTCTCCTTTTCATTTTCTCATGCATATAGGTCTATTTTGAACCCATAGGAATGACTCCCATGGTTGTATCTCCATTTGTGTCCATTTTGTGTCCATTTAGAGGTCATAGGAGTGTCCTTTGTGTTGTGGTTGTGTCCATGTGGGAAAACCCCAAATTTGGACACACTATGTGTTGTTGTTATGTATGAATAAATTATTACATGTTTAATCTCATATTTTTGTATTGGAGATGTGTTCTATAGTGTCTCATATATATATATATATATATATTAGTGTAGAGAGTGAGTTCTTGATATATTATGTTATATACTTGTGTTCTTTTGTCTCAAACTACCCAAATCCGTCATGATTTTTATCCACATTTTTAATTTCAGCCCTAAATTACAAAAATCATAACTTCTAGCTCAAAGCTCGATTTAATCTCTCGTTTTTTTTAAAAGAAGCGTATTGAAGTTAGCTTTCTAAAAACATATATTAATAGGCCTAATTCTTTTTGTAACTTTCTGGAGAATTATTTGAGTGTCAGCTGTACGAAAGACAAACGCGTTCTCGATGTTTTCACGATTTCGAGAGTTTCTGGAAACGAAAACGTGATCCGTTTGAAGTTTCGGAAAGCTAACACATAGATCTATAACATACTTTAATCCTAGATTTTAATTCATGCTGAGATGGTACAGTATTGATTATTAGTAGGAGTTACTATTCGACATATGCATTTTGTGCACCCTTGTGTGTAATATAATGTTCTATTTGATTTTTAACCCATGTTAATGTATATACATTATATAATTAAATAGAGAATGCAAGCATGAGTAAATATTTAAATAAATGATGTATGAGGTGTAAGTATCCTATCTAATGTAAGCATGTATAAGTATGACTTGTAATAAATATGTAGGTTCCATAGTATGTAATGTATGGTGCATATAGTAGTGCAAGAAAATAAATGAATGATGAATGAATGCAAGCATGAATGTAATGTAATAATAGATGTAATGTATGCAGTATACAAGTTAATGAGATGTAATGTTCTATGTTAACACAAATCCTATATTACCTCATGTACCCCTTACACTATGTAGACACTATCACACTTGACACTTTGTTCACTTACACTTTGACACTCTTTGATATGTATACACTATGTATGCCCATTTAACCCTCACTTGCTCCTTTGCCATGTTCACATACACACACATAGTCTCTTAAATAAGTATTTATGAATACAGTTAACTTAGCTATGTATGTATATTATATATATATATTAGCATATTGTGTTGTAATATATAAGTTTATATAACCATTTGAAATGCCATGATTATAGACCTAATGTTGAATACCAATATATGCATGTGTATATATGTGTAGACATATATAGTTTAAAGTAATAGATTACCTAGTGTATATCCAATGTGAATTCTTGCCTATTTGAGTATTGAATAATTGCATGCTATATAGAGTTGGGTGTATGTTGGCTTGTACAGCCTTGTATTGATGTGTGCTTGCTAGGATAGTCTTGGTTAGGCCTAGTAAGACTTGCTAGGTTAGGACATGACCTAGTTTGACCTAGTTTGACTAGTGCAGTTGACCAGAGTTGACCAAAGGTTGACTTTGGCCTAGTTTGACCTAGATTCATGTAGAATGCATAGTACTTTATATTACCCTTCTGGACATGTTATGACTTGTGCTGTTCTAATTAGGAGCCAGACACCTCTTCTCGGACAGTATCTTTACCTTGGACATTCAGATATCAGGCGAGTACATTCTCTGATCATTTCATATCCTGCTTAGAATTATATTCCTGCTTTAGATTACTATACTTGATGTTGTCACGACATTATCACGGATTAGTACTATACGGATCTCTTCATGCGATGTTATCTCCCTCGGGAGCATCGGGTACATTATGTCATGTGCGTTTCACTTTCATCATGTACTCCTGTGCTTTCACTATACATGTACACTCTTATGAATCATGTACTCTCATGTTCACAGAGCCTTCATATATACTATCATGTGCACCCTTTTAAGGGCCCCATGTGATATCATGTACAATAACATAACCTGCTTAGATCCTTGTGTACTGATTGGGGAAAACGGGGGAGTGCTAGTAGTCATGTGAACAATTTTTTAGTAGTGTAGATCATGTACAACTCTTTAGTGTAGATCATGTACAAATCTGTTTCATTCACATGTGCTATCATGTACTCTACATCACTAGCCACTGTTAGTTCTCTATTTATAGTAGATATTTCTATTACTGTTCTCTCTCTGTTTACATACTGTATTTCTTCAGATCTTGTATCTTACTTTACTGCATGATTATATTTTCTAACCTGCTATGAACTGTTGAGATGTAATGTGCTCGCTCCTGTCCTGACTGGACCTGTTGATAAATTTTACAGATAGCCTGGGATTGCCTGCTAGCCTAGAGGAGTCACAGTAGAGGTTGTTTAGATAGTTATTTTATTTTGTCTGGAGTTGTATTTACTTGTGGATTACTGTATTTGAGTTTTGAGATGTATTTCTGGGATTATGTATCTTAGACACTTAGACTTCTATCTCCTGTATCTCTTTTGGATTTTATGTTTATCTATCTTTATCATTCTACCTTAGATTGTGATTGAGTTGTACCCCTGTGTTGGCCTTCTTATGGAGAGTATTCATATTATGCTAGTTATAGTTCATGACCTAGAACAGCGTTCTACCGCCGACACTGCGGCGTAGGCTGGGCGTTGTTACGTACTCGTACCCTCACGGTGGGTGTGGGTCGTGACACATTTTTAGTGGTGGCCCATGCAGGTCAAGTTTACGTAGTGGTATTCGAACTCGAGTACCACTACAGCCTGCAGTAGGAATAGGATATATTTTGAAGGTACTCAATCACGGTTAGAATTCCTTGAGAGATTCCTGGGACGACCCTTGAGAATCTTATTTTAACTTCGATTTGAAATCTGTTTTTCCCTGATTTGATTTACCTTTACTTCCTGTTATTGAACTTGATTTTGATGGATTATTGTTAAATTTTGAATCTTGATGATTAGTGGTTGAATTTGAGTCTGTATTTTTATGATTTTTGATGGATTATTGTTGAATTTTGAATCTTGATGATAGTGGTTGAATTTGAGTCTGTATTTTTATGATTTTTGATAGATTATTGTTGAATTTTGAATCTTGATGTTAGTTGTTGAATTTGAGTTTGTATTTATATGTATATGTACATTTTTTTGGAATTAAGGTATAACCTGATCACATACTTGATAAGGACAGTGAGAAAGGTAAAAGTCTACTTTATTATGGAATTTAGAATTTATTGCAGTCATATTTGCTAGCATGACAAGGACGTAGAGCCTGATATAGCTATACTTATCTTAGTTATGAAATCTAGATTTTCTTGCAGCTATACCGGGTGGCGTGGTAAGAATTCTAGATAACATGATTATAGGGTGTATGCCTTATTATGGACTCTATCGTTTATTGCAGCTATGTTTATTGGCGTGGCATAATTCTGACAACATAATTTCAAGAAGACGCATATGATTATCAGATTGTACCTTAAATATTTTTGAACACGTTTTCTCTACTTTTGTTTCAGTCCTTCAAAAAAAAGAAAAAAAAAGAAAGAAAGAGAGAATTGTTATTTGTTTGTTTTGTTTTGTTTCTCATTTATTTAACTTAGGAGTAGCTTTAGCTGTTTTTATAAACTTTGTGTAACTTCTTACTATGAAATTCTTCTTAATACAATGAATCGATGATTTTGCTAGACTTTATCTTGGATTTGAAAATTTAGCTCTGGGTTTCAAAATGGGTTTTTCTTTTAAACAGATAAGCAAAAACAGATTTTATCGTTATTTCTTTCTTGCTATTATTCTTGTATTAAATAATAATAATAATAATACTGTCTTGATTACGTCAATCACCTGCTTGCAACCTTGGTAGGAATCTAATTGTTGGTCTTAACGTAGAATTAAAATTTTATATTGGGACATGAGAATATATATGAATATATATAGTGGACATTTTCCTGACACTTATGCATGCTACACTTGATTTCCACCTATCTGAATACATATTAATATGTCGTTAATGTTTAAATTTTCAAAACCCCAATATTTTCGATTCTCTGCTTTTCCTAGCTTAACTCGTAATTTAAATATAAAATTTCATGATAATAGTTTTATTTATATTACTGCACATGTATGTTATACGTAGGGTTTCAATTCAAAAAAAAAATTTGGTTGAGTTTTGTGTTTAAATTTGTCAAATCTGAGACTGTGTGCATATTAACCCTTAATACGGGATTTTAAATATTAGTTCAAATTGATTGTTTTAAATGTAATATTTAGAGCTGTGTACATTGTTGTTGTAGGGATATAAATTTAGGTTCCATATTCTTACATGTTAGGTTGTGATAAACATTGAGTTGGTTTTGATGTACAAATTCTCCAAAATCCTGAAAACTGAATACATGTTAACATTTTTACATTGATTTCCATGTTTAGTTCAATTTCAGATTTAACATGTAATATTAAACTGTATGCGTAGATAAATGTATTGATAGTATATTAGGGTTTCATTTCTATCATGTTAGGATGTATTGGGAGCATTGAGATTAGTTGTGATGTTTCAAACTCCTAAATTTTGAAATTGCATTATGTTAATATTGCACTGGTTTAAATGTTAGCTTATTTTCAGATTTTGTATGTAAATGCTGAACTAAAACTGGGTTTAAACTTTCAATACTAAGCTATAACCCTGTACAAGGACACACACACACCCTAACTTAGTATACCCTGTCATGTAACCTAACTCTTCCTCTCTATGTCATGATTATATATCTATATAGATATATATAAAGCTTAGGCATACATGTTATAATGTATATACATACATAACCAAATCTCTACCTCTTTATATATACATATATACATGGTTAGCCATGCATGTTATGAGCAAATGAGTTGTGTATTGTAGATTGTTTAACCAATATGCCATGATTAGTGTAACTTGATAGTTATTGTTTGAAACCCCAAATCCTCCTATGCACTTTCATGTATATTTCACATACACACACGCCTATTATCTAACCATATGAACATGTCCACATACACCCATACACACACGAACTACATAACTTGTACATAATGCTAGCTTTTCCCCCTCTAACGCTATATATATAAATATATTGTGATTGGATTTCCATGCAATTGGCTTTCATTCTTTAACTTTTGATTTTAATTTTCTTGAATAGTACCCCTTATTAGATAAATGGTAGTTAACTTTATTTTATTTTGATAAGTACCAGTTTTCATATAGGATGGTAGACTGCCTTACAGTCTTGATGATTGTTATTTCTGTATCTTTTCTAGTTTAGCACCTTAGATTGCTTGTGTGTTTTGATACCATATGACCGTTTTAGTTTAGCATGACTAGTATACCTAGATGAGACTTTCACTACCACTGTATGCCATGACCCTGTATGTCATCCTTTTAAATCGTATGATTGTTTAAGTTCTGAGACTTTGATTGTGGGGGGTTTGACCTAGAAGGAGTATGAACATTTTAATTTTGAGGATGAAATTTTTCTAAGGTGGGTAGACTTGTAACACCCAGTTCTCTAAAATGAGGATAATTTTGAAATTTTGTAATTTTAATCATTTATTGATTTGACATTTAAATCATGATATGATTTTTGGTAATTTTTAAATCATTTTAAAACTATTTAAAATCATGACTTGTGATTTTGATGTTTTGCTAGTGAAACCCTAGAGACTGTTTGACCTAGAGCCTAACCATGTGATTAGGATATTTTAATGTCATTTCTGGCCTAAGGATATTTTGCATTTGAGCTCTTTGAATTATTTTGATATTTATTGCGTTGGTGATTGTTGATTTTGACCTTTGATAGGTGTGATTTTGTGATGGTTTTGTGTCCGTATCGGACACGTATCAGTTTTTATTTACAAATGTTTGATGTGCCTCAAAGAGATTTCTTTTTTATTGCTGATTTTTTTTGAAAAGTATTTGAATGAGATTGTTTTCTGCATGTGTTTCCTGTGATTGCTTTGTTTTAATTTTGAGGACGAAATTTTTTTAAGGTGGATAGATTTGTCACCCCCAATTTTTAGAAACAGGAGTATTTTTGTCATTTTACATTTTTGAATATTTTTAAAATTTATTTTATTATTTATGATATTATTTTGGGGTTGAAATTTATTTTATTATTTATGATATTGTTTTGGGGTTATTTGAGTCGGGTTCGAATTTCAACTCAATCCGACTTGAAACGGGAACCCGGGGGTGGTTTGACTCTAGTGGGACCCACACACTAGTTAGGCATGGCCCACATGATATTAATTTTAGTCCACATGATAGAAATATTTTAGTTAGAGGTTAGACTAATTATTATGGATAAGGTTAGTGTGATTAGAGACTTTAGAATGACTAATTTAGCCCCAACCAATTAGCCCTTTCCTAATACTCATAGAATAGGTTAGTGGGGACATTTTGGACCTTACCATAATAGGACAAATAGCCCCATATGGCCAGCCACTTTGGGAGAGGATAGGCTCAAGTTCATTTCATTATTCTCATCCACACTCTCTCTCTCGTTCTTCCCCAAATTCCTAGAGAGCAATCCCTAGCAATTTCTCCACCAAATCCTTCCATTTTGCCACCAAATCTTCTTCTTTCCTTCTCCATTCTAGCCAAGGAGAAAGCTACCCAAGTTTGGGAGGATTCGGAGCTCGTTCGTGTCCTTTTGGAATCTCTACGTGTCAGTGTCGCTCCGGGAAGGCTTTTCTTCGATTCGATCTACCGGGAGGTATACATCCCTTCTCCTTTTCATTTTCTCATGCATATAGGTCTATTTTGAACCCATAGGAATGACCCCCATGGTTGTATCTCCATTTGTGTCCATTTCGTGTCCATTTGGAGGTCATAGGAGTGTCCTTTGTGTTGTGGTTGTGTCCATGTGGGAAAACCCCAAATTTGGACACACTATGTGTTGTTGTTATGTATGAATGAATTATTACATGTTTAATCTCATATTTTTGTATTGGAGATGTGTTCTATAGTGTCTCATATATATATATATATATATATATATATATATATATATATATATATATATATATATATATATATATATATTAGTGTAGAGAGTGAGTTCTTGATATATTATGTTATATACTTGTGTTCTTTTGTCTCAAACTACCCAAATCCGTCATAATTTTTATCCACGTTTTTAATTTCAGCCCTAAATTAGAAATGTCATAACTTCTAGCTCAAAGCTCGATTTAATCTCTCATTTTTTTTAAAAGAAGCGTATTGAAGTTAGCTTTCCAAAAAAAAAATATTAATAGGCCTAGTTCTTTTTGTAACTTTCTGGAGAATTATTTGAGTGTCAGCTGTACGAAAGACAAACGCGTTCTCGGTGTTTTCACGATTCCGAGAGTTTCCGGAAACAAAAACGTG
This sequence comes from Iris pallida, assembly GCA_029216955.1. Taxonomy (NCBI): domain Eukaryota; kingdom Viridiplantae; phylum Streptophyta; class Magnoliopsida; order Asparagales; family Iridaceae; genus Iris; species Iris pallida. Next base: position 6,039,397 of record JANAVB010036819.1, on the reverse strand, counting down.
ATCCGTTTGAAGTTTCGGAAAGCTAACACATAGATCTATAACATACTTTAATCCTAAATTTTAATTCATGCTGAGATGGTACAGTATTGATTATTAGTAGGAGTTACTATTCGACATATGCATTTTGTGCACCCTTGTGTGTAATATAATATTCTATTTAATTTTTAACCCATGTTAATGTATATACATTATATAATTAAATAGAGAATGCAAGCATGAGTAAATATTTAAATAAATGATGTATGAGGTGTAAGTATCCTATCTAATGTAAGCATGTATAAGTATGACTTGTAATGAATATGTAGGTTCTATAGTATGTAATGTATGGTGCATATAGTAGTGCAAGAGAATAAATGAATGATGAATGAATGCAAGCATGAATGTAATGTAATAATAGATGTAATGTATGCAGTATACAAGTTAATGAGATATAATGTTCTATGTTAACACAAATCCTATATTACCTCATGTACCCCTTACACTATGTAGACACTATCACACTTGACACTTTGTTCACTTACACTTTGACACTCTTTGATATGTATACACTATGTATGTCCATTTAACCCTCACTTGCCCCTTTGCCATGTTCACATACACACACATAGCCTCTTAAATAAGTATTTATGAATACAGTTAACTTAGCTATGTATGTATATTATATATATATTAGCATATTGTGTTGTAATATATAAGTTTATATAACCATTTGAAATGCCATGATTATAGACCTAATGTTGAATACCAATATATGCATGTGTATATATGTGTAGACATATATAGTTTAAAGTAATAGATTACCTAGTGTATATCCAATGTGAATTCTTGCCTATTTGAGTATTGAATAATTGCATGCTATATAGAGTTGGGTGTATGTTGGCTTGTACAGCCTTGTATTGATGTGTGCTTGCTAGGATAGTCTTGGTTAGGCCTAGTAAGACTTGCTGGGTTAGGACATGACCTAGTTTGACCTAGTTTGACTAGTGCAGTTGACCAGAGTTGACCAAAGGTTGACTTTGGCCTAGTTTGACCTAGATTCATGTAGAATGCATAGTACTTTATATTACCCTTCTGGACATGTTGTGACTTGTGCTGTTCTAATTAGGAGCCAGACACCTCTTCTCGGACAGTATCTTTACCTTGGACATTCAGATATCAGGCGAGTACATTCTCTGATCATTTTATATCCTGCTTAGAATTATATTCCTGCTTTAGATTACTATACTTGATGCTGTCACGACATTATCACGGATTAGTACTATACGGATCTCTTCATGCGATGTTATCTCCCTCGGGAGCATCGGGTACATTATGTCATGTGCGTTTCACTTTCATCATGTACTCCTGTGCTTTCACCATATATGTACACTCTTGTGAATCATGTACTCTCATGTTCAAAGAGCCTTCATGTATACTATCATGTGCACTCTTTTAAGGGCCCCATGTGATATCATGTACAATAACATAACCTGCTTAGATCCTTGTGTACTGATTGGGAAAAACGGGGGAGTGCTAGTAGTCATGTGAACAATTCTTTAGTAGTGTAGATCATGTACAACTCTTTAGTGTAGATCATGTACAAATCTGTTCCGTTCACATGTGCTATCATGTACTCTACATCACTAGCCACTGTTAGTTCTCTATTTATAGTAGATATTTCTATTACTGTTCTCTCTCTGTTTACATACTGTATTTCTTCAGATCTTGTATCTTACTTTACTGCATGATTATATTTTCTAACCTGCTATGAACTGTTGAGATGTAATGTGCTCGCTCCTGTCCTGACTGGACCTGTTGATAAATTTTACAGATAGCCTGGGATTGCCTGCTAGCCTAGAGGAGTCACAGTAGAGGTTGTTTAGATAGTTATTTCATTTTGTCTGGAGTTGTATTTACTTGTGGATTACTGTATTTGAGTTTTGAGATGTATTTCTGGGATTATGTATCTTAGACACTGAGACTTCTATCTCCTGTATCTCTTTTGGATTTTATGTTTATCTATCTTTATCATTCTACCTTAGATTGTGATTGAGTTGTACCCCTGTGTTGGCCTCCTTATGGAGAGTATTCATATTATGCTAGTTATAGTTCATGACCTAGAACAGCGTTCTACCGCCGACACTGCGGCGTAGGCTGGGCGTTGTTACGTACTCGTACCCTCACGGTGGGTGCGGGTCGTGACACTAAGATAACATCAAAATTTCCTATAGGAAATTCTATCAACCTAGCGGGTAAGGAACGCCCGCACACTACGACTCTACATGCTGGAATAATCCTACTAACTCCTACAAGCCCATTACCAGTGAGTATATTCAACCTCTCTGGTAATGCCTCAAATTGCAATCCTAGTCGTGTTGCAAATCGTGTAGATACAAATGAATGTGATGCTCCTGAATCAAACAATGCTACTGCGGGAGATGAGAAGACGTGAACGTTACCTGCCACAACGTTCCCCGATGCCAATGCCTCCTCCAAGGACAGATTGAACGCCTGCCCTTGGCCTCCTTGCTGATTTCCCTGCTGCGGCCCTGCCCGGTGTTGCTGCTGGCCCTTGCCTCGATGATGCTGGGGTGGTTTCTGGTGTTGCTGCTGTATCGGCGGTCCCTGCTGCCGAAACATCTGAGCTTGTGTCAATAACAGGCGTTGAGCCAATGGTTTTACTACTACCGCTGGCCCTCGATACTGGCCTGCCCCTGGTGCTGGCAGGGCAGGAAATGGTTTCACTGGCCCTCCTGGCCTCGAACTCATGGGGCAAGTGGAAACCCGGTGATCCGGACTCCCACATACCAAGCATAACCCATTAATGCCCGACATATATTCTTAGTGTGCCCTGCCTTCCCACAATAAGTGCAACCCGCGGGTGGCTGCTGATTCTTCCTCTGCTGCTATTGCTGTCTGGCTGGTGGTGTTGGCCCTCGCACCGCCACATCATGAATGCGGACGCCAGGGGACGGTGCTGTCGATCGGGGTGCTGCTCCTCCTCCTCCTTCCATCTGGTTGTGAGACCTCTTCTGGCCTCCAGCCCTAGTCGCCATCCTCTGGATAGTGATCTCATGCCTCCGGGCCGCCGTCAGTACCTCATCAAAAGTCTGGTAGTTATGCCCCTCTACCAGTTGCAGGAGTTCAAGATGAAACCCTTGTTGAAACCTCATGGCCCTCTGGCTCTCCGTGGCTACCATCTCTGGGGCAAACCTACTCAATCTGCAGAACTCTGCTGCATAAGCATCCACGGTATTCCCAGCCTACTTGAGGCTGATAAACTTCTGCTGTAGCTTGAATTGAGCTACCACTCCATAGTACTTGGTCTTGAATCTGGTAGAAAAATCGTCCCATGCAATAGGACGCCTGGCACCTACTTCCTCCGATTCCCACCAATCACGGGCGAGATCCTGGAGTAAGAACTTTACTTGGTCCACTTGCTCCTCCGCTGGAACTTTGGCTGCCTTCAAAATGGCCTCAATATCCTTGAGCCACGTATCTGCTGTGATAGCATCTTTTGTACCTTCGAAACGTCGGGGGTTGTACTTGCAGAATCGGGTCGACACTCCTGAATCACTCCTCACTCCTCTTTCTAATGCCGTCTGCAAGCCTTGATTAAGTAACACATTCTGCTCTTGTTGCTGAGCATGCATCTGTTGCTGGACCAACATCTGATGTTGCTGCGTGGCCATCATCCCTCTGATGATCTCTAGGAGGGCTGGTGTATCTACTACCCCCGGAGTGGGCGGAATCATCGGTGAGATCGGAACCTCCGGATATTGCGGCCCAACGGCTGGATCTACTATCACCTCTGCTTGGACGTGCTCTTGGGGAAGCACTGGCCCTTGCTGCTGACCAACATGGTCCTGCTGCTCTGGTTGTTGCTGCTCTGACGCGGACGAGGAGCCCCTAATACAAGGGACAAAAGAACAATCAAACGACCGGACAGGAAAGATCAACGAAGTCAAAGGATGCTGGGGTGTCAAGATGGGATCGAGAGCAGCGAATCATGAGATCAAAGGGAGAACATGTGTGATTGAGACTTCCTATAAAATAAAAGCACCCCACAAGTCTGAAAATAGACCTGCATGGGCCACCACTAAAACCTTGTCACGCCCCAGACCCGAAACACCGGGGGACGGGGACGGACTTGGCCAGTTACGTATTACGGGTAGAAGAAATACCGAATAATACGATCAATGCTGTAAACTAGACAAGGGGGTGCATACTACATACAAGTCTCGCTAGGGTCACATGACATCTATTGTCTCAATCAATGAATCAAGTAGCAGTAAATAAAGAGCATATATGATAAAGCAGTAAGGCGTCCCAAACGCTCGGTCAAAATGTTCTTGAGATCTGGCTTTACAAAACATAGCCAGATGATATGATAAGGTATACACAATCGCTATCAGCTGCAGTCTGAATTAATTACAATTATGTAAAAGTAAGTGCTAGACAGTTCGACTAACAGGTCGGTGCCAAAACGGCAAAAGTAAAGTAAAGAACAAGACGAGTAGGGAGTCAAGGAACCCACTCGTGGCCTCCTGCGGTCATCCTTCTAGTATTGACCATCTTGAGGGTAGAAGTTAGCTGAGTCCTCGGGAGCTAGCTCTAGATCTGGCCATGCAAAACCAGAGAGGTTAGACCTCCAATAGCAAGCACCACAAAGGAAGCACGACATGAAGAATTAAAACCAGTAATAAGAGTTAAGGATATAAATAAGATAAATAGATCTTTGCCTCTTACTAAGGTACGCCTAGCGTCTTGACACTCCGAACCAACTCCCCAACCAAACAAGGACAGAAGTTGGCCCGTCATGTCAGGACGTTCAGCTTACCTCAATAGTTGGCAAAGTAGGATACAACCCACAATCAAATCAGTTTAAGCGGCCAGGCAATTATTACGGCTTACTACTAGTGAGCTCCAAGTTACCCTGGAACCATGCATTAGAGAATTTTTCAGTTCTTACTATAGACAAACAAGGCTGGTCGATCCAATAATCAGTTGCGCCATGCGGGAAAACGAGTCCCAGCGGGACGCTCGTCGATCGGGAAAAGTAAACCGGATACCACTCCCTACCCGTGTGGTAGATATGCAGTATCCGTGGGAACCAGCCGGCGTGTTGGAACACTATTTGTCCCAAGGACGGCCGTCATGTAAGAACTCAGAAATCTATTCTCTCCATGCAGTAATTATTTTATTTAACTTAGTTGGCCCTATGTTAATTGAAATCTCATGCCGTGGATCATGAGTATTTCGCATGAGTACTTTCGTACAAGGTACGATATGCGCAACTCTACAACGATGCCAGTGCGGTTAGGTTGTAGGTCCTGCATAGCGTAATGCAACAATCAAACCTATTCACGGAATAATCATGCCTTGACAGTAGGATGCATGTGCTGCTTTTGTAATATGAAATTAATTATCGGTGCCATAGCACCTACTCAAATTCATGTACATAATTATAAGTTGGAGATCAGCACGGTTACATTGTCAATGATCGGGATCAGCCAGTCGTTCTCAAAGGTTCATACATGAACGTGTCCCATTCAGTACAATAAGACAACTAGCCAGTCTCTTAGTTCCAGACATAGGAACGCATGATCAATATTAAGTCAGGATAACAATCATTGTCAATTCGTGAGAAGGCATGGTAGTCAAAAGTTCTATATCAAGAGTAAGAGAAACTTGCATAAAATAGTTGGTAACATATTCTTGAAGCCAAGGAAAAGATCTACAACTTTCATGTTGGAAGCTAGGAGAAATTCGGACCAGAAAATAGTCAAAAAGAGCATCAAACAATCAAAATCAGCAAAAAATCAGCCTCATGCGGCTAGAAATTCTTATGCGGCTCAAAAATTCTTATGCGGCTCAAAAATGCTCATGCGGCCAGAAATTCTTATGCGGCTCAAAATTCTTATGCGGCTCAAAAATGCTCATGCGGCCAGAAATTCTTATGCGGCTCAAAAATGCTCATGCGGCCAGAAATGGTCATGCGGCCAGAAATTCTTATGCGGCTCAAAAATTCTTATGCGGCTCAAAAATGCTCATGCGGCCAGAAATTCTTATGCGGCTCAAAATTTCTTATGCGGCCAGACACTATTCATCGTCCCTGCCAGAATCAGGACAGATGAACATAGAAGTTTGACCAAAATTGTTTTGGCCATAAATTCCTCAAATCAAGTCGGAATCTAACTTTTCAAAAGCCAAAATTGGGTAGGATTGAATTCTCTACAACATAGAACAATCAAAACATGGAAATAATAAAGTTTGATAGATCGAAACCCAAGAAAACCAAAAAGGGAAAAAACTTAGATCTACACAAAGCTAACCATGGAAAACAAAAACTACAAGACCTAAACATGTAGAGAAAGAAGAGACAAACACAATGGACTAAAAATAAATGGAGATGCATGAAATCCTCCATGATGTGCAAGATGTACTTGCCTCTCACAAGTGGGTTAGGGTTTGGTGTAGGAGTAAATGTGAATGAATGAAGAGAGAGAATGAAAGAAGAAGTTTTATATCAAGGTCAAGTGGATCTCCACCATTCATTCTCTCCACCAAATCCAAGCCATCCATTCCTTTCCATGTTGAACCAAACCAAACCAAGTTGGTTTACCATGAACCAAAATGAACCAAGAGCCAAGAAAAAGCAGAAAATAAAATACAGAAAAATAATTAGCATGAAATTAAAAGAATTAAATACAAAATAAATGCATGACAGATACTAAATAAATTCAGGCAAGCGGTATACGTATAAAAATACGCATTCCGGGAATGGGGAGTGACAGCAGTAGTAGGCAGCATGTTAGCCTGCAGCAGCAGGCAATGCTTGCCTTAGCTTGGCCTGGCTTTGTATTGCAGCAGCTGCAACAGAGTGCAATGCAGGGAGCATTTGCAGCAGCTAACAGCAGTAGCAGCATTTCAATACAGCAATAATGCTTGGCAGTATGCTGCATTAGCAGTAGGGGTTTTTTTCCCCTGGCCTTTGTAGTGGTGAGTTGTGTATCACAGGATATAAATGGGTCGATTTTGACAGGTTAGTTTGACAGTAGGATATGGGGTTGTATCAGGATTGAAGGAGGATGTGGGGAAGACTATGGATACATGTATGATGTATGTGTGTGTTTAAGTGTTAGGCATGAGTGATATGTATGAGACATGTGGGAATTAGTATGAGCCATAGGCTTGGGGTTAGTCCAGTTTCAGAGTTCAGTCCCTATTAGTGTTATGGCAACTCTATGTACACATACCTTGTGTGTATCCTAGAATGTGAGTGTGGATAGACCATTTGGTCATTTCAGTTCAGTTGGGAGTAGGTTGGTACCACATATGCATCAATATTAATTACCTAAGACACCATAGTGGGATTGCATATATAGGTAATGATATAGGACATGTGGGGTTAATGAATGGGTTAGTGTATAGAATACCAAGTGTCAAGGGTAGTTATATATTGACATAGGATATTGTATGATTAGAACTACTCCAACTGGTAAGAGGATTTATATGTGATATGGGCTGAGGTTAGATGGGATGTAAGTTCTAGTGTATATATGTAGTGTATGTATATATATTTGGTATATGCAATATGAGTTGCTAGTGACTTTGTGTTTGTGCTTGGATACTAGGCTAGGCTTGGTTAGGCCTAGTGAGACTTGACTGGACTAGGATGGACCTAGTTGACTAGAGTGTTGACCATGGTTGACCCAGAGTTGACCAAGTTTGACTTAGAGTTGACTTGGACCTAGTTTGACCTAGACAGTTGACTAGGTTTGACTTAGAGTTGACTTTGACCTAGATTGACCTAGAAATTATGTAGATTGCATCGTAAACTTTATTTATCTTATTTTAAACGCATTATAACCTGTATTACTCTGTTTAGGGCATTGTGACTCCGGTGCAGACATCTGATATTACACTACTCTTTTCAGAGTATCAGGCGAGTACATTCTCTGATAGTTCTCTCATTTATTTGCCAGTTACTGTACTCCAGTTCTATTTAGTTTTATGTGATTCTCTGATACAATATGTATGGATATTTCTGGATTCATGTATGCGACACACATACCATACTTATCTGGCCTCTATTACTGGAATCATTCCGAAATCTATTTCTGGAATCATCATATTTTGGCTGGACTCATCTCGATTCTCGTGTCGAATTATGGATTCATTTGTATTGCAGGGCAGGAAAATATTGAGTAAGACATATAGACATACCCCAATCTGGAATCTCCCAACTGGAATCTACTGGAATCTACTGGAATGATAGCCATCTCACACCCGGCCAGGTGTGTGATGTGCCGTATTACCTACAGTCGTTTACATGTCGATCTTGATATTTTAAAACACACTGTTAGAGTATAGGCTGGACTCACCCTGGAATTATTGATCACTATGACTGGAATCATCTTATACTGGACTCATGTTGTACTGGAATCACCTGGTATCAGATTCATGTTGTCTGGATTTACTTGGGTTTGCACTTGTTTACTTTTACATTCTGGACTTATATCATGTTGCTCTAGTTCAGCTAGTTTCTATTTACAGTCTTTATTGCTATGATTCTTCTCTTGTTTTACTTACCTTACTTTCCTTGTATCTTAACTGTTTCTCTATACCATCACCTGAATATAAACTACCATGTTCATCAATACAACTGTCTATAACTGCTTTATAGTTCTCTGTCATTTACTTGGGTTTTTTAGATGAGATTGTGCTCGTTCCTGTCCTGACTGGACCTGTTAAAATTTTTACAGATGATTGCCCTGAGGACACTTGCCTACATATTATGGACCCGGAGACAGGATGGCTACCTTTGTCCCCGACACTCAGGAGTGATCGGGATTTAATTTAGTAGAATAGCATATGTTTTCCATGTTAAACTTGTTGTAGTGGATTGAGACTTGTGTAGTATTTGAGATTGTTGAGAGTTGTTATTTTAGTAGTTGTCTTCTATTCTTAGTTATTTCTTCTGTGTTATCTTATCGTGCTTAGACTGTGATTGAGTTACGATATCTTATACTTGTTCTCCGTTCGGAGTTGATCATGATGAGTACATTATTTATTGCATGGGTTGATGGTTAGATAGTGACCTAGAACAGCGTTCTACCGCCGACACTGCGGCGTAGGCTGGACGTTGTTACGCACTCGTGCCCTCACAGTGGGTGCGGATCGTGACACATTTTTTTAGAGAGACAACGATTAAATTGGCATCCAAGGGAGAGTGTTGTGGTTTGTGGATAAATCTAAATGATGGATGCCGTTATCTTTATCTACAACTAGGGGTGAACATTATTCGATTTTTGACCGAAAATCGAACCTAACCGATTCGGTTCGATTTGAAAAAAAAAATTCGATTCAGTTTCCATTTTGGTTTTGAAAATACTAAAATTCCTTATTCGGTTTCAGTTTTTGGATTTTCGGTCCAAAATCAAAAATGGAATAAGACTTATGCAATTATGTAAATATCCTCAGTTTTATGCATATTTTGTGATTAAAAATGTGTATATCTTGAAAATAATAATTTTATGTATATGTTTTGAAGTCCAACTTTGATAATTTAACAACTAGTCCAATTTTGGGTACAACTTTGAAATACAACAAATACGTGGATAAAAAATTATTATTTTTAATATAATTTAATCACGATTCTAACTTTGGATCCGACCCATTAGATATTATAATTATTTCAACCGAATAAATCGAACAGACCGAATTGATTATTTGGTTCGATTTTGGCTATTTTGGTCCAATTTCGGCTCTAGATTTTTAGAATGTTGATTTATTCGGTTTTGAGTATTTCGGTTTGGTACACCGGGGATGTAGACTATTGGGTACACCGGGAGGAGGAGGGGGTGGGGGGTGGGGGTTCCGTGGGGATGGAAAAATTATTAGGTGTTCCGGACACACCACTGGATGTGCTGAATGGTGAGCCTGGTCCAATAAAGAATTGACATTTGGCAAATAATTTGTTCATTAACAGATTAACTCCACATTTCACGTCAGAAAAGAAAACAAAAAAGTTAACAAATAATTTCACGTTAACATCACTGTTAACAGATAATTTATCTTTAACATCACTGTTAACTTTTCAAATTAACATCACTGTTAACAAATAATTTCTCGTTAACATCACCTTTAACTTTTGAAATTAACATCACTATTAATTTGTTAAGTTTTCAAATGAACAACACTGTTAACTTATCAAATTAACATCATTATTAACTTTTCAAATTAACATCACTGGATAAATTTTTCAAATTAACATCACTGTTAACTTTTCAAATTAATATCACTGGGTGAATTTTTCAAATTAACATCATAGTTAACTTTTTCCGTTTCTTTTTCTGATGTGGAGTGTGGAGTTAATTTATTAATGAACAAATCATTTGCTAAATGTCAATTCTTTATTGGACTGGGCTCACCATTCAACACATTCAGTGGTGAGCCCGGAACATCTAATAATTTTTCGTAGGGATGGACAATGTTCGAATTCCTTTCGAGTTGCTCACCGATCCACCGACCCGGAGAGAAGAACACCTAAAAAAAAAAAAATCTATTTTGATATGGTTGAAACTGAATAAAGTGAATGCCCTATCTACAACGGGAACAATCCGCTACCAATATTTTATTTCACTCTCATTTTTATAACAATAATCAATAATTTTAAAAAACCCCCAAAGAGATATATATAAATAAGAACAACTTCGGAACAAAAGAGAGCATTGAACACCACCACCACCACCAACAATGTTTCAGAATCAGGACACTCACTTCCCATGATCCTCCTCCAATAGGTATAACAACAAATCCCTCTATTTCCTCTTTCTCTGTATCACAATTTGCTCTCTTTCTCTGTCAATGAAACCCTACCCGTTGCGTTTCCATGGATCCCAAAATTGACGGGATGGCTTTTGTTCAATCAGATTCCGATGCAGGTTGCTCCTTTTTTGTCTTGTGGATCCGCCCAGAATCGAAAGATTCGATTTTGGCGCGGTATGGATTGTAAAATTTTCATTTTGGCCCATTTCGGGGTTGGAACGTAGGTTTTTGGTTGATGATTCGACGGGGAGATCTGTGGATTCTGTTGCGTTTGATGTGGGATTATGTGGGCGTTGATTGGATTTTCCGGGGATGGGATTTATGATTGGATTTGGTGGTCAGAGTGTAAATTACTAAATTAGGGATGAAAATGAGTTATTTTGGTTGGAGATGGAGTGATAATTTTGTTTAGATAATCACTAACAGTAGAAAAAGCTTCGTGATCCATAGCCGAGGCGAGTGTGTTGCACATATAACAAATAGGCCACGAAATGGACACGTCATTGATTTTTGCATGTCATAGTGTATTTGGGAATTTCTTTTTTATGTGTCAGATGTGTCTGACTTGACACTGCCCTGACACTATTTTTTGGAATCTCTGTGTTTCCTACCAAGGCAATAAGGATTTGATGTTTTCCCTAGATACAATATAAGATTTACCATTCCACACTTAATCCTTTTATTTTGGTTTCTTATTGGTTTTCATTGTATGCTGCAGCTGTTCTTATTTTTGGCAGACACTAGATTTTTTGGGACATTTAGCTTTTGATTTTGGGAAAGACACTTTGAGATGGTTGAAATGGAGGAGTGCTTATGGAGTACTTTGTAATATGAAGATACCTTCAGGTTGAAAGGAGTATTCTATAATACAACTATAAGACCATTCATGCTTTTATGGATCAGAGTGTTGCTTTATGGATCAAAGTGCTGGGCAATTAAGAAATATCATGTCCAAAAAGTTAGTGCAACCCAAATGATAATGCTAAGATGAATGCGTGACAATACATTAAAGGATACGATAAGAAATGATATATCTATGAAAAGTTAGAGATGGTGCCGATTTAGGACAAGACGAGATAAAATCGGCTTAGGTGGTCTAGACTTGTGCAACATAGACCAGTAAGATGCTCTACTAAGGAGGAGGGATAAGATAGTAGTTAAATGATCTACTAGGACTAGAAATAGGCCTAAGCGAAGTTTTAAAAAGGATATGATATTTGTTAGACTAGTAAGATGCTCTCGTAAGAGGTAAGGAGGGATAAGATAGTAATTAAAGGATCTACTAGGACTAGAGGTAGGTCTAAGCAAAGTTTTAAAAAGGATATGATATTTGTTAGTGTTACAGAAGACATGGCCTTTAACAAATATGAATGGAAGAAAATGATTCGAACAATACCCAACCACATTTTGGATAAAGGCTTTGTTGTTGTTGTATATAGCAGCATAGCTTTTAATCAGTGCATATGTTGCACAGACATAGATCACATTTCCATGAAGTATGAAGACATCGATTGATTTTGGCGTGCCATAGTGTATTTCGCAGTGCCATGTAGTGTTCGATACATATCTTGTTAAAAGTGGAGGCTACATTGTTAATAAAATGACATTAAATTTTATTAAAATGACATTAAATGACATAAAATTGTTAATAAAATGACATTAAATTTTATTAGGACTTTTGGCTAATATTTATAGAACAACAAAGTATATGCAATGGCAATAATAACTTTAGCTAAACATAGAAAATACATCCAATAAATGCTAAAATAAAAAATAACTATCTTATTCTTCAAGATGCTCCCACAAGCTAGGATTTGGTGAAAGCAAGTCGAGTTTGGAGAAAGCGAGAAATAGAGAAACTAGAAACCATATGAAAAAGTAGCCCGAGGCTTTGAAGAAATCTCGCAAGAAACCATCTGAAGAAGACCGGGATTCCGAGACCTAAGAAATCCAAAAATGAACCAAAGAAAGACGGGGCTTCGCAAACGAATAAATTCCGGAAGAAGTCCAATGAGAACTGGTGCTTCACAATGGAAAAAATTCATTAAGAAAATATTTCAGGAACATTAGGGCTTTGAAACGAGAAATTCCGAAGAAAAATCTAAAGTAGGCAGGGGCTCTATAGGACGAGAAATCATGGAAGAAAATACTTGAAATACGCAAAGCGGAAAGAAAATAAATTTGGGAAGAAAACCAAAGTACGTCGTGGCTCCGAGTATCGAAGAAATCCAAGAAATGGACCAGTAGAAGAATGGGACTTCACATATTGGAGAATTCCGGAAGAAAGTCGGGGCTCTGCTTGTCGAAGAAATCTCAAAAAATATATACCGCATTGGAGATACGTCCGCGAGCATCGCCAAAGAAGAAGCCATCTAGTCTAAAAAAATCATAGGAGGAGAACCTAGCTCTAGTGCCATGATGAAAGTGAATGCTACATTGAGATTATTTGGCATCAAATTTTACTAGGTCTCTTGGCCAATATTTATAAAACTACAAAGCATGTGAAATAACATTACTAGCCCTAGCTAGAAATAGAAAATGCATTGAATAAATGCTAAAAATAAAAATAACCAATTCTTCAACAATACCCAACATGGACACAATACGATACATCACATCACTAGTTTTGGACTACCTGTTCTTCCTAGGTTAATGTGCTGAAAAATAATAGGATGTGTTGACCACCTGTTTACTTCTTTTTCCATTTGCTATGCTGCTAAAGATGTTTTATCTAAGTTATAAATTAGCTTGTTGTAAATTTATGCTCATTTGACAACGGGTCATTATAATTCTTTTGAGTGGCCACATGCTGCTTGTTTCTTATGCAGATTCAATAAATATTGACTCGGCAGTTTACTTTTCACTCCATATCTTGTCATTGTTACTCATCCATTTCTCCATGTGTGTTGCCATCCCATCACGCATCCTACAATTTCTTCATCACATAATTCCATTCGTCTTTATTGCAAGCTCCGTAAAAAAGAACTCTCTTCCTTTTTCAGATAAAGTTTGCACTTAAATTCCTCTGATACCTTCCTTCAGGGCTTGGGTTAGGAGAAGCCGTAAATGGTTAAAAGGTGTTTCTATTTACCAAAATACTATATATCAGTAATACGAGCAAAGTAGGGCACAAAGTTATATTTGATCTATTATTTTCCTTTCAAATTACAGGTATGGAGTGTGTTGATGAGCAGAAAATATCATGTTGCAGTGCCTAGAGGGGTTTACGCACTTCTTTGGTGTCCTGTTGAAGTGCTGTGACCTCGACCTATACAAGCAAGCAAATGGCCTTGAAGATCCTGAAATTTTAGCAAGAGAAACAGTTTGTATGTTTGAATATCACATCTTCTGTAGCTAATATAGCTTCGATAGAACAGCAGCCTTATGCTAATAAATGAACTGTGTCAGATGCCATTTATTCTGTACATAGTAGACAACACATTTAAGATGTGGGCTAAACACTAACTCTATCTGCTTTCTTTGTTTGTAGTTAGTGTAAGTGAAATAGAAGCATTGTACGAGTTGTTTAAAAAGATCAGTAGTGCTGTGATTGATGATGGGTTGATCAATAAGGTAAGAACCTTGATTAGCATGTGTTGCTCAACATTATCAGGGTTTTCATTAATTTAAAGTGTTGAGATCTATCACATTTGATATGGCACGAAACTACATCATTGCAGGAAGAGTTCCAGTTAGCTCTATTCAAGACCCACAAGAAGGAGAGCTTATTTGCTGATCGGGTATTCTCTTGTTAAAAATAAGTGTTTCAAATAAATGTCATCATATGGTTTCCATCAATGAACCTTGGCTTTCATTATGATCTTGTAATATTTGACAGAAGACATTAGTAGGTTGTATTATAGTTCCTGTTGCTAGATATAATAATTCAAGTTAACTTAAAAAAAGCCAACCTTCAGTTGTATTCATTTTACTAGGAATGCTAGTGTTTCTGCATCTTCTTGTTACATGAAATGTTCTTATAATTTACAGGTATTCGATTTGTTTGATACAAAACATAAAGGAATTTTAGGATTTGAAGAGTTTGCACGGGCTCTCTCTGTCTTTCATCCAAATGCTCCAATTGATGACAAGATTGAATGTAAGTAGTAATATTTCTCATAGACTTTATCTGGCATTGAAATCTTTGATTGAATATACTAGCTTAACACTCAATCGAATCCTAGTGCCAACTTCTACATGAATGATGAACATGTATTGAGTTCATTAACCATTACATCAAAATAGATGTATACACTTAATCATCATCATCATCCCAAGCCTTCTTCCATCAGTATTGTGTCGGCTATGGAGCATAAAAACTCCGTAAAAGATTTGACAAAGTTTTTGTTACCGGTTATCGATCTGACGCCAGTCCTCCTTGTTGGTGACAAACTCTTAGCCTAGGTAGTATGGACATGAGAGGGTTATGCCATAAAAATAGGCGGTTAGTTGACAGGTAGGTAAAACTACGTTTTGGATATGCACTTGAAGGTCATGCCAAGGAACATCTTCCAAGTACCTGTAACTCTAAAGAGTCTAGATGAAGAAGATAATACAATTGGGAATTTCATTCATCTCTGTGCTTGTTACATTAAGCCAAAGAGTGAAAATGAATCACAATCGCGAAGATGCTTACAAATATTCATCTGCATCAAACAAGTACATACCTTTTTGTAGAGGTAACTCATTTCTAACCCGTAGTTGGATGTCTATGCTGCGTTATTTGGCAAGATCTATCAAAGACGTTGAACCAAAAGCTTGAGAACCTAAGACAATTTGTGGAAGCTGACAACTAACAATGGAATGTTGAAGGCATGTAGCTTATGGGTTAAGGGTGAAAAGAAAAGGAAGCAAGTCCCGCTAATTCTCAGAATTCTTCTAGAACATTTTTCTCTTGAATATCATTCAAAAAAAGTTGGAAATTTTGGAAAAAAAGAGGCTTGGAAGTTACTCCAAACTACTCCTAATTAGTTATTTTAGAAGCTATGATAGACGTGAATGTTCAAAGTTTGTGTTTGATGCTATTCACAATCATTATTCGTTTGTTTAATAACAAAAGTTGTTGAAGGACTTGTAACAAAGTGGTAAGCATGACAACTGATAACACCTTCATAATTTGAAAGTTGGAACCATTGTTATGAAGGTCTTTTACAAGCCTGTTGAACTGTTGTACTTTGGAAGAATCAAGAGAGCTATATAAGTGTGCTGGATGGAGAAACTAATTTTACTCTTATTGGGGAAGTAAGCTCCGTGTCTCTTCCTTGGCCATGGGCATGGGATATCCTAGGTAGAAGTAAGAAGCTTTAACTAATATCAGAGCATATAATAAAGAAATTGGTGACATTTAATCAATCTGTAACTATAGCGTCCTTAGATAGCGTCCTTTCTCAGATCTTGTATACAAAATGGTAATATAATTTCAAGCCCCATCAGATGTCAAACTTATATGACTTTCAAATTAAGTAATAAAGGAAACTGAATGGTGGGGTCTGTTCTTTAAATAGTAAGAAAACCAAACTGCTCACCACCTATTCAAAAATGGCTAGTCAACACTGGAACCCTACAGCAAAATGATTAAATTTTGAAATAAGTATTAGTGGATTTCAAAGTTAGTAGAATCCAATGAGTCATAACAAAACACTGTATCTGGGTTGCAGTTGGAGATCATTGAACTGTGAGAGAAAGAAGTAGTGTCAGACCTGTTTTTCTAGAGATGACATATCTGATTATGCCTGTGATGGAAAGTTTCTTTAACTCCGTTACACACTTTATTGTCTGCCATTTGTTACTTCTTTAAGGGAGGCGCCTTGTCAAGAGCTGGCGGCAGTGGTTTAACATGAAAGATGACCCTTCAGCAATGTGGTTGATGACGAAAGTGACAGATATTAGGGTTAAAGTTCCGGTGCGGGTTCGAGAAGGCGGTATCGTGGGACAATGGAAAGGGATAGGATTTTTGGTGAGTAGGTTTAGTGAGAGATAAATGGGAGTAGGAGAGTTGGAATAGGATCTAGGGCGCCATTTGAGAAGTTGGCTCAACAATAATCGACTTCTTCATTTAGGAAATTGAGTACAGTATATAGGATAGATGATGCTTCCTTTCCTAGACGTTTCCTGATATTGGACTAAACTAAGGGTTGTGACTAACAACAGATGAAATATGTAACATAAAGAAAAGGCTTTCTCTTACAATATCTTTTTAATCATTGTATATCTATGATTATCTTCTTCCTACAGAATTTCCTAAAAATGGTTGCACGAGGCTGCAGTTGCCTTGGTGTAGTTGCTCGAATGCATGCACGTATGTGTTATATATGTGTTTGAGTGTATGTTTTCTTTCTGTCTGTCTGTGTAGAGAAGAGTAGATTGTCTGATATTTTTTGGGAAAAAAATCATCTCTGCTTGATAGTTTTTGGGAAAAAAATATCATCTCTCAAAGTTTACATTGAAAAAGCTAAATAAAAAATAGGCAAGTTTTCTTTCACCTAGAACATTGAAAATGGTTAAGACCTAGAACATTGAAAATGATTAAAAGTGAACATTGAAAATGGTTAAGACCTAGCACATTGAAAATGGTTAAAAGTTAAAACAGAGTTTTGAATCTGTTCAGAGTTTTCTTTTTATGCAGTTATAGTGGGTAAAGTGCAAACAAACCCTCCTTAGATTTGTCTCGTTTGCAAAATAAGGCTCGTTAGAAAAATAAAGCAATTGATCCCTCCTTAGATTTTCCGCGTGAGCAAAAAAGTCCCTACCGTCTATTAGCCGTTAGAAATGACCGCTAATGACTTAAAAAAAAAATAAAGAATAAAAAAAAAAAAATCCAAAATGCCCTCCCTTCCCTACCAGTTGTGGGCATCCTCCTCCTCCCTCCGCTGGCCGGCCGCCTCGATCCGCCCCCCCTCCTCCCTCAGCTGGCCGCCCCCCCTCCCTCCGCTGGCCGGCCACGCTCGACCCGCCCCCCTCCTCCCTCCGCCGGCCGGCCACCCTCCCCTCTCCTCTGGTTGGCCCTGCTCAACCCGCCCCCGCCACCGGAGAGAGGGGGAGGGGGTAAAATTGTCTTTTTAACGGCTGTTAACGGCATGGGTGCAAACTGAGCAAAAATGAAAATGTGAGGGTTTTTTTAAACTAAGGGGTCTTTAAATGCAAAAATATAAATATAAGGAGGGTTTGTTTGCACTTTACCCCAGTTATAGCTTACAAAACAAATTAGATTGCATCAAGAAAAATGTGTTTGTTTAGATCTATGTTGCAGAAATATCCAGTCCCAGTGTCCATTTAAAGATATGTTTCAACTGACTTAAATTGAAATGTTCTGGCTTGGGAGAGCGATAATAATGCAGTTGAAGGAGCTATT
Organism: Iris pallida; assembly: GCA_029216955.1. Lineage (NCBI taxonomy): Eukaryota > Viridiplantae > Streptophyta > Magnoliopsida > Asparagales > Iridaceae > Iris > Iris pallida. Next base: position 6,021,234 of record JANAVB010036819.1, on the reverse strand, counting down.
AAGAGTGGAGTTGAGGAAATAATCTGGATTGAGTCAGTATGCATTGATTTTCCGAAATGAAGGCATCTATCTACTTTTAACAGATGATATGACCCTTCATAGAACTAGATGGTGGGAGAGAGAACCCATCAAGCTGGCCTCAACATGGAACTAAGTTTTGTTGTCTTGTTTAAGTTGTAGAACATGAGCAAAGCTATATACAATCCACGGTCACTTATGTCAGTCAAGTCCAACCAGACCCTTTCTCCTCCTGTGTGTGTCTTCGGCTTGTGATGTTTGCATATATTGCAGTTGATCTATATATCCTTTTCCTACCAAGGTACGCAACTAGGGAAGTATCCATCTGCATTTCTATGCAGATATTGTTTGGAGAAAACCTGTACTAGAAAATTTTATTATAGAGTAATTGCAATCCTTATATAGTCTAAAGTCATGAATGATGAGCTTTCTGCACCACTTTTTAATATATAAATCTTAGTAATTTTAACATTAGATTGAACACAATGTTTGGGCCGTATGTGGGATAGTTTAATTGTCCTACAAATGTCCTCCCATGTTAGAGAAATTTCTTCTAATGCAAGCCTCAAAACTTGCTTGGAAGAAATGGATTTGTACTTCACCAGGTATCGGTATCGGTTGTCATGCAACAAGATCACCCATTGCATTAGAGGATGTACTACTATAATGTGGAGAGTTATCTTATCTGACATTATAGTTTCAAATAATGTCTGATCACATCATACTAAATTCAAAGTTTTTTTTTTCTTTCCGTTCTTGGAATTCTTTGTGCTAAAGAGTTATAAATATAAATATGATTGTTTATCATTTAATTTAAGAGCATGACAAGTGAGTATTTATTTGACATATTTTTTACCATTGTTTTTCATCACTGAGATTTCAGATTTGTATGCTTTCCAGTTATCTGCCACCAGATTTCTTTTGTCAAATTCAATCTAAAATGTTGATTGGGATTTGTTAATGAAAGCCAAACTTATGAAATATTACTTTGCAGTCTCTTTCCAACTGTATGATCTCAAGCAACAAGGCTTCATTGAAAGACAAGAGGTAATCTGTTATTATTGTAAGATACCATTGTTTATCTTGAAAAGATAATTGCTACATTCATATCTTTGTAGTGATTTAGTTCTTAATATTTATATGCATGCCTTTCCATCTGACTATTAGAAACTGAACTCATTCTTCCATTAGCTGCATTTAGCAGCTCCTATAGTTATAATTGTTCTTCTTTGACATAGTATATTGGTTAGGGTCAGAGTCTTGGCCTAAGTGATCTAAATAGTGAAGACTTATACATCTAACATTTTGTTTGATATATGTGCATCCTTGTTATTCTATCTTCAAGTGTCTTAAGCTTCAATTGCTAGTATGAAACCTGTCAATTGATTCACCCAGGAACGTATTGAGCTATCTTAAGGTAGACCTGCAGATTTACATTTAATTGATTCTACACGATGATGTATAAAACCACTCAGTTGACACCTTTGATGTTGGATATTTTCCCACTATATTCTTTCATACTACTAGTACAGTGGACAATCTCTACTTAGAACAATCAAATCACTAAGGGTTATTGCAGGCTTCTTGTTGGTGTTAGTAATGAATTATTTTCTTCAGGTATTCTTTTATAATTGTCTTTTTTCTGTTTATCTATAACTTTGTCATTTCACAAGCGAATTATTTGTCATGATTATCGAGGTCACACAGGAGAGATTCTTCACTCTATATTTCCTATTCTCTATTGGTAGGCTTCTTACTGTGCAGATATTTTTTGATACCCATAATCATAGCTTGAGATATCCCGTGATCTCAAATCAGGAGCAAAAACAAGATCTTGCTTTTCATGTCTTAAATCTAGGAATAAGTGTTCAGAACACGCACCATCACGGGTTTTTCTTCATTTCTTAGATAAGGAATTATGGTCAAGATCTCAAGATCTAGGTTGATTTGAAAATGGGATTCAAGTGGGTTCTCATCAATGTTTGCTTATATAGTGGAAGTCTATATTACATATTGCAATGTTTATATTATATAATATTTCTCATTCAATTAACTTTTAAAAGTTTAGGTTTTACAAAGGATGTTATCTTAATTTTAAAGTTCTTAACTCTGGAATTTCTCAACAATCAGATTTCATGTAAACTCAACATGTTTATCGCAATAATTATAACTATTTGGTGACAGTTAGAAAGTTAAAATTAGAAATTAATATGATTAACTTATTAAGTAATGATTGATTCCTTTAATTATTTAATTTACTTTGAAGTTAAAATTTATTTACTTATTTTTATTATTTATTTCAAAGTATGAATAATTATCTTTGTAACAGTAAAACAAGGAATATATTAATTGTGCGTAGTAATAAGATGCTCGTGGCTGAACGTGATTCCTACAATTTCGCATAGATCTTGAGTGGTACCATTAATTGGTACACATTATCTTTGATTCCTGATAATAGAAGGACACAAGACTGAGAATGTAAAAGCTTAAGTTCTTTCTCGTTAATTGAGGCAAAGAAACTAAAAACCATCTTTACAACCTTCAAGTTCTTATTGGTTTACTTTCTAGTTGATGCCTTGTTAATTGACCAATGACCTTAACCTATGACTTGGATATTGCCTTTATGGGCTTGTACTCATCAAGTCATCATTGTATGACCGTGGTAGTTATCATCTTTCCTTTTATCCTTTTGTGTTGTGTGCCATATTGGAATTAAAATTCACTACGCTCTGGAGTCAAGATGCTCCCAAGTTTTCTTTTGGGTTTTGCCACTTACCATTCTTATTAATTTTTCATCTAATTTCTTAATTATTCCTGTCAGAGGTTAACACTATATTTTAGATTCTAAACCTTTGAAACGTAACCTGTAGCATGAGACTTGCAGGTCTATGTTAACCGTACTATCAATAACATTATCTTTATGCTACTGATAATGGGCACATTGTGACTTACCTTTTAGCTTACGAATTTATAATGCTATGTTAAATTTCTATCATACTTTGGTTACAGAAAATGGTTGGTTGGGTTTTAGTTGAGTCCATCCATGTATGCTCCACCCCAATGTTGACCAGTTTATGTTTGATCGGCTTCAGGTTTACAGGTTATAAATTAAAATGGAAACCTGATCCCAGCTGTTTAATCTGTTTGTCTTAGGGGACCGGTTAGGCATTGTTGAACCATTTATTGCAGAGGCTGTCGTATCTGCAAAGGATATAGGATCAGGTTGCCAATAATGGAGGGAAGAGGTCATATTGGTAGAGAAGATTGTTGGAGGGATTAAATTGGCAGTGGCTGAAGTTGTGAGGTCGAAGGATCGAAATCATGGTGTTGCAATAAATGGAGGAGGTCGAATTGGTAGAGATGATGTGGGAGGTCGGATCAGCAGGGGAGGGAATCACATGCCCACTATTAATCAGACTATATATCCAGTTTTTTTTCCCCAGTGAATCTCGGGTTTTAGATATTTATAAAGTCGAATTCGTTGGTTGCTTAAACAAGTTGGCTAACAAATGACTCGACCAGACCTCTTTTTTTGGCAATCTACCAGGCCTGTTTGTTAAAAAGGCAGTCCTGGGTGAAACTAATCATCTTAAAAATGCTTGAACTAGGATAACCCTTTCTATTAATTGGGTTAAGCCGGGTTGATACTTCATAATTTCATATGTTATTACTCAAACCCGTGTAAGCCTAGCCCTAAACTGCACAAGAGGTCTGAATTGGTGGACCGGGTTTATACCATAGTTTGCGGTATCGGCTGATACCGGTTCGATACTTCCGATACTAATACGGTTTGGCATGTCCGGATCCGATATCCACGGCTACCGATATTGACCAATACCGACATTGAGGGTCTCTTTTTCAGTCAATTCAACAAGGAAAATTGAACGAAAAAGACCAATTAACAAGGGTGTAAAAGCATAGTAAATTAGTAAGATTGTAAAAGAATAAAACTTATGTATCGCAGATAAACCAATTGGTAAGGGTGACTACTATTTCATTCAATTCTAAAACTACTAAGAAACAACACGAAATACATAAAATTATGCCTAAATGTGTAATTTTTTTCCTTCTAAATTTTAATAATTTATTAATAATTATTTGCTTTCCGATACCGAAAATTCCGATACTCCAATCTAAAACCGTCGATACTGCCGATAACGCCGATCCCGATACTCATAGAAAGTGTTCGACACCAATTCCGATTTGGATACTGCGAACCTTGCTTTAAACTTGACATTCTTATGCAGAAAGACTTTAGAATATGTTTTTCATCTTTCTCTCTTTGTCGTGATTGATGTTAGAAATTTGTATTTTGTGTTGTTTATCATATTTAACAATTCTCAAGCTCCCATTAAACACGCAAGTCATGCATTCCTCCTATTAGTCGCATTTGTAGCAACAGCTCATTAAGTTGGGAGTAACTCATCAGCAAGCTGGTTTGTTCTGCATGATTTTTATCATCCACTGACTATGTAAGTGTCAAATTCTGTCCTTTATACATTATTTTCAATCATAACAATTTTGAAATCATGAAGTTATTTTGAGGAAAAAAATATTGCCTACAGTGTCACCTTTGGCTTTCTTGCTATCTAATTATATTTGTCACAAGGTCTATCATGCTCCTATTGCCTTTATTCTAGATATTTGCTATATACCTGCCTGGCGTACCATCTTGAAACAGCATTGCGCATGAGACCAGTAGTCTTCAAATCAGGATTGTCTGTCCTAGTAGTAAGACCATTAGACTGATTGAGTTTGGTACTCAGGTGAAGCAAATGGTGGTGGCTACACTAGCCGAGTCAGGCATGAATCTTTCCGACGAAGTCATAGAAAGTATCATTGACAAGGTGAAATTAAAACTCTTTCTAGTGCCTCCATGTCTTTTTAACACTTTGAGTATTGATGTTTCTCATAGTCTTGTTTCTTTTCTATCAGTATCAGATTTCTTTTCATTAACATCTATCTTTATCTTCCAGTTATGTTTTGTTATTATGGACATTGATAGCAGAGTTTCACTTTAATGTGCTAATTTCTTGAAAGAGATGAAGAGTGTATCATGAACAAACTTATCTCAGAAGTGGCCTTGTGAGGAGGGTAGGTTTCTAAAATGACTTGGAGTAGGATGAGGAGGCTGTTGTTTTAAGTTGGACTGGAAATAAGGGTTTTTTGGAAGTGTGTGAGGATGAACTCTATGGCTATAAGATGGAAAGAAACGAGACTTGGTTTAAATCTTGCTTATTCACAATTCCTGATGATTTTGTTTACAGTTACGGTTTTGCTTGCCATGTTTTCTTCTAGTATGGATTATGATCAGTATGCTATTGTTACTGATGATTTTCTTACCAACTCATGGATAAACTAATGTCAGAAGCAAGGTTAAAAAAAAAGGGTTTGGGTAGCAGTGTCTGACCCTTCCTATGGCTATCAGTTCAGCATTTTCAGGCGGTTTTGTGGCTTTGAATTAATCAGTTCGACCAAAACATATCGGTTTTGGCCGATGCTTAAAAAGTTTTGCTCAGTAGTGGCCTTGTGAGGATGTCCTCGAAGAATGTAGAAGAGGAAAGAACTTGATTTTAATGAGCTGGAAAGGCCACAAGGATTCTGGAAGTCTTCTACTATTGCTTTATTAAATATGAAATGTTGGTCTGGACCAGGTTATCACCATGTTATGGCCAAAGCAAGAAATCAAAAGCATAACCTCAGAATGTCTAAAACAAGTAGGCAACTACAAACCCTGCAGAAAGGGAAGAGGAGGTGGAGGACAGATTTGTCATTAATGCTGCTGATCTTCTTTTTCCTCCTCCCTTTCTCACACTACATACAATTTCGACTGATTAAAAGGGACAGTGTGGGACTCATCATCTCTATAACAACATTACTCTATTCTGCTTACAATTAAAAGTGTCATTTGTCTGATGCAACCAAGAAACTTCCCCTTTGGCTTGAAAGCAAGAAAAGACTGTTAGCTTTAGTTTTCCACTCTTATTTTGCTTGTTTGCCATGTATCCGACAGAAAGTATATTACTATATTTGCATGCATACTCCGAGTAAGAAGTTCTCCACATTTACCCATTTAGGACTTGAAGCTTCTACCTAGACTTAATAGTCTTTCAAATTTGAAGTTGAACTTCTACCATCAGCAATTCTCGTCCAGGGAGAAAGAATAGTAAGTAGGCTAGAATTATTTTTCGTAAGAGCTCCAAATTGAAGTGATGCTAAAGGTGCTTCATTTTTTTAATATCTTTATTAACCAAAGTTTATCCGAAAGAGTGAAAGTTAAGTGTTATATTAGAGTTATTAGTTGTTGGGCTTTAGTCCCACATTGCTTAGAGTAATAGGAGAGGATGCTAGTCTCTCTTATATATATGTGTAGTCTCTCTTCAATAAAAAAAATTATCTATTTTATTCCATTCTACATGGTATCAGAGCCATAGAAGGAAGAAAAAAAAAATTTCCACAACAAAATTTTTTTCCCCCCTTCGCCGAAACCCCCCCTGCTGCCCCCCCCCCCCTTCGCCGACCCCCCTTGTTGTCCAGCGCCCCCCCCCCCCCCCAGTCACCCCCCTTCGCCGACCCCCCCTGCTGCCCCCCCTTTGCCGACACCCCCCCCCCGATCCACCCCCTCTGTCCGGATCTGCTGTGCAGACCCCCGGTTCCCTCCCTTCCCGGATCTGCTGTGCAGACACCCGGCTCCCCCACACCCCGGATCTGCTGTGCAGACACCCGGATCCCCCCCACGCTCCGGATCTGCTGTGCAGACACCCGGATCACCCACGATGGTTCAAAACCCTAACATTTTCCATCAGCCACCACACACCCTCCGAACCCTAGTTTAAAAAAAAAGAAAAAGAAAAAAAGAAGGAAAAAAAAAGAAAAAAAAAGAAAAAAAAAAAGAAGAAAAAAAAAGTCAGTGGTCCAATGCTTTATTCCTAGATTAAGCCGTTTGGACTTAACAAATGATTTTTCTACCCTAATCTTCACATCCAAATCTACACAGAGAATGATCGTGTTTTCTTCTGTGTCCTGACGTGTTTACTTTCTATGTGCGCGATGGTGTTGACCACGTTTATAGCACATTCGTAAAGTTGGTGTGATTTTTGGGGTTGGAAAGAACTCGCGACGGTTGCTTCCATTTCAGGATGACAGATTCGAAGGCAGATGATGGTAACGGTGTCAGCAACACGACGAGCACTGGCACGACGATCTCTTCGACTCGACTTGTCGACCGTCGATTGGACGGTTCAGATGGTTAATTATCATGGCGGAAGAAAGTTGAGAAAATACTTCGTGGGATGCGACTATCTAAACATTTGACTGACAGCCCTCCGGCGACGACTGATCCCACATTTGAACAGTGGGAGACGGATGATAGTCGACTGTTTACACATTTGATGAACTCCATGGAACCGTACGTCGAGGACATGGTTCAAAACACGGACACGGTCAAGGAGCTATGGGAGGTCCTAGCAACGGCGTTTGATGGAAAACGCGACTTGTCTCGCATATACGACTCGGTTGTTGGCGTTTACCGAGCAACTCAAGGAGACAAGTCTCATAAGGACCATTTCCGATCCTTCAAGGCTATGGTGGATGAAATTGATCGTGTTCTTCCTCTGATGTCGGATATCAATGAAGCTCGGGTTCAACGCGAGCAGCTTCATGTTATGGCATATCTTGCATTTCTCCGTCCTGATGCGGACTCGGCTCGATCCCAGATCATTGCTGGATCTGATGTTCCATCTTTGATGGAGGCCTACTTCCGTGTTCTTCGGACCGCAAAGGTGGTTGAGACCACTCCGGGAGATGCTCTTGCTGATCGATCTGCCCTTGGTAGCGCTGCTCGTCCTGGCGTTCGTGGTGGACGTGGTGGACGACGAGGTGGTCGGACTTATGGTCGCGATGGCGGACGCGGCAATGGTGGTCGTGATGGGGGATGACTACGAACATGCTTCCACTGTGGCCAACATGGACATTTCCAGTGGCAGTGCCCTAAAGCTCTTGTTGCCAATATTACTTCGGATGCTACTGATAATAGCGTTCGTTCGATTCAGATGAGCGACGATTCTTACGCGGAATTTCTTGAGTTCCAGGCTCAACGTCGTGGTGAAGTATCAACGTCTGGTTCCATAGCCGGATATTCCGCAGCATGCATAGTAAAACCCAAGCAGTGGGTAATTGACTCTGGTGCATCCTCACACATGACTGGTGACGCAGGTATGATACATGATTATGTACCTGTCAGTCGTGCTTCTGGCATTACTGTTGCCAATGGCGGTTCTCTGGCAGTCCGCGGCCGTGGAAGTGCCACACTTTCTCTCGGACTGTCAGTTACCTCTGTTCTACTTACTCCTGTGAACCCGTTTAATTTATTTTCTATCAGTCAACTTACTCGTGAACTTCATTGCTCGGTAACCTTTTTTTCTTCTGATAATTATATTTTTTAGGACCTGACAACTGGAAAGACTATTGGTAAGGGGCATGTGGCTGGAGGCTTGTACCTATTTGACGAAACTCCTTCTGTTGTTTGTGCAAGCATGAAACTTGATCCGGTCGAGTTACATTGTCGGTTAGGTCATCCGTCGTCTCCAGTTCTCCAGAAAATGTACCCATCTTTAGCTATTCCCTCTTCTTTTCATTGTGAGCCATGTAGTTTAGCTAAGCATCATCGGATTTCTTATCCGGTGAGTCCAAATAATCTTGCAACTGTTCCTTTTGAGTTGGTGCATTCTGATATATGGGGACCTTGTCCGACTGAATCTGTAATGGATTTTAAGTACTTTGTCACGTTTGTCGATGATTATTCACGTGTCACTTTTATTTATTTAATGAAAAATCGCACTGAATTATTTAACATCTGGTGTCATCATATGAAGGAGAGCTTATTTGCTGATCGGGTATTCTCTTGTTAAAAATAAGTGTTTCAAATAAATGTCATCATATGGTTTCCATCAATGAACCTTGGCTTTCATTATGATCTTGTAATATTTGACAGAAGACATTAGTAGGTCGTATTATAGTTCCTGTTGCTAGATATAATAATTCAAGTTAACTTAAAAAAAGCCAACCTTCAGTTGTATTCATTTTACTAGGAATGCTAGTGTTTCTGCATTTCTTGTTACATGAAATGTTCTTATAATTTACAGGTATTCGATTTGTTTGATACAAAACATAAAGGAATTTTAGGATTTGAAGAGTTTGCACGGGCTCTCTGTGTCTTTCATCCAAATGCTCCAATTGATGACAAGATTGAATGTAAGTAGTAATATTTCTCATACACTTAATCATCATCATCAAAAGTCGCGCTGAATTATTTAACATCTGGTGTAACTTTCATGCCGAGATAACTACATAATTTGGTCTTCCAATCAAAACCTTTCAGAGTGACAATGGTCGTGAGTATTTATCTCGTGATCTTGATAAACATCTGGCCAGCAACGGCATCATCCACCAAACCTCTTGTGCGTACATACCACAACAAAATGGTGTAGCCGAACGCAAGAATCGTCATTTATTGGAAATAACACGTGCTCTTATGTTTCAAGCACGTACTCCCAAGAGATTTTGGTCGTATGCGGTCCTTACAGCTTGTTATCTTATTAATCGCATGCCGTCAGTTCTCCATGGTAGCACTCCCTTCTCTAGGCTCTTTCCTGGAAGAGAGCCGTTTCCTCTGCCTCCCTGCATCTTTGGTTGCTTATGCTATGTTCGGGATACCCGACCAACCCTTTCTAAATTGGATCCTAAGGCTATATAATGTATTTTTCTTGGGTATCCTAAAGATCAGAAATGGTATCGGTGTTTCTCTCCTGTCTTAAAGCGATATTTTTTCACTCGGGATGTTACCTTTGTCGAAACAAAATTTCCTCCGTTTTCCCAATCAACAGGTCCGGCTCCCCTGATCTATCCCGAAGAAGATTTTTTGTTGTTTCCTCCTCAAACACAACCTCCCGTACGGGTGCCCTCCCTTACCGAGCCAGTCTCCCAGGATGATGGTCCACATACACCGATTCAGCCATTAACGACATCAACCACAGAATCTTCCTCCTCTGGTTCCACCAGCAGCTCCGGCTCCAGTGAGTTGCCTCCATCTGTCCCTCCAGCAGCTCCACCAATTCCGCCAGCAGCTCTGGCGATTCCGCCTCCAGAACGTCCTCGTCGTGCATGTCGAGATCATCCCTTGTATGTTACCAACTTGTAACGCCCCGAAACCAGAATACTGGAGAGCGGGGGCATACATAGCCAGCTGCGTATATTGAAATGGAATCCACCTCGCTATACGGTCACGGCTGTCTAGATACATGAGGGTTTAACAACAAGCCATCAGTCTCTTATGGTCATGAACAAGCCTATTGTCTCAATCTCATGCAAGAAATAACAGTTACAAGATGTTAGAGCATCAAATATACAATAGTAAGGCGTTCCATACATTACATATTTGGATGATCATGAAGCTAGTCGTACAAAATGTGAAGACTAGCAAGAGTTTAGTCATACATGATCAACCCTAGGATTCGTCAATCATGTTACAGCCCGTGGGCAGACAGTAAGTAAAGTGCAATACGAGCTAACACGTGCTCGCCGGCTAAACGCCTCAAAAGAATATTTTTACAATAAAGTGGGAGAACAAAAGGGAAACCCACTCGTTGCCTTGGTTACGCCTGTTGGTCACCATCTGGCTGGAAGGTAGGGAGATCCTCTGGAGCTACTCCGGTATCTGGCCATACAAAACCAGCTGGATCAGACCCCAGAAAGAGCAAGTGCCACAAGGGAGGCTTCACTTAAGAACTATAACCAGCAATTAGCACAAAACATAATTAAATAATAAAGACTGGAAAAAATATAGAAAATCGTGACGATATACGATGAGATAACTATGGGACTATTCGGATAACCGAGTTACAACCCTTAAACCAAACAAGGACCGGGGTTGTAACCCTTCGTCTGAACGGAACTTGGTTTTCACCATTTATCGATAAAGTAAAGCACAAGCAATCAGGTCATGTAACAATCTTGTACAGGATCAGGACAAGAGTAGCCTGGGTTAGACTCCATCCAATCAATCACGGTCAAGTAATGAGTACGGCTTGATACTTTAACTAACTAGGGTTATCACAGGCCTAGTTACTAGAAAGATGCAATGAAATATTCCAACAGCCACAAGCCCTGCAGACCATCCAGGTTATCCAGGTCGAATATCCGTTCATGAAGGGTGCAACACATGACAGTGTGCTGGAAATGTGCCATACTCGTCGGCAGGCTACAAGTCCACTTGCGCGTCCAGATAACGGAATTGTCTGTAGCTGAAAAATCTCTTCATGACTACTGGGTTATTCTAGTTATTAGCCTTAGTCAATTTTAGTAGGTACCTCTGACCGTGGTACTCAGGGGTCCTTGCCCTAGACATGATGCGAGACAGTATTGGTTCACTTGTACAAACACAATCGTCCACGGAGTCCAGGCCATTCATTCTTGTCATGTCATGCTAGCCGTCGCAACAGCATTCAATAGTTCCCATCAGACTTGCTTGTCATGTCTTATCATGTCATGTCAGTTCACTTGTTATACCGTGCCATGTACAATTATCAGTCCAGTCATGTCAATCAATTCAAGTTATCAAGTTCATGACAAAAGACGTAAGAATATAAAAGGGCAACGGGGTACGCCATAGGGACTCAAAGTCTCTACGCGAGCGAGAGTACGCTAGGCCAAATGGACCCTGAGCGTAAAACAGAGCTCTACGCGAGCAAGAGTGCATGCAAGCAGAATTCTACGCGAGCAAGCGCTCTACGCATAGCAAGCACCTTATGAAAGCGGAACTTTACGCGCACGAGCACCCAAGTGAAACTTTACGCACGCAAGGCTCTACGCGAGCAAGGGAGAGTCTACGCGAGCGAGGCTCTACGCACGGGACACTCTACGCTAGCGTGACTTGACGCGACAGGAGAATACGCGAGCGCGAGTCTACGCGAACGGGAAGGCCCCTGCGTAGAGTTCAAGTGAACTCGGCGTAGAAGGATTACGCTGGCACGCGATGCGTATGCGTAAAAAGGGAATACTACGCGGACACGTGAAAACGTGTGCGTAAAGGGGTAAATGATACGCTGGCACGTAAAACGTGGGCGTAAAACTTAATACTACGCTAGCACGTAAGAACGTGTGCGTAAAAACTTCATCTTCTTCCCAAGGCCGGTACAAGCAGGCGTAAAAGCTCAAGAGCTCAAGAAAAGTCCCATCTCGGTCAAGTCTCGGTGAAATCCAACCATTCCAAAACCAAACTTGCGTAACATCAGAATGTCTACCACATGGAACTCTCAGTTTTCGCAAACAAGCCAGTTTAGTAGATCAAACCATGAAAATGAAAGAATGCATAAAGGGGTAAATGATACGCTGGCACGTAAAACGTGGGCGTAAAACTTAATACTACGCTAGCACGTAAGAACGTGTGCGTAAAAACTTCATCTTCTCCCCAAGGCCGGTACAAGCAGGCGTAAAAGCTCAAGAGCTCAAGAAAAGCCCCATCTCGGTCAAGTCTCGGTGAAATCCAACCATTCCAAAACCAAACTTGCGTAACATCAGAATGTCTACCACATGGAACTCTCAGTTTTCGCAAACAAGCCAGTTTAGTAGATCAAACCATGAAAATGAAAGAATGCTAAACCTATATCTTCAAAAATCCATGCATCGAAATGAGAAAAGCCAAGTTCTAAAGTAGTTTGAAATCAGGCAAGGAAGCTAAATGATCCATAAAAGTATGGTGTTCTCTTGTAATAGCAAGTTGCACTTGCCTACGGTGGTGTGGGTGGAGAAGGAGATGAGGAAGAAGAAGAGAAGAGTAAATGAGTAATGAATGAAGAGAGAGAATGGTGGTTGGGTTAATAAATAAGGGATGGTGGTAGGTAGGGGTTTGCTTATCAACCCAAACCGAACCCAACCAAGCCGAACCCAACCGAACCCAATGCAGGCCAAGGCCAGGATAAACCACATGAACCAGGAAATGCTAACTAACCCATGCCAATGCAAACCCAAGACAAGTCGATCCAGGATGAACCCAAAATAAACCGAGGTAAGATTAAACCAGGATCAAGCTAAACAAGACAAGTCTAATTACGGGTTGGGATTCCGTACACGTATACCAAAATACGTAATACAAACCACGGGCGTTACACAACTACAAAGGACTTACCAGGCACACTCAGTCTCTGGTAGCTACTATTGATGGGATTCAGATCCCCAAGACCGCTGAGGAGGGTCTCCGACATCCTGGTTGGCGTGCTGCTATGCACGAGGAGATGAAGCCTCTCCAGGAGAATCATACCTGGGACTTAGATCTACCTCATGGTAAACAGGCAGTCGGCTGCAAATGGGTGTTCACGATTAAGGTAAAACCGGATGGCACTCTTGACCGATTGAAAGCTCGTCTGGTGGCCAAAGGTTACTCTTAAACCTATGGTGAGGATTACTTCGAGACTTTTTCTCCTGTGGCCAAAATGACGTCCGTTCGTGTCCTCATGGCCTTGGCCATTCGCTATGACTGGCCTTTACTTCAACTCGATATAAAGAATGCTTTCCTCCACGGGGATCTTGATGAAGAAGTCTATGTGATGCAACCTCCCGGGTTCGTTGCAAGGGAGGGTAAGGTGTGTCGTCTAAGGAAGGTCCTCTATGGCCTGAAACAATCACCTCGTGTATGGGTTGGTAGATTTACACAGGTGGTTACTCAATTTGAAATGTGTCAGTCGAAGAAACCATTCAATCTTCTATCGACACACATCTGCTGGAAGAATACTTCTTGGTGTCTACGTTGATGATATTGTAATCACGGGAGATGACAGCCAGGGTATTGCAAGTCTCAAGAAGTTTCTTGGAGAATAATTTCAAACCAAGGATATGGGATCATTGAACTATTTCTTGGGCATTGATCACACGGGGTAAGCGGGACATTGTAATGTCTCAAAGAAAATATGTACTGGATATACTAAATGATGCAGGCATGATGCAAGCAAAGGGAGCAAACTCACCTATGGATCCAGGGGCAAAATTACTCCTAGACGAAAGGGTCCTGATGACCAATCCAGATTAGTATCGTCGAGTGGTTGGAAAACTCAACTAATTGGCAGTCATGACGCGTCCGGATATTTCTTTTGTAGTAAGCGTCGCAATTAGATTCATGGCTTCTCCAAGAGTTCCATACTGGCAGACAGTTCTCAGAATTTTGTGTTATCTAGTAAAGAACCCAGGGAAAGGAATTCGAATGGAGAATAATGGACACACTCACATTGAGTGTTTTACTGATGCTGACTGGGGGGCAAGTTTGATAGATAGACGGTCTACATCTGGCTACTCAGTATTTGTTGGCGGAAATCTAGTATCATGGAAAAGCAAGAAACAAAGTGTGATAGCACGCTCAAGCTCGGAAGCAGAATATTGAGCTATTGCTCATGGCACGTCAGAGATATTATATATGAAGCATCTCCTACAAGAACTGGGAGAAGACGCAGGATCTCAAGTAGCAGACCTATGGTGTGATAACCAATCTGCTATTCACATTGCCACCAATCCAGTATTTCATGAACGGACGAAGCATATTGAAATTGACATTCATTTTGTTCGTGATGAATATACAAAAGAAGTGATAAAGTTTCAACATGTGCGGACCGGCGACCAGATAGCTGATATCTTCACAAAGCCTCTTCTGGGTCCCCGGGTTCAATTTTTATGTAACAAGCTGGGCATGATTGACATCTATGCTCCAGCTTGAGGGAGGGTGTTAAGTGTTATATTAGAGTTATTAGTTGTTGGGCTTTAGTCCCACATTGCTTAGAGTAATAGGAGAGGAGGCTAGCCTCTCCTATATATATGTGTAGTCTCTCTTCAATAAAAAAATCATCTATTTTATTCCATTCTACAGTGAACAATGCCTAGTCTTTGATTTTGGGAAACAGATTCATTCTTAGCGAGTATGCAACAACAAGCCTGTTGAAAACTTTGGTGTCAGCTATACAAATCCTTTTCTTCCCTTCATCTCTGTGAAGGACCATGTTCCTCTGTAACATTAAATGCCATGCCAGAAGCTATATGTGAAAGTGGGTCAGGGTCATTATTGCTGCATTGTACTTTCTATTTTGTGTCATTGTAGAAGGTGGAATGCTAGATATTTTTGAGTGCCATATGTTTGAGTATAATCTTGCCCATGCTGTTTGTCCACGTGCTTTTAGGGGCTTTATACATGGATGCCATCTTACTGGAGATGTTCTGTTTTCATTAGTCGTCTATTTTCACTTGATTTTGTTGCAGACTTTTGAGGAAGCTGATACGAAGCATGATGGGAAAATCGATAAGGAAGAGTGGCGCAGTCTTGTCTTGCGACATCCATCTCTACTGAAGAACATGACCTTGCAATATCTCAAGTAAATGCTTTTACCAGTTTTACCTGCAACTGTTCTCAACTTCCACCACATTCAACTCCCTGATTTCATTTTTGTGCATTTTGGTTGGTGTTTTTTTTGTCCTGAGAAAGTTTCTTTTGAACAGGGACATCACAACTACTTTTCCGAGCTTCGTGTTTCACTCTCAAGTAGATGATACCTGATGAATTGATCGGCTATAGCGATGGAGTTTATTACAATGCCTTGGAAACATAAATGTCATAAGTGAGCACGAAGAACGTAAATGCTTGGGAGAAATGATCTGGGATAGCTTTATTGGTTTCTAAGAGGAATTTGCCATTGTTGGTTTTCTTTAACCAGTCCAAACTTGCTTTGTCAATAGGAAATGCTTCTTATGTATTTCATCAGATTCATAATTTGTTTCGTATTGTATAAACAGCCCATAACATCATTTTAGCTTTTTCGACATTACAGCAAAAATTTGAAGTATGTAATGGGCTTGCCATCATTTTTGTTAAACCATTGTTCCTATTTGGTAGACGTGAGAATTTTTTTTAACATAAAATGCTTACAGTTTTAGCTGTAAATAAATGAGAAGGTGGTTTGTTCATCAACTGGTCGATCAGTTTGTTGATACTGCATTAAGGAGATAATTAAAATGATGATAGAACCTTGGTATAATCAATGCTTCTATTGTCTTGTGACTAGTTGGCCGGTAGGTAAGTAGATCTACCTTTTTGATTATAGTTCAAGCTATGCAATCAAGAACACCTTCAGTTTTTCTAGACTATAAAGAGTCTAGATGTAGAGCTATATAAGACGATACAATTTGCTATAGTGAGTTGCATTTATTATTATGATATATTACCCACAAAGAGTGAAATAATGACACGACAAAAATTGATCCATCGAGAAAGGAGTCGGAGGTGAGTCTCCTTAAAATTGCTCTCATTATGCGAAAGCGATGATGACTTAGTCAGATCTGATTCGAATATCATGTCCGTTTTTGTATTCCTAGGGCCTTGTACAAATACTAATAAATAATTTTTTTAACCACTCTAAAGAAATGACATTTTTTTTGATATTCTGAGGACTATGTTACTACACTTTCCGAAAAATAGGGAGATTTAAATAAAAAAAATGTAGAGTTTCTGGAAAAATAAGGAGACCTAAATAAAAAATGTAGATTTCGTATTAGTAATATATTAGTAAAATATACGGATGTTAAATTTTTGTGGTATTCTCACTTTTGAGGTCGTATGCGATCACACAAGTTAC
Organism: Iris pallida; assembly: GCA_029216955.1. NCBI lineage: Eukaryota > Viridiplantae > Streptophyta > Magnoliopsida > Asparagales > Iridaceae > Iris > Iris pallida. The sequence goes on along the minus strand of JANAVB010036819.1, from coordinate 6,004,552 downwards.
ACAAGCTTAAAAGGGCAATGCGAGACATTTATCTAATAATAATTGAAAATGCTAATGCTAATACAGAAACTGATCAATCGGGAAATGAGAGGCAGCTCATTGATTTCACACCTGAATTTAAAGCTAGATTTTATTCTCATTGGTTTCTTCTTCAATTCTTTCATGAGAGTCGTCCAATGAACTCATTATTTATGAGCATTTGTACTTTTATTGCTCTCACTATGCAAAAGAGATGATGATTCGTAGACCGATTCCAAATCTATGTTTTGACTGAGGCATCTATTAAGTAATAATTGTAAATGCAATCATTTCCGGACGAGTTCCTTAAGGGCTAACCTATAATGGAGTTTGGTGCATAGCCCATAAGGAACTTTTAAACACATAATGAATATGTATAGTATTTGAGCTAGGAAAGTTGATCAACAACTGTCACGATCCGCACCCGAAAGTTTGGGCACGAGTAGTGGAAGCACATCCAACCTACGCCGCAGAGTCGGCGGTAGTAAGCTGTCAATCCTCAAATATATCAAATCTAAATAAAAAAATATAACATAATCATGATAACAAAATCTAACTCAATCACAAAAACTAGCAGGAAGATATGAAATGAAAAGATAAATCCTCAAAGTACAAGTCTGATAATCAAGTACACTCATCCTCAAATTATTATAACTCAGCAAATATTCTGGAATTGAAAACTAAAGACAGAAAGTAAAACTAAACTAAACTAAGCATCCTCCGGTGGCACATCAGCTGTCATTTCCAGAATCCTTAGCTATGCCATGATCTGCCTTAGGTGAGCCATAGTAAGTGGTACATCAATTCTCTAATTTCTCGGATAAAAATGTGGTTATCCAGTCAGGATTGGAGCAAGTACATCACATGAACTACTACTAATAACATGATAGCTATTATATGATAGGAAATAGAAGAGATATACTGAAGTGAAATAGTAACATGGTAAGGGCAGATAAAGTAAACAGAAATCATGGTATGTGACATAGCAATATGAAATACAGGAATCATGGATTCTATCATGGCAGGGAACATAAATAAGTAAACAGGGAACATGATAAACATGAATATAGAAATCATGACAGGAATCCATATATACTAATCTCTCAGTGTCAGTAATCATGGCATGCACATTTAAATCGTAAAATACAATAACTATCAGGAAATGAGAGCATTCGCTGGAAGTACTTGCCTCGGGTATCTGATGTCGACGTGCGCGACACAAACGTGTCGACACGGAGAGTATCACAATCTATATAGGCCAGAATCATAATCCCAAGTAAGCCAAAGATCAATACATCCCAAAATGTCCAAGATTATATCCAATGTCCAGTAAAGTCCACGATCGAATCCGATGTCCAATATCCCCAATAGCAATCCAATAAGTCGATGATGGTAACAATGTCACACATTAGGAAATACGATCAGAATATGATTAAAGCTAATAATAGAAGGAAATGACACTATCCTAAGCCTATAATCATTATAATCATTTATAGCAATATTTATACTATTTGGAAATTATGTTTTTACTTAGTCAAAATATTTATAATTAATATTTTAAAAATCCATTAATATATTTACCAAAATATTATTATTACTATTTGTAATAGTACAAAATATATGTACAAGGATATACCATATATACTTATACTAACAATGTATATATATAAAAAAAATATATACACACACACACACACAATATTATATATATAAAAAAATATACACAATATTATACACTTATTAATATATGCCTATAAATCTAGCCCAATCTAAATAGCTGAAATAACCTGCTGGGCTCTTAGTCCAGCCCGATCCCAATAATATGAATAAGGGCTCAGGCTGAAACCCGAGCCCACAAAATAACACCCACTAATATAACAGTAAAGAGCACAAAACACCTCATTTAACCTAATAGACTCGGGCCCATAGCAAAATAATATGAACATACTAACAGAAGCCCACAACACCTTAGGGTTTACACTATTGGGTTTGGACTCATAACCCATTAAGGTTAAACCTAACCCAAGCTCTCTCTCTCCCCATTTGGAGAGAGAATTCATTTCCAGCTGACACAAAAAATACACAGAGAGCAAGAGAGAAAAAAAGGAAGGAAAAAAGGAGAGGAAAGTGATGGGGTCGAGCGGGGGAGAATCAGAAGCTCATCGAGCTGGGATCGGCCGCGGAGTGACTGTGACCACGGTGCTGGGGCGGCACCAGATGACGACTGCTCGGCAGATCTGAAACAGTGGTGTCATATTCCACCCGAGGATGGCGGTGCTGGTCTACAGATCGGCACTGACTAGATCTATTATGGCAAGGCCTGGTGCACGGATCCGGGGACGGGGGTCTCACGACGATGAGTGTAGACGGAGTAGGGTGGTCAGGATGACTCGGTTGCTCTGGGTGATGGAGACGTTGTGCTGGTTGGGATGGGTGCTTGGTTGAAGTTAGGTAGCTAGGTGGCGAAGCTGGGTCAAGGGGATGCTGGTGAGTCTGGTGGTTACAGAAGAGGTGGTGGAGAGATGGGTCGGTGGTCGGGTTGGTGGTGGCCGGGATGGTCGAAAATGGACAGAGGCGTTGGTGAAGGCTGGTGATGTTGGTAATGGTGGTTGTAGGAAGATGCTAGGTCGAACAGTGGTGGTGAACTGTCACTCCCGTTTTCCGTTATACGTATCTTCAGTATACGTATACAGATTTTTGACATTTATCAGGTGGACCGTAGTTAGACTTGTCTTGCTTAGCCTAGTCTTGGTTTAATCTTGACTTGGTTTATTTGATTTGGTTTGGTTCAATTTGACTTGGTTTAGCTTGCTTGGTTTATTTTGGTTTGGTTTGACATGGTGAGGCTTACTATATAAGTCAACTCCACTCTCTCTCCTTCATTATTTCTCATAACTTCTTCTTCTTCCTCCATTACTCTCCCACCAACCTAGAGAGCTTAGGCAAGTGCAACTTGCTTCATGATGGATCTTCTATTTTATTGTTCTTTCTTCTTTTCTACATGATTCTAAGCATCTTTAGGACTTGGAGTTTTCGGTTTGGACGGATGGATTTTTGTAGATCTAAGTTTGTAGTATTTTCAGTTTTCTTGGGTTTTGATCTACCAAACATCATTATTTTCAAGTTTTAATTGTTCTATGTTGTAGAGAATTCGATTTTACCCAAAATGGACCTTTGAAAAGTTAGATTTTGGCTTGTTTTGAGGAAGTTATGGCTAAAACAATATTTGGACATCTTCTATGTTCATCTGTCCTGGTTCTGGCAGGGACGATGAATAGTGCCGCAGGATGAATAGTGCCGCAGGATGCATAGTGCTGCATGGCTTGTATAGTACCGCGGGCTTGCATAGTACCGCATGGATGAATAGTGCCGCAAGCTTGCATAGTACCGCATGGATGAATAGTACCGCAGGCTTGTATAGTGTCGCATGGATGAATAGTACCGCATGGCTTGCATAGTGCCGTAGGCTTAAATAGTGTCGCATGGATGAATAGTATCGCATGACTTGCATAGTGCCGCAGGCTTGCATAGTACCACATGGATGAATAGTGCTGCATGGCTTGCATAGTGCCGCATGCTTATATAGTGCTGCATGGATGAATAGTGCCGCACGGCTTGCATAGTATCGCAGGCTTGCATAGTGCCGCATGGATGAATAGTACCATATGGCTTGCATAGTGCCGTAGGCTTGAATAGTGCCGCATGGATGAATAGTGCTACAGGCTTGCATAGTGCCGCTTGGCTTGCATAGTGCCATATAGTGCCTATTTTGGCTGTTTTTGGCTGTTTTATGTCCTATTTGGCTGATTTGTAGCCAGAATTTCTTCCAACTCCCATCATGAAAGTTGTAGATCTTTTTCTTGGCTTCAAGAATATGTTACTAACTATTTTTTATGTAAGTTTCTCTCATTCATGATAATGTATGGATAGAACACGATATTGGCCTGTTATGGCGCACTCTTAACAAGTAACAAGTAACTTGACATGATAACTCTTAAATAGTGACCCGTTGTGGTGCACTCTTGACAAGCAACCTTGACATGATAATTTTTGATGGTGGTCCGTCGTGACGCACTCATGACATGACAAGTAATCTTGATAGTGGCCCGTCGTGGCACACTCTTGACAAATAATCTTGATAAGTAAATCTAACATGTAATCTTGAATGCGGTTGCGACGGCTATCTTAACATGCTGAATAATAACTCGTCTTGACACCGTGGGTGATTGTTCTTGAATGTGCTTGTATAAGCTACCAGTCTTGTCTTGCATCATGTCTAGGACTTGCATCCCTGATTACCACGGTCAGGGATTCATGCTGAATCTGACTAGGTTAATTACTAAATTGATTAAAGTAGCTCATATAGAGAGATATTTCTAGTTACAGGCGATCCCGTTATCTGGACGCCTTGAATGGACTTGTAGCCTGTCGTCGAGTAGGGAACATTTCCAGTCCACTATCATGTGGGGCACTTCTTGAAACAAGTAATATGCACACTGTCATGTGTTGCACTCTAAGTCACCTAATAATTCTTGATAACTCTTACATGAATCTCACCTGGATAACCTGGATAGCTGCAGGGCTTGTGACTGCCGAAACATTTTATTGCATCTTGCTAGTAACTAGGTTTGTGATAACCCTAGTTAGTTAAAGTATCAAGCCGTACTCTTTACTTGGCCGTGAATGTTGGATGGAGTCCTATCTTGTCTAGTCTTGCCTAGATCCAGTACATGGCTATCTCAGGATATGCTTGTGTATGCTTTACTTTATCGATAATTGGTTAGAGACTAAGTTCTGTTCAGGTGAAGGGTTACAACCCTGGTTCTTATTTGGTTTACGGGTTGTAACTTGGTTACCGGAATAGTCCTTTAGTTATCTTATCGTTTATCACCCTGTTTTCCCTAACTCATGTCTTTTGTTATTTCACTTATGTCCTTATGTGCTAATATGCTAATTTTAGTTCTTAAGTGAAGCCTCCCTTGTGGCACTTGCTCTTTCTGGGGTCTGACCCAGCTGGTTTTGTATGGCCAGATTTCGGAGTAGCACCCGAGGATCTTTCAGCCTTCCAGCCAGATGGTGAATACTAGATGCAACCCTGGCAACGAGTGGGTTTTATTTTGCTCTCCAACTCTATTGTAAATTATTCTTTTGAGACGTTTAGCCACCGAGCAAGTGTTAGCTCGTGTTGAATACTTATGATTCCTGTCTGCCTAAGGGCTGTAATATGATTGACAAATCCTAGGGTTGATCATGTATGACTGAAACTCTTGCTAGTCCTTACATTTTGTACGAATAGCTTCATGATCATCTGTATATAAAATGTATGAGACGCCTTACTATTGAATATCTGATGGTCTAACATCTTGTAACTATTATTGTTTGCTTAAGATTGAGACACTAGGCTTGTTCTTGACCACAAAAGACTGATGACTTGTAGATAAATCCTCATACATCTAGACAGCCGTGATCGTATATCGAGGTGGATTACACTTCAATATACGTAGCTGGCTATGTCTGTCCCCCGCTCTCCAATATTCTGGTTCTGGGGCGTGACACGGTTTATGTGGTGGCCCATGCAGGTATTGTAAATCAAGATGTGTAAGGATTTTACCGAATAGATGTCTCAATCAGCATTTGCCCTTGATCTCTACTCGTGCCTTCTAATCTTCCTAGAATCTTGACCTGATCACATGCTTATATCCCTGATCTATCTTGGTCCTTCCTTATTGTCCCTTATGTCATTATTTTTCAGTGGCATTGTTCCTGGTCCTACCGATCAGCCGGAAGGAGAACCTCCAGTGAATCAGCAGCAACTTGGGGATCAAGTCCAGCACTCAGAAGCAGCCTCCCGAGTCATGCCTTCCGGGGATCCAGAGCCCCCAGTTCAACCCGTCCAGCCTGTAGAGCCTGATAATGGAGTCCTGGTAGGACTTATCCGAGAATTACTTGCATCACAATATCGATGGGGCGATGCCCTGCACCAGACAGTACAAGATGCTATGGGCAGAGTTGGTTATCAAGGGAACAATGCAGCTAATAATTTCAAGCGCCTGAACCCTCCCTTCTTTGACGACAGCGAGGACGCGATTGCGGCTGATGCCTGGCTCCAGGACATCGAGATTATCTTGGGAGCAACCAAGACTCCAGAGGAAGAGAAGGTGGCTGTAGTGTGCCTACAGTTATTGGACTTTGCCCGCACCTGGTGGGCGATATTGGCAGTAGGATTGGCGATGCCTGTCCCATGGGCGACATTCAGTGACAAGTTTCAGATCAAGTACTTTGATGCAGTGGCTCGACATGATCTGCAGACGAGGTTCACCAATTTGAAGCAGATGAGCAGAACGGTCGATGGATATGCGGCTGAGTTTTCAAGACTCAGTCGATTTTCTCCTACCTTGGTGGCAACCGAGTTGGACCGAGCCCAGCGGTTCCAGCAGGGACTCCACCTAGAGATTATTCTAGCGGTAGAGAAGTTCGAGCATCAAACTTTTGATGCTGTCTTGAGGGCAGCTAGGAAGCACGAGTATACCTCGCAGAGGATCGTTGACTGAACCGGAAGTAGGAAGAGATCTCATGGGCAGATGAGTCTGTCCTCAGCACCAGCCCCGACGGTTAGGGCTTTGTCGATTGGAGTTCTCCGAAGGGCAAATTCTGTTACGTCGGTTCAGTATTCAACACCGACGTACCCTCAGCAACAGAAGCAGAAGCAGTCTTCCGCAATGGACTGCACTCATTGTGGGAAGCCAGGGCATATAGCATTGGAATACCACAGAGCACAGGGATTGTGCTTGGCTTGTGGGGCGCCGGACCACATGATAGGGTCCTACCCGAATAGGGCCAGTTCATCATCGTCGAACCTAACTAGTCCATCTGTTAGGGGACCAGCCCCAGCACCAGTACAACAGCAGCAGCAGTACCAGTCTCCGAGGCCATTGTCGCCTCAGGCACAAGCCTTCCAGCAGTAGAGACCCCAGCAGTATGCCCAGACCCAAGCTCAGATACAGAACCGACAAAGTGTCTTCCTTATGCCTTATGCCCTTTAATTTTTTGCTTGCATGAATGATTGCTTGATTGATTGCTAGTCATAGATGGCTGTGCTTTAGTATAGCTTGCTCCGACATCTCTAGCCTCTTGATTAAATTTTGAGGACGTAATTCTTTTAAGGTGGGTAGAGTTGTCACTCCTGTTTCCCGTTATACGTATCTTCAGTATACGTATACGAATTTCTGACATTTATCAGGTGGACCGTAGTTAGACTTGTCTTGCTTAGCCTAGTCTTGGTTTAATCTTGACTTGGTTTATTTGATTTGGTTTGGTTCAATTTGACTTGGTTTAGCTTGCTTGGTTTATTTTGGTTTGGTTTTGGTTTTGGTTTGGTTTGAGATGATGAGGCTTACTATATAAGTCAACTCCACTCTCTCTCCTTCATTATTTCTCATAACTTCTTCTTCTTCCTCCATTACTCTTCCACGAACCTAGAGAGCTTAGGCAAGTGCAACTTGCTTCATGATTGATCTTCCATTTTATTGTTCTTTCTTCTCTACATGATTCTAAGCATCTTTAGGACTTGGAGTTTTCGGTTTGGATGGATGGATTTTTGTAGATCTAAGTTTGTAGTATTTTCGGTTTTCTTGGGTTTTGATCTACCAAACTTTATTATTTTAAAGTTTTGATTGTTCTATGTTGTAGAGAATTCAATTTTACCTAAAATGGACCTTTGAAAAGTTAGATTTCGGCTTGTTTTGAGGAAGTTATGGCTAAAACAATATTTGGACATCTTCTATGTTCATCTGTCCTGGTTCTGGCAGGGACGATAAATAGTGCCGCATGATGAATAGTGCCGCAGGCTTGCATAGTGCCGCAGGATGCATAGTGCCGCATGGCTTGCATAGTACCGTATGGATGAATAGTGCCGCAAGCTTGCATAGTACCGTATGGATGAATAGTGCCTCAGGCTTGCATAGTATCGTATGGATGAATAGTACCACATGGCTTGCATAGTACCGCAGGCTTAAATAGTGCCGCATGGATGAATAGTACCGCATGGCTTGCATAGTATCGCATGGATGAATAGTGCCACATGGCTTGCATAGTGCCGCAGGCTTAAATAGTGCCACATGGATGAATAGTCCCGCATGTCTTGCATAGTGCCACAGGCTTGAATAGTGTCGCATGGATGAATAGTACCGTATGGCTTATATAGTGCCGCAGGCTTGCATAATACCGTATAGATGAATAGTACCGCATGGCTTGCATAGTACCGTATGCTTGAATAGTGCCACATGGATAAATAGTGTTGCAGGCTTGCATAGTGCCGTATAGTGCCTATTTTGGCTGTTTTATGCCCTATTTGGCTGATTTGTGGCCAGAATTTCTTCCAACTCCCAACAAAAAAGTTGTAGATCTTTTCCTTGGCTTCAAGAATATGTTACTAGCTATTTTTTATGCAAGTTTCTCTCATTCATGATAATGTAAGGATAGAACATGATAGTGGCCTGTTATGGCGCACTCTTAACAAGTAACAAGTAACTTGACATGATAACTCTTAAATAGTGACCCGTCATGGTGCACTCTTGACAAGCAACCTTGACATGATAATTCTTGATGGTGGTCCGTCGTGACGCACTCTTGACATGATAAGTAATCTTGATAGTGGCCCGTCGTGACGCACTCTTGACATGATAAGTAATCTTGATAGTGGCCCGTCGTGGCGTACTCTTGACAAGTAATCTTGATAAAGTAAGTCTAACTGTAATTTTGAATGCTGTTGCGATGACTATCTTGACATGCTGAATAATAACTCGTCTTGACACCGTGGGTGATTGTTCTTGAATATGCTTGTATAAGCTACCAGTCTTGTCTTACATTATGTCTAGGACTTGCATCCTTGATTACCACAGTCAAGAATTCATGCTGAATCTGACTAGGTTAATTACTAGATTGATCAAAGTAGCTCATATAGAGAGATATTTCCAGTTACAGGCGATCCCGTTATCTGGGCGCCTTGAATGGACTTGCAGCCTGCCGTCGAGTAGGGCACATTTCCAGTCCACTGTCATGTGGGGAACTTCTTGAAACAAGTAATATGTACACTGTCATGTGTTGCACTCTAAGTCACCTAATAATTCTTGATAATTCTTACATGAATCTCGCCTGAATAACCTGGATAGCTGCAGGACTTGTGACTGTCGGAACATCTTATTGCATCTTGCTATTAACTAGGCTTGTGATAACCCTAGTTAGTTAAAGTATCAAGCCGTACTCTTTGTTTGGCCGTGAATGTTGGATGGAGTCCTATCTTGTCTAGTCTTACCTAGATCCTGTACATGGCTATCTCAGGACATGCTTGTGTATGCTTTACTTTATCGATAATTGGTTAGAGACTTAGTTCTGTTCAGGTGAAGGATTACAATCCCGGTCCTTGTTTGGTTTATGGATTGTAACTTGGTTACCGGAATAGTCCTTTAGTTGTCTTATCGTTTATCACCATGTTTTCCCTAACTCATGTATTTTGTTATTTCATTTATGTCCTTATGTGCTAATATATTGGTTTTAGTTCTTAAGTGAAGCCTCCCTTGTGGCACTTGCTTTTTCTGGGGTCTGACCCAGATGGTTTTTTATGGCCAGATTTCGGAGTAGCACCCGAGGATCTTCCAGTCTTCCAGCCAGATGGTGAACACTAGACGCAACCCTGGCAACGAGTAGGTTTTATTTTGCTCTCCCACTCTATTGTAAATTATTCTTTTGAGACGTTTAGCCGCCGAACAAGTGTTAGCTCGTGTTGAATACTTATGATTCATGTCTGCCTAAGGGCTGTAATATGATTGACAAATTCTAAGATTGATCATGTATGACTGAAACTCTTGCTAGTCCTTGCATTTTGTACAACTAGCTTCATGATCATCTGTATATGAAATGTATGTGACGCCTTACTATGAATATCTGATGGTCTAACATCTTGTAACTATTATTGTTTGCTTAAGATTGAGACACTAGGCTTGTTCTTGACCATAAGAGACTGATGACTTGTAGATAAACCCTCATACATCTAGGCAACTGTGACCGTATATCGAGGTGGATTATACTTCTATATACGTCGCTGGCTGTGTCTGTACCCCACTCTCCAGTATTCTGGTTCTGGGATATGACATGAACGGAGGGGCTGGTGACGGCGGAGTCGCCGGAGTGCGGCGGTCTGACGAGCTTGATCGACAACAACAAGAAGAGAGAGAGAGAGAGAGAGAGAGAGATAGTGACTGGAGAGAGAAAAGAATTGTTTGTAATAGAATAATGGGGAGTCCCTATTATTTTAATACAGAGGAGGTGATTGCTCTCCAAGCCTTAAATGGCAATAATGTAATATCTAATAAATCTAGGGGTATAAAGTAAGGGCTGCCAACTAATCTCTAACTAACCCTAACTTAATAACTAATCAGAATTTAATAGGTAATAAATAGTTAAGGTCAACTAACTAAATAATTATGCTAACTAATAAATACCTGTTCTCTAACCCAAGTCTATTAGGCCCACAATCTAAGCCCAAGCTTGGTAGGCTCACATTACGTAATAACAAATTAGTATGAAATAAAATATAGTAAATAAATCTAAAATAGAATTAACTAATTATTTATTAATAATAATTAGAATAAAATCATAATTAATAATAATTATATTTTGAAATTAAATTAAATAATTAAATAATAATCAGATTTAGTAATGATTACCAATAATAGCAAAATGATAATATTGATTTCAAAATTACGAAATTTAAAATTCAGGTAGTTACAACAACCGGAAAGGAAACACATAATGATGAATTAAAGAAGAGAATATGTTATTTTTATATGTTTTTAAACATTACTTACTAAATTTTAGGTTAATTATTTTGTCTATTTATGTTTTCCTAAAATTTAGAATATAATATTAGGATTTTAAGCGTCAAACATGTTTGAAATATTGTCCGTTGATTCACGAGATAAAGAACAAAATAAATGCGGAAGTGTACCTGAATCCATTGATTGACTAGATGGATCTTGAAGCAGACGTCTCTTTATGGGGTTCGATCTTCCAACTCGCTACGACCCTTAATAACAAAGATGAAATCTTTGTTCCTCTCTCTGTTGATGGGGATGCATATGAGAATAGAGAAAACCCTCTCTTTGGTGGCCGTATAAGTTGGGGACCATAACATTAATGAATACATATATTTATATGTTCTAATTTGGCCCATCATCAAATTAGATTTATCTTCGGTATCTACACATTATTTCCATGACAATTATATCCTTAAGCCAAATTTTCAAATAGACCACTTTAATTTGGCTTAATTATTTAGATAGCCAAACACAATTAATTTTACATGTGTGGTCTCTAATTATTGAATTATTCCAACAATCTTCCACTGGACCACATATGTAACCTTATAATTGTGTTAACCTTAGTGAGCTCATAAATTGCTATCTTAATCCTTAGGGTATACCCGGACAATCTCGTCCATTAACCATATCAACATAGGATCAAAGCGGCCTTCGTCACATAGAGCGTAACTAAATAATCAATGGTCACATATACCAATATAGCTAAACGACATAGATCAATCATGGATGCGTAGCATAAAAATTACACGCAATGTGATCAATACATGTCTATTTCCAACTGGTCCTCCTTAAGATCAAGACTTTAACATAATAAAACAGAATGAACTGAAGTTTTCATATATCTGATCAGATAAATATCCAAAATACTTTAATGCATAAATGTGTCCAAAATCGAATAGCACCCAAATACATAAAATATAAACTTCCACTATATTGCCATATTCTTAATTAAGATAACACCCATATGAGCAGTATGCTCATGAAACACCTTGGGTGATAATACTTTTGTGAGCGGATCCGCTAACACGGAGTTTGTCTTAATGTGCTATATAGACACTTTAACCATTCCGAATTCTTTCCTTCACAACTACAAACTTTATGTAAATATTCTTTGACTTATACAAGTTCCTGTTATTATTGGAATACAGTACTGCTGATTTATTGTCACACCATAATTTGAGTGGTCTTTCACCACCCTCCTGCAGGCGTATCCTTGTGACAAAATTTTACAACTATATTCCCTGAATAGATACCTCAAAACATGCTATAAACCTTGTTGTCATGGTGGAAGAAATTATAAGTGTCTGTTTGACACTCATCCAAAAAAAAACTCCACCAGTCAACAGGTAAACATAACCTGATGTGGATCTCATGCTGTGTTAGCATCCAACAAAATCGGAGTTGGGATACCTTATGATCTCCAGAATTATCCGATCTCCTACAAAGAGAATATAATTCCTTGTTCTTTATTAATAACTTAATAGTTTGGTTGCTACCCAATGATCCATCACATATTTGCTTAAATATCTGCCTAACATTCCAACTATGTACACAATATCCGGACGCGTACATACTTGAGCATACATTAGACTCCCTACAAGTGATCATGAACGGGAAATCTATTGCATTTCCTTAATTTTAAGGTTGTTCTTAGGGCACTTGATTGAGACTGAACTTGTCTCCTTTAGCGATATGTGTTACCTGATTTACATTAAGTACTTTAATCGATATACCAAACCAGAAAAATATATCTACTCCCACTGAACTTGTTATACATACAATCTTCAACGGTGTTTATCTCAAAACCAAACAAGATAATTACTTGGTGAAATTTTGAAGTATCTTTGACGAGAAGCCTGCTCGAGTCCATCAATAGATTTTGTCAGTTTGCGAACCATATTCTTTGGGTCTTTTGACATAAAGTTTTCTGGTTGCACCATATAAATTATTTCGTCAATGTTACCATTGAAAAATAACGTTTTGACATCCATTTGATGTAACTCAAGATCAAAATGTACAACAAGTACTATGATTGTTTTAAAAGTGTCTTTCAAAGAAACTGGAGAGAAAGTCACTTTAAATTCAATCCCTAACTTTTGAGTAAATTTACTAGCTACAAGACGTACTTTATATCTCTCCACATTACCCTTCGAATCCTTCTTGGTTTAAATATTCATTTACAACCAATGGACTTCGCACCTTTTGGTAATGGAACAAGTTCCCAAACTTTATTGTCTTGTATAGACTTACTCCTTATTTATTGTATCAATCCACTTTGAGAACTGAAACTTTTTTGGCCTGATGGAAGTTGATTGGATCATCTTTCAATATTCCACAATATTCCTTATGTTCTCGGAGAAATATGAAAAAAATCATCCAAAATTATATTTCTCATTTCTCTGGTGGACCATCTTGACATTACTGGTTGTTGAGATTGTTGAGTTTGTTCCTCTGAAATAATTACCTTATCTTGAATAGGGGTGTCGCTACATTGTCTTGTCAAGGTATCTCAACAACGACTTGTAGAGGTAATTCGACATTGTCTTGTTGAGGCTCCGAATTCACTTCTTAATTAATAACAGGTACAGAATCCTGCACATCGTCAAAAGTGATAATAGGAATCGCAATTGATTCCTCCTCAAAGATAATGTCTTATGACTTTATTTCTCCCCCAAGCTCAACATTCTCAAAAGTATTACACTTCTCGTCTCAATTTTTTTTTGTATAGGATCGTATAATTATTAACCTCTTGATCTGTCAACATAGCCAATAAAGTAGCTCCTTACAATCTAACTTTGGTTTATCTTCCCTTTACACATTCAATACAGACATTAAAATCTATAATGTAAATGGAATCGAAATCCCATCAGCCACAAGTCATTCAACTCTATTTCTAGAGATGTGACCTAATCGCTTGTGCCATAATGAGGCTAAATTTTTATTGTTAATTTTGCGTTTAGTACCACGTGACTCCACATGCAAGGTTTCATTTAAGATACAATAGTTTCAAGTGAATATAGGTTATCATAAACATTAAGAAAATCATTACCAACAATATTTGAATTTAAAGATAGACTAAACTTATTGTTTTCAAATGAACAATGATAACCAGATTTATCCAGTAAGAAAACTGAAACTAAATTTCGTCTAAAAGACGGTACAATAAAAGTGTCCATCAAATCCAAATAATAATCGGTTCCCAATAATAACCTAAAATGTCCTATTATTTGTACTTCTACCAACTTGCCGTCACCCACATAGATGTATCTTTCACCATTAATTGACTTTAGGTAGCTCAGGCAACCTTGTCTAGAAACACTAATATGGGTAGTAGCACCAGAATCTAACCACCATGTGTTTCTAGGTACTGAATCTAAATTAACCTCAGAACAGACCAAATTTAGAAATGTACTTTTATTTATACGCCATGCGTGGTACTATGTACATTTCTTTCTTATGTGTCCTAGCTTGTCACAAAAGAAATAATCCTTAGTTTTATATTGTTGTTTCTTTTGAGCTTTACCTTTAGCAGTTTCTGTATTCCTTTTCTTTCTGCCCTTAAAGTTTATCCCATTAAACATGAAAATTGAATTCTTATTGGCACTTTGGACAGTGATATTAACTGCAAGTGGTACTCTTGGTGTACTGATCAAACGTTGACAATAAGTCATGTCAAATAATAAGCCTATCTTTGGATCGGGTTATTATTCATATGTAAACGTTATAATTGTCACACATTTATCACCATAAGTATGTGTACAATTCGGCCAAGTATTAACATTCCTTTGGGCCGGCTAATACTCGCATGAATTTACACACACAAACATCCAACATCTCTCGTAGACCATCTACGCAAGAGAGGTCACTTTGGCGAGACATCTTGTTTCAATGTGTCTATTTAGAATATTAGACAAGTATTGCTAGTCACAAAAGACACAAAAAATTTCAATGTTGACTAAATTCTTATGTGATTGGATCATCACCAAATCCTTATGTAAATGAATATTCAAATAAAATAATTATAAGTCAACAGATTCTACTGAAGACATGCATTACATATTATATCAAATAACCCATAAAAATTACTTCAAATAAAATAATCTACTGAAGACAAAATCCTAAGTTTTTCGTCGACTGAATCATGTCAAAAGATTTCTCTATGAATGAAATGATAACTCCTTGCTACCATTTCAAATAATATCAACGGGTCTGCAATAAAAGTTGACAACTTTAAAGCTCAAAATTTTTGATGCACAGAAAAATATACGAGAAAAGCTTGGATCCAACTATTACAAGCCCCTAAATTAGTTACTTTTGTTGCTTAAAGCTAAATCACATGAAATTTAGCCCCAGAGACCCTAATTTGGTCAAATCAGACCCATATTCCGAATTTGGCTAGACAAGAGGTCGTATTGAATTGATCACCATTGTAACTTATGCCATATTTCCAATTCAATTAACTTAATCCACTATCTAAAACCATCATTAATAAAAATTAAAAAAAAAACTTTATAAACAAAAAAACACCTTTTATTCTGGAATACTGTGCTACCATCCAAAACCAAAAAAACACCACCTTTTGCATATTTAACAGATACTATGCTTGGTGTTGTATGTTGGATAGACATGGATATGGTCACATGCATGGTAACAATAATTTTGGCTTCTTTGAGTGTGTGTAAGGAGTATCTAGGATAGGAGCCAAATACGTCAGTTCCTAAATCATGCATTAAAAAAAAATTCAACAAATATGGTTCTGTAGATAATCCGAAACCCAATAAAGAGGGAGTAGTAAAAAATGAAGTAAATATTTTTTTTTATATGAATTCACCTTCCAATGAATACAACAGTGAGATGCACGGAACATATTAAAAAAATTCGAAGCCTAACAAAATAGGATTTTTCTTATGGTGGGTCATAAAAATTCTGATCGAAAAATCCAAACCCTAATTAAACCAGATCAAAAGATCTAGGATTCCTGAACAAAAAAAAATTGATCTGAAACTTCAAACTCAAGAATCAAACAGGGAGGCCCTGATACCACTTGTTAGAAATATTGTCCGTTGATTCATGAGATGAAGAACAAAATAAATATAGAAGCGTACATGAATCCATTGGTTGACTAGATGGATCCCCTTAATAACAAAGATGAAATCTTTGTTACTCTCTCTCTGTTGATGGGATGCAGATGAGAATAGAGAAAACCATCTATTTGGTGGCCGTATGAGTTGAGGATCATAACTCTAATGGATACATATATTTATATGTTTTGATATTTCTAATTTGGTCCCTCATCAAATTAGATTTATCTCCGGTATCTACACATTATTTCAATGACAATTATACCCTTAAGCCAATTTTTTAAATAGACCACTTTAATTTGGCTTAATTATTTAGATATTCCAACACAATTAATTTTACATGTGTGGCTCCTAATTATTGAATAATTCCAATATAGTTTAGTTGGGAACGACAGAGGATTTCGATTATTCTAACAGTCCTAACAATAGTCAAGACTGTCAGGATTCTGACAGTCCTAAGATAAAATTATATATAACTTTCTGTCCCAGGACTGTCAAGATTCTGACTGTCCTAATAATAGTCAGAACTGTCAAAATTATAACAATTATATGCAAGCTGATTCTTATGGAATTATGGTCAGGTTTCAACCGACTTCGACTTCGACTTCGACAAGAATGTGGTGCCTGAAAGATATAGTCCCTGCAGCCACCGATAAATTCAGTGATTTAAAGATATACTCTTCCATCTAGGGTGTGTTCCGAAGAATTTGTCGTGACAGACTTGTTCTTAAAAGACAATTATTACACACTATAGCAAGCAAAAGCAATTAGAATAGAAAAACATATTGTTATGTAACTTATGTTGGTCTATTGGTTATAATTGTATGATAGTGGCTACAATTGGTTATACTTGGTTATATGTGTTATAGTGATTATAATTTGTCATAGCTCTCTAGTTAATGATATTGGAACAGACATCTGGAATGGGACTGAAATAAGAGCAGTATACTTTGCTTTGCGACAGTCAGGGTGCTATTCACCTCGTAAAGAACCAAACATTTCATAGTCGGTCCAAGCACATCGAGACTCGATATCATTAGATACGGGATGTGGTTGATAAGAAGGACGCGGTGCTTGAGAAGGTTCATACTGATGACAATGGAGCGGACATGCTCACGAAGGTTCTACCGAGGGAGAAGTTTGAGTATTGCAGGCGGATCGTCGGGATGACGAGTTCCTCCACCTAGTTGTGAAGGGAGAGATTTGTTGGAGTGGGTGGGGTTCCCAACCTATGTGGAGAAGACTCTGGAGTGCGACGAGCACTGTCTGTGTGTCAGAGAAGCTCGGGAAGGTAACGAGGCCATTCGGAGACGAAGAAGAAGCTCGGGAGCCACCAGATTACATTCTGGAACAGGGGAGGCAGAGTTCTGGCCGAACTCTGCCCCCACATAGAGTTCTGTTCGAACTCTGTCTCTTGGTTCCAGAACTGTTATGTTGCCAAAACACAGAGTTCTGGCCGAACTCTGTGTCGTCGGGCTGAAGTGATTTTCAGGGTGTTTTATTCACCGTTGGATCGTATCCTATGGTCTAGGTTTTGTTACGGGATTAGGGTGTTTATATATGATTTTTCTAACCCTAATCACATACGTAACACACCCAAGAGAGAGGAAAGAGGCAAGAGTGCGATTGCAACTTTGGAAGAGAAGAAGGAGGAATGATGGTCATTTTCGAAGAAGGATCGTGTTCGGGTAATCTTTACTCGTCGTCTTTGTTCTTCGTAGCCTTGTAATCATTATTCTTGCTTCTAAGTGTTGTGGGGATCCGATTTAGATTGGGAGAAGTTTGTAGAGGGTGTACTCCTTTATTTCATTAGTGAAGGCTTCTCAGGGTTGGATTCCGATCGTCCCGTGATTTTTTTCCTGCAAGGGTTTT
This sequence comes from Iris pallida, assembly GCA_029216955.1. Lineage (NCBI taxonomy): Eukaryota > Viridiplantae > Streptophyta > Magnoliopsida > Asparagales > Iridaceae > Iris > Iris pallida. Next base: position 5,986,704 of record JANAVB010036819.1, on the reverse strand, counting down.
CCACGTCAAAAATTCTCTTTGTCTGTATGGTTTGTTTTGGTGTTTTGGTTCATGTGTTGTATTGCTGGGTTCTCTCGCAGGTACTCTTTAGTTTGGGGAAAGATTTCCGCATTTCTTTTCCAACACTTATGTGATATGAGTATAAATATTCCGAGATTGATCACAAGAATTTTTAGGTCTCTCTTAGAAAGAATATATCAGTAGAGTTCTTCAAAGATATGGAATGAGTAATTGTAATTCAGAAAGGAGATAAGTTTAGCCTTATTCAATGTCCTAAAGATGATTTAGAGCACCAACAAATGGAGAAACTTCTTTATCATCTTTAGTTGGCAGTCTTATGTATGCTCAAACTTGTACATGATCGGATATTAGCTTTGCAGTTGGTATGCTAGGAAGATACCAAAGCAATCCTAGAATTGAACATTGAAAGCTACAAAGAAAAGTTCTCAAGTATCTACAAGGGACAAAGGACTACATGTCCACATATAGAAGATCTGACCACCTTGAAATCATTGGTTACTCGAATTCGAATTTTGCTGGATGCATTTATACCAGAAAATCCAATTTTAGTTATTTTTTCCTATTGGCTGGAGGAACAATCTCATGGAAGAATGTGAAACAGAGCATCATAGCTTCGTCTACTATGGAAGCAGAACTTGTGGCGTGCTTTGAACTCATAATTCAAGCATCATGGCTGCGTAAATTCATTTCAGGGTTTAGAGTTGTTAGCATTATTACCAAACTGCTAAAATTTTATTGTGACAATGTAGCAACGGTCTTCTTTTCTAAGAATGATAAATATTCTAAGGGTGTCAAACACACAAAGTTGAAATGTTTATCTGTTAAAGAAGAAGTTAAAAAACAATAAGTCTCCATAGAACATTTGAATACATGATAGAGGATCAATTTACTAAAGGACTACAACCGAAGACCTTTTATGAACATGTTGAAAGAATGGGTCTTATGTGTAATAAGAATTGAAAGCCATTATTGTAATTTTTTAATGTAATATGGTCTATGTGATTAGAGATCTCATCAATATATATTTCTAAATTATTTGTCTGTTTCTCCAAATTTTCTACAAGTATTGTTTTGGATTAATGTTACAAGAATGTTTTTGTTTAAGACACTAATGTTGGACTAGAATGTTAACTTGTAACTTATGGATCATACTGATTGGTGTTTTATAAGATTAGAGTACATAGAAGAAAATATGTCTTTTAATTGACTTACAACCGCCGTGACTCTCTTTAGTAAATATGTCACTATGGTGTTTAAGAATTAACCATATCAATATTTCAACTTAAGATCCTATCATTCTCTTATCATGTTGGCAAAGTGGGAGAATATAAGAATTAATGTCAAACATGATAATACAAATTTATATGTTGGTTAATAATAGAAGTCGTTAATTGCAGTGTCCCATCCCGATAGGCGACGGACTATATAATATGCTTGCGGTGAGTCAGACTCGGTCGAAAACTTAGATGGCTAGTCTGACTCGATCGCTGAGCTTGGTATTCGATAACGCTTTGCAGCATCAAACAAATCGATTTGGACGAATATTACGAGAATCGATCCAACTAATGAAACGACTTCTGTTGGAATAAGTCCTAGATGCAGCAAGCTGCATCTAGGCGAGTGAGCTCTATATAAGAGTCCCTTCGACGGGACCGGACTGCTGTATGGTTTTCTTGAGTTTTTGCTGCTTGGTTTTGATGAATGTGTTTTCGCATCGATTTCTGAATGCATTATACGAATTTCGAAATGAAGGATTAAAAAAGGATTCTGACTAAGTGTTGGTCCTATTGCAGGAGCTCGCATAACTGAAGCTTGAACGTTGCAAAACGCTTCGACTCTCAGCACGATCAAATACTTGGTGGGTGGTTCGGCCCCTTCTTTTCTACTTCTTCCCGCAAATAAAATTCTTTTGCCTCAAACTTATTCAAATCGACGATGCCAAGTTAAATGCATGCCAAGAACTCAGAAAAATGTATCGATTTAGAGTAATTTACTCCAAAACTATAAGTTTCACATCGAAAAGAGAAAAGATAAGGTTCTAAAAAAGAGAGAGACTATTTCATGTTCTAGAAAATAAAATGAAACGTTGGCTTACGGTGCCTCGAGAAATTGGTGCCTACGGGACGCCAAATCGAAAGTACGGCTTTGGAAGAAATGAATTGCTACATGAGTCAGGAAGAATGATAATGCTGTTCAATATTATCCACGCTATGTAAATCTATTTTCATATATTAAATTGTTCACGTATTGGCATGGACAACTTGTGCACAAGTTGATTTTTTTCGAAATGGTATCCGGGGCATCGGAATTGAATCGACCGGGGGAGGAATAAATAATCGTGCTACGGCACTGATGCGTTGCGAAACTTTCAGCCAGGTTCGTAACCTAGACTGAAAGAATCATAATGCCGATGAGATAGTCCCAAGTGGTGTGTAACACCAATAACCGTACATATAAGATAGTAGCACGCTCACCTATTGGCTTATGTAGGTAGTAAGTATTATCTCTATTTTACGCAGCGACGAGCACGGACGTGGCAAGAATTGAGATAAACTGCTATGTTTTACTGTATGCTTTTACTACTTCAAAGATGGCTATCAATATGAACTGAATTCATCTAGTTCTAAATAGAAAAAAAAACTCTAAAGCATGCCTATCTTAATAATCAGAGTCGGTTTAGACGAGTGGGTTCATCCCGCTCACTAGTGCATTCCCACGTGTACTAATCCTCGTAACCCCACAAGTGACGTAGACTCTGGGGGTGCACGACGCTAAGCCAAAGCTAAAGTTCGGAGAGGCGTTTTGAATCTCTTTCTATTCTGAAGTATTTTGAAGCCAATTCATCGAAGGCTTATGTATAAAAGTGTGAATATATGGAATGGCAAGTGTTAGTTCAGGCAGCTTGTCGACTATATTTCTTTTGTTTCAGATAATGTGGCTGTAACGACATATCCAATGTAATATGACTTGCACTTCGTAGCAACCAATCAATGAAAAGCATATTTCTATCTTCCTATACTGCGTGTTCAATTGCTCTGTGATTTGTGAAGTTTTAACTTGATGTTTCAAATAAAAATGATCAAATGTAATGTTCTTACCTTGTACGAGTGCAACTCCATATTTGCCATTAAAATCTTTTGATTACAATTTCAATTACAAACAGAACAGTATTACAATGTAGGACTTAGATGTAGTCCTAGGAGTACACTTTTATTTATCTGGGACCTGTGTCGATGGAGCGAATGGTAATGCGTTGACTCCATTGACGATCTGACGACGGTTCTCGATTCTCTGAAGGTCTGAGTTGCTCTGGGTGCTGGAGCTTACGGAGAGGAAGAAGACGTTGAGTTTCTCCGTATATGTCTGTCTCTCTGTGTGTCTCTCTATGTATGGAAGAAGGAAATGATCCCTCTATTTATAAGCAGTAGGTTGGGCTGCTCATGTACGCATATGTAGGATGCACCTGTAAGTGGGGATGCCACATGGTTGAAGCTGCGGGAGGCGCACGGATGATGCAAAATTATTTGTGGGTTGAATCCTTCATGCTGCATTTGTGGGCTGGCACGTAGCAGGGGAGAGGATCTTTCAGTTGCTGAGATCTTGGGTGATTAGCACCCCTTCATAGGCTGAATTGAGTCAAAGAACACGTGGCGCGTGTCCGTAGCTCAAAGATCTCGAATTTGGTGGAGGGTAATCTGATAGAATGTGCCTGGGATTGGGCGCATGAGAAGACTTTGGCTCGTAACCTTCAGGAGTTACGAACCAGTCTAGGCGTACGGCTTTTGAAGCACATGCGAATCTTCAGGCGCATGGCTGCTGAGGCGCATGCGAGTAGTTGGTTGGCCACGTGGGTTGTAACCGTTGGAGGAAAGAAATGATGACGCTGACCTCAGCGATGCTTCGTTTTCTGCAAAAGCTGTCAACTATTCAGGCCTCGGAGGACGTGCTGCCAACTCTGTCACTTTGGCATTAATTGCTTGGTGAGGTGATGAGCCGAAGTGGGTGCGTCGATTTGTGCTCCACTGGACGTACGGGTCCATATTGATTAGGACTCATGGATCTGTGCTTTGTTGGACACATCCATACAGGGCGTTTGGTACTGACGGGCGTATCTGTACGATGCACGATATCTGACCGGCGCATCCGTTTGTATGACGTATCTTTATTGGTCCGACTGTTGAGTTCTTCAAGTGCTTAAAATAGCCGTTTTGACTTGACTGAATTCAAGGTGTCAGGTTCATCACCATAAATGCAAATTCATTGCACGGGATTCGGAGAGCCCGCCACTTGGCGCATGGGTTTGATTTGCCCGACCTATAAATAGCAGCAAGGAGAGAGTTTGCTTCTCGTTCTCTCACGTCTTCCCGAATGAACTTATTTGCTCGAGTACATTTTGTTGACAAAATGCTCCCGAGGGTGAAGATGCGACGAGTTGTCTTCATTCATGCACTTGAAGGTGACTGTTACATCCAAAAGTTGGGGTCGCGGGCTTCTGAAGCAGACGAAAGGTGCCTGTTGCATCCAAAGATCGGGATGCTCGAGCCCCGTCTCCGTTATTCCGGAAGAGCCGTAGATCGGAATTACGGTACTCTCCTCTTCCTTGGGCTTTGGAGAGCTCTTTCTCCAGCTAGAGTGGGGTTGGCTGCCCACTATGGTTTTGCTCAAAGTTGCTCCTTTAGCTGAAGGACTTGATCGGATCGAAGTGGAGCGCATATGCTGAGACTTCATGATGCGCATAACTGAGATGCTGAAGAGATGTGCCTATCTGAGACGCTGAAGAGACACGCCTAACTGAGACGCTGAATAGACGTACCTAACTGATGATGCGCCTGGCGGGAGACGCATGGCAGTTTGCTGCGCCTGGCTGTAGTCTTAGGATCATTCTTTTTGTAGAAATTCTCCTTCGTAAAGCCTTTTTTAGACATGTAATAGACTTTTATATGAAATAAAAATCTTCTTTTGATGTCTATATTTTTGCTGTTCTTTGCTGTACCAAGTACTTCTTTAGAGCTCCCTGGCGCATGTAGTGTTAAGCGCATAGGAATTCGGGCCTATAGATGCGCCTGAAATTCCATGCTTCTACAAGACCCCCTTCAAAGTTTTCAAAACTTTTCGTCAAGTTTTGGAATACTTTGAATAAGAAGCATGGTGTTGACTTCAATGGGGAACATAACTGTTCGGGGCGCATGATTGCTCCGTGCATCTGTGATGAGGCACATGCTCCTCTTTAGTTTTAAATACAAATGATAACGCTTCGTAATAAACAAAAAGATTAATGATGATCTTTTTGTGTATATCTACTGTTATTATTTTGTAGAACCCCAGGCGGTGGCTGACGTCACCCTTCATCGGTTCACGCGTGTGACCAAGCCTATAAATAGGCGTCTGACGGAGAGAGAGAGAGTTCTTCCTCTCTTTGCTTTCTTCTTCTTTAGAGTTCTTCTTCCAAAACTCTAACTTCTTTTTACGAAATGGCTCCCAAGACTCCACGCGGTGGTGCTGGCCGAGGGCGAGGCAAAGATAAAGAGCCTGTAGAGGCCGATGTTGATGCTGTCCCCAGGACGCCCATCGATGTTCGACCGGCGGTGGTTGGTGGGTTTGTCATCCTCATCGTACCTTTTGTATTTTGAGGAACAAAAAATCTTTTTAGAACTCACATACGCTGACGCGCATGGACCTCGAGTCCTGATGATGTGCTGAAGCTTCTTGCCGACGCGTATGGACTTCGAGTCCTGATGATGCGCTGAAGCTTCTTTGCTGACGCGCATGGACTTCAAGTCCTGATGATGCGCTGAAGCTTCTTTGCTGACGCGCATGGACTTCGAGTCCTGATGATGCGCTGAAGCTTCTTTGCTGACGCGCATGGACTTCGAGTCCTGATAATGCGCTGAAGCTTCCTGCTGATGCGCATGGACTTCGAATCCTGATGATGCACTGAAGCTTCCTTTCAGATGTGCCTAAGCTTGAGTTCAGTGTGTGCACTTCTGATGAGAACTTGGCTCAGATATATATTTCTTTGTTGTTTTAATATATCTGAGTTTTTATCATCTTTCTCTAACCGCCAGTTTCGATGACCGTCCCGCTTTTGAACGAAGTACTTCTAGACGCTGCTCTCTGTCAGATGGGAGTTGATTATAACGAGGAGGTGATAAACCCTGCCCGTGCTGTCATCATGCTGGATCAGGCTTCCGAGAGAATGACCCAAATTAGGGAGCAACAGTATGTGTTCCTCCAACGGATGATGGAGCGTGGCATCTTATAATCTGTCGTTCCGAGTAATGAGACTTTCCTGAAGCCTGAGTTCCTGTTCGGGGATTGCCTCACTTCTACTGAAGCGAAGGTGCTGAGGATCAAGGAAGATTGGTTCTTCTCAGCCAAAGGGGTGCACATGTTCATGAAGCAGCTCGAGCGTTACTGGTCTTTGACAGCTTTCTGCCGTCTTGCTTCCAAGAGGAGGATGTCATAGGATCTGACCCCGTCTCAGGGGAGAGCGGTGGCGGGCACCATCAGGATCGATGCTACCTCGAACCAGAGGGATACTTTGGCCGCCACGCGGGCTTGGTCTTCTTTCACCTGGCGAACTCTACGTCCCGGAAGTATTTACAGTGACGTCCCTGCCGACACTTTCGCCTTTGGTGCCTCAACTTTTGTGAATCACATGCTGTCATCGAAGCGGTCGTACCCGAAAGGTAAATTTCGAGTAGAGGGTTGGTGTCATTATGTATCCAAGTGGGACAAGCTGACACTCTGGGTTCTAACGAAGTTTCGAACCGAACTCAGAGAGATTGGGCTGACTGCCGCTATCCGTGCCATCCAGGCGGGCGTCGACATCAACAGGCATATGTTTCTTGCGCTTCTAGAGATATTTAACACCCAGACCCGGACCTTCTTCACTCCGGTGGGGGAACTTGGACTTGCACTTCATGAAATGTATGAGGTGTCGAGGCTTCCTTGGGGATCAGAACCCTATGAGGAGTACTTCCCGACTAACGAGGAGTTCCAAGTCCTGGGGGACAAAGAAGAGGAGATAATGGCCGTCTTCAAAGAAGTGGCGAGTCACCACTATTATATGCAGAAGAAGGATAAGGGTGGGACGCAGCCCCACGTAACTGCTTGGAGAGATTACGTCTTTGAGCAAGACAAGGAGGATCCCTCTCAGTTCACAACTCCATCAGCTCTTTCCAGTACTAAGGTGCTCTCTGAAATGAGCAGACTAAATGAGAAGAGTCCCCAGAAAAACGTGGACCGGGAATCGAACGAGCGCTCCTATAGCTGTTTCTGGTACCTCACTCATCGTCATCCAAAGCAGTATTGGTTGCTTATCTGATGATCTGGCTCCGGGATCACGTCTTTTCAGGTGGGTCAGGCTCTGTGGAGAGGGTGACCCGGAACCTGATCCTGCCAGCTGTGAAGTTGGTTTTTGGCCATCCCTTGGCTGTACTCCCAGCGATGGTATGCAACCTGCTGCGAGGTCTACGAGAATTCGCAGGTGACCTTGTTCACGAGCGAGGTAAGAACGGCCAATTTCCTCGTGCCAAACTACCGTTTCACTATCTGATAGGGTGGTTGATTTTGCACCATCCCAACGTGATGAGTCCGGGCCAGGAAGAAGATCATGTGGCCAGAGATGCATTCCTCTGCCGTTTGTACCAGAGGTAATGGCTGCATACGGGCATTCCTGTCTGTAGGAAAGTTTTATCCTACCTTCAGGGATGGGAGATCACTAAAGTTGGTCCCATTTTTACCGGCTTCAAAGCAAATAAAGATTTAGCTGATTCGGGTGAAGATGCAACAACTCTGTCTCCGTGGGGATTTCGTTGGTTACAAAGCATCCGGCCATCCCATTTGGTGTACAAGAATAAAAATCATTGTTACTTGGAGCCGTACTTGCCAAGCCATTTTACACGTCAATTCGACTATGCCCAGTTGATGTTGGGGAACCCCAGTACTAGCCTGGGGTATATTGGGAGTCTGCTGGACGGGACACGAGCTTGGCATTACTACAATGTCGGATGTACCGGAGCTCGCTTTACCATGCCAGTTCTGAATCCGCAGCCGCCGATTCTTTTCTCAGCTGCCAAATTTTATTGTGCGATGAACACCGTATCCCCTGGATATGATAGGGAGACCAGTTTCATTATCGACACCTAATTGGAGGCAACTGGGAATATGTTGGCGAAGGCTCGATCGTACCGCCCGCCAGAGGTTGGTTATCGAGATACCCCTGCCGTATCCTCGGAGGGTACTCAGGCAGAGCCCTCGGCTGATCGCCCGAAGAGACGTGCCGGCACAGAGGCCGGTTCTTCTGTGCCGAAGAGACAGAGGAAAGCAATATCACCGGAGATGTCAACAGAATCGACTCCTGTGGAGGTAAGGACGTCCCACATAGTCTGGTTAGTTCTACCATTTTTGTGACATATGCTTTCTTTTTGTACGAGCCGTTGAAAAGGAAACCCCGAACTCCGAAATCGGGTGCTAGCAGACCAAAGTGGGTGGCAGGCCCATCTGATGAGCGCATTCCGTCGATTGTGTTGTCTTCCGTGGAGGAGAACCCGGATGATGTGATTTCTGTAGAGATATAAGCTGCCGTGAGGGCTTCTGGTATCGAGGTCCCCACAAAAGCTGTTCTTCCAGATGAGGAAGAGGAATGGAGTTCGTCTTCTTCGGATGACGTTCCTCCAGAGGTCCCTGAGCCTGAAGTAGGAGCAACAGGCATGGTTGTAACAGAGGAGAGGGCTGATTCCCCTCCTCGTCATGATGAAGGGAGGTCGGCTACACCGTTCCTGAGCCCCACCCCAGACTCAGCAGCGGACGTCGAGCTGGCTACCGATCGGGAGGTACCTACAGATTCTATTCCCGCAGAGGGATTCGATGAGGGAGGCGAGACTCGTTTGCCAAGCCTGGCTCCAGGGAAGCCAAGTCAGGAAACAGGTGCTGATCTGGCTATTTTGCCAGAGGAGGAAGGTCCTGTGCGGCCTGCTGATAGTGTTTTGGAGACGGAGGAGACAGCCCAAGACGTTGGTGGTCCCTCCGAAATTGAAAAGGGTAAGGGTTTGCTGGTTGAACCCTCTGTTGCTCCTTCCACTTGGGGGACGATATCGACGCCCCATCTAGCTCCTCCCGTCCACTTGGCACCTCGGGCTAGTGACGAAGTGCAAGTCCCTAACGAGGGAGGGTCCGCTGAGGTTGAGGTTGCAGCCTCGCATATTGAGGTCGGTGGGTCTTCTTCAGGTCCGCCGTCCAGAGTAGCTCCTCCAACTCCTGCTATGACGCCTCAGGTGTTGGCAGACGCGGATGAGTATGTGAAGTTTGTTGTTGAGGCAGTATACAAGATGCTACAGAGGGGTGTATCGACAGTGATGAATGTAAATAGGAGTTTCATGACGGCGAAAGCCATGGCGCTCCCTTACATTGGTCTGATATGTTCCCACCAGGGCCACGATTATATGGCTGAGATTCTGGAGGCGTCGGTGGCCGAGCTCGACCAGCTTCTTTCCGAGCTTTAGAGTATCCGGCGAAATGACTTTTTTGCTCTGATAAAAACAGAAAAGGAGAAATTGATAGCTGAAGTCGGGTCGTCCTATCAGGCCATGGTGGTTGTTTGGGACCGCGAGGTGGCCGAAGCTGAGGCTGCGGTAGAGAGGCTATCTCAATCCACGCAGGAAAAGATGGTGTTGCGGGCCTCGTTGGAAGCTAGCATAGCGGAGGTCACTTCCAAGATTCACCATCCTGAAGACCAGCGAGCCCAACTCTTGTTAGATGCTGAGCGAGTCCAGGCCGAACATGTAGCATCTATGGAGGAGGAAGCAGCTTTTACCTGCCAGATTCTTTTCCTGACCCACCAGCGGCAACAGCTAGACGAGAAGTATGAGAATGATACTGCCCCTGAGGCTGTAGAGGTGATGCGTCAAGAAGCCGAACGCCGGGCCTTGGCGACCGCAGAGACTCGGACGGAAGACTTGAAGCATCAGATTGAAGAGCTTTCTGCCAATCCTAATGATGCTTAGGGATTGTGGTCTTTTTTTTTATTATTTTGTAGTTTGCAACTTCTGCTGGGGATGTAATCCTTTACTTTTAAATAAAAGATAAAGAATTTTATGGTGTGTTCATTTTTGCTGTCATGAACTAGTGATTTGTGTGGACCTATTATCTTTTGTGCACCTTGGTTTTTAGGTACAAATAATAAGTTTGAGAGAACCGACATGTTTGCTCAGAGGTAATGTGGACGTGGCAAATACGGGGTTCCAATGACAGAGTCTTCCTACTCAGAGGTGTTATGGACATGGTAGGAGTGACTCTGGAGGGATACGCGGAACTACTCAGAGGTAATATGGACATGGAAGTTCTGCGATCGATGTACGACAACGCAGGGGTCGTCCGTACGGGATGTTTACTCAGAGGTAATGTGGACGTACTAAACATGATAAGTAGCACAATCCTACATAGTGTAAGATTCCTCTTTGTATGGTGTAGAGGAGCAACTCAGAGGTAATGTGGACGTGGTTGTTCTTCTACTGAGGATAGAATGCCACGAAACAACTGGGTTCTGAAAGCATAGGATTTTAGGAAGGGAAGATGTACGTGAGCTCTGATGATCAGGTCCACTGACTCTCTTGTTGGGTAGAGATGGAAGTACATGTCTGAAAGATGTCATGAGTAGTACTTCTTTAGGAACTTACCGTTGATGGGCATCATGAATAAGTCCCCGTTCGGTCGAGCAAGGCGGTAAGCACCGTTTGAGTATACCGTCTCTATGATGAAAGGTCCCTCCCACTTGGGCTCAAACTTTTCTGGTGTTTTGTGAGTCAACACCATCGGCCTCCTGACTGCCAGGACCAGGTCGCCTATTTGAAAAGTCCTCTGCTTGACCTTTTTGTTGAAAGCCTATGATATACGGGCTTGATAAAGTTCAATGCGCTGCTGAGCTAGGAGACGCTTTTCGTCAAGTGCCTCCAATTTTTGCAGACGATGACGCTGGTTGTCTTCTTCTGTCAATTGATTTGTGATCGCTACCCGGAGTGAGGGTATCTGGATCTCAAGAGGCAGTACCGCTTCGCTCCCGTAGACTAAGGAGAATGGAGTGTTGCCCGTTGGAGTCCGTACCGTTGTACGGTAGGCCCAAAGACATTCGCCGAGCTTTTTGTCCCAGTCGCATTTATTGGATGACACGACCTTTTTGAGTAGCTTTACAATAGTCTTGTTAAAAGCCTCGGCCAATCCATTTGCTGCCGGATTGTAGGCGGTTGATGCCATATTCTGAATGCGGTTCTTATCGCAGAATCTGCTGAAAACATGGCTAATGAACTGTAGACCGTTATCGTGGATAATCCTTCGAGGTACCCCGAAATGGTAGATGACATGGTGCTTGATGAAGCTGATCACCCTGGAGCTTTTCACTTCTGTCAGTGGAACTGCTTCTGCCCATTTGGAGAAGTAGTCGGTGATGGCTAGGATGAAGTGATGTCCCCTCGATGATGGAGGGGTGATAGGTCCTACAATGTCCATGTCCCAAGCTTCGAAGGGCCAGGAGGCGACCGTAGGATGTAGTGGTTCCGACGGTGTATGGATGAAGTCGGCGTGAAGCTGGCGAGCATGGCACTTTTTAGCATAGTCGACGGCGTCGGCTGCCATGGTTGGCCAGTAGTAACCCATGCGTCGCAGTCGATCTTGCAACTTAGGGCCAGATTGATGAGCCCCGTAAGTCCCATCACGAGCTTCCCGAAGGGCTTCGGCTGCTTCTTCGTTGGATAGATATCGAAGGAGAAGTCCATCGTAGGAACGTCGGTACAGCATTTTAGTGGCTGTATCATAATAAAACCGAAGGAAACGCCTTCTGACCGAGACGGCTTCTTTCGGGTCTTCTGGGAGAATTTCATAGACAGCGAAGTCGATGAATAGGAACCTCCAGTCTCGGATATTAACACCGACACTTGTCGTCATGGCATGGGCCATTTGTGTGCATAGATTATTTTTGGGACAGACCAAGTCTCGTCCAACTACCGTGAGGTAGTGTTGAGTCCCGAGGGGTGCTGCTAATAAAGCTGCGAGGCCGGCCAGAGCGTCAGCCTCCAGGTTTTGTAACCGAGGTACGTGTTCTATGAAGAACTTGGTGAAGGTTGAAATAATATTCAATACAGCTTTATGGTAAGGAACCAGATCTTCATGGCGAACTTCGTACTGCCCTCGAATTTGATTAACGACGAGTTTTGAGTCGCCGTAAGCTTCCAGATGATCCACCCCCAGCTGTTACGCCAGCTGGAGTCCCATGATGAGAGCGTTGTACTCGGCAACATTATTGGAGCACGACTTCAAAAGGGAGTAAGAACGCTAGATGACTAGCTGGTCGGGGGAGACTAAGGCTACCCCCACTCCTGCGATGATTTAGCCTGTAGGGCCTGTTCTTGAAGTGCCATCAAAAAATACCCGCCAGACGGAGTTTTCTTCGGTGATGTTTGATTCTTGGACCTCATCCGGGATGTCTTCATAAAGTCTGGAGGACTCTGGGATGGGGTGTGCAGCTAAAAAGTCGGTGAGAGCTTGCCCCTTGACGGCTTTTTATGGGACGAAGACCATATTATATGGTGTCAACAGGATTGCCCATGTATCTAGTCGGGAGTTCAATGATCCTGGCTTCGTCATGAGAACCCTGAGTGGATTGACTCAGGAGATGACATGAATTGTCTAGCCCGAAACATAATGGCGAGTCTTCTGGATGGCGAACACCAAAGCCAAACACTCCTTTTCAACGGGGTTGTACCGGTGTTCGACCCCGATCAGTGTCCTACTGAGGTAGTAGATAGCTTGCTCATAGCCCACATCGTTGTTCTGAGCCAACAAAGCACCGAGGGAATGATCCATGGCACGGACGTAGAGGAGAAATGGTTTGCCTGCGACGGGTGCCACCAAGACTGGCGGGCTCGTCAGGTAAGCTTTGATATCATCGAAAGCTTTCTGGCATTCTTCTGTCCAGACGTAGGAGACTCCTTTCTTCATGAGCTGGATGGAGGGTTGGCATTTTCCGAAAAGGTTTGCTATAAACCTTCGGATGTATGCCAGATGCCCCTGCAGGCCTCGAAGTTCTCAGAGGTTCTTCGGAGGGTCCATGTCAAGGATGGCTTTGGTTTTCTCGGGATCGACATGAATGCCTTTTGCCGTGATAATGAAGCCTAAGAACTTTCCGTTAGAAACCCCAAAGAAGAATTTAGCGGAGTTTATCTTGAGTTGATGCGCTCGTATGAGATCGAAAACTGTCTTTAGGTCTTGTAGGTGATCACCTTTGAGACGGCTTTTGACTGCGATATCGTCAACATAGCATTCAACTATTTTGCACAGATGTTGACGGAAGATGGTACTCATAGCTCGTTGGTACATGGCACCAACGTTCTTCAAGCCAAAGGGCATCACTGTGTAGTAGAAAACCCCCTTCGGAGTCGTGAATGACGTGTGTTTTGCGTCATCGGGAAACATTTTGATCTGGTTGTAGCCCGAGTACCCATCCATAAAAGACATGCGTTCAAAGCCACATGTATTGTCGATCATCACGTCAGTGATTGGAAGCGGGAATTCGTCCTTCGTGCAAGTAGTATTGAGATCCCTGAAGTCGATGCAGACTCGTATCTTTCTATTCTTCTTGGTGACAGGGACGACATTAGCCACCCAATCCGGATGTTGTTCTTCACGGATGAATCCGCTGCTCAGGAGTTTGTCTACCTCCTGATCGATAGCGTTCATGATGTCAGGACAAAAACGTCATTGTTGTTGCTTTACAGGCTTAGCATCAGACAAGATGTTAAGTCTATGCATTGCGATCTGGGGATCAAGTCCTGGCATATCTTCATAGCTCCAGGCGAAGACGTCGATATATTCTTTGGCTAATTGGACCAAAGACTCCCGGTCTTCTCCCTTTAGACTCTTGCTGATGAAGATGGGTTTGGAAGAAGATCCATCCCCAAGGTCAACTTGTTCGACCTCGTCTTCGGTAGGGGGTTCGCGTAATTCAAAACGAGACTCCCACTGTGCTCCTAGACGTTGAGCCTAGGGTTCTTCCTCAAAGAATTCTGGCGTTTGGTCATCGCCTTCATCCTCTTGAGATTGTGCAGATGTCATGTTGACTGATAGCACCTTCTTGAGGACTGAGCCGATACTGGTATCGGAATCCCAAGTTGATGCTTCGGATGAATGAGAGTGTTCCATTTTTTCTACCTTCGAACTCTCTGGAGTAGCCGACGGTGTGACATAGCCCACCCCTCGTCGACTACGATGATAGTAGTCCTGCGGCTTTCCTTTAGGCATTGGGAGCCGGAGAGGAAGACGTCGACCATTGCCGTAGTTCAGGCCCTTGTTGCTTTTCAGATCGTAACCCATCTTTTGGATGAGGTACTTTGCCTTGTCCGTGTACCGATAGACTTGTATTTTGCCGGTATCTGATTCTGGCTCGAGTGGCGGGAGGTCCTGATGACGCTCGACTTTGTCGAAGATGATGGGTTCTTCATCCCGATTCCTCGGTGGGACTATAAAACAGACTCCTTGGGACGAGACTACTCGATTTACTTGATTGACGGTCGTTATTTGTGTTTGTAACGACCGTAGAGCATTATCTAGTGTATACATGGCATTCCAATGTGGAAGACTAGAATAATTGAAAGACACTTTATTATTGATAAAATACGAGATTTTGTCCCACGGGATTACATTATCAAGAGAAGGTGCATCTATATCAGCAGATATGTACTCTCCTAACTCTTCATCTGTGAGCACTGGGGCTGGTTCGGGAGAGTTTATCGCAGATTTGACCTTGGGATCCGAGAGGCTTGCCTTTAAGACGCACCTTCAGGTGTGCCTCGACTGCACCTTCGATGACAGGTGCCTTCCCTTGTAGTTTTACCACAAGGGGAGCCGACGTCTGAGGAGGTTTTCCCTTGAGCCGTATCTTCAAGGGAGCTTCAGTAGGTACTCTACCCAGAGAAGCCGATGCTCTTCCAGGTAGCTTGATGGTCATGGGAGGCAGCATCTGAGGCGGTTTCCCTTTGAGTCAAATTTTCAAAGGTGCGTCGAGAATTATCTCTGGCTCCATGTCCGGCTCTGGCACTGTTTCTGCTTCGTCATCAGCATCGTTGGCTTCCCCTTCATCGAGGGACCTATATAAGCTAGCGTCGGTGATGTAGGCTTCGACCCCCTTGAAAGGGTCAATATCCGCGAACTCTGTCCGGATGATGTCGTTGGTGGACACGTATTTCATACATTGGTGGAGTGTAGATGGCACCACCATGTACTCGTGCAGCCACGGGCGACCCAGCAGGAGGTTGTAGTTGACGTCGGCATCCACAACATAGCAAGTCACCTCGGTTCGGAGGTTACCGATATGACATTTCAGCCATATTTTGCCTAGCGGGTCACTTTTGCTAGCATTGAAACCGCTAATTGTAATGTTGGAAGGCGCCAGCCGGTACATCGGGATCCCCAGTGTTGACAGTAAAGTCCTAGGGATGATGCTGAAGGAAGACCCTGGATCAATCTGAATTCGCTTCACCTTGACGGAACCCACATACCCTGAGTAATAAAGTGGCCTGTTGTGCCGGTTGTGCTTGAGCAGCATGTCTTGTTGGGTGAAGGTTATGTTGGGGATGACCTCATCCGCACAATGGCAGTACACACATATGGTCGGGATATCTTCAGGCTGCTTGACCTGACTGATGAAGGACTCAGCATCCTTCAAGGCTTCACAGAGAGCTTCACGGGTGT
The DNA here is from genome assembly GCA_029216955.1 of Iris pallida. NCBI lineage: Eukaryota > Viridiplantae > Streptophyta > Magnoliopsida > Asparagales > Iridaceae > Iris > Iris pallida. The sequence goes on along the minus strand of JANAVB010036819.1, from coordinate 5,970,942 downwards.
CTTTGGAAAGACGAAGGAGCTCGAACAGTGACAAACGGGCAGGAGTACCGGCAAGTTGTGCCAGTATGTCGAAGTTGTGGGGCTTGGCTAGCCCCGAAGCATTTTCTCTTCGCAAAGGCTTGTCGAAATGGGACTCTACGTGCTTCTATTTATTGGCTGCTGGATGTCTGGATGGGCCCTCTTCCTGGGCAGCAGGGGCAGTACAGGGAGGCACCACCTCGACGGCAGCTTCGTCAGGTTGGGCGTTCTGATGTGAACACATTTGTACATAAAGAGCCTCTTCCGTAGAGGAAGAGACCATACGGCAAGACTTGATCTTCTTGCCCTTGGTTTTGGAGGTAGAGCGTACCCCCGGTTGAGTAACTTCGGAGACGAGATCGGGGTGAACCCATAAGATCTCTCCCCGAGATATGGTGAGTGGGATGAGTCCACTCACGTTGTTACGAGTAGGTGGTAAGTTGACCACCTCCATTATCGCCTTTGGGATGGAGACGATGCTATCTTGTGTTGTGGTTGGCGGCAAGGTGCCGAATTGGAGCGACACCAGGTTGGTCGAGACTGTCTTCTCCTCATAATCGACGAAGATAACATTCGCATTGATCATGCGCTGGATGTTGTTCTTGAGGACGTAGCAGTCCTGAGTTAGATGTCCGACAAACCGATGGTAGTGACAGTACCTCGGATTGTCCACTCTTCCAACCTCGTCAGGACGCTTCGGGTCCGGCAATTTGATCTTATCACCCTTCTTCAGCAAGGTGTCTTCGTCGTTGAAAGAATAGACCTCCTTTGGCCTTGGCACAAGCGGAGGCTTCTGAGTAGGTGCTTATGGCAGCATTGACAGTCAGCGCCTGCTTCCCCTTCGTCTCACGTCCAGGGTTGTTGGCAGCAGGCCGTTTTCCTTTGTCTTCAAAAGCAGGGAAACTAACTCCCAGAAGGCGAGCATTGGATACCTTCTTTTTAGCTGCTTCAGCCTTAATAATCAGCGAGCTCCAATCGGGAGGAGGAGTGGAGTTGAGCCAAAGCTTGATCGCAGGAAGCATGTTCATGCTGCAGGAGGAGAGGAGTGCATGTTCTGGCATGCCCGAGGGCAGTCTGAAGCAGGCTTGTCGGAATCGTTCGATGAATGCTCGAACCGTCTCCTTCTTCTTCTGACGCACCTCTATCAGGGACGCCATTGTTATATCTTTCCCTCCGTCGTAGAAACAATCGAGGAAGAGACGTGTCAAGTCATCGAAGGAGGATATAGAGTTGTTAGGGAGACTGCAGTACCAGTCGTAAGCCACTCCTTTCAGTGCCCCGACAAACAGGCTGGTGAGTAGCACGTCTTCCTTCGGGAGATGTCCCGTTTGAGACTGGAAGTACGTCAGATAACGGCATGGAGAGTCCTTTCCGTCATATGGCATCAATGTTTGTGGTTTATACTTGGGAGGATAAACAACTTTGTTCCATTCGAGGGGGTATGGTTACAGGATCCCCATTTTTTGGCGCTCTTCCTGTCTGTTCTTGGACTCAAAGCGCTCACGCAAGTCCCTGATCATCTCAACCACGTCTTCCGTGGAGCTGGGAGTCGAAGAAGGTGGTACAGTCTGGAGCTGTACATTCGAAGGTTCTGACACTCGCGGTGCTTCACGACAGCCGGTATTCAAGGATGCCCGTTGAAGGGGCACACTTGATTCCCTGTTGACTCCTGGGTCAGGATTAGTGGAAGGTGCTCTGGCCAAAGCTGACCGTATCTCGAACACTGCTTGAGTCAGTGTCTGTATGGAGGCAGCGAGGGTTTTGAGTCCTCCCTCCAAGGTATCCATGCGCTGAACGAGATCTGCTGGTGGCGCATCTGACTCCGTATCACCACATCCCGTCATATATACTGTCATGACGTGACTGGAAGTGGATGGATCGGTTGAAGCTTCGCTTTCAGCCTCGCTTTCTTGTAGAAGAGGAACTTCCTCCGGAGCTTCGTCTTGGCTACCCCCAGCTATGTTCTGAAGGATGTCTTCGTATTCGGCTTGAAGATCCACAGGGGCTTGACTACCCCCAGCTATATTCAGGAGGCTAGCTTCATCTTCGGGATGAAGATGCACAGGGGCTTGACTACCCCCAGCTTCCTCTGAGATCTTCTTTCTCTCCCGGGTGCCCTCAAACACTCCTGAGGATGGGACGGTCGTCTTGGTCTTCCTCGGCTGCCTCTTGGATGAGGACGAGGTCGAGCCAGTCGCCTTTCGAATTGATGGGGAGTTAGAGACTACGTTGCAAGAAGCAACCTTTAGTTCTGGCTCCTCTTCAGTTGACACTTTCTTTCCGAGGCGACGTTGGAGGGGTGTTGATGATTGCAGCTGCTGGAACACAGACTGCCTTTGTGGTAGGACTGCTGTCTTGCAACAACAGTTGATGGTGACTATAGCACAGGTGTGCCCTGTGAGGGGCGTATTGTGCCTGTCAGTCGACTCTCCTGATCGGCGTTTGTGAGTGATCACGTTACGCAAATCGTTGGAGGAGAGTGCCACCTTCACACCTCCATCAGGCGCATGGCAAGGCCAAGCGCCGGGGTGGTCAAGTGAATACTGTACCCCCTGATCCGACGCAAAAGATATGCCCAGATCAATAGTGGGGGAACAACATTTAAAGTGGTTTGAACCAGCCTCAGACGCACAACCAATATAGGCGCGGGGGTTGAAGACCACAGAGTTTGCCTCACACGGCTTGGTTGAAAACGCAGCAGATGCGCCCAAGCGGCACGAGGTCTTTGAAGATTGGCCCGTTCGCGGCGCAGAAGCACCCGAGTCAACCTTGCACAGTTTACCATTGGAAGCGCGCATAATTGTGAGTGCATACCTTTGGCTCACTGCTGGCATAGCACGTTCGAGGCGCATGGCCCGTGCTGCCTTGGACTTCTTCGTACCAGCCCGCTGGGGCGTATAGCACTCAGAGTTCAAATTATCCTCGCCACGACAGCGAGTGAGTCTGTCAAAGACAGATGCCTTCCGTGGCGCATCAGAGTTAATGCGCAGGGCGTTAGCTGTGCCCCTGCTCCGTCGACACATCTTCCTTATCTGAGAAGAAGAAGGTTGGGGGATGTGGTCGGCCCTACGCTTTCCCGAGAGATGTGCTGCACCCACGGGCGCATCCTGGCTGCTGAGGACGTCAGCGGGAAGGGTAGGCTGCATCGGCGTATCCCCTTCAGTGGTGGTGCCAGGGGCCTCGACCTTGCGCACCCAGACTTGGCGAGTCTTCTTTGGCTTTGGCAGCCGCTTTGAAGGACTTGCGCTGCCTTCAGAGATGAACTCCTCATACGCCTGTTGATTGAGGCGTACGACCAGCATCTTGTGGGAGGAGTCCACCTTCACATCGTCAGATTGCGACACAACTTTCTCAGCAGAGGAGAAAGAGGTCCCCAGCAGAGTCGCCAGCTTGTTTGCCATTAAAATCTTTTGATTGTAATTTCAATTACAAACAGAACAGTGTTACAATGTAGGACTTAGATGTAGTCCTAGGAGTCCACTTTGGTTTATCTGGGTCCTGTGTCGATGGAGCGAGTGGTAATACATTGATTCCGTTGACGATCTGACGACGATTCTCGGTTCTCTGAAGGTCTGAGTTGCTCTGGGTGCTGGAGCTTGCGAAGAGGAAGAAGATGTTGAGTGTCTCCGTATATGTCTGTCTCTCTATGTCTCTCTGTGTGTGGAAGAAGGAAATGATCCCTTTATTTATAAGCAGTAGGTTGGGCTGCTCATGTGCGCATATGTAGGATGCACCTGTACGTGGGGACACCACGTGGTTGAAGCTGCGGGAGGCGCACGGATGATGCACCATCATTTGTGGGTTGAAACCTTTATGCTGTATTTTTGGGCTGGCACGTAGCAGGGGAGAGGATCTTTCAGTTGCTGAGATCTTGGGTGATTAAAACCCTTCATAGGCTGAATTGAGTCAAAGGACACGTGGCGCGTGTCCGTAGCTCAAAGATCTCAGATTTGGAGGAGGGTAATATGATAGGATGCGCTTGGGATTGGGCGCATGAGAAGATTTTGGCTCGCAACCTTCAGGAGTTACGAACCAGTCTGGGCGCACGGCTTTTGAGGCGTATGCGGATCTTCAGGCGCATGGCTGTCACGCCCCAGAACCAGAATACCGGAGAGTGGGGGTGGACATAGCCAGCTACGCAATCCCAAAGTACATTAATACTCTGAAATCACGTATAAGCTGTCAAGACATGGGGGTTACTCTACATGCCATCAGTCAATCCTATGGTTTAACAATCCTAGGTATCTCAATCACAGGCAATTATACAAGAGAAAAGAGTACGATCATCATACATACAATAGTAAGGCGTCCCGAACCATATATACATGAATGATCATGAAGCCAGTACCACAGAACCGATGACTAGCTAGAGTATTAGTCATACATGATAAGGACTAGCTATAGTCTAGAATACACATATCATGTTATGCCCGTAGGCTATAATATCAAGGAAAATACTAAAATACGAGCTAAACACGTGCTCGGGGCTAAACGTTACAAGAGGAGAATTTACATATCAGTGGGAGAATGAAGAAGAAACCCACTGAGGCACTCTGGTGCTCCAGCTGGTCACCGTCGAGTAGATGGTGCGGTAGATCCTTCGGGCTCTTCTATCAGAACCTGGCCATACAAAACCAGTGGGTTCAGACCCCAAATAGCAAGTACCACAAAGAAGGCCGAACTATGAACTTAAAACCTGCAATCATAGGCAATCAACAGGGAGAGAAAGCAATAAGTAAAGGAGGATCGAGATTCGTGCAGTACCAATACACTTATCCCGAACATAGGAAGACAGTAAGTAAATCACCATTTGACATAAGGTAAACTAGAAAACATGATAAATAAATAGAGCTAGGCAATATACGAAGAGAGGACGAAGGTACGGTTCCGAAAGCCAGGTTACAACCCTTAAACCAAACAAGGACCGGGATTGTAACCCTTCGCCTTAACAGAACTTGGTCTCTGATCATTTATTGCTAGAGGTGACAATCATTAAGTGACAATCAGAGAGTGACAATACAGAGTACAATATATTAGAGTGACAATCCTTGCAACCATTATCCAGGAACAATTAGGAACTGGATCTAGACAAGACTTAGACTGGGAAGGTGATATACGATGGGATAACCATGGGACTATTCAGATAACCAGGTTACAACCCGTAAACTAAATAAGGACCGGGGTTGTAACCCTTCGTCTGAACAGAACTTGGCTTCTCCCACCATTTATCGACAAGATAAAATAAAAAAATAGGTCATGTAACAATCATGTACAAGATCAAGACAAGACTAGACAGACTGAACTCCATCCAACATTCACGGCCAAGCAATAAGTACGGCTTGATACTTTAACTAACTAGGGTTATCACAAGCCTAGTTTCTAGCAAGATGCAGTGAGATTATTCCACAGCCACAAGCCCTGCAGACCATCCAGGTTATCCAGGCGAATATTAGTACAATAAGGGTACAACACATGATAGTGTGCTGGAAGTGTGCCCTACTCGTCGGCAGGCTACAAATCCACAAGCACGCCCAGGTAACGGAATTGCCTGTAGCTGGGAAATCTCTTTATGACTACTGGATTATTCTAGTTGTTAACCTTAGTCGATTTCAGTAGGTATCCCTGACCATGGTACTCAGGGATCCCTGTCCTAAACATGATGCAAGACAAGACGGGTTCATTTGTACAAGCACAATCGTCCACGGTGTCCAAGTTATTCAATCTTGTCATGTCAAGCTAGCCGTCGCAACAGCAGTTCGAGAAATATCATGTCAGATTTATTTGTCAAGAGTGCGCCACGGCGGGCCACTATCAAGAATTATCATGTCAAGAGTGCACCACCACGGTCACTATCATGTCATGTTACTTGTTTCTGGTTACTGGTTACAGGTTAGAGTGCACCATGACAGGTCACCATTGTGTCAAGCAATTTTATTCATTAAAGAAATAGCAAGCTATTAAGTGGGGTCGTCGCAATTTAGGCCAAGAATAGAAAATGTACAGTAAAATCAGGAGCTCCATATCAAAATAAAAGAAACTTGCACAGTTAATTAATATTTTATATATATATATATATATATATATATATATATATATATATATATATATATATATATATTCTTGAAGCCAAGAAAAAACTCTATAACTTTCATGTTAGGAGTGGGAAGGAATTCTGACCATAATTCAGGCAAATAAAATATTTAAACAATCAAAGTGGACCCCATGCGGCCCAAAAGTGGAAGAACATACATGCGGCCAAAGAGAGTGGGAGGCCACCCATGCGGCCAGCAATAGCTTATGCGGCCAGAAAATAACTGAAGGGGCCATACGGCCAGCAAGAAATATTTATGCAACCAGAAAAGACAAGGAGAGAGGAACCCGCAATAAATGCAAGCTTCCACTCAAGCAAAAGAAAAGGACACGTGGCCACTCAAGTACTGGGGCCATGTGGCCTAAAATTATATATATTCTAGCCAAGTGGGACCCAAAATTAATACAGCAAAAAAGGAAAGTTCACGTGAACCATTTAATTAATGATCCACGTGAAGCAATGATTACATGTATATAATAAGCCATGCAAGTGGAAGGGGCCATGTGGCCAAAATTCTCCAAAGGCCATGCGGCAAAAATTGTAAAAGAGGCCATACGGCCAGGAAGGAATGTAAAGGAAAATAATGCAACATGGGACTCTCCATGCAATTAATGCAAGCTGGGCCTTTCAATCAAGCATTTAATAATAATGCAAGGCCAAGCACAAATTCTCATGCGGCCAAGACTTATAAGCAAAGCCAAATAATAAGCCATCTCATGCGGCCTACTAAAGATGCATGCGGCCAGGAGAGGGCAGTTGCCATGCGGTCACAAGAATTTTCCATGCAAGTCAATAATTAATGCTCATGCATGCGGCTACTATTTAATACCCATGCGGCTAGTGTTAATGTAAAGCATGCAAGCTAAATAATGTTGCATATGCGGCCAGCATGCAAGCAAGGTGCTTGCACAGGCCATTAAATATAACACTAAGGAACAACATGCAAGGGCTTGCATGCAAAAGCATGCAAGCTAGAGGCCAATTAAATATACTAATATTTTCCATGCGGCCAATGAGAGGTTTGACCATACAATCTTGTTAATGCTAAATACATGCATTTGCATGCAATGCAAGTGTAAGCATGCGGCCAGCATAGCATTGTTGTATGCGGCTACAAGCTTGCAAGCTAATTCTTGAAGCATTAAATAAACATGCATTAAATATATATGCAGATGCATTTGATTGAGCCATATGCAAATGCATGCATTAATGGCTAAATGCATGTAGCAAAATACTGATGCATGAAATTAAATACTAGTGCATTAATAGCTAATGCCAGTAATTAAATATTAGTGCATGCATGCATGCAATTCCATACGGCTAGCACTGAACAGTAGCCATGCAGCTCAACAAAGTAGCAACTGGTCATTAAATGCAACTAGCCATATGCGGCCAGCTAATAAACACCCATGCAAGCTACTGCTTGCATAAAGCATGCAAATGCAATTTATGCCAAGGCCAAGTAATTATTTAATACTAATGGCAATTATTTAATGTAAGCAATTAATGCAATGCATGCAAGCAATTAATGCTTGTAAGGCCATGCGGCCAAGAATAACAAATGGTCAGGCGGTCAAGAATGGCCTATCCGGCTCAGACAAGTTACGTGCAAATGCATGCAAGCTTGCAAGCAACTCAATTAAATGCAAGCACAGTGCATATGCGGCCAAGAATGCAATTAATGGCTCCCACAGAGAACATGTCCATAAAAATACCATGGCCTCTATGCTCTCCCAAACAACAATGGGAACCCACATCCAGACTTTCGTAGGTCAAATTTGGGTAAAATAGAATTCTCTACAACATGGAACCATCAGTTGACAAAAACATACAAGTTTGACAGATCAAAACCCATGAAAACCAAAAATACCATAAAGCTAGATCTACAACAAACCACTCGGTAAAACCGAAAACTCCAAGTTCTAAAGATGCTTAGAATCATACAAGGAAGAAGATGGAACAAACAGAAATAAATTTGTTCAAGGTTCGGCAAGGTGTACTTGCCTCTCTCTCTAATGGCTAGGGTTTGGTGGAAAAGAAATGAATGAGGGTGAATGAGGAGGGAAAGAGAAAAGTGGCTTATATAACAAACTCAAGTGATCTCCACCATTTATTCCTCTCCACTCAATCTAAACCATACACCTCATCTCATGAAAAACCAAACTAAACCAAACCAAACCAAGTCAAAGTGGAATCGAATCAAATAAAACCAAATCCAAGTTAAACCAAGTCATAAAAATCCTACACTTAGGAAAATTTTACAATATCACGCAAATTGATAAATACGAAATACGGCTCAAATAAACATGTATCCGTATAAAATATCGATACAGTGAGACGGGTCTCACAATGGCTGCTGAGGCGCATGCGAGTGGTTGGTCGGCTACGTGGGTTATAACCGTCGGAGGAAAGAAATGATGACGCTGACGTCAGCGACGCTTCGTTTTCTGCAAAAGCTGCCAACTGTTCAGGCTTCGGAAGATATGCTGCCAACTCTGTCACTTTGGCATTAATTGCTTGGTGAGGTGATGATCCAAAGTGGGTGCGTCGATTTATACTCCACTGGGCGCACGGGTCCATGTTGATTAGGACGCATAGATCTGTGCTTTGTTTGGCGCATCCATACAGGGCACTTGGTACTGACGGGCGCGTCTGTACGATGTGCGATATCTGACCGACACATCCGTTTGCATGACGCATCTTTATTGGTCCAACTGTTGAGTTCTTCAAGTGCTTAAAATAGTCATTTTGACTTGGCTGAATTCAAGGCATCAGGTTCATCACCATAAATGCAAATTCATTGTACGGGATTCGGAGAGCCCGCCACTTGGTGCATGGGTTTGATTTGCCCGGCCTATAAATAGCAGCAAGGAGAGAGTTTGCTTCTCGTTCTCTCACATCTTCCCGAATGAACTTATTTGCTCGAGTACATTCTGTTGACAAGATGCTCCCGAGGGTGAAGATGCGACTAGTTGTCTTCATTCATGCACTTGAAGGTGACTGTTATATCCAAAAGTCGGGGTCGTGGGCTTCTGAGGCAGGCGAAAGGTGCCTGTTGCATCCAAAGATCGGGATACTCGAGCCCCGTCTCCATTATTCTGGAAGAGCCACAGATCGGAATTGCGGTGCTCTTCTCTTCCTTGGGGTTTGGAGAGCTCTTCCTCCAGCTAGAGTGGGGTTGGCTGCCCACTCTGGTTCTGTTCAAAGCTGCTCCTTTAGTCGAAGTACTTGATCGAATCGAAGTGGAGCGCATATGGTGAGACTTCATGATGCGCATAACTGAGATGCTGAAGAGATGCGCCTTTCTGAGACGCTGAAGAGACGCGCCTAACTGAGACGCTGAAGAGACGCGCCTAACTGATGATGCGCCTGACTGGAGGCGCATAGCAGTTTGCTGCGCCTGACTGTAGTCTTAGGATCTTTCTTTTTGTAGAAATTCTCCTTTGTAAAGCCTTTTTTAGACATGTAATAGACTTTTATATGAAATAAAAATCTTCTTTTGATGTCTATATTTTTGCTGTTCTTTGCTGTTCTTTGTTTTGCTTACATCACTACACATGTATGTTATATACATGGTTTTATTTCTTAAAGAAATTGGTTGAGTTTTGTATTGAATTGTCAAATCTGAGACTGTGTACATAGTAAACCCTTAACCTTGGATTCTAAGTGTTTAGTTCAAATTGCAGTTTTAAATTGTAATGTTTTGAGCCGTATACATGGTTGTGTGCAGGTATATAATGTTAGGTTCATACTCTTACATGTTAGGTTGTGGTTGTGGTAAACCTTGAGTTGGTTTTGATGTTCGAATTTCTCCTAAATTTTGAAAACTGAATATATGTTAACATTTTTTTTATTGCTTTCAAATGTGTAGTTCAATTTCAGATCTAATATGTAATGTTGAGCTAAAACTGAATGATTGAACCCTTTATTTCAAGTTTTAACCCATGTACACTTGACACTCTACACTAATGTTCACAACTGCCATGTAAACCTAACCCTTTATCTATATGTTATGTTCATGTAGCCATATAGATACTTATATATACGGTTAGCCATACATGTTATGAGTAAATAGCTTGTACCTTGTAGATTGCTTAACCAATATGCCATGAATAGTGTAACTTGATAGCTATAGTTGAGACCCAAATCCTCCTATACACTTTCATGTATATGTCACACAAACCACATGACCCTTAACATAATGCTATCTTTTCCCTCTCTAACACTCTCTTCTTCTATATATATTATTTTATTTTGTGATTGGATTCAATGCTAATGACTTTCGTTCCTTAAACTTGTGGTTCTGGTTTTCTTAAAATAGTATCTCTTTATAGATGATTAGTAGTTAACTTATTTTATTTTTGATAATTACCGGTTTTCAGATAGGATGGTAGACTGTTGTGCAGCCTTAATGATTGTTGTGTTTTTATCCTTTCCAGTATGGCACCCATGACCCGAGCCTGTCGCCTGAGAGCAGCTGCAGCTATTGATAGTGTGCTTCCACCTCCTATTACTCAGGAGGTAGTGACCCCTCAGGCTGACCCAAGGGTAGTGACACCTCCCGCCATCGAGGAGGTGTTAGCATCCTCACCAGAGAGTTACCCTCCACCACCTGTTACTCAGGAGAGAGTGTCAGTCTCATCTGAGACCAAGAGTCCTTCTCCGTCTCCTCCTCTGCCTCCAGGAGCGGTACCCCATACCATACCCTCGGCATATTTGTTTTCTGACAGAGCTCAGATATCCAGACTTCTTCGGGATGTGTTGGAGACACAGAGAGTTCAGGCTGAGATCCTGAAGGAGCAGGGCCGCGGGATCCAACTGCTGTGGGATTTGGTACATTCAGGGGGAGAGCCTAGTTCTAAGAGGACGAGGAGCAGTGTATACCCAAAGCCCCGTGAGCACCCAGACTATCAGCCTAGACCAGCCTACCCAGTCCAGACTCCTGTTCAGCAGAGGCCAGCTAAGAGAGTGCCTACCTGTACCTTCTGTAAGAAGCCTGGACATTTGTGGGACAACTGTAGGAAGAGAAGAGGGGCGTGCCTGTTGTGTGGGTCGACTGCACACAGGCTGCGAGACTGTCCTGCTGCACTTATCCTAGCCAAGACTCCGCCTTCGGGAGGGAGTTCCAGCCACCAGACCTAGTTGGAGGTGAGTCTTTGACCTATATCTTAGCCAGTCTTTGAAATTGATGCACCCTACCATATTGTTGTATGTTTGGATACCCTATGATTGTTTTGGTCTAGTGTGACTAGTATACCTAGATGAGACTCTCATTACTACCGTATGCCATGATCCTGTATGCCGTCCTTTTAAATTTTATGATTGATTAAGTTTTGAGACTTTGATTGTGGGGGTTTGAACTGGAAGGGGTATGAACATTTTAATTTCGAGGACGAAATTTTTCTAAGGTGGGTAGGATTGTAACACCCAGTTTTCCAAATGAGGGTAGTTTTGAAATTTTGTAATTTTTATCTTTTAATAATGATATTTTAAATCATGATGTAATTTTTGGTAATTTTAAATTATTTTAAAACTATTTTAAAATCATGACTTATGATTTTGGTGTTTTGATAGTGTAACACTAGAGACAGCTTAACCTAGAGCCTAGCCATGTGATTAGGGTGTTTTATTTATTATTTCCAGTTCGAGGGTACTTTTGTTATTTTGAATTTAATTGAATTTAATAAATATTATTTGGATTTTAATGTATTATTAAGAATGGCGTGATTAAAATATTATTTAATTGATTGCCATGTTTTGTGATTAGCCTAACTTGGTTTGGACCTAACCTAGATTAGTCACAGCTAGTCTTAGCTAACCATGGTTAGTGATAGTTAGTATTATTTAGATTTATTAGAATTAATATGATTTTTAGTGATTTTTAGTATAATTGATTTTGGGCCTATAGTTGACTTTGACTAGTGTTGATTAGGAGACTAACCTAGAGATTAACCTAGGTTAAGACCACTTGGTTAGGTTAAGTAACCTTGGTTTGACCTAAGTTAGTGAGGTTTGACTCATTGAAACTTGTTTGGAGAGATTAGAAATTGTTTAGGCTGGAATGGCTTATGATTTCATAAGTCATGACTAATGACTTGAGACTTAAAGCCCATAGGCCCACACCATGTAGCTAACCCTAATTCTAATCAGCCCATGGCTGGTCATAATGGTCTCCCCCATCCTATTTAATACCTCTCAAAGTTAGGGCTAGCCTCCATTAGGAATTCTTGCCAAGTTTTAGAAAGAGGTAACTCTCCATCTTCCAAAAATCCTAGTAAATCCATTTTAATTCTTTTTTAACCCAAAAAATTTACAATAGGTTCTAATTTCTATCTACTTGCTGTTGGTATCAAGTATTCTCAGATTTGGAGCACATTGGAAGAGTTTGGCCATCAAGAGGAGCACCTCTTTGTGGAGCTTTTTGAGGCTTTTGGCACTCATAGGTAAATTCATTTCCACACCTTAGAATCCTGAAAATTTTGCATCATTAGGGAGCCCTAGACCTAACCTAACTGTAGGAATAGGAAACCCTAAAAATTCGTATCCATTCGTGTCCTAACTGGACACGTATCAGTGTCATGTTTGATGTGTTTGATAAAATGCCCCAATGGGCATTTCGTGTGAATTTTTGGATTGTGTTTGAATAAAAAATTAGGGTTTGGTCTCGCTTACATGTTTTTGTAGTTTTTGTGTCGTCTTAGTGTCGTGTCGGGCCCACACAGACACGCGAACACGTGGCCGCGCGCGCGCACAGGCACTGTGCGTGCCCTACTGCTCGGGCGCGATTGCGACACGGACACGCCTCTTCGACATGCCAAATTTGACGTGTAGCTAGGGGCTGACACTGACACGGGGCTCCCCAATTTTCAGAGCCCCACGTGTCGTGTCGGACACGCACGAACGCGTGTACCGATCTGTGCACTGCACAGTCGGGTGACTTTTTGGCCACTGACACGCGTGTCTCGTGTCGCGTACATGCGACGTGGACACGTGGTAGGGTGTCCTATCCCTAGCCCTAGTCTAGGTCGACACGTGGACACAATCTCATAGGTTGTGTTGCTTTGTGTCGAGTGCACTGACACCGTGAACACGTGCACGCTGTTTGCTGTCGTCTATGTCCAGATTTCTTGTTTTTAGGTTTTGTTGATTGGATACGTTTGTGTCCACTTTTGTGGACACAAACACATCACATAGCACGAGTGCAATGTGTTCTCACTTTACCAACCTCTGTATTTGTGTTTTAATTTAATTTTCATTATTAATTCTCTATTTCCCATTTTAATTCTTGATATCTACATAACTGTCCTGATACTGTTCTGTCCAGTTTTCATAAATTGAGTTTTGTCAGTCTTTTAACCTAATCAATACTGTTAATTAGTGTAGATTAAAACCCTAACTTGTTCACCTATATGAGTTCTAATAGTATGTGGAATTTGGGGTTGAATGGGTGGTTGTGTGATTCAAAAACTGAGATTTTCTTTTAGGGCCTGTTTTAAACTGTTTTAATGGGTTTTATGTGATTATATGAGATTGTTGAACTGTTGTTTAATACTCAAATTCTGAGAATTTCAATTAGGCCAAGTTTAGGACTGTTTGAACTAATGTTGGGTTCATTACTGTAAACTGAGATCAGGAAATGGTATGGAAGGGTTCAAACTGAGATGTGGGGACTGTTGAGTGAATTTTCATGTGTTATATGAGTTGTTGAACTGCTGTTAATGTTTAATTTCTGAAATTGATGGACTGAATTGAAGGGGGCTGTGCACTTTATTTTCTTCACTGTTTTTACCAAATGCTCACTGTTTCCACTGTTTTCCTGTCACTGTTTGTTCCTCACTATTTTCACTCACACACAAGTCCTACACACTAATGTGTATCACACACACCCTCTAGTCTATCACACAGTCACACACTTGAACACTCTATATCTCACACTCTCTCATGACACACACATACACTAGTATATATATATATATGTCACTCTCACTATTGTATTTGACACACACACTTTTCATGATACACACACACACACATACACTTGGACACATAGCCATGTGTCCCCCTCTCACTTTTCATATGTGTATATATGTGATATTTTATATGTGTGATATTAAGGGTACCTATATGCCCTTGTGTGTACCATATCATATATTAATAGATATGTAAGTGTGGTTTTCATATAGATAACCTATATGTTATAAATTCTTATTTTAGATTATATTAATGTTGTAATTGTGTATTATTTTAGATATAGAATAGCCTTGTGTAGGTGTGTCATAGGTTGGTTTAGACTTGGTTTAGCCTATGGCCTAGTCTCTTAGCCTAAGGCCTATGGTTGTACCTGTGTGTCAGTGTGGAGCCTAGATTTGACTTGTGTAGTCTAGTTAGACTTAGAATAGCCTTGTTAGACTAGTTTGACTAGTTTGACTTAGGTTTGACTTGGTTGACCTAGTTTGACTTTTAGGGTTGACCAAGAGTTGACTTTGGTCTAGATTGACCTAGATTCATGTAGAACACATTGTAGTGCATCTTATTACTATTCTGGACTTGTTGTGACTTGTGCTGTTCTAAATAGGAGCCAGACACCACTCCTCGGACAGTACTTTCATTTTGGACATTCAGTTAGCAGGCGAGTACATTCTCTGATCTTTTTATACTTACCTGGATTATATTCTTGCTCTAGATTACTCTACTTGATGCTGACACGTATCTTCACGGATTAGTACTATATGGATCCTTTCCTGAGATATTATCCCTCTACGGGTGCATCGAGTATTTTATGTTCATGTACTTTATCATGTGCATCAGGTACTCCTTGTACTCGTACTAGTTCATGTTTTTACATATTCTCATGTGCTTTATCACGTGCCTCATGTACTACTCATTACATGAGTTCATGTATCTTTAGCTGTATTCATGTGCTTATAACGTAACTTGAATGGATCCTTGTGTATTAATTGGGGTGGGGTGAGTAGAATTGGTTATATGATCATTATCTCCAGTAGCTGTGTAAATGTGCCTCCTTATTTGTATTCATGTGCCCCTATGCCGTTTACATAACCATATTGTACTCTAACTCACGTAGTCACTTACAGTCTCTACTATCATGTATTTACTTTCAGTTACAAAATATCTTCTGTTTACTTGTACTTCCATTCAGCATTTCCTGTATTTTACTCTATTGCATGATTTATACTCCTAACCTGCTATGAACTGTTTGAGAGATATATGCTCGCTTCCGTCCTGACTAGACCTGTTGAAAATTTTACAGTGAATGATGAGGCTCTGGTGTCTACCCCTCTTGGTGCAGCATTAGACATCACTAGTGGCTTGGACCTACTAGCAGTTGATGATACTTTCCTAGATTAGGATGTCTTTAACTTTCTGGATTCTGTATTGAGTTTCTGAGAACTTATTTGGATATGTACTTATTTAGACACTTAGAATTCTGGATCGTATCTTTGTGTTTCATTTCTGGATATTTATCTATCTTTCCTTTCATGTTCTACCTTAGATGTGATTGAGATATATTCTATTATGTCACCCCCTTCGGGGAGTATAACTGTTTATTTACCCTTATCTATTAGATGTTGTGACCTAGGACAGCGTTCTACCGCCGACACTGCGGCGTAGGCTGGACGTACCCACGTCTCGTGCCCTTACTCTAGGGTGCGGGGCGTGACACGTTTTTAGTGGTGGCCCATGCAGGTCGAGTTTATGTAGTGGTATTCGAACTAGAGTATCACTACAGCCTGCAGTAGGATTATGATATATTTTTTGAGGGTACTCAATCACAGTTAGGATTCCTTGAAAGATTCCTGGGACGACCCTTGAGAATCTTATTTAAACTTTAATTTGAAATCCTTTCCCTTGTTTTGTTTCGCTCTCACTCCTTGGTTATTGAATTTGATTTTGAAGGATCGTTGTTGATTTTGATTTTTCTATCGAGATGAATTTTATGGCCTGGGTTACGATATTTTCTGATAACATATGTTGACGGAATAACAGGAATGGTAAAACGTTTTAATTTGATTATGGAACCTGTAGTTTATCGCAGTCATATTAGCTGGCGTGGCGGAAACATAGAGACCTAACTTCGGATGTACGTATCTTGGTCATGAGATTTGGAATTTCTCGCAGCTATACTAGTCGGCATAGCGAGAATTCCAGACGACATGATTATAGAGGTGCATGCCCCAGATATGGAATCTATCGTTTATCGCAGCCTTGCTTACTGGCGTGGCGAGGACTCTGAGTAACGTGATTTTGGACAGACGCATATGATTATCAGATTGTATCTTGAGAAGGTTTTTAAACATATCATCTCTATCGTACCATTCTGTTGTATAAATTGTACCCCATTATCAAATAACTTAGGAGTAGGAGTATGAGTAGGAGCAGCCTAGCTGTTATTATAACCTTGTGTAACTTCTTGCTATAAATTCTTCCTAATACAATGAATCGATGATTTTGCTACACCTTAACTTGGATTTGATATTATAGCTCTGGTTTCAAAATGGTTCCCTCTTTTAAACAGATAAGCAGAACAGATTTTATCAATATTTTCTCTTGCCATTATTTCTTGTATTACCCTAAATATATATATAGTGGACACAGATATTTGCCTAACACGTATGCATACTGCACATGTTACTAACCTATCTAAATGCATGTTAATATGATTAATGTTAAGTTCTCAAAATCCCAATAATTCTAATATAGGACAGTATCAATGACTAGTTCTCTGTTTCTCCATATTAAATTCGTAAAATTTAATTTAAATTTCATGTTATTTGTTTTGCTTACATCACTATACATGTATGTTATATACATGGTTTCATTTCTTAAAGAAATTGGTTGAGTTTTGTATTGAATTGTCAAATCTGAGACTGTGTACATAGTAAACCCTTAACCTTGGATTCTAAGTGTTTAGTTCAAATTGCAGTTTTAAATTGTAATGTTTTGAGCCGTATACATGGTTGTGTGCAGGTATATAATGTTAGGTTCATACTCTTACATGTTAGGTTGTGGTTGTGGTAAACCTTGAGTTGGTTTTGATGTTCGAATTTCTCCTAAATTTTGAAAACTGAATACATGTTAACATTTTTTTTATTGCTTTCAAATGTGTAGTTCAATTTCAGATCTAATATGTAATGTTGAGCTAAAACTGAATGATTGAACCCTTTATTTCAAGTTTTAACCCATGTACACTTGACACTCTACACTAATGTTCACAACTGCCATGTAAACCTAACCCTTCATCTCTATGTTATATTCATGTAGCCATATAGATACTTATATATACGGTTAGCCATACATGTTATGAGTAAATAGCTTGTACCTTGTAGATTGCTTAACCAATATGCCATGAATAGTGTAACTTGATAGCTATAGTTGAGACCCAAATCCTCCTATACACTTTCATGTATATGTCACACAAACCACATGACCCTTAACATAATGCTATCTTTTCCCTCTCTAACACTCTCTTCTTCTATATATATTATTTTATTTTATGATTGGATTCAATGCTAATGACTTTCGTTCCTTAAACTTGTGGTTCTGGTTTTCTTAAAATAGTACCTCTTTATAGATGATTAGTAGTTAACTTATTTTATTTTTGATAATTACCGGTTTTCAGATAGGATGGTAGACTGTTGTGCAGCCTTAATGATTGTTGTGTTTTTATCCTTTCCAGTATGGCACCCATGACCCGAGCCTGTCGCCTGAGAGCAGCTGCAGCTATTGATAGTGTGCTTCCACCTCCTATTACTCAGGAGGTAGTGACCCCTCAGGCTGACCCAAGGGTAGTGGCACCTCCCTCCAACGAGGAGGTGTTAGCATCCTCACCAGAGAGTTACCCTCCACCACCTGTTACTCAGGAGAGAGTGGCAGTCTCATCTGAGACCAAGAGTCCTTCCCCGTCTCCTCCTCTGCCTCCAGGAGCGGTACCCCATACCATACCCTCGGCATATTTGTTTTCTGACGGAGCTCAGATATCCAGACTTCTCCGGGATGTGTTGGAGACACAGAGAGTTCAGGCTGAGATCCTGAAGGAGCAGGGCCGCGGGATCCAACTGCTGTGGGATTTGGTACATTCAGGGGGAGAGCCTAGTTCTAAGAGGACGAGGAGCAGTATATACCCAGAGCCCCGTGAGCACCCAGACTATCAGCCTAGACCAGCCTACCCAGTCCAGACTCCTGTTCAGCAGAGGCCAGCTGAGAGAGTGCCTACCTGCACCTTCTGTAAGAAGCCTGGACATGTGTGGGACAACTGTAGGAAGAGAAGAGGGGCGTGCCTGTTGTGTGGGTCGGCTGCACACAGGCTGCGAGACTGTCCTGCTGTACTTATCCCAGCCAAGACTCCGCCTTCGGGAGGGAGTTCCAGCCACCAGACCTAGTTGGAGGTGAGTCTTTGACCTATATCTTAGCCAGTCTTTGAAATTGATGCACCCTACCATATTGTTGTATGTTTCGATACCCTATGATTGTTTTGGTTTAGTGTGACTAGTATACCTAGATGAGACTCTCATTACTACCGTATGCCATGATCCTGTATGCCGTCCTTTTAAATTTTATGATTGATTAAGTTTTGAGACTTTGATTGTGGGGGTTTGACCTGGAAGGGGTAGGAACATTTTAATTTCGAGGACGAAATTTTTCTAAGGTGGGTAGGATTGTAACACCCAGTTTTCCAAATGAGGGTAATTTTGAAATTTTGTACTTTTTATCTTTTAATAATGATATTTTAAATCATGATGTAATTTTTGGTAATTTTAAATCATTTTAAAACTATTTTAAAATCATGACTTATGATTTTGGTGTTTTGATAGTGTAACACTAGAGACAGCTTAACCTAGAGCCTAGCCATGTGATTAGGGTGTTTCATTTATTATTTCCAGTTCGAGGGTACTTTTGTCATTTTGAATTTAATTGAATTTAATAAATATTATTTGGATTTTAATGTATTATTAAGAATGGTGTGATTAAAATATTATTTAATTGATTGCCATGTTTTGTGATTAGCCTAACTTGGTTTGGACCTAACCTAGATTAGTCACAGCTAGTCTTAGCTAACCATGGTTAGTGATAGTTAGTATTATTTAGATTTATTAGAATTAATATGATTTTTAGTGATTTTTAGTACTATAATTGATTTTGGGCCTATAGTTGACTTTGACTAGTGTTGATTAGGAGACTAACCTAGAGATTAACCTAGGTTAAGACCACTTGGTTAGGTTAAGTAACCTTGGTTTGACCTAAGTTAGTGAGGTTTGACTTATTGAAACTTGTTTGGAGAGATTAGAAATTGTTTAGGCTGGAATGGCTTATGATTTCATAAGTCATGACTAATGACTTGAGACTTAAAGCCCATAGGCCCACACCATGTAGCTAACCCTAATTCTAATCAGCCCATGGCTGGTCATAATGGTCTCCCCCATCCTATTTAATACCTCTCAAAGTTAGGGCTAGCCTCCATTAGGAATTCTTGCCAAGTTTTAGAAAGAGGTAACTCTCCATCTTCCAAAAATCCTAGTAAATCCACTTTAATTCCTTTTTAACCCAAACAAATTGCAATAGGTTCTAATTTCTATCTACTTGCTGTTGGTATCAAGTATTCTCAGATTTGGAGCACATTGGAAGAGTTTGGCCATCAAGAGGAGCACCTCTTTGTGGAGCTTTTTGAGGCTTTTGGCACTCATAGGTAAATTCATTTCCACACCTTAGAATCCTAAATTTTTTGCATCATTAGGAAGCCCTAGACCTAACCTAACTGTAGGAATAGAAAACCCTAAAAATTCATGTCCATTCGTGTCCTAACTGGATACGTATCAGTATCATGTTTGATGTGTTTGATGAAATACCCCAATGGGCATTTCGTGTGAATTTTTGGATTGTGTTTGAATAAAAAATTAGGGTTTGGTCTCGCTTACACATTTCTGTAGTTTTTGTGTCATCTTAGTGTCATGTCGGGTCCACACAAACACGCGAACACGTGGCCGCGCGCACGCGTGCACAGGCACTGTGCGTGCCCTGCTGCTCGGGTGCGATTGCGACACGGACACGCCTCCTCGACACGCCAAATTTGGCGTGTAGCTAGGGGCTGACACTGACACGGGGCTCCCCAATTTTTAGAGCCCCACGTGTCATGTCGGACACGCACGAACGCGTGCACCGATCTGTGCACTGTACAGTCGGCTGACTTTTTGGCCACTGACACGCGTATCTCGTATCGCGTACACGCGACGTGGACACATGGCAGGGTGTCCTATCCCTAGTCCTAGTCTAGGTCGACACGTGGACGCAATCTCGTGGGTTGTGTCGCTTTGTGTCGAGTGCACAGAAACCGTGAACATGTGCACGCTGTTTGCTGTCGTCTGTGTCCAGATTTCTTATTTTTGGATTTTGTTGATTGGACACGTTTATGTCCACTTTTGTGGACACAAACACATCATATAGCACAAGTGCAATGTGTTCTCACTTTACCAACCTCTGTATTTGTGTTTTAATTTAATTTTCATTATTAATTCTTTATTTTCCATTTTAATTCCTGATATCTACATAACTGTCCTGATACTGTTCTGTCCAGTTTTCATAAATTGAGTTTTGTCAGTCTTTTAACCTAATCAATACTGTTAATTAGTGTAGATTAAAACCCTAACTTGTTCACCTATATGAGTTCTAATAGTATGTGGAATTTGGGGTTGAATGGGTGGTTCTGTGATTCAAAAACTGAGATTTTCTTTTAGGGCCTGTTTTAAACTGTTTTAATGGGTTTTATGTGATTATATGAGATTGTTGAACTGTTGTTTAATACTCAAATTCTGAGAATTTTAATTAGGCCAAGTTTGGGACTGTTTGAACTAATGTTGGGTTCATTACTGTAAACTGAGATCTGGAAATGGTATGGGAGGGTTCAAACTGAGATGTGGGGACTGTTGAGTGAATTTTCATGTGTTATATGAGTTGTTGAACTGCTGTTAATGTTTAATTTCTAAAATTGATGGACTGAATTGAAGGGGGCTGTGCACTTTATTTTCTTCACTATTTTTACCAAATGCTCACTGTTCCCACTGTTTTCCTGTCACTGTTTGTTCCTCACTATTTTCACTCACACACAAGTCCTACACACTAATGTGTATCACACACACCCTCTAGTCTATCACACAGTCACACACTTGAACACTCTATATCTCACACTCTCTTATGACACACACACATACACTAGTATATATATATGTCACTCTCACTCTTGTATTTGACACACACACTTTCCCATGATACACACACACATACACTTGGACACATAGCCATGTGTCCCCCTCTCACTTTTCATATGTGTATATATGTGATATTTTATATGTGTGATATTAAGGGTACCTATATGCCCTTGTGTGTACCATATCATATATTAATAGATATGTAAGTGTGATTTTCATATAGTTATCCTATATGTTATAAATTCTTATTTTAGATTATATTAATGTTATAATTGTGTATTATTTTAGATATAGAATAGCCTTGTGTAGGTGTGTCATAGGTTGGTTTAGACTTGGTTTAGCCTATGGCCTAGTCTCTTAGCCTAAGGCCTATGGTTGTGCCTGTGTGTCAGTGTGGAGCCTAGATTAGACTTGTGTAGTCTAGTTAGACTTAGAATAGCCTTGTTAGACTAGTTTGACTTAGGTTTGACTTGGTTAACCTAGTTTGACTTCTAGGGTTGACCAAGAGTTGACTTTGGTCTAGATTGACCTAGATTCATGTAGAACACATTGTAGTGCATCTTATTACTATTCTGGACTTGTTGTGACTTGTGCTGTTCTAAATAGGAGCCAGACACCACTCCTCGGACAGTACTTTCATCTTGGACATTCAGTTAGCAGGCGAGTACATTCTTTGATCTTTTCACACTTACCTGGATTATATTCTTGCTCTAGATTACTCTACTTGATGCTGACACGTATCTTCACAGATTAGTACTATATGGATCCTTTCCTGAGATGTTATCCCTCTACGGGTACATCGGGTATTTTATGTTCATGTACTTTATCATGTGCATCAGGTACTCCTTGTACTCGTACTAGTTCATGTTTTACATGTTCTCATGTGCTTTATCACGTGTCTCATGTACTACTTATTACATGAGTTCACGTATCCTTAGCTGTATTCATGTGCTTATAACGTAACTTGAATGGATCCTTGTGTATTAATTGGGACGGGATGAGTAGAATTAGTTATGTGATCATTATCCCCAGTAGCTGTATAAATGTGCCTCCTTATTTGTATTCATGTGCCCCTAAGCCGTTTACATAACCATATTGTACTCTAACTCACGTAGTCACTTACAGTCTCTACTATCATGTATTTACTTTCAGTTACAAAATATCTTCTGTTTACTTGTACTTTCATTCACTATTTCCTATATTTTACTCTATTGCATGATTTATACTCCTAACCTGCTATGAACTGTTTGAGAGATATGTGCTCGCTCCCGTCCTGACTGGACCTGTTGAAAATTTTACAGTGAAAGATGAGGCTCTGGTGTCTACCCCTCTTGGTGCAGCATTAGACATCACTAGTGGCTTGGACTTACTAGTAGTTGATGATACTTTCCTAGATTAGGATGTCTTTATCTTTCTGGATTCTGTATTGAGTTTCTGAGAACTTATTTGGATATGTACTTATTTAGACACTTAGAATTCTGGATCGTATCTCTGTGTTTCATTTCTGGATATTTATCTATCTTTCCTTTCATGTTCTACCTTAGATGTGATTGAGATATATTCTGTTATGTTACCCCCATTCGGGGAGTATAACTGTTTATTTACCCTTATCTGTTAGATGTTGTGACCTAGGACATCGTTCTACCGCCGACACTGCGGCGTAGGCTGGACGTACCCACGTCTCGTGCCCTTACTCTAGGGTGCGGGTCGTGACACAGTCTGCTCACCATACTGCTATGGCGCAACCTAAGCACTCAGTTGTCCAGACGCAGTCTGCTCACCATACTGCTCTGGCGTAACCTAAAAGAACTAGTCTCTTTGCTATTCTCTCTTCTTCTCCAGTTCTAAACTTGGAGAAACAATGTTCTAGTACCAAAACTAGACAGAACAAAGGGAAGGGTCCTTTGACACTTCCTCAATTGGCGCAACCTGCGCCTAAGCTGGTTCCACAACAAAATAGAGGGAAACACTTTTTAGCTAACCCTTCACAAAATAAAGGAAAGCATCTTTTGGTCTTTTCTCAATCTTCCCTAGTCTATGACTCAGAGGAAGATAAATCAGATTATATTCCTTTAAACAAAGGTCTTCAGATCTTTCCTAGAGGAAAGAATACTGATCAAAGAGGTATCTTGCCTACCCCTATGGCAACTGTTCAAGATCTTCAAACCTTGCATATCTCAAGATCCAAGCAAGGAAAATTAACGGTATCTCAAATAGAGGCACCCGGAGCAGAATTCTCTAATTTATGCGTTTATCTCAATAGGCGTCAATCAGTATCAACTTCAGTGAAACGCAAGAACCCTATGCCAAGGGCCAATTTGCCCCAGAAATAAAAATTTGAAAAGAAGGACCCAATCACTTATGCCAATGAGTTAAGTACTTCTTTGTACACTCACGGCACTAAACATCTTAAAACCCAAAATCATATTCCTAACAACATTAAGGAATATATTCCTCCGACTTTTTCTCGTCCTATAGTGGTGACTGATCTCCGAGAACGTCTTACACAAAGACGGAAGATCACAGAGATGTCTCACTCACCTCTTAATCACTCATCAGAACACCACTGTCTTCATGAAATGGTCATCAAGTGTTGTTGCCAATCAGCTAAACGATCTGTCTTCAATCGTCTAAACTATACTTCAACTCCTGAACCTATGACGGGAGATGAAGACGAGCTGTTATATGCTTCTGTCAACATGACTTCCTGAGACACTGGAGGTAGAAAATCCTAAAAGTGTGGCTCATCTCGTAATCCGAGTCAACAATACTTGAGACAACTCCGTGAATCCAGTAAAGGGGTCTTTCAACATACCAGATCGAAAGATCGTAATTCGGATCTGGATGTCTTCAATCAGGAAGATCTTTCCATTGCTCATCTAGGAGAGGATTCTTTGTCTGATTTTGATGCAGATAGTGAAAGTTCTGAACAAACTATCTCATTAATAATGGCAAGAGAGGTTACAGCATATGCCATTACAGAAGACCAAGATGCTTTTAGTTCAGCCAGTCAAGAGCAACGAATTGCTGTACTGGAAGACAAACTGAAGACAATGGCTGAAATGGTCGCAAGTAGGCACACTATCATCGTGGCCCAACATGCAGTGCCACCGTTTATAAATCCTGCTATAAATCCTGAGCTTATAGCATCTTCTATACCTGTTAATGTTGGTCTGGGGGTACCTCCTCTCCAGGTTGCTTTTGTACCAATCCAAGCTGCTTCCAGTCAGTCTGGGGCTGGGGGTGGTAATTATCATGCTATTCCTCCTCCAAACAATTCAAATCATCCTACCAATTTCTAAACATCAGAAGATGCTAATGCGGCTGTAAAACTCTTACGCACTCAGTTTGAGGCCTTCAAGCAAAAGGATGGTCTACAAAGACTTGGGATAAAACAACCTTATCCTGCTGGATGGAAGGAGGTTCAATTTTCTCCTAAGTACAAGCTTTCCACTATTATGCTGTTTGATGGCAGCACTTCTCTGCTTGCCATTGATTGTAAAAGAACAGAACAATTATCGGAGGACTGAACTTAGACTCACAATACAAACTCGCTCGTACAAAGAAAGCCTAGGAACGAAAACCTAGGTACAGCAGACTAAGTACGATTGTTTATTTTTGATTCTGGGGGGTGACGATAGAGGCTCGGGAAAGCGACGGCCGCTCTGCCTTACTCCTTGGACGATCAGTATGCAGCCTTGGCTCGGGGAAGATCTGCTCGACGTTGATGAAGAAACGCTCTTCTTGCTCTCCTCAGATTGCTCTCCTGGCTTCTCTCTCTCTGTGATTATCAAGAAGAAAGGGGGAGCTCTCTCTGTGTAGATCTCTCTCTTCTTATTTTTTTTATTCTTTTGTTGCCGACCTCTCTTCTTCTTTTTTTTCAAGGGAATGATGCTGGCTATTTATAAGAGTGGGGGGGTGATCATTAGGGTTTGCTAATGATTATCTGTTTGGAATGTCGGCGCTCCTTCATTCTATCTGAACCCTTGATCCTGATTACAGTGAATCTTGGCCATTAACGCGGATAGCATCGTATCTCATGAGCAATTAATGCTAGCTGTTTTAAATCCTCGTGATTGATTATGCCAATGTCTGATTGCTCGCCACGTGTCCCATTAGCTTGAGGATAAATGATATGCCCTGATCTCAGTAATTATGACGATGATGTCAAATATATTTGTTGAGATTCGGTTAAATCTCTTATTGATCCCATGCCACGTGTCTTAATTGTGAGTCCTGTCAGAGCCGCATAGGATTGACGATCCTCGAACCGCAGAGAGATACTCTTTGTAAGCCGCATAGGACGATGCTTCATCGAGCCGCATATACGTAATCTTTGTGAGCCGCATGAGCTGGTGTTGTATTGGGCCGCAGGAAATGTGTTCCCAGGGAGCCGCATGAGCTAGCGTTGTATCGAACCGCATGGAACGGGTTCTCAGGGAGCCGCATATGACTGATTGCCACGTGGCAATCTGGGACTTCTGACGAATTTGGTCAGAGATTTTCTTCTTTTCCCGAGGAGTTAGTCATTATGGCAAGGCCATTATGAAACTTTATGTCAGGGCCGCCACAGTGAATCGTGCTGGAGCAATAAATGAGGCCACTCCTCAAACGACCAGCTGTAGGGAAGGATCACACATGGCGTCCATCGAGCCGCATATGCCTTGCTGAACCGCATACGCTCCTGAGCCGCATGCGATTGAGAGTCTTCTTTGAACCGCATAGGGCCGCTCCTGTGTGGGCCGCATAAGCTTCTTACTCAGAGCCGCATGGATCATTATTCTAATATTTTTCATGTTTCTATAGGACCCCCTTCAAAGTTTTCAATTTATAAAAATTGGAATACTTTGAACAAGAAGCATGGCCCCGTTCATGCCGCATAGGATTTTTCTGTCTGCCTGAGCTTCCTAGCCGCATAAGTGCCTTAGCCGCATAAATTCATCTGGCCGCATAAACTTATTGCCACGTGTCCTGATCACGTGTAAAAATTTTCATTAAGTGCCTTTGATTTGATTTAACGCCACCTTTTGGGGGAGGATCCCAAGAGTCGGTTTTGCCTTGACCGAAGCATTTTGCCTTTATTCTTTGGAGGCGGCGCGTAATCCGAGGCATACTCCGAGACGTCCGTTCGTTTCGTGGGTCTCTTTTGCCTATAAATAGGAGTCTTCTAGTCTCTTGGGGCTTTTCTTTACCTTCTCTCTTTGCTCTGAATCTCTATTTGCCGTCTTTGCTCTTCGTCTTCTTCCTTTAGCAACCGACAATGGCTCCCAAGAAAGCTGCAGCATCGAAGGCCGCTAAGGGTAAGACAGTTGCTTCTACGGCGACTGCGGCGGCGAACGTGGTCACCCCTCCGCCGGTCATTACGCACTCTATCCATCCCGATGTCCACCCGTCTATCGCTGGTAAGAGATCGTCTGAAAACCCTAACTGTCGCCATGGCTCTGCTGCATACTTTATGCACAAGCCACGTATACGGGGCTTTATCGATGGGACTGCATGAGCCCTTCGTCTTATGGGGCCGCATGAACTTGTTATACTCGATCTGAGTTTGCATACGTGTTTTTGATTTGGGCCGCATAAGCGTTGCTCACTTTTTTTGAACCGCAGAAATTCGTCTGCTCACGTCAGCTCGCATGAATCTGACTCTGTAGGCATGCTTAACTTGAACTGCATGGATCTATAAGTTCGTCTGGACTTGAGTTGTATGAGCTCGGCTAACTCGGAGCCGCATGAGGCTATGATGCACTGAATCGTATATACGTATCTAATGCTGAGCCGCATGAAGCTGTAACGAGCCGAGCCGCATGGGCTCAGATGACCTTTCCAATGCTTCTGTTTTTTGACTACCTTCTAACCTCGTTTCCTTCGTATTTTTCCAGTAAACTTGCCCGTAAATCCTGCTGGGGAGCTTATAGTGGGTTCGAATCAATTCGCCCTGGGCGTGCGTCTTGACGACTTAATTAGGCATGTATCGAATCAGTTCCCTACTGATGAGCCTTCGGAGAGGTTGAAGGCTATTGAGAATCAAACCCTTCATTACCTCCGTTCCATGATGAATACTGGAAAGCTGGATGGAAAATACCTGAAGCCTTTGTTCCTTTTTGGGGATGCTTTAACCATCAAGAATCCTCGGGTCTTAGAGATTTCTGAGAACTGGGATTTTTCTTTGGATGGGGTGGCAATCCATATTCCTCTCATGGAACGTCATTATCCTTTGTCATGGTTCAATATGGTGTTGCTGGACCGGAAGATAGTGTGTAACCTAACTCCCACTCAATCAGGGATGTTGATGGGCAACATCCATTATAATCCGAATATGAAGTCAGCGTATGCAGGTAAGGATTCCGCCCTCCGATTTATGATGGGTCTGGCCCTGGGCTCTTTTATGAATGTATACGGTCCCAATTTCATACTTACTCAAGCTGATACTTTCCTGAATCGGCTTGTTCGCAAGAAGTCTTATCCTGTTGGTAGGCTGGCACTGCCGAACTGGATAAACCCCACCTCTACGTGGGCCCAGTTGACTGCTTGGGTTCTACAGACTTATGGAGCATTCTTGCGGGAGGTGGGGCTTTACCATGCCATTTGGGGCACTTATCACGGGCTTTCCATTAATAAACCACTGTTCGTAGCGCTCTTGGAGATGTACAACCAGCGAATGGGGACATTCTTTACACCAGTAGGGGAACTGGGGCTTGCTCTTCACGAAATGTATACTGTCTCTAAACTTCCATGGGAGAATGAGCCTTTCGAGGTGTATACCCCGTCGAATGAGGAGTTCGAGGCCTTGGACAGGCAACTCCTGGGTTTTGTTGCGGTGTATCGGGAGTTGTTGTGCCACCATAGTGCTTGTCATCAAATGGCTATAAAAACGACGGATAGCTCTGAGGGGACCGCTCCCCATACCACATCCTGGATTAATTATCTCTTTAGGGTTGATCCTTCTGGTGAAGTTACTCCCCGAGCCCCTCGAACGCATGCAGAGGTAAGGGATCTGATGTCCAATATCAAAAAGTTGCGATCCAAGAGCGATATATTCGGGAGTCAAGCTGACTCTCTTAGTTATTTTCACTACGGGACCATACAACTGCCGGAGAAGGCGCTTCTGGCTGGATTTTTGATGATATAGCTACGGAACTGCGTAGTCTCAGGCGGAGCGGGCTCTATCGAGAGGATTGGTCGACATTTCATCCTCCCTGCCGTTAAGCTAGTATTCGGAGTTAGGCTGGCCCTCCTTCCTGCTATGGTATGCAGCATACATCATGGTCTGCGGACATTCTCATCCAAGGTTATTGCTCGCAAGAAGACTTTGGATTTTGAGCGTGTAGAACTGCCCTTTCACTACCTGATGGGGTGGTTGGCGATGCACTATAAGTCTTTGCTGGGACCTGGGATAGCGGAAGATGCTACGGCCGAGGATACTTTCCTTTTCAAATGCCATCACCGGTCTTGGGAATGCAACACTATGCCAGCTTGTCGGAGAGCGTTGGCGAGAGTGGATGGGTGTGATCTCTTTGTGTCTGTTCCTCCTTTTTCTGATGAGGAAGTGAGGAAGGTACACCTTGATGGTACTGGACCTTCTCATTTTCTGTCTCCGGATATGCTTGCTTGGTTGCGCAATATCCGCCCCGCACATCTGGTTTATCGCAACCGAGATAATGTGTACTTGGAGCCTTACCTACCCAGTAGGTTTTCCCGTCAATTTGGTTATAGCCAGTTGTTCCTTGATTGTCCCAACCCTTGTTTGGGTTTTGAAGGTAGCGTTCTTGACGGCGTCCGAGCGTGGAATTATTATGACGCTTATCATACTCGGGCCAGCTTCTCGGTTCCCGATACCAAGGCGCCGAAGGAAATTTTGTACGTGGCCGCTTTGTATCACGTTATGGCGAACAAGCCTCCTGTTAACTTCGATCCGAGTACCAGCTTCATCGTAGGTACTGGTTTAAAGGTGAAGCCTAAGGGGGCTAAGGCTAGAAAGCAACTGGCGCTCCAGATTCCTCTCCCTGAATCAGAACCTTCCGAGTCGGCTGAGGAGGAGGATGATAGCGAAGACTTCCTTTCTGGTGGGGATGAAGAAGTGGCGGATCAACCGCTTCCCCTACTTGATGAACCGACGGAAGATCCGCCGCTTACTATACAAGAGGGAGCAGTGAGAGAAGAACACCCTTCAGCTGTATCTGGTCCCTCGCGTAAACGGGTCAGATACGAATCTCCTGACAGTAGAGCGACCTTTTCCGTGAAGAGAGCTGCTGTTAGGTCTCGTGGGACACCTATTACCGAGAAGGGTGAAGGTGCAGACGATGTTCCGGAGGTAAGTCCAAGTCAGAGTTCTATCTTTGTTGTAGCTTTCTTTCCTTTCGGGGATATGACTTGATCATTTTTCTTTGTAGGCATCTGACGAACCAGGCTCTCCTGAACCATCTGCTGCCTCAGTAGTTGATCCGGCCCTTGTCGCTTTGATTAGCGACATGTGTGCCGCGGTCCTCTCTACGGGGGCTCTTTCAGCGGCGGCTAAGGACTCCCAAGCTGCTGAGGCCCCAGCCCGGGGTGACGAAAGTTTCCTTGGGCCCGTCTCCGAGATTTTCGAACTTCAGCGAGATGACGCCATCCTCGGTGCATCCCCTCCCGAGGATGCAAGGGCAGATGAGTCTTTTATTCCTGACTCGGAGGCTGTTGGTGAAGAGGTTGTGATGGCTGTAGGCGAACCTCAGCCTCCACATTCCTCCACTGGTAAGCTGAGCCACATATTGACCACCGAGGGGGCTTATTTGCTCTATCAGCATATCCTTCGAGTCAAGTCGATTCATGGTTGCCTTGGCCGTGCAGGTCCTGACCCTTTATCTCCTGCCGCTGATGTTCTTGGGGAAGGCCCGGTCTACCGTGATCAGGGGGAAAGGAGTGATTCCTCCCCTTCGTCATCGCATGTTGAGGGACATCCTGCCAGCTCTGGGCAGATGGGGATGGAGTTGGTGCTGGTCCCGGCCTCGTCTTCGGCTGCTTATACGGCTCCGGAGATTGACTTCTCGACCCTGCCGAGCATCCAAATTCTGCGGGCCGCTGAAGAGGAATTGACCGATGTTCAAGCGTCCTTCCATGCGGAGTTAGTTTCTCTTGTGGCAGGAGCGACAGATTCCGTCGCGTCTTCTTCCGTGCTACCAGCCACACTTCTGTTGACACCGATTTCCTCGGAGGCTCTGAACGAGGTGACGCAGGATGTGGTCGACAGCTTCTATCGCCACTTAGGGAGGGGTGTAAATGCTGCCGTGGAACGGGGGGTCCCTTTTTCTCTATCTCTACGGGGAGCTCGGGGCCAAATTGACACTCTGAAGGGTCTTCCTGGCGGGCTGGGGTTAGCAGCGCTCCTGGAGCCTAAGTTGACAGAGGCTGATCAGCTTGTGACCCAACTGCTGGCAGTGCGGCAGGCTGGCTTGTCCGCCGCGACTGAACGGGAGCGGAGCTTCTTGGTCGCTGCTAGAGACAGGATTAAGCTCGCTCGAGAAACTGCCGGACCGGCTGTGCAGGAGGACCTTGACAAGTTCTCCGTCTCTTATGACCGACTGGGTCGTCGGAGTCAGGCTTGTAGAACCCGAAAAGAATCTGCCTCTCGTGGAGTAGCTGATACGAAGGAGCGGATTCTCGCACTCCAGAAGGAGTTGGCCTTCTTAGAGTCAGAGCGGGAGGCTGCTCGTGCAGAACAAGAGTTGATTGCTCGAGAGGCCGAGAGGATTTCCTGATCCTCTGTCAACCTGGAGCGGGCCTTCAAGAAGTTTGAGTACAACTGGCGAGCCCATGCTCATCTGGAGGATGCGGCGGTGTTGAATCAGGAAGCGGAGGGCCGAGCCAGACATAAGCTTGAGCGGTCGGTTGCCTTGATAAAGGACCGTTTTACGGCGTTATGTGTTCCAGAGCAGTGATCGGCTTTCTGTCTTCTTCTTCTTCTCTCTTTCTCTCTTTTTTTTCTTTTTAATTTTTGCAAGGGGGTGTGATCCCTGCTGATGTAGCCCTTTGATTTTTGAATAAATGAGCATGTTTCAACTCATCTTTTCTTTCTTGCACTTGGGTGTTTATGGAATTTGGACTTGCTGGAGGATTTATTTGTGGACCTGTTATCCTAGGCGTACCTTGGTTTTAGGTACGGATAACAGTTTAGATAGGATGTCCGGGACAGCCACGGCAAAATGGTCATGGATGTTCTCGGTACTGGGGGAAGGAATGCCGTAGAGCAGCTGGGCTCCCGGGGCATGGTAAGATGGTAGATTTATGCTAAGAAGCTTAGCGAATGAATATTTGTGGACCTATTACCCTTGGCGTACCCTAGTTCAGGATGCGGATAATGGAGTGAAAGGGAACCGATCACATTTGCTCAGAGGTTATGATGACATGACAAACATGAAGGTTTTATCGTAAAATCTTCCTGCTCAGCGGTAATGAGAACATGGCAGGAGAGACTTTACGGAAGCTATTTATGGTTAATAGAGGACATTTGTGGTCAACAGAGGACATTTGTGGTCAACAGAGGACATTTGTGGACCTATTATCCTTGTCGTACTCCGGTTGTGGGTACAGATAATAGGTTAAAAGAGGACCGACATACTTGCTCAGAGGTAATGTGGACATGGCAAATATGACGATTTTTTCGACGGAGCCTTCCCACTCAGAGGTAGTGAGGACATGGCAGGAGTGGGCTCAATGAAGATTGGGTACATAGAATGACTCAGAGGTAGGAGAACGTGGAAGTTCTATGCGAGGGGGCGGTTTGTTTTTGGTGGAAGTGAAGACGACTCAGAGGTAATGAGGACATGGTCGTTTCGGAAATTGGTGGATCGACTACCCTTTTTGTGCACTGGGAGTGCGGGTAATGAATCCTGAGGGAGGATCTCTGCCAGGAAGAAAGTTCAGAGGTATAATCATACTTGACTTACTATCTGAAAGAGTGACCGGAATGTAAGTTCAGAGGCACCAGCTGGTACATAACTTGGTAATTTGGACTATTGAGGGAGTGGGAGTTCAGCGGCACCAGCGGGTGCATGGCTCGATAATCTGAAATAGGGTGGATGAGAGTTCAGTGGTACTAAAGGGGTACATGACTCGATAATCTGGAGAATGATGGATGAGAGTTCAGTGGTACTAAAGGGGTACATGACTCGATAATCTGGAGAATGATGGATGAGAGTTCAGTGGTACTAAAGGAGTACATGACTCGATAATCTGGAGAATGATGTTCAAACATAGTATTTCGTCAGGAACTTGCCGGTGACGGGCAACATGAGCAAATCTCTGTTCTGCTTAGCGAGGCGGTAGGCGCCGTTGGAGAACACGGTCTCGATGACAAATGGACCTTCCTATTTTGGCTGGAACTTACCGGTAGTCTTGTGAGTCATGACCATCGGCCTCCGGACTGCCAGAACAAGATCACCCATTTGGAATGTTCTGATTTTAACTTTTTTGTTGAAGGCTCCTGAGATGCGTGCTTGGTATAGCTCGATCCTCTGCTGAGCTAGGAGGCGCTTTTTATCTAAAGCCTCCAACTCTTGTAGTCGTCGTCGGTAGTTATCATCCGTCGTCAATTGATAAGTGAGGGCGACGCGGAGTGAGGAGATCTGAGTCTCCAAAGGGAGGACTGCCTCGCTCCCGTACACCAGAGAGAATGGTGTATTTCCGGTGGCTGTTCAAACTGTGGTGCGATAAGCCCATAAACACTCGCCGAGCTTCTCGTTCCAGTCGCGTTTGTTGGAGGAGACGAACTTCTTGAGGAGCTTGATGATTGTTTTGTTGAATGCCTCTGCCAACCCGTTTGTTGTCGGGTTGTATGGTGTCGAAGCGACATTCTGAATGCGGTGCTTATCGCAGAATCGGTAGAATGCATGGCTTATAAACTGTGGACCATTATCATGGATGATTCTTCGTGGTAGTCCGAAGCGGTAGATAACGTGATGCTTAAGGAAGCTGATCACGTTTGAAGTTTTAACTTCTGCGAGTGGGACAGCTTCCGCCCATTTGGAGAAATAATCAGTAATCGCAAGTATGAAGCGATGTCCTCGGGAGGAAGGTGGGGTGATTGGACCAATGATATCCATTCTCCATGCTTCGAATGGCCAGGATGCCACCGTTGGATGCAGAAACTCGGATGGTTGGTGAATGAAATTCGCGTGGACTTGGCAGGCCTTGTATTTTCTGGCATAATCTATCGCATCTGCCACCATCGTAGGCCAGTAGTAGCCCATCCGGTGAAGGCGGTCCTGTAGCTTAGGGTCGGGTTGATGGGCCCCACAGACACCGTCGTGAGCTTCTCGTACAGCTTTTGTAGCTTCCGCGTTTGACAAGCACCGGAGCAATAATCCGTCGTAGGAGCGGCGATACAACATTTTGGTCTCTGTATCGTAGAAGAATCTGAGAGAACGCCGTCTGATAGAGGTAGCTTCCTTTGGATTCTCTGGGAGGATGTCGTATACGACGAAGTCGATGAACGGCTGTCTCCAGTCCGGTGTGTCATCGACCGTCTGGGCAGAATAACTTGCCATGGCTTGAACGTTGTTCTTGGGACAGACCAGTTCGTGACCTATTACGTCAACCGAATGATGAGCTTGGTTCGGCACTGCTAAGGAAGCAACAAGGCCTGCTAGGGCATCGGCCTCGATATTTTGGAGTCTGGGGACGGGCTCGATGAAGAATCCCTCGAATGATGAGATAATGTTGATCGTAATTTGATAGTAGGGGATCATGTCTTCATGGCGAACCTCGTATGAGCCCCTGATCTGATTGACGATTAGTTGGGAGTCGCCGTATGCTTCAAGGTATTCTACCCCCAGCTCTTTTGCAAGTTGGAGGCCAATGACCAGAGCGTTATATTCGGCCACATTGTTGGAGCAGGGTTCCGTGAGGGAGTAGGCACGATTGATCACCAGCCCAGTAGGAGAAATTAATACCACTTCGACCCCGACGATGATATTTCCCTTGGGTCCGGTCCTTGAGGCGCCATCGAAGAACATTTGCCATATGTTATCGTGAGTGGCTGTATTTGAATCGGTGACCTCGTCTGGGATCTCTTCATAGATTCTGGATGACTTCGATCCTGGGTGGGCTGCCAAAAAGTCTGCTAGGGCTTGACCCTTAACAGCCTTTTGCGGGACGAAGATCATATGATAGGGGGACAGCAATATTGCCCATGTGGCGAGGCGAGAGCTGAGGGCCCCTGGTTTAGTCATGAGGACTCTGAGGGGGTTGACTCGCGAGATCACATGTATGGTTTGTCCTGTGACATAGTGCCGCGTCTTTTGAATAGCGAATACCAGGGCGAGACACTCCTTCTCTACGGCGGTGTATCGATGTTCTAGCCCGATCATCATTCGGCTGAGATAATATATGGCCTGCTCGTGGCCTGCATCGTTATTTTGTGCTAGCAGGGCACCAAGGGAGTGTTCCATTGCTCGTACGTAGAGCAGGAATGGTTTTCCGAGGACCGGGGCCACCAGGACTGGGGGATTCGACAAATATTCTTTGATGTCGTCGAAAGCACGCTGGCATTCCTCGTCCCATACGAATGAGACTCCCTTCTTCATGAGGTGTGTGAACGGTCGGCATCGCCCGGAGAGGTTGGAAATGAACCTCATGATGTAAGCTAGCCTCCCTTGGAGGCCTCTGAGTTCGCGGAGATTTTTTGGGGGACCCATCTCCATGATTGCCTTCGTCTTCTCAGGGTCTACATGGATGCCCCGTGCCGTGATGATGAAGCCTAAGAATTTCCTGCTGGATACGCCCAAGAATGATTTCGTAGGGTTCATCTTCAGGTTGTGGGCTCTCATCAGGTCGAATACCGTTCTCAGGTCTTGCAGATGATCTTCCTTATGGCGACTCTTGACGGCGATGTCGTCGACATAGCATTCTACTATTTTGCGTAAATGTTCTCGAAAAATGATACTCATGGCCCACTGATATGTAGCGCCAGCATTCTTCAGACCGAATGGCATGACTGTGTAGCAGTATGTACCAATCGGCATTCGGAATGATGTGTGCTTTTCGTCGTCGGGAGACATCTTGATTTGATTATACCCCAAGAATCCATCCATGAATGACATATGTTCAAAGCCGCATGTGTTGTCGATCATGATGTCTGTGATGGAGAGGGGAAACTCGTCCTTCGGACATACCTCATTCAGATTACGAAAGTCGATACAGATTCGGATCTTCCCATTTTTCTTAAGGACCGGCACTATGTTGGCGACCCAGTCAGGATGTTGCTCTTCACGAATGAAGCCGCTGGCTATTAGCTTGTTGACTTCGGCTTCAATTGCGTCCATGACGCCTGGGCGAAAGCGTTGTTGTTGCTGCTTGACTGGCTTTGCATCTGGCCGTATGTTGAGTTTGTGAAGAGCGATATCGGGGTCTAGCCCCGGCATGTCCTCGTAACTCCACGCGAACACGTCGATATATTCTCTGACAAGTTTCAGCAGCGATTCTCGTTCTTCGTTTGTCAGGCTTTTACTGATAAAGATCGGTTTTGGAGAAGATTTGCTGCCGAGATCCACTTGTATGACCTCATCTTCAGTAGGAGGTTCTCTCAGTTCGAACCGCTTTTCCCATTGCGCGTCTAATTGCTGGGCCCACGGCTCTAGCTCAAGGATTTCGGAGATGTCTTCGTCTTCCTCGTAAGCGTCAGCGAACGCCATGTTGACTGACATGACTTGTCTGAACACATCTCCGATGCTGGTATCTGAGTCGGAAGTCGGTGATCCGGTTGAATGTGACTGCCAGTCGCATTCTTCATCTGAGCTTTCAGGGGTCGTAGTAGGCGTTACATACCCTAAACCGCATCGGGTTTTGTTATAGTAGTTTCGTGGTTTGCCTGCCGGGGCTGGCGACTTCAACGGTAATCGTCGTCCAGTTCCGTAGTTCAGTCCTGGTGTTGTCTCTAGATCATACCCCTGTTTCTGCATGAGATATTTGGATTGCGGGCTATAGAGATACAGAGGCAGTCTTCCAGCATCTAACCCGAAGTCGACTTCTTCCATAGCGAGGGGATGTGGGTTGTTCGTCCGGCCGAAGATGATCGGGTGGTCCCCTCCCTCGACTATTCGGTAAGTGTCTTCTACTGGAGTAAGTCGGATGGCGGTGTACACGTTTGTCACTTGTGTATGTAGGTGAGTGCCTATACCGTGTTCCATAGCATACATTGTACATAGCTTATTGAGCTCGGTGTAGTTCAAAGATAACCCTTTATTGATGAAGTAAGGTATCTTTTCTAGAGGGATTACATCATCTGCGGAGAAAACATCAGTATGGGCAGCCACATACTTGGCTAGCTCTGGTTCCTCTTCAGCTACCCCCTGTGTGAATGAAGATTGAGAGGACGCCCTGGTCAGCTTGATCTTCAGAGGTTCAACTGACGGAGCAGAGCGTGGGGTTGTCGGTAGACTAGCAACCCCCAGTCTGGTAATCGATGTGGAGCGAGGAGTGGCTGGTTCGCTAGAAGTTTCAGACCTTGTATCGGGATGATGACCTTTCTTGGGAAGGCGTATTGTCAGTGGCCTATCGAAGGGATTGAGTTTCTCCGTTTGGGGTTGAGCGACTCTTGGCAGTCTGATGGTAAGTGGCCCCGTTGTGGGTCTCGGCACCTGGCCGGACCTTGGCAGCCGGATTCTCATCTGTTCTTCTTGTGCGGAGAGACTGATTGCGTCCTTACGTAGAGTGGCCGTAAGGGGTACGGAATTGCCCGGTTTGCGAGCCTGAAGGTGGATCGTTAGAGGTTCTTCTGATCCTGTAGCCATCTTGTTGTGAGCTTGCACATCTTCTTCGGCCAGATGCTTCTTCAATTTTTCGTACAGACAGGAGTCTGAGTAATAAGATTCGACCCCCTTGAAGGGGTCGATATCGGCAAACTCTGTCCTCACGAAGCCGTGCTTATCGACATATTTGAAGCACTGGTGTAGCGTGGAAGGCACGATCATGTAATCGTGTATCCAAGGCCGCCCCAGAAGGATATTGTAAGAAGTGTCGGCATCTATGACATAACAGGTGACTTCTGATTGGAGATCGCCGATCTGACACTTCAAACGGATCTTCCCTATTGGGTAGCTCCTGCCCGAATTGAAACCGCTAATGGCGGTGCTTATAGGTGTCAGGCGATGCATCGGAATGCGAAGATGATGTAGCAGACCCTTCGGAATGATGCTTATAGAGGACCCAGGATCAATGTGCATTCGGTCCATCTTTACGTCGTCGATGTACCCAGTGTAGTATAGCGGGCGATCATGCAGGTTAGTTTTGATGAGCTTATCTTGCGGAGAGAAGACGATGTTGGGCATTGCTCCCGTACACGCACTATCTTGGAGCTCGGCAGGTTGGTTATCTCCCGTGAGGTTGACCTGAGCCAAGTATACGTCGGCATTTTGGAGTACCTCACTTAAAGCCGTGCGGACATCCTTTGAGAGCCTGAGGAGTTCATATAAAGACAATTTGGCTGGGGTAATAGCTAATTGCGCTAAGATGTCGAAGTTGTAGGGCCTCTCCAGCCCCTGAGGTGTCTCCTTCCGGAGGGACTTGTCGAAGTGAGTCTCCTTCGGCCTAGGCTTGTCGGTCGTCGAAGGCTGAGCCGGTCCCGGAGCATCATTGGTAGTGGGCGGATGATCATCAGTCGCGCTTTCGGTCACCGGTTGGGCTTGTGTTCCAGATCGAGTAGTGACGGCCGAGACTTCCTCTTCTTCCGCCGAGGCAGTGCGGCAGGATCTGACTTTTTTACTTTTCCTTTTAGAAGGTGGAGAGGGCTGAGTTACCTCGTGGACTAGGTCCGGATGGACCCACATGATTTCCCCCCGTGATGTGGTGAGGGGTACTAGACCAGCGGCTTGATCGCGAGCAGGCGGCAGATTAGCAATTTCTATTATTGCCAGAGGGATGGGTATAACCCCGTCCTGAGTCTCTGTTGGAGGAAAGCTGCCGAATTGTACGGACACCATGTTGGCTGCCACGGTTACCTCTTCGAAATCGATGGCCAGGGCGTTCGAATCGATGAGGTTTTGGATATACCGTTTCAGTTGGTAGCAGTCGTGTGTAGCATGGTGGACGTAGCGATGGTAATGGCAGAACTTTGGGTTCTCCAGATCAGCCGGCCGAGGCTCCCGTCTTGGTGGAGGAAGCTGAATCCTATCTCCTTATATAAGCATGTCCAAGATAGGCTTGACATGACCGTCTTCAAAGGAATAAGTGATTTGAGGCCATTGTTTGTCTGCTGGCTGTGGCTCGGGCTTCTGGGCTGTATCGGTCACCATAGCCTGCTTGCCTTTGTTGTCCCGGTTGTTGGAGGGGCTACCCCCATTGTCGTTGCTGGTGTTGGGACGCTTGCTCTTGTTCTCTCCCTCCGAGATATACAACCCCAGTTGGCGAGCCTTCTTCAATCGTTCTTCAGCACTTGTAGCACTGATGATAAAAGCCTTCCAATCCTTGAACTGACTTTCGCCCATCCAGAGACTAATTGTTGGAAGTAGTCTCTTTTGGCAAATTTCAATCAAAGAAGAGTCCGGGTTGCCAGATGGTAACTTCATTGCGGTTTGACAAAACCGCTCAATGTAATTTCTCGTCAGTTCTTTCTCTCCTTGAACGACGTCCACGAGGGTAGACATCGTAACGTCCTGCCCTACCTCATAGAACCTCTCCAAAAACAAGCGTTTGAAGCCAGCGAAGGAGTGGATGCAATTGTCTGGCAGGTTGCGGTACCAAACGAAGGCGACTCCTTCCAATGCCCCAATGAATAACCGCGTGAGGATAGCATCATCATGGGGCAGATGGTCGGTAGTGACCTCAAAGTAAGTGATGTATCGACTTGCTGAAGTCTTGCCATCATATGGGTTGATATTGAACGGCTTATATCTTGGCGGAAAGGGAACATCCCTCCATTCAGCAGGATATGGTTGCCGTATTCTGAGGTCTTGAGAGTTTTCTCGGGCGTGGAACATTGCTCGGAGCTCCTGAACCTCTCTTCTTACTTCTCGGGCCTCATCTGTCGCGGTAGGGGCCGTTATCTCGGGAGGATTATTGCCCTGGTTTGGCACCGCTGAATTTGAATCTACGTTGATTGCGGGACCCGTGCTTGTCTGGCCAGGTGTCACTCCCTGCAGAGTAGGAAGTGCCGCTTTGATCTCGTCTACAGACTTGACCAAGGCATGCAATATGGCCTCCAAAGTGTCGATGCGCTGGCGATCGCTAGAACCGCCTTGATTGCTGTCTGTCATGAATACCGTCTTCACATGAGGAGTGACGAAGGGAGTGGTGGAGGATGTACCCTCCGAGTCGTACCCATGCGTCGAGAAATCATCTGGATATATAGGGATGTTCTCTTCAGGTTCGGACTCGGAAGGAACACTACCCCCAGCTTCGGAGCTTGCTTCGTCTAGAGAATCATGGATGTCTTCGGGGACATCAACATCTGTTGTACCCGATGGGAGGGTTGTTTCTCGGGTTTCGTCTCCTTGAAACATTGGATTATTGTGGACGTTCGGATGAGTACTACCCCCAGCTCCTACGACCCTCAGGGTCGGGGACGATGAGCCTCCTGTTGCAGCAGATTTTGTCTTCGAACGGGTGTGTTGGTATACTCCGGTGGAGGGTAACCGTTTAGCCGACAACTTCTTAGCTGTAGTGGCTGATATCTGTGGACTGGAGATGCTTGTCTTCTTCCCTCTCCCCTCGGCGGGGACCTTCTGAGTGGAATTGCAGGAGACAACAGGAGGTGCCTCATCTTCTGAGTTCGGGTGCTGTAGTCTGTGGAAGACGGACGGACGATCTTCCGTCACTGCCGCGTTGTTGCAGCAGCAGTTGACGATGATCTGGGTGCAGTGACGTCCATGTGAGGATTCTTTGCAGGCCGAGGCGCCTTCTCTTTCCTTGCGCTTGTGGAGGATCGCCTCACGCAGGTCAGAGGGACCACTCTGTCCGTTTGTCGTCGGGGATTGGACTTGAGCGGTTCTGTACAACTTTCCATCACAGGCCCGTGTGATAATCAGCGGGACGCCCTGATAGTCAGAGGTTGGGGCAGTTGTCTGGGCTTGATGAGCCCGCGCTGCCCTAGACTTCTTCTTTCTAGCACTTGTGGGTGCATAATAGGAAGAGTCCAAGTTGAACATCACAGAGTCTGGCTTATCATCCAGAGAGTCATCAGGGTTCGGACCGTACGAGAGACGGTCGAAAACTGATCGAGAGGAGCATGGAGCAGATGCTATGCGGCTGGGAGCGGAAACCGTGCAGGCTGTCTGCATGCGGTTGTCTCCTGTCGTCGGACGAGTTCTTATGCGGCTAGGGGTTACGACCGTGCAGGCTGGCCGCATGCGGTTGGCATCTGTGGCCGCATAGGTTTTCTGCAAACGATTGAGTTTACTGGCCGCATGAGTCTCATCCATGCTGTCGGGAACTGTGTTCGCATAAGTTATGCGGCTGACAGAAGTAGCCGCATGAGTTTTCTTCATGCGGTTGGCGGATGTAGCCGCATGGGCTTTCTCCTTGCGGCTAATACTCTTCTGCGGTTCGGTCCGCGTAGAGTCCCTCTTTGTCCCTGCAAGTCCAGCATCATAATATTTTCTTCTGCCGGACTTGGGGACAGCCGAGTTGTCTACGATCTGAAGTGGGACCGCAGGAGAATCCTTCTCGCCGTCTTGAGCAGCAGAGGGCATCCCATCGAGGGCTTGAGGAGGAGCAAATAACTTCGGTCTCCATTCTTTACGAGCCTTCGTGGTGCGGGTGCGCTTCTGGGCCGGGCCAGTGCTGCCTTCAGAGAGCATCTTTTCGAACGCCTGTTGGTCGAAGCGGACGACCATCTTCTTTTGTGTGGAGCCAAGTTTGGCTGCATCTGATTGCGTCACCAACTCCTCAGTCGTGGAGAAGTTAATCCCCAGCAGAGTCGCCATCGTGTTTGCCATTGATTGTAAAAGAACAGAACAATTATCGGAGGACTGAACTTAGACTCACAATACAAACTCGCTCGTACAAAGAAAGCCTAGGGACGAAAACCTAGGTACAGCAGACTAAGTACGATTGTTTATTTTTGATTCTGGGGAGTGACGATAGAGGCTCGGGAAAGCGACGGCCGCTCTGCCTTACTCCTTGGACGATCAGTATGCAGCCTTGGCTCGGGGAAGATCTGCTCAACGTTGATGAAGAAACGCTCTTCTTGCTCTCCTCGGATTGCTCTCCTGGCTTCTCTCTCTCTGTGATTATCAAGAAGAAAGGGGGAGCTCTCTGTGTGTAGATCTCTCTCTTCTTATTTTTTTATTCTTTTGTTGCCGACCTCTCTTTTTTTTTCAAGGGAATGATGCTGGCTATTTATAAGAGTGGGGGGTGATCATTAGGGTTTGCTAATGATTATCTGTTTGGAATGTCGCCGCTCCTTCATTCTATCTGAACCCTTGATCCTGATTACAGTGAATCTCGGCCATTAACGCGGATAGCATCGTATCTCATGAGTAATTAATGCTAGCTGCTTTAAATCCTCGTGATTGATTATGCCAATGTCTGATTGCTCGCCACGTGTCCCATTAGCTTGAGGATAAATGATATGCCCTGATCTCAGTAATTATGATGATGATGTCAAATATATTTGTTGAGATTCGGTTAAATCTCTTATTGATCCCATGCCACGTGTCTTAATTGTGAGTCCTGTCAGAGCCGCATAGGATTGACGATCCTCGAACCGCAGAGAGATACTCTTTGTAAGCCGCATAGGACGATGCTTCATCGAGCCGCATATGCGTAATCTTTGTGAGCCGCATGAGCTGGTGTTGTATTGGGCCGCAGGGAATGTGTTCCCAGGGAGCCGCATGAGCTAGCGTTGTATCGAACCGCATGGAACGGGTTCTCAGGGAGCCGCATATGACTGATTGCCACGTGGCAATCTGGGACTTCTGACGGATTTGGTCAGAGATTTTCTTCTTTTCCCGAGGAGTCAGTCATTATGGCAAGGCCATTATGAAACTTTATGTCAGGGCCGCCACAGTGAATCGTGCTGGAGCAATAAATGAGGCCACTCCTCAAACGACCAGCTGTAGGGAAGGATCACACATGGCGTCCATCGAGCCGCATATGCCTTGCTGAACCGCATACGCTCCCGAGCCGCATGCGATTGAGAGTCTTCTTTGAACCGCATAGGGCCGCTCCTGTGTGGGCCGCATAAGCTTCTTACTCAGAGCCGCATGGATCATTATTCTAATATTTTCTATGCTTCTACATTCTCCAAGTCAGTACATCAATCACTTTGAAGTGATGACTGACCAATTACAGCCAAATGATGCTCTCCTTACCAGAGTGTTCGTCGGTTGTTTAGCCGGCACAGCATACGACTGGTACCGTAGCTTGCTTGATGGCTGCATAACTTCTTTTACTGGTTTCAAGCAAATGCTCATGGAACAATTCTATGAGGGAGTCAATGATATGCTATGTCTGCCCTTATTAAAATTAAACAAAGACACAATGAATCCACAGAGTATTTCATTGAAAGATTTTGCCGAGAGGCACTTAAAATGCCTTTAGGAACTCCATCTGCTGTAACAATAGACACTTGCAAATCAAACTTGTTGCCTATTATCAGTATGTGGACGGGATCAACACAATTCAAAGATTGGTCTTCTTTCATTGTGAATGCTAAGGCGACGGAAGTTAGCGCTGAAAAGTTCAAGCAGTTAGGAGTCCAAAGGAATCATCCTAACCAAGTGAATATTCTACACCCGGTGGTAATAATTGCCAGAACAATCGCAAGGGTAAAGAAACATTGGCCATCAATCTCAAAGGCAATGAGTCATTGGATGTTAATGTTGCTCAGACGGCACCTACTCCATCAGCACCACCACAGAAAGCACCTCGTCCAAAAGAAGAGTATTCTTTTGACGAAGATGATATTATGAGCATCTTTGATTGCTTAATCAAAAGCAATAAACTTCAATTGCCGGAAGCAAAACGGCCAGAAGAAGTACGTAAAACTGACCACCCTAAATATTGTGTTTATCACAGATTTATAGGGCATCCAACCAGAGCTTGCTACGTGCTCAAAGGCAAAATCCAGGAGATGGTCAACTCTGGAGCAGTTACCCTCCAGCAGGACGAGAAGACTGTGACGGCCAATGTCGTCTCTATACAATTTGGTGATTTCCTACCACAACTAGTGCAAGATGGTGTTGTCCCCATTCCAAGAGCTACTCTCGAAATCGTGAACCTCCCACCGCCCCAATATGAAGGACTTGTTCCCTTATCCACTGATAAAGGAGAAATTATGTGGATTCATCCAGATCTGGTAGTAGACATTGAAGCGCCTTCTCCTTCCAATCAAAAGAAGCGCTCCAAAACTAAAACCAAAAGCTGTAACATGGTATCCTTTGAACCGGTAGCAGAAGAAGAAATTCTAATCGGTACCAGATCTGGAAAACCTTATCTCAGAGAGTATCCTGAAACTCAAGAGAATCCTATCCCATCTCCTGATATTCTTTCTGTATCATCTTCTCCTGCTGAGAATGTACCATCTACATCCTTACCGATAGTGGAACCAACTCCTTCCAAACCAACATCAGCAGACAAGGGAAAACAATCTGTCCACTTTGATAAAGCATTAAAAAAAGTTCTCATCTCTCCGACTTGAAAAGCCATATAATTTTGATATATTGGCTCAATTGGCTAATACTCCAGCAAGATTGTCAACCTTCGAACTCTTACGTCTATCAAAAGAAACTCGAGAGACGTTAAGTGAAGTCTTGATGCAGGCTAATGCTTGTCTTGCCCTTCTCAAGAAGCCTGAAAAGGAGCCTGTCAGCTGTACATATTGTCATAGTGTATTTTAATTAATGCCCAATATTACTTTTACACAAGATGACATGCTTTTAGAAGACAATTGTCATGATCGTCCTCTCTATTTCCCGGGATATGTGGACACCATAAAAGTCGATCGCATTCTGATTGACCCAGGGTCTGTTCTTAGTATCATGCCAAAATCTTTGCTAGATGTTTTGAAGATTCTAGTACATAATCTTTCTACAACTATCACTACCATCTTGGGGTTCAATCAAGGAAGAAGTGAACTTTAGGGAAGATACGCCTGAAACTTTAAATCGGCAATCTTCGTACAAAGGTGACTTTCTATGTGATTGATAATCATGGCTCATATAATGCTTTACTGGGAAGACCATTCCTCCACGAACACAATATTGTACCTTCTACTCTTCATCAATGTT
Organism: Iris pallida; assembly: GCA_029216955.1. Taxonomy (NCBI): domain Eukaryota; kingdom Viridiplantae; phylum Streptophyta; class Magnoliopsida; order Asparagales; family Iridaceae; genus Iris; species Iris pallida. The sequence goes on along the minus strand of JANAVB010036819.1, from coordinate 5,926,414 downwards.
TCAAATATGTGGATGGTAATGGAGAAGTACAAAAAGAAGTCGCAGACCATAATCCTTTCAAAGGGGTTAAAGCGTACTGCAACGACTCTCGCATGTACAAAAAGAAATTCATGAAGGTGGTGTTAGCAATAGATACGGATGAAGAACAGAAAGGCGTGCCAAATGATACTCTGGTGATTCCTGTCAAAAGACGTACTTCCTGTCCTCAGTCTTCCAAACCACTGACTATCTACCTTCCTTCTCACAAGAAGCAGCCTCCTGGTGTTAGTCAGGAATAAAGGGAGCTCACCTCTTCTGAGCCACTTGTAATCGACCTTCGTCGTAAGAAGCCCCCTCCTCCTTCTCGCTCTTCTTCTCCCCCTCTGGTTATCAATCTAACTAAACCTGTTAAGGCTAAATGTCCTATTGTAAATGATGGTGTAAAAATCAGTAAAGCATCTCTTTTGCAGTATACTGATGTCTCTTATTATACTCAATGTTATTTGGATATGCTAGATAGCTTTAAACCACTTACAATAGGAGTTGTATCATCTCTACGAAATATGGTATCATTGGATTCAGTATAAGAATCGTACTTCTTAGTACCATCTCGAAAGAAAGGTGAAATGCCTATACTTTTTAATAAACGAGAAGAACAAAAAATTATGCTTGACAATGATAATAAAGGCGATACAGGAAGGCTACAATTACGTCGCTATATTCTACAATCCAAGGCAATCATCCGTAAAATGGACTATAATTTTAGAACTGGTCTCAATAGCAGTAAAGGAAGACGAACTCCTCTTTGTATTTCTGTTCCAAAAGGAAAATCATAACAATATTACGGTAAAGTGAAGCGGAGATTAGGTTATACTTCACTACTTTCAACTCCAAAACCTTTCGAATCAGATGAAGATGAACGATCTAACTCTTCTGATTCCATTTCATGGGATTCTGATACCAATATTGGTCATGTTCATCGAATAACAGTATCTTCTAATATGGTGTCTGCCGAATTCTCAGAAGATGACGAAGATGATATTGAAGAAGCTCCTAAAGTAGACCCTTGGGCACAAAGATGGACAACCAGTGGAAACTCCGTTTTGAACAACGAGAGCCACCTACTGAGGATCAACTAATTCAGATCGATGTTGGAGAGAAAGATGTGCCACGACCGATCTTCATTAGCAAAAATATCCCAGAAGATGATAAACAAGAACTGATTCACCTTATTCGTGAATATATTAATGTCTTTGCCTGGAGTTATGAAGATATGTCGAGATTAGATTCTCAAGTCTCAACTCATAAACTTAACATCTTGCCTAATGCCAATCCGGTCAAATAACATCAACGACGATTCAAGCCTGAAATGATGGATGCGATAGATGATGAAGTTAAAAAGCTTATAGCTTGCAGTTTTATCAGAGAAGAACAGCATCCTGATTGGGTAGCCAATGTCGTACCAGTTTTGAAGAAGACTAGGAAAGTTCGAGTGTGCATAGATTTTCGAGATCTTAATAATGCTTGTCCTAAAGATGAATTCTCTCTCCCAATTACTGATGTCATGATCGACAATACTTGTGGATTCGAACGAATTTTCTTCATAGATGGGTTTTCTGGATATAATCAAATCCGGATGAATCCTACTTTATTTCGTACTCCTCGCAGGATATACTGTTATACAGTCATGCCTTTCGGTCTTAAGAATGCAGGTGCAACTTACCAGCGGGCTATGAGTACTATCTTTCGAGATCATTTGCGAAAGACTGTCGAATGCTATGTTGATGATATTGTTGTCAAAAGTCGTGTAAAGGAAGATCACATCCAAGATTTAAGAACTATCTTTAATCTAATGTGCCAGCATCAACTCAAAATGAACCCCACCAAGTCTTTCTTGGGTGTCTCTAGTGGCAAATTTCTCGGATTCGTCATTACCTCTAAGGTATACACGTTGATCCCAAGAAGATCGAAGCCATTCAAGAGATGCGTCCTCCACGCAACCTAAAAGAGCTACGAGGATTCCAAGGTCGACTTACGTATATCAGGTGGTTTATTTCGAATTTATCTGGACGTTGCTGACCATTTACCCAGTTAATAAAGAAAGGTGTATCTTTTATTTCGACGGAAGAATGTCAACGAGCATTTGACATAAAGCGGTATTTGATAAATCCACCGGTCCTTGTGCCACCGATCTCAGGAATACCCTTCTTAATGTATGTCCGGGCGATGGACCATTCATTGGGAGCGTTGTAAGCTCAGAAGAACAAAGAAGGTCATGAACAAGCCATCTACTACCTTAGTCGGACGATGATTGGAGCTGAACATCGTTATAGTCCGGTAGAGAAGGAATGTTTAGCCTTAATGTTTGCTGTTCAAAAGACAAGACATTACATTATCGGCCAAACTATTTATGTTATTTCTCGAGTCAATCCTCTTCGAATCTTAATGAAGAAGCCCAGTACACTCAATTCTAGGCTTACTACATGGGCCATATTATTAGCACAATATGATATGGTGTATGTTCCTCAAAAGTCTGTGAAAGGCCAAGCACTTGCTGACTTCTTAGCAGCTCATCCTGTCCCTGAAACATCTAAGCTCTATGACAAAATTCTAGACGAAACATTGGAATCAAATATGATCTCAGAAAAACTTCCTATTTGGCGTTTGTTCTTCGATGGAGCTTCTAGAATTGGACCTAGAGGTACCCTTATCGCTGGAGTAGGAATTGTTCTTGTTTCACCAGATGGATTAGCCATTCAGAGGGCTTATTCCTTAGATGAGTCGTGCTCCAATAATGTAGCAGAATACAATGCTTTGCTCATTGGACACCAATTAGCTAAACAACTGGATATTGAATATTTCGAAGTATAGGTGATTCTAAGCTGATTGTTAATCAGGTTAGAGGCACATATGAAGTCCGACATCAAGATCTGGTACCATACCACGAAGCAGCAGTCCGAATAGCTTCTTCGTTCAAAGAATTCTTTATCGAACATGTACGTCGAGCTTGCAATACAAAAGTTGATGCCTTAGCTAACCTAGCTGCAGTATTGGCAGTTACAGTTAAAAGACAACAAATGGTTGTTATCTCCAATAGAGAACTATTTTATATTGAAAACAACCATAATATTGAATTCAGTAATTCGACTGAAGTCAATGTCACCAGTGAAGACTGGAGAACACCTTTCATCAACTTTGCAGTATATGAGATACTACCTGAAGATCCTAAAGAAGCTACAAGTATTCGTCGGTGATCGCTCCGATTCTATTATAATCATACCACCAAAACTCTCTTTCGAAGGACTTTTGATGGATTACTCTTAAGATGTCTTGCTAGTGATGAAGTAAAATAGATATTACACGAAGCCCATGATGGTATTTTTGGAGCACATCAGCCTGGTCCTAAACTACAGGATCGTATCCGACGTATGGGCTATTACTGGCCCTCTATGGTATCAGATGCTATTGACTATGCAAGGAAATGTCGTGCATGTCAGATTCATACGGATTTCATTCACCAACCGTCGGAGTTTCTTCATCCGACTACTGCCTCATGGCCCTTCTAAGCTTGGGGCATGAATATAATTGGTCCTATCAATCCTCCTTCATCTAAAGGACATCGGTTCATCTTGGCTATAACCGATTATTTCTCGAAATGGGCTAAAGCCATACCTTTAGCTGAAGTAAAGACTAGTGTCATCAACTTTATCAAACATCATGTGATATACAGATTTGGTGTACTTCGTCGAATCATCCATGAGAATGGGCCACAATTCGTCAGTCAGAAGTTTACCAGGTTCTGTGATGACAACAGAATCAATAATGTTGCTTCTACGGCCTATAATCCTGCAGCTAACAGGTTAGCTGAAGCTTTCAACAAAACTATTATCAAACTCCTTAAAAAGTTTGTTTCTATTAACAAGCGTAATTGGAGTGAGAAACTTGGAGAATGTCTATGGGCTTATCGTACTACAGTCCGTAATCCTACAGGTTGTACACCTTTTTCTCTGGTATATGGATGTGAAGCTGTCTTACCATTGGAGATTCAAATTTTGTCCTTGAGAATAGCTATTGCTAATGAACTTACCACAGAAAACAATAATCGTCTCCGACTTCAAGAGTTGGAGGCGCTCGATGAGAAAAGGCTACTGGCCCAACAACATATCGAACTTTATCAAGCCCGTATTTCAAAAGCTTTCAATCGCAAAGTCAAAGTGCAAACATTTCAGGAAGGCGAGCTAGTTCTTACAGTCAGACGTCCTATGACTATGATCCATATGAGCAAAGGCAAGTTCGAGACAAAATGGGAAGGTCCGTATGTGGTAAATAAGGTTTTCTCAAATGGAGCCTATCAATTAACAGATATGGATGGCAGAGTTGCTATGATGCCTATTAATGGTAAATTTCTTAAGAAATATTATGTATAAAAGCAAAATTTTCTTCATTCAAAGAAATAATGTAAATAAAAGTTTATTTTATTCAAAAGCGAAAAAGAATTACATAATATTAAGGATGGGGACGAGGACCCGATCCTTTCTGATTAAATACATGATTGGCCAGTAATTCAAACATCTAGTTGTCTAAACACACTAGTAATTCACAGGCAGCCACCCTTACTGCTTCTTCTTCGGCAGTCTTCCCAGGCTCCACCAGCTTGGCAATCAAGTACTGCTCTGGTGCAAGAACAGTCGAGCCTTCACCCACTTCTTTTTGAGGAGGCACCGGAGGCTCAACAGGAGGTGTTTTGGTCATTCCTTCGATCTTCGGAGTGAGCAAATCTTTGGAAGACATTTTATACAGAAAGAAAAGAAATTGACGATATCTACGAAAGTTTTGCTCTATTTATAGACAAAACGACTAGATAGTCGGCTTCGAGAACCGATGCGATTTTTACTCTTCAAAAGAAGTCCAACTGTTCATTCATTTATAACTGTTCATTCATTCTCTTCCTCGAGAATCGAGATGACTGTTCATTCATTCCTTTCCTCAAGAATCAAGATGACTATTCATTCATTTAGTGCCTCTTCCTCGAAAATCGAAGTGACTGTTCGTTCATTCACTTTCTTTGACTTATCATCCATTCATCCATTAGCCTTGGCATTTATTGTCTCTTACTTACGTTATTGTAAATAACAAGAATTCACGTCCCCCACACCTCTAAATTCTGATTATCTACATCAGTAACTTGTCATGTCCTAGTACCTCTTATAAAGTTGTCTATTAAAATAACAGTATTGCTAAACTTTATATTCTGCAACGTCCATATTACCTCCGAGCAGATATAATAAATATTGTTATTTTCTAAATCAAGAGATATATCATGTCCAGTACCTCTGAATATATTTCCTTTTCTATTACTTATATCTATAACAAGATACGCAACAAGTAATGGAACCACATAAAAAATTTCTCATTTTATTTCTATTTTAAAAGAAATACATTGTAATAAAAAAAGGAAACAAGTTTTGCTCATTCTTCTTGGGAGCCATGTCGTCGAGAGAATAGTCGGAGAGAAGGGTTGCGAAAGCTCAGAGTATTCTTTCAAAAAGATTGAAGTAAAAGTAAAGAATTATGATCGGATTAACAAAGGTTATTTATAGCCTAAAGATAGAATCTTAACAGTCGCCTTAAGTTGCGCATGAAAAATCGTAACAAACTTACGACAGACTGCGCGAGATAGGCGCAACTTGACTCAGTCATTGTCATGATTCAAAGTATTTCGAAGTTTTATAAAATTTCAAAATTTGAAAACTTTGAAGGGGGTCTTATAGAGCCTAAAAATCAAGTTGCGCCATGTTTTTACTACCCAGCAAACAAGTTGTGCCCCAAAAATCAAGTTGTGCCACTGTTTTGAAGCTTAAAGGATCAAACTACGCCACGATTAGGTTGTGCCTGACAACAGACTGCGCCCAAATCATATTGCGCCCAAGCCTACGTGGCGTCTGACAATAATTGCCATCATTGCCTGACAGCACTGACAGCTGACAGCACAATAAACGAAGAAAATCTCTTCGAATCCCTCAAAGCGTGACGCTCGAGACGATTTGATTGACAGCTGTCCTGCACACCCTGTAAGTCGCGCCTAGGCACAATCCGAACAAATTCCTTGCACACCCTGCAAGTTGCGCCTAGGCGCAATCTGAATAAATTCCTCTCATACATTCAAGAGCTGCCACGTGCCTATGCACTGTGTTGCGCCTAGGCGCAACCCAATCAGGCACAGTTTGACTTGTTGACTGAAGCTCGTGCAACCTGATAAAGTTGAGACAACTTACATTCTAAAGCAGGATAACGTGGCGCACATGCCACTAATCTCTCAAAACGTGTCCACTACTCTATACACGACCATGCGCATCTCAATCACATGATGCCACGCGTCTAAATACAGTTAGTACACGATTGTGTAACTGAATGGAAGTTGGCACAACATAAGGTTGGCGCAACCCAAAGTGACGCAGTACAGCCTCGCGCACATCAGAATAACTGCTAAAAAAGTTATTTTCAGAACTCTATAAATAGAGTTTTCAATGATTATCAAGGCATCACAGAGATCAAGAACTCTTGCAAAATTGCTGCTGCATTCTCCAGAGGCTCTAGTCTTCAAGTTCACATAGTCCAAGGGATAAAGTGATCGTCTTCTGATCAGATTTCTACAGTTGTACTTCCCCAAAAATCAATTATAGTTTTGTACTTTTTTCTTAGTTTGTAATCAAACTTTTGTTTTTGCAAACACAAATTTCCTAGAAAATGTTCAAGGAAGCTTTTATTGAATAATATGTTCCTCGCACCATCCGTCGACAGAAAGAGGACGAGTTCATGATGTTGAGGCAAGGAAATATGACTATTGAAGATTATGATGCAAGCTTCTCAAAACTTACAAAATTTGTCGGCCCCTTCCTGCCCAACAAAGAAGAATGGTACGAACACTTTCAACTGGGCCTGAACGATGAATTGCGTTGGACGTCATGAATCAGTGATGTCAAACTTATTATGAATCCTAGGAAGTCGTACTAGATAGCGAGCGGATCTTTGGCTGTATGTCGCAACGAGTCATGCCGGTCGTCCACAACAATTTTAATAAGCATCATAACGACACCGGAGGATCGAGAGTATCAAAATGTCCAAACACATTCGATAACAGGGGCCATAGTAGACAATACTGTAACAGATGCCATAGGCGTAGACACCGGACAACCGATTGTGTTACGAGAACTTGCTACAAGTGTGGCGAGATAGGCCACACGAGTAACTACTGTCAGATGGGGAGGCCAAATCAAAACCCACTGAGGAATGTTCCGAATCCAAATCCTCCATGGAACATTCCAAATCAGTATAAAGAACCTATACTACAAGGCGTAAATGTGGTGCCCGTGAACCCGCAGAATCAACGCCATGGCACGCAAGGCCAAGTCTACGCATTGACTTGAGGTGAGGCATTCGAGTCCGATACTATTGTAACAGGTGTATTATTCTATAAAAATATACATGCTCGAGTACTATTCGATTCGGGTGCGACGTATAGTTTTATATCTGCTGACTTTGCTAAAAAAATAAATTAGCCATGCAATCACTAGATATGAACATTAGCGTCAGCACTCCATCGAAAGTCGATATGCTTGCAAATTTTATTTGTAGAGACGGCCACATTTGCATCGGAGAAGAAATCTATCCTTGGAAGTCATCGTTCTAGACATCAAAGAGTATGACATAATTCTGGGTATGGATTGGTTGGACGCTTATTATGCAACGATCGAGTGCGCGGAGAAGAGAGTTGTGTTCCGTCTTCCAGGCGAGATAGAGTTTTCATGTTCGTACGGTACGGTCTCGAAGACGGCAATGGTGGTATCGGTAATTTCGGTGAGGCGTATGTTGCGTTCCGGCTGTACGAGATACTTGGCATCAGTTCGAGATACGAGGAAGGATAATGCAAATACGGAGTAGACTGATGTTGTGGCAGATTTTCTCGACGTTTTCCCAGACGAAATGCTCGGAATGCCGTCGGATTATAAAATAGAATTCAGTATTGACACCTTCCCGAATATACGACCGATATCAAAGGCGTCTTACTAAATGGCTCCAACAGACTGAAGGAGGTGAAGGTGCAATTACAAGAGTTGCTAGACCGTAGATTTATTCGCCCTAGCATCTCTCCGTGGGAAGATCCCGTGTTGTCCATGAAAAAGAAAGACGGATCGATGCGGCTATGCATCGACTATCGATAACTCAACAAGGCTACCGTGCGAAATAACTATCCACTGCCATGAATTGACGACTTGTTTGACCAACTGCAAGGTGCGCCAATATTTTCAAAAATCGATCTTCGTTCAGGCGGTCTCCAGTTGAAGATCAAGCCCTATGATGTATCGAAATCTTCCTTTCGTACTCGATATAGGCATTATAAATTACTAGTCATGTCATTCGATTTGACGAATGCCCCAGCTGCTTTCTTGGATTTGATGAACCGAGTCTTCCAACCCCAAATCGACAAACTTGTATTCATGTTCATCGATGATATCCTTATCTATTCAAAGAATCGGAAAGAACACGCAGCGCACTTGAATTCGGTACTACAAACTCTGTGTGAAAACAAATTATACGCAAAATGGAGTAAGTACGAGTTCTGGATGAGTAGCATGGCGTTCCTCGGACATGTAATCTCTGCCGAAGGTGTCACAGTAGACCCAAAGAAAATTGAAGTGGTGGTAGATTGGAAACGACCTACCTCGGCTAGCGACATTCAGAGTCTCTTGGGCTTGGCGAGCTATTATCGGAGAATCGTACGAAACTTTTCCAAATTAGCGTCGCCTCTGACTCGCCTCACCTAGAAGGGAGTCATATTCAAATGGAGTGACGACTGTGAAACCAGCTTTCAAGAGTTGAAGCAACGACTCGTTTCAGCTCCAATCCTTGCACTTTCAGATGGTCCAGAAGGCTTTCAGATATTCAACAACGTATCAGGAACTGGCCTCGGGTGCGTACTCATACAGAAGGACAAAGTCATCTCCTATGCTTCACAGCAGTTGAAGCAGCACGAGAAAAACTATCCGACGCATGACCTAGAATAGGCAGCGATTTTGTTTGCATTAAAACTCTAGCGGCACTACCTCTACGGTGTGGCTTTGCGGAATCTACACCGATCATAAAAGCCTCAAATACTAGTTCACCCAACGAGAACTCAACTTATGGCAATGGTGTTGGCTCGAACTCATATAAGACTACGAGCTAACGATCGAGTATATGTCGGGCAAGGGAAATATCGTAACCGACGTGCTGAGCAGAATGTTTATGGGATCATTGGCCCTAAATAATGAGATACGGTGAGACCTTGAAGCGATGGATATCGAACTCGAAATTAAGTATCAATATCTACACCTGGCTCAGTTGAAACTTGGGTCGAGCCTACTTGGCAAGATAAAAACTGCACAGAAAGATGATTCACTCCTGAAGAAGATGCGTGAGCTGATTTTGACAGGAAGAAAGACTGACTTTGCGGAAGATAGAGATGGAACAATGCGACTAAAAGAAAGTCTTTGCATTCCTAAAATTATCGAACTCAGAAAAAAGATTCTGATGGAGGCGCATTATACGAAGTACTCGTTATATCCTGGGAGTACCAAGATGTACAAGGACTTGTGCATAAACTTTTGGTGGTACGACATGAAGAAAGACGTAGCTAATTTTGTGTCGCAGTGCATGGCGTGTCAGCAATCGAAGGCGGAACACCAAAGGCCAGGCGGGGAGCTGCAGAACCTCGCCATTTCCGAGTAGAAGTGGGACAATATCTCGATAGATTTAATTATAAAATTTTTGAAGATGCCACAGGGGAATGATATGATTTGGGTCATTGTTGATAGATTGACCAAGTCGGCTCACTTCATCGCAATCAAAGTAGCATGGAGCGTCGATCGGTTAGCACAAATCTATATCGACGAAATTGTTCGACTGTACCGGGTACCATCCACAATAATTTTGGACAGAGGCGGGCGATTCTGTCACGACCCGTACCCTAGAGTAAGGGCACGAGAAGTGGGTACGTCCAGCCTACGCCGCAGTGTCGACGGTAGAACGCTGTCCTAGGTCACAATATTTAACAATATAATGCTAAGCAGTTTATACTCCCCGAATGGGGTGACATAGCAGAATGTAAACTCAATCACAACTAAGGAAGAATAAGCACGATATGATATAGAACTCAATAAAATACAAATGATCAGAAGAGTCTAAGTGTCTAAGATAATATCTCAGCAAACATCTAGAAATACAAGTCTCAACTACTGAATATGGAAGAATATATACAATCCAGATCTCAAAGACAGAAATAAAGCCTAACTAAACTAGTCCCAAGACAACATAAGTAAGAATAAGCCTAACTAAACTAGTCTAGGCAGTAGGGGTAATGTCATCAGCTAGAGCTGGGTCCTCCTGAGAGTCCAGCTCACAAGTGTCGTCTAGGGCTGTCCCATAGAAGGTGTCAACACCAGCCTCATCCTCGTCCTCTGTAAACATTCAACGGTGCCCAATCAGGACGGAGCAAGCACAATACATCTCAACAGTTCATAGCAGATTAGAAAATATAATCATGCAGTAAAGTAAGATACAGGAAACTGAAAGAAAGTACAGAATGTAAACAGAGAGAGAACTGTAATAGAAATATCTACTATAAATAGAGAACTAACAGTGGCTAGTGAGTCAGAGTACAATATAAACATGTGAATGGCATAGGTGATTCTGATGCTACACTACGGAAAGATTCTGATGCTACACTTCTTGGATATTATTCACATGTCTACTTCTACTCCCCCGTACCCCCAATCAATACACAAGGATCCAACCAGGTTATGTTATGATTCATGTAACGGCCCCCGAAGGGTGGTACATGATAGTCCCATAAATGGGGGATTCAAGGAAGACTCTGTGATCATTAGAGTACATGTCACAAGTAATTCAATGAATCATGAAGCCTAGTGATACACAATGTAAGTAAAACACACAGAACATGTAGTATCAGATGCTCCCTGAGAGGATAACATTTTAAGAAAGGATCCATATAGTACTAATCCGTGTGACCAACGTGACAGTATCAAGTAAAGTAATTTAAAGCAGGAGAATAATTCTAACAGGATACGAAATGATCAGAGAATGTACTCGCCTGGTATCCTGAATGTCCGAAGAGAATATACTGTCCGAGGAGTGGTGTCTGTCTCCTATAGAACAGTACAAGTCACAACAAGTCTAAAATAAGGAAATAGACTGCTACAATGCATCTACATAAAGTTTGGGGTCAATCTAGGCTAAAGTCAACCTTTGGTCAACTCTAGTCAACCCTAACTGTCAAACTAGGTCAATTCTAGTCTAATTAAGTCAAACTAGGTCAAACGAGGTTAAACTTGGTCAAACTAGTCTAGGTTGGTCAAACCTAGGCTTAACAAGTTAATTCTGGGTGAACTAACTAAATACCACATAAGTCACCCTAGCCTAGTGATACACACATGCCATAGGCCATCTACCTAGGCCATAGGCCTTCTACCTATAGGCTAATGAAATCCCTACTAAACACTCACATACACACTAGTAACTATTTACCCACAATATATATATATATATATATATATTAAAAAAAAAAAAATATATATATATATATATATATATATATATATATATATATATATATATATATATATATATATATATATATATATATATATATATATACATGTAAATACACATACATGTAGATTAGGAAATATATATATATATATATATATATATATATATATATATATATATATATATATATATATATATATATAATATATATATGTATACATAAATGTGTGTGTGGATTATATATGTGTAGACATGTATGTGTGTGAGATACTCTCATATATGGGTGTCATGATACACATGTGTGTGTGATTGCAATGTGTGAGATAATTGAGTGTGAGTGACTTGTGAGAGAAGGTGTGAGTTGAATTCAATGTGTGAGATTGTGTATGTGTGTGTAGGATACATAGGAAGTGAGTGAGTGAGAGAGTGAAATGCATATGTGTGACAGATTAAAGGGTGTGTGTGTGTGTATGCATAGCATGTAGGGTATTAGATTGGACTGGAAACAGTGACAGGGAAAATAGCCTGTGTGTGTGATTGTGCGTGTATCATTCACATGGGTGTGTGTGTATGACAACCAAGAATTCAGAAATGTGTGTGTGAGTGATGAGGATGTATAGCAATGTGAGAGTGAACTGAAAATCAGAATTGTGTGTATGACAATCTCAATGTGTGAGATGATCTCAGTTTTTGTGTGAGATAGTGTGAGTGATTAGCAAAAGGAAACTCAGGATATGTGTGTATATTGAGAATCATTCTCAGGTTTCAAAATTCTGAAACTGTTGGACAGGAACACCCCAATCCAACTCCCATATTCGAAAACCATGGTATATACACAATAAAAAATTAACCTAGTGATCATTCATCAGTTAACAACTTTATAGGTGAACCCATTTAACAGTCAACATCACAAAACAGGGAAGAAAATGAAATCAAAATTCAGAAATAAACATCTCAGCCATAGGGTATCAGTGAGGTATCAGGGTTCATGGGAATTCGAGGAATTCGAATTCAAATTCACATCAAAATGAAAAATAAAGGGTGGGTAATTGATATCAAACATGTGAGGGTACATGAGAGTGTATTTGTGTCTAAGAATTGGACACGAATCATGTCCAAACAACACATGTACACAGACACTTGACAGTGCATAAATAATCGTCGTGCACGCGGGCACGTGCATCCAACACGCAATACACGACACGACACGACACGTGTTCGTATCCAGTGGTATGCCTAGGGTAGCTCTAGGACTGACACACCCTGTATCAAGTCCACGAGACACACAGACGTGATACGACACGCATGTTAGCCGTGCCTGTGCACGCGTACAGCAGCCCGCGCGTGACAGCGCACGGCCAATGCAACCTCTATTTCTCCTCGCGTAGTGCACGAGATGCTCCCAAATTTTGGGAGCATGGTCGCAGACAATGTCCCAAGATTTCCACAAAATTTTAGGACACGACGTGTCCTGTATCCTGAGATACAGGGCCCGTGATGCAGGACACGGCCTACGGCTCGTGCTGCGTGTCCACGTGTTAAAACACGACACAAAAGGACACGAAACACCCTACCACCTTCACAAAAATTAATACACTCATCTAGATCTACAAATCCATGCAATTATATTTCAAAATTATGAAAATTAATTCCTATGTGGCATTTCTACAAACATCTACAATACTAATACGATAAGTGTCCGATACGGACACGAAATGGACACAAATTGTGCCCAAATCTCGTGGGCAGTTAGGGGACTCCTAGATCTAGCCCTAAATGCAAAGAAAATGAAATATTAATGCAATTTGTGGAGTTTTACCTATAGGTGCAAAAGGCTTAAAAAAGCTCCAAATGGAAGATTCCTCCTTGCTAGCCAAATGCTCCCAAATTGTCCCAAAGCTGGGATTATCCTCAAATAACAGCAAGTATAGATGAAGTAGGATCTAATACAACTTTTTTGGATTAAAAAGGAATTAAAATGGATTTGATATGAATTTCTAAAGTTGGAGATTTACCTCTTTCTAAACTTGAGATCTATTTCCAAGGGAGGCTAACCCCAAATGAAGGAGGCATTAAATAGGGTGGGATTCCCTAGGTGGCTGGCCATAGTGGGTTAGGGTTAGGGTTTAGTGATGGCTATGGACCTTGGGCCAAGTTTCACAAGCTATGGCTAAGTGATTATCTATTGGTCTCAAAACCATAAGTCATGACTTATGACTTAACCCTCTCTATTCTAACTCGAGTCTAAATGACAAAATCATGGGTTAACTCTAGTTAAACTAGGGTTACTTAACCTAACAAAGGTAGTCACAACTAGGGTTAGCTTCTAGACTAGTCTACCAAAGTCAATGCTAGCCAAAGTCAACCTAGTCAACCATCATCCAAAATAATTCCTAAAAATTTCCATAAATTCAAATAAATAATATTAAAATCAAATAAACCCAAAAATGACAAAAATAACCTCAAGCTAAAAATGATAAATAAAATATCCTAATCACATGGCTAGGCTCTAGATCACTATCTCTAGGGTTACACTAGCAAAACACCAAATCACAAGTCATAATTTTTAAATAGTTTTAAAAATGATTAAAAATCACCAAAAATCATAATATGAAATAAATATCAATAAATTATAATTATAATTACAAAATTTCAAAATTACCCTCATCTGGAAAACTGGGTGTTACAATCCTACCCACCTTAGAAAAATTTCGTCATCGAAATTAAGATGACCGCACCCCCTTCTAGGTCAAACATAGTCAAGGGTCAATCACTAGTCAATTTTCTCAACATCCTAGTACTTGGTCATCAGCTGGTCAACTTCTTAGGGTTTTACCTATGCTAGCTACCTAAGTGTTGGCAACTAGAAATTAGCAAAAGAAAACTCTATAATAGGCTAGCTCTTAACTTCCCAATCCTATCAAGTCACCCATAACTAAATACCTACAAGTTGAGCACACCAATCCCAAATACTACATATATATATGCTCAAGAACAACAACCCATCACATATATCCTAAGTATATCATCTATATATATATATATATATATGACTGATCAACCAAGGGTTAAAGTAGACTATACTTATAAGGGACTAAAACAAAAGCTCATGAATTAGGCTAAGGATGAATGGTCTGAAACATCAATATAGGCAAAAGGGAATGATGCCAAGGGGACTGAAATTATGAGCTAAAGGATAGGACATTTGGGTCCACTTGTAAAGTCAAAGTGAAAGGAAACCTACATGGTGACTGAAATATGCCTCTAGATCAACCTGACCTCTCCTCTATATCTGGCTGAACTAACTACATGCAGGTCAGTGGTCTGAAGAAGTGAACCAAACTGGTGTACAAGGAATGCAATAGGCAGTATACTGCAAACGAGTGCAGGCTACGTACCAATCAAAATACATTACATATATATACAAACTATATATATTAACCCTCATTACCTCAACTCTACTCAAAGTCTAATAACACCAACTCCCTACCACATGCCTATCACTCCAAGAAAATATCAGATATTGCAGGGTGTGTTGGGACAGAACGGTGGTCAAGGGAGAACTCTTATCAACAACCCACATTATATCTCCAATGAATGCAACTGTCCTAAAAGGACTGAACAACCTTGCCCAAAAAGGTTTTGTAGGGCAGGTACTGCAGGTTATAATGAAGGATATTATAAGGCTATCAAGTAAGGTAAATGCTAAGAGATACAGTAGGTCACCATGTATAGGAGTAAGGATGAGTGCAGACCTCTAATATGCACGATAATAACTCTCCAGATATGCAAAATATGGTAAGGGGTTAATGGTTATATTGGTGAGTCAATAATTGGGGTCTGAACTATGGTCCGGTGAAACCTATGATGCAACATGGTAGATAATGAAATTTGAGTGTACGTGAACAACTTGTACAAGTCTGAACCAAGGGGACATGGTATCTATTGAAGGGTCTGCACACTACCTATAAAGGTTGATCAAACATGACTGAACTCCACACAAAGAAAAATTAACTAAAATAGAAAATTGAGCCAAATATAGGCTAAATAATTTGTCAATAATCCTATACAACAATGACCTATAGGTACCAACCAACCCATATCCCATATGCTAATATCATCTGCAACCTATCTATATAAATAGACCTCTCGGTCTTAGGTGAAACTATAACTATACTCAAGGGCAAGCTCTGGTCATGGGTGCCTTACTGGAAAATGGTAAGGAAAAATAATAATAATCATAAAGGCTGCAAGGCATACTAACATCCTATACGTAACTGGTTGATATTATAAATAACATGGGAATCACCTACACTGGGTTACTATTCTAATACCAATGCTAACTATCATCTCCAGGGTACAGGCACTCTATAAGTCATCATTTCATTATACTATGAAAGAACCACATATGAATAAGCTCTACAAAACTAAATATCCCTACTCCTAAGTTATTTATAACAACAGAAGGGTATGATGTTTAAAACCTTCTCAAGATACAATCTGTTAATCATATGCGTCTGTCCAAAATCATGTTGTCCAGAGTCTTCATCATGCTAATGAGCAAGGCTACGATAATCACAGAGTCCTTGACTAAGGTACGTACCTCTAGGTTCATGGTATTTAAAATTTTCGCATTGCTGCATGCGACGGCGAAAACCTTAAATTCCCATACCCAAGAAATACATCCAAAATCTGACTACATGTCCTCACTATGCTAACTAACATGACTATCGAAGATTCTAGATCCCATAACTGAGGTGACCTAGCCCATATGATTTTCTTAGAAGAAAAAAAACATAACAAAAGAGCAACATGACAAAAATTAATCAATCAGCAAGGAACAGATGGAATCGGATTTCAAGGTAGTTATAAAAGACAATTGCGGGAATGGAATCGAGAAGAACGGAACTTGCAGCAAGATCTCCAATGGTCTGTGCATCTTCGACTGTCCTGACGATAGCTCGCCACTGCTGGTTTCTCCTGGTCTGCTGCTGATGCTGCATGAACCGCTGCTGCTGAGAGAAATCAGGAATGACGAGAAAAAGTCTATGTACAGACAGAGGTGCACCTCTAATGTAGCAGAAATGCCAACCTGAGTCGGCACAACAGGAGCTGCGGTCTCGAAGCCCTGATGAATAGGACGAGAGGTGGCCAGCCTCTCGATAGTATTCCCCGAACCGGAGCGATGAGATCGTGTCTCCATAACCATCATGAAGACAGATCAAAACAAGAAGTAATTTCTGAAAATGAAGTGAAAATTCAAAGGAGGACAGTTTATATTCAAGGGAAGTCAATAAGCAACAATTTAGATAAAAGAAATCTGATTAAGAGTTTTTTCTAGAGTGATTGAGTACCCTCAAAAATATTCTAATCCTACTGCAGGCTGTAGTGATACTCTAGTTCGAATACCACTACATAAACTCGACCTGCATGGGCCACCACAAAAAACGTGTCACGACCCGTACCCTAGAGTAAGGGCACGAGAAGTGGGTACGTCCAGCCTACGCCGCAGTGTCGGCGGTAGAACGCTGTCCTAGGTAACAACATCTAATAATATAATGCTAAGCAGTTTATACTCCCCGAATGGGGGTGACATAGCAGAATGTAAACTCAATCACAACTAAGGAAGAATAAGTACGATATGATATAGAACTCAATGAAATGCAGATGATCAGAAGAGTCTAAGTGTCTAAGATAACATCTCAGCAAACATCCAAAAATACAAGTCTCAACTACTGAATATGGAAGAATATATATAATCCAGATCTCAAAGACAGAAATAAAGCCTAACTAAACTAGTCCCAAGACAACATAAGTAAGAATAAGCCTAACTAAACTAGTCTAGGCAGTAGGGGTAATGTCATCAGCTAGAGCTGGGTCCTCCTGAGAGTCCAGCTCACAAGTGTCGTCTAGGGCTATCCCATAGAAGGTGTCAACACCAGCCTCATCCTCATCCTCTGTAAACATTCAACGGTGCCCAATCAGGACGGAGCGAGCACAATACATCTCAACAGTTCATAGCAGGTTAGAAAATATAATCATGCAGTAAAGTAAGATACAGAAAACTGAAAAAAAGTACAGAATGTAAACAGAGAGAGAACTGTAATAGAAATATCTACTATAAATAGAGAACTAACAGTGGCTAGTGAGTCAGAGTACAATATAAACATGTGAATGGCATAGGTGATTCTGATGCTACACTATGGAAAGATTCTGATGCTACACTACTTGGATATTATTCATATGTCTACTTCTACTCCCCCGTACCCCCAATCAATACACAAGGATCCAGCCAGGTTATGTTATGATTCATGTAACGGCCCCCGAAGGGTGGTACATGATAGTTCCAAAAATGGAAATTCTAGAAAAGCCCATAAATGGGGGATTCAAGGAAGACTCTGTGATCATGAGAGTACATGTCACAAGTAATTCAATGAACCATGAAGCATAGTGATACACAATGTAAGTGAAACGCACAGAACATGTAGTATCCGATGCTCCCTAAGGGGATAACATCTCAAAAAAGGATCCATATAGTATTAATCCGTGTGACCAATGTGACAGTATCAAGTAAAGTAATTTAAAGCAGGAGAATAATTCTAACAGGATATAAAATGATCAGAGAATGTACTCGCCTGGTATCCTGAATGTCCGAAGAGAATATACTGTCCGAGGAGTGGTGTCTGTCTCCTATAGACAGTACAAGTCACAACAAGTCTAAAATAGGGAAATAGACTGCTACAATGCATCTACATGAAGTTTGGGGTCAATCTAGGCTAAAGTCAACCTTTGGTCAACTCTAGTCAACCCTAACAGTCAAAATAGGTCAATTCTAGTCTAATTAAGTCAAACTAGGTCAAACGAGGTTAAACTTGGTCAAACTAGTCTAGGTTGGTCAAACCTAGGCTTAACAAGTCAATTCTAGGTCAACTAACTAAATACCACACAAGTCACCCTAGCCTAGTGATACACACATGCCATAGGCCATTTACCTAGGCCATAGGCCTTCTACCTATAGGCTAATGAAATCCCTACTACACACTCACATACACACTAGTAACTATTTACCCACAATATATATATATATATATATATATATATATATATATATATATATATATATATATATATATATATATATATATATATATATATATATATATATATATATATATATATATATTCTAATCTACATGTATGTGTATATATATATATATATATATATAAATACACATACATGTAGATTAGAATATATATATATATATATATATATATATATATATATATATATATATATATATATATTTCCTAATCTACATGTATATATATATATATATATATATATATATATATATATATATATATATATATATATATATATATATATATATATATCCTAATCTACATGTATATATATATATATATATATATATATATATATATATATATATATATATATATATATATATATATATATATATATATATATATATATATATATATATATATATATACATGTAGATTAGGATATATATATATATATATATATATATATATATATATATATATATATATATATATATATATATATATATGTAAATACACATACATGTAGATTAGGAAATATATATATATATATATATATATATATATATATATATATATATATATATATATATATATATATATATATATATATATATATATATATATATATATATATATATTTCCTAATCTACATGTATGTGTATTTATATATATATATATATATATATATATATATATATATATATATATATATATATATATATATATATATATATATATATATACATAAATGTGTGTGTGGATTATATATGTGTAGACATGTATGTGTGTGAGATACTCTCATATGTGGGTGTCATGATACACATGTGTGTGTGATTGCAATGTGTGAGATGATTGTGTGTGAGTGACTTGTGAGAGAAGGTGTGAGTTGAATTCAATGTGTGAGATTGTGTATGTGTGTGTAGGATACATAGGAAGTGAGTGAGTGAGTGAAATGCATATGTGTGACAGGTTAAAGGGTGTGTGTGTGTATGCATAGCATGTAGGGTGTTAGATTGGACTGGAAACAGTGACAGGGAAAAATAGCCTCTGTGTGTGATTGTGTATGTATTATTCACATGGGTGTGTGTGTATGACAACCAAGAATTCAGAAATGTGTGTGTGAGTGATGAGGATGTATAGCAATGTGAGAGTGAACTGAAAATCAGAATTGTGTGTATGACAATCTCAATGTGTGAGATGATCTCAGTTTTTGATATATATATATATATATATATATATATATATATATATATATATATATATATATATATATATATATATATATATATATATATATATATATATATACATAAATGTGTGTGTGGATTATATATGTGTAGACGTGTATGTGTGTGAGATACTCTCATATGTGGGTGTCATGATACACATGTGTGTGTGATTGCAATGTGTGAGATGATTGTGTGTGAGTGACTTGTGAGAGAAGGTGTGAGTTGAATTCAATGTGTGAGATTGTGTATGTGTGTGTAGGATACATAGGAAGTGAGTGAGTGAGTGAAATGCATATGTGTGACAGGTTAAAGGGTGTGTGTGTGTATGCATAGCATGTAGGGTGTTAGATTGGACTGGAAACAGTGACAGGGAAAAATGGCCTCTGTGTGTGATTGTGTATGTATTATTCACATGGGTGTGTGTATGACAACCAAGAATTCAGAAATGTGTGTGTGAGTGATGAGGATGTATAGCAATGTGAGAGTGAACTGAAAATCAGAATTGTGTGTATGACAATCTCAATGTGTGAGATGATCTCAGTTTTTGTATGAGATAGTGTGAGTGATTAGCATGAGGAAACTCTGGATATGTGTGTATACTGGGAATCATTCTCAGGTTTCAAAATTCTGAAACAGTTGGACAGGAACACCCCAATCCAACTCCCATATTCGAAAATCATGGTATATACACAATAAAAAAATTAACCTAGTGATCAATCATCAGTTAACAACTTTGTAGGTGAACCCATTTAACAGTCAACATCACAAAACAGGGAAGAAAATGAAATCAAAATTCAGAAATAAACATCTCAGCCATAGGGTATCAGTGAGGTATCAGGGTTCATGGGAATTCGAGGAATTCGAATTCAAATTCACATCAAAATGACAAATAAAGGGTGGGTAATTGATATCAAACATGTGAGGGTACATGAGAGTGTATTCGTGCCCAAGAATTAGACACGAATCGTGTCCAAACAACACATGTACACAGACACTTGACAGTATACAAACAATCGTCGTGCACGCGTGCACGTGCATCCAACACGCGACACACGACACGACACGTGTTCGTGTCCAGTGGTGCGCCTAGGGTAGCTCTGGGACTAACACACCCTGTATCGAGTCTACGAGACACACAGACGCGATACGACATGCGTGTCAGCCGTGCCTGTGCACGCACACAGCAGCCCACACGCGACAGCGCGCGGCCAATGCAACCTCGATTTCTCCTCACGTAGTGCACGAGATGCTCCCAAATTTTGGGAGCATGGTCGCAGACAATGCCCCAAGATTTCTATAAAATTTTAGGATACGACGTTGTAATGCCTGTGTTCGTATTACGTATTTTTGGAATACGTGTACGTATTTTATTCTTGTATTGCATGATTTCCTTCTTGGCTTGGTTTATTCCTGGTTCGGGTTGGTTGGTTCGGCCTGGCTTGGTTTTGCTTGGGTTTATGATGAACCCTTGGATGAACCCCCTACCTACCACCACCATTTGTATTTATTAGCCCATTCTTTTCTCTCTCTTCATTAATCTCATCTTCTTCTTCCCCATTACTTTCTTACCTACCAGAGAGAGAGAGAGAGTGAGCTCTAGGCAAGTGCAACTTGCTTCATGGAGGAACTCTGATTTTATTATTTCATTCTCTTTCTTACAGCATTTTAACTCACTTTAGTTCTTGGCATTCCATTTTTTCTTGGCTAGATTCTTGTAGATCTAAGTTTGCATTATTTTCGGATTTCTGGGGTTTTGATCTACTAAATCTTGTTATTTTCGAGTTTTGATGGTTCCATGTTGTAGAGAATTTTGTTCTACCCTATTTTGACCTATGGAAGTTCGGATTTAGGCTCCGGATGATGGAGTTATGGAGCTTGAGGACTTGGCTCTCATGGTGTTCTTCTTCTCTGAAATTTTGGAGAAGATGAACAGTGCTTGACTTGACCGCATGAATATTCATGCGGCAAGTGTTCTCTTCAGCCGCATGGCTGGAAGTACTTGAGCCGCATGAGGGCCGAACTCATCTGGCCGCATAACTCACTCAATTCCCAGCCGCATAAGTTCTGAACTCTGCAGCCGCATGCGCCATTCCCGCTGGCCGCATGAGACTTGCTTGACCCAGCCGCATGAGTACTCTTCCCTTTTGAGCCGCATATGGTTCCCTTCCCCCGCAGCCGCATGGGTTGCTTCTTCTCGAGCCGTATGGAACCACACTTTCCCCCCCGGCCGCATGTACCTGATTGGCCAGCTAGCCTCATAGACCCATTCCCCCAGCCGCATGAGTTTCCTATCTTTCTGACCGCCTGCGCCCCCTTGTCTTAGCCGCATGGGATCCAGTGACCCTGGCCGCATGCGCTCTCCTAATTGGGCCGCATGAGTCTACCCTTTCCTGACCGCATATGACTTAGCCGCATGACTCTTCTATAGTCCTGAATATTGATATTTTATTAGATATTTTACGTCCATTTTATATCCTTACGCCTTTTGTCATGAACTTGATAATCATGGATTTGTTTAATATGTTTGGAAATGGTACCTGAGCATGACATGATAGTGATCCGTAGTGGTGCACTTTTGACAAGAAAATCTGACATGACCTGATAGTGGCCCGTCGTGGCGCACTCCTGACAAGAACACTTGACATGATAAACCTGGCATAATTATCTTGAACAGCTGTTGCGACGGCTACCTGACATGACATGACCTGACAAGAATGAATATCCTGGACACCGTAGGCGATTGTGCTTGTACAAATAATCCAGTCCTGTCTTGCATCATGTCTAGGAGGGGACTCCTGAGTACCACGGTCAGGAGTACCTACTAAAATGGACTAAGGCTAATAACTAGATTAATACAGTAGTCATGAAGAGATCTCCCAGCTACAGGCAATCCCGTTACCTGGGCGTGCTTGGGATCTGTAGCCTGCCGTCGAGTAGGGCACATTTCCAGCACACTGTCATGTGTTGCACCCTTCAAGCTACCTAAGGGTACATGCGTTTCCTGGACGATGTGCCCACCTGAATTCAACCCTAATCTTTCGTCCTGGGTAACCTGGATGGTCTGCAGGGCTTGTGGCTGTGGAATAATCTCACTACATTTTGCTAGTAATTAGGTCTGTGATAACCCTAGTTAGTTAAAGTATCAAGCCGTAATTCTTGCTTGGCCGTGATATGATTGAATGGAGTTTAACCAGTCTAGTCTTGTCCTGATCCTGCTCCAGATTGCTATATGACCTGAATGCCTGTATTTATTTTACCGATAAATGGTGAGAATTCCAAGTTCTGTTCAGACGAAGGGTTACAACCCCGGTCCTTGTTTGGTTTACGGGTTGTAACCTGGTAATCTGAATAGTTCCATGGTTATCTCGTCGTATATCATCCTGATGTGTTTTCTTTATTTCCAGTTCTTACTTTTATTTATATCTTGTGCTGATTGCTGGTTTTAGTTCCTAAGTGAAGCTTCCTTTGTGGCACTTGCTCTTTCTGGGATCTGACCCAGCTGGTTTTGTATGGCCAGATTTCGGAGTAGCTCCAGAGGATCCACCGCTTTTCCAGCCCGATGGTGAACACCAGACGTAACCCGGGCAACGAGTGGGTTTATTTTTGCTCTCCTACTTTATTGTAAAAATATTCTTTTGAGGCATTTAGCCGACGAGCACCTGTTTAGCTCGATTGTATTTACTTACTGTCTGCCTACGGGCTGTAACATGATTGACAGATCCTAGGGTTGATCATGTATGACTAAACTCTTGCTAGTCCTCACATTTTGTAACGACTAGCTTCATGATCAGCTGAATATGTAATATTTGGGACGCCTTATTATTGTATATTTAATGATCATACATCTTGTAACACTTACTTACTTGCTTGTGATTGAGACACTAGGCTAGTTCATGACCTTAAGAGACTGTTGGCTTGTAGATAAACCCTCATGTATCTAGACAGCCGTGATCGTATAGCGAGATGGAATCCATTTCAATATACATAGCTGGCTATGTCTGCCCCCGCTCTCCAGTATTCTAGTTCTGGGGCGTGACAGACGTATCCTGTATCCTGAGATACAGGGCCCGTGATGCAGGACATAGCCTACGGCTCGTGTTGCGTGTCCACGTGTTAAAACACAACACAAAAGGACACGAAACACCCTACCACCTTCACAAAAATTAATACACTCATCTAGATCTACAAATCCATGCAATTACATTTCAAAAATATGAAAATTAATTCCTATGTGGCATTTCTACAAACACCTACAATACTAATACGATACGTGTCCGATACGGACACGAAATGGACACAAATTATGCCCAAATCTCGTGGGCAGTTAGGGGACTCCTAGATCTAGCCCTAAATGTAATGAAAACGGAATATTAATGCAATTTGTGGAGTTTTACCTATAGGTGCAAAAAGCTTAAAAAAGCTCCAAATGGGAGATTCCTCCTTGCTAGCCAAATGCTCCCAAATTGTCCCAAAGCTGGGATTATCCTCAAATAACAGCAAGTATAGATGAATTAGGATCTAATGCAACTTGTTTGGATTAAAAAGGAATTAAAATGGATTTGATATGAATTTCTAAAGTTGGGGATTTACCTCTTTCTAAACTTGAGATCTATTTCCAAGGGAGGCTAACCCTAAATGAAGGAGGCATTAAATAGGGTGGGATTCCCTAGGTGGCTGGCCATAGTGGGTTAGGGTTAGGGTTAGGGTTTAGTGATGGGCTATGGGCCTTGGGCCAAGTTTCACAAGCTATGGCTAAGTGATTATCTATTGGTCTCAAAACCATAAGTCAAGACTTATGACTTAACCCTCTCTATTCTAACTCGAGTCTAAAAGACTAAATCATGGGTTAACTCTAGTTATACTAGGGTTACTTAACCTAACCAAGGCAGTCACAACTAGGGTTAGCTTCTAGATCTAGTCTACCAAAGTCAATGCTAGCCAAAGTCAACCTAGTCAACCATCATCCAAAATAATTCCTAAAAATTTCCATAAATTCAAATAAATAATATTAAAATCAAATAAACCCAAAAATGAAAAAATACCCTCAAGCTAAAAATGATAAATGAAATACCCTAATCACATGGCTAGGCTCTAGATCACTATCTCTAGGGTTACACTAGCAAAACACCAAATCACAAGTCATAATTTTTGAATAGTTTTAAAAATGATTAAAAATCACCAAAAATCATAATATGAAATAAATATTAATAAATAATAATTATAATTACAAAATTTCAAAATTATCCTCATCTGGAAAATTGGATGTTACAGATTCTTATCGCGTTTCTGGACGAGCTTGCAAGCTGCGATGAGGACCAAACTGAATTTTAGTACTGCATACCACTTCCAGACAGAAGGTCAGATGGAGAGGGTGAATCAAATCTTAGAGGATATGATGCGTCGGTGTGCGATCGATCTAAAGACTAGTTGGAATATGCATTTGCCACTTGTGGAGTTTGCGTATAATAATAGTTATCAGTTGAGCATTCAGATGGCTCCGTATGAAGCACTTTACGGAAGGAAGTGTCGGTCTCCAATATACTGGAATGAAGTCGATGAGCGACAAGTGCTCGGACCGAACTGGTGGAGCTGGTCATCGAAAAGGTTCGCCTGATTCGCGATAGACTTCGCATCGTACAAAGTCGACAAAAGAGCTACGCAGATCTTCGTCGACAACCGTTAGAATTTCTGGTCGGGGACCATGTGCTTTTGAAAGTAACGCCCATACGTGGCGTGATGCGATTCGGTGTTAAAGGCAAATTGAGCCCGAGATTTATAGGCCCTTTCGAGATCCTCGAGCGAGTAGCAGTTGTTGCTTATCGGATCGCACTACCTCCTGTCTTGGCTGAAGTGCATGATGTTTTCCACGTTTTACAACTTCGAAAATACGTGCACGATCCAAGTCACGTGGTTAGCTTCGATCAGTTGGAGCTACGTGTGGACTTGTCTTACTCGGAGGAGCCTATTCAAATTTTAGACCGAAAAGAAAAAACCTTGCAAAATCGGTCGATGTCTTTGGTTCGCGTGCTTTGGCGGAACCATTCAGTTGAAGAATCGACGTAGGAGATGGAGGCAGAGATAGGAGAAGTACCCTTCGTTGTTTGCCTAACTTAATGTCAGACCCTTGTTCTTAAGGTTTAGGATTTTTTTAGTTGGTATATTATGTAGTACCCCATCCCGATAGGCAGTGGACTATATAATATGCTTGCGGTGAGTCAGACTCGGTCGGGAACTTATGTAGTGCCCCATCCCTACATCGTGCCCCGTACTCCGTCCATGGGGTACGCAAGAAAGGAACACTGTCGCTATCGATTCGGTCGGGACCGATAGGTCGGGATCGACCGAGTCGATCGAACGGAAACGGTTGAATTAAGATCCATTCCTCGTTATGGAATGTCTTCTTCCGAACCAAGTCCCATATTCAGCGGGTTGCGCCTCGAGGATTGACTCTGCGGCTGAGTCGGGAGAGACCTCCCGTTGCTCTGCTTTTCACGCCGCTTGCGTTGGTTTTGGCTTTGTTTTCTGAATGCATTTTTGTGAATGTTTTCGATGGTTTTCATGGCTTGTATTTCAAACTCGCATTTACTATCGAACTTCTTGAATAATACAGTGTTTTAATCGGTTGCTTGTGCGATTTCAGGTAATCGCGTAGGCGACGTCTAGCACGACCAACAAGTTCTCTCGCCAGAAGTAAACTCAAGGTGAGTGGCTGACCCTTCTCTTCTCGACCCTTTCTTAAGTAAATCGATAGTGTTGTTGCGGAAGAAAGAATGAATGCAAGGGCACGCGAGCACGGTAAAATGACTAAGTTTCAAGAGAACGAAGGCTATACCTTAATAACTGAATAATGTCTTAACTCGGTCATTGGACAACTTGTCAACAAGGAGAAAGTTTCCTCGAGCGACAACCCGGGGCCACGGGACCGACTCGGCCTAGGAGGAAACACGGTATAGCTGTGCTGGATGATAGCACGGGTTAGGCGGAGACTTTCAGCGGGGCTCGCTACTTCCGTTGAAAGGGCCCCGACTAACAAAGCTATAAGTCCAGGATGGCTTGTGGTGTCAGTGACCAATCACACGTAATATTATACTTGGCATGAAAAATGATAACAATTGACAGAGAAGAACATGGTAAGTCTCATAAGGCACGGCGCGACCCACCGTGGGTAAGTTCCAACGTGAATTATATTATGCTTGTCATTGCTCGCTTGAAAATCATTAGGATGGTTAGAAACATTCATGAACGAAGTCATATAAGCTCATCAACCAAATGAGAGCTTGGAACTTAACTTGCCATGCACCAGTACAAAGTGTAATGTACTGATCCTCGCTCTCCACGCAGGTACCCCGAACCACGAAGGGCATGCCACTTAAAGGCTCAAGGCGAAGTGAACCCTTTTGAAGCCTCGTCCGCGTGTGAAGGCTTGTGTTTCTGGATTCCTTTTGAAGAAGACCCCGCACTCAGTCCAAAAGAAGATGACGAATCGACTCGCCTCGATAGCAGGTGGAAAGTGTTATGTTTTTGCTTGTAAAAAGGGGATGTTATGTATGGAACGACTATCTCATCGACGTTCATTTTGTAAGTCGAGTCATGTTGTAGCCCGTGCGGCAATGATTGTAATGAAGTCAATGTAAATAAAGTTTTATTATCAATAAAAAAGTTTACTTCTATTTTAAATGTGTCAATCAATTTCTCTACGTACTCTAACTTGATGTTGTGTTTCGGATGACCTTATGACTACGCCTTGTACGATCGCAACTTAGGTTCGCACGGCATCACGCCTGGGGGACGACTATCGATTCTACGAAATTGGGGCGTGACAACTTAGATGGCTAGTATGACTCGATCGCTGAGCTTAGTATTCGATAACGCCTTGCAGCATCAAATAAATCGATTTAGACGAATGTTACGAGAATCGATCCAAATAATGGAATGGCTTCTGTTGGAATAAGTCCTAGATGTATCAGGCTGCATCTCGGCGAGTGAGCTATATATAAGAGTCCCTTCGACGGGACCGGACTATTGTATGGGTTTCTTGAGTTTTTGCTGCTTAGTTTTGATGAATGTGTGTTCGCATTGATTTCTGAATGCATTCTACGAATTTTGAAATGAAGGATTAAAGAAGGTTTCTGACTAAGTGTTGGTGCCATTACAGGAGCTCGCGTAACTGAAGCTTGAATGTTGTGAAACGCTTCGACTCTCGGCACGATCAATACTTGGTGGGTGGGTGGCCCCTTATAACCCCGTTTTCCTGATTTAAATAAAATTTAAGTTTCTAATAAATGTTTAGATATTTAACCAAGAGAAATTAAGGAATTTTCCTTTACTTATTAAATAATTTGATTTTTCTTCATGATTATTAAACCTCTGCTTTGGACTACTATCTAGGGTTGGGCTTCTACTTATGGGCCATTAGTTGAGTTCCTTATCAATTGGGCCAGCCAAACATTTGAAGCCTATCACATTCAAAAATTTGAATGAAGAAAGGAATCAATTTTGTTGCTAGCTCAACAGATTTTGGGCACCAACTTGGCGTTTGCATCAAGCAAACAATCGGCCAAATGCCTATTTAAATCCATTTTGAGCACCATTTCTTTCTGTTACGAACTCCTCTTCTTCAACTCTTCCTTTTTCTCTAAATTTCAACTCCTCACCAAAATCGAACCCTAATCTCTTTGAAGAAGCTTCGATGGCGAGGGTGATGGCGATGGCTTCATCTCTGCTCCGGTGATATTTGCAGCAACGAGAGTTCCTCCGATCGGCGTCGTGAGGAGTGGATCAACGAAGGGTGCTCTACTCTCCTCTGATCGGCAGTGCACGAACGGATCTTCTTCTCCTTCTTCCTGGCAGCGACGATTTGGTAAGTGTCGATCTTAAGTCTGTTCATATTGTGGAATGAATTCAAGGTGTTCTTGATAGAATTGAGGTTCCGACTTCCTTCTTGGTCCCAAACTAGATCTGGATCGATCGTTGATACGTCTACTTCACGAAGTGACGACGGCAAGATCGTGGACCTCGACGAGCGGTGGCAGACTTCGATTGATCTTCGACAGATGAGCGATCCTCTCCGACAGACGAGAACCGATCGATCGGTAAGATCTAGTTGATCAAGCCTCATTCAATTGATTTACGAACTCTGGTTCAGGTGAGACGTCTCTGATTCTAGTCCTCTTTGAATTTTCGTTGAGTTTTCTTTTGTGTGGGGATTTGTCTCTAAATCATGAAGTTTTTTAAGCTCTTTATTGAGTATTATTGATCGGAGTTTGATCCTTGTGATCCTGGATGCGATTCTCATATTTTTCGAGTTTTGAATTATCATCAGAGATATAGATTCGTAACTTTGTTTCCTGAGCACCACTTGTTTGTTGTAATGCCACAACAGGATTTTATATTGCATTCTGGAATGAAAAGGTAGTATCCAATCTCTTGGGACTGAGTCTTCTTCGATTCTTTTTTCCTCAGGTAATCACTCTACTTTCATGTCTCTATTTTCCTAATCTGTATCGGCGATTAGTTGATTTCGGCCATGATATCCAGTTGAGCTTGTGATTCAGTCGGTTAAGTGTCCAAGGCTTTGTCGTGTCCAATGAGGAGTGACTGATGATTTGTGGCGACTGGACATGGAGGAATATGGGGAATTCATGTAGGAATTGACAAGTGTCGGGGTTGGAGTAGCCGTTGATTTCAAAACAATTAAGTTTTGATGCAGTAAAGAGCTCTATTACATTATTTTGTTGAGATGTTAAGCTTTTGGAAGTATTGTTAAATTAAGTACTGTTAGATTGAATAAACCTGAAGGGGTTTCATGCTTCTGTTTTGTTGATGTGAGCCTGAGCATAGTGAGAATGATTTTAAGCCATGCTTGTTGTGCCTATGGATAAATTTTATGAAGGATACTAGTAAATAATCAAATGCATATTTATACTCTTATATCTAAAGGTTCAGTTAGTATATTTTGTGCTTGACCATAGTAGACAGAGTTAGTATATATAGATGGAAGTAAATACTTGTTTGGAGCTTAGCCAACTGGTATATCTTAGAAATACTTTATAGTTAGACATGGTTAGAAGTACAAGATAACTAACTAGAACTTGTTTAGATTTTAACCAACTTATAATTATTAACATGAGAACATCCAGCTCTTTTACCTACCCTTGATTACCCGGAGCAAGAGAAGTACATTCTATGGTTCATGTTCATTTATATTATCCTGTACTTTCCTTGTGACACGATGTGACACGTTATCTTGTACTCTTGTACTTCTTGTCTTGTACTTACTTGTGGTCGGGGAGAGGAAATACACTAGCTATGTGACCAAACCCAAAGATCAAAAAATCATGTGAATAGCTTAGGCCTTGCATCGTGCACGCGGGCCCTAAGCCGTACCCAGTTCATGTGCTTCCTGTACTTACCACAGCCGGTCACATATACTAGTTGTATTTCAAATATTGTACACTTGTCATGTCTTGTACTTTAGGTTCATGGTTTACATTCTTGTACTTTATTTTCTGTACTTCTTGTACTTTACATTCATGTACTTTTCTGTTCTTTCATGTGCTTTACATATTCTCTTGTACCCTTTCTCATATCATGATGTTCTTGTTCATTACCTAGAATTGTACTTTGCTCCGCTCCTGATTAAATATGTTGCAGGTGAGATGGAGACATTGTGCGACACTTATTATGGGCAGGAGCTTGGAGAGGTTACAGAGCCAGCTGGAGTTGCGCTGGACCTAGAGGTCGAGGAGGCTTAGCTGTCTTTACCCCATTTAGTGTTTTACTTTCATTTGTACTAGAGACATCAGACCTTTACTTTACATTGCTGGATAAATGTAATAATTCTGAACATGTATTTGACATTCTGGGATCGTGTATAGATGTTGTGATTTGTACTTATTCATATTGCCTTGTAGTTTCCCTAGCTTGGTACAGCTTACTTCGTCGTGTCCTACGATGAAGGCCGGGCGTGTCCGACTTGTATCCGAATATTCTGGAGCGGGTCGTGACACCCCTTCTTTTCTACTCCTTCCCACAAACGAAATACTTTTGCCTCGAACTTATTCAAATCGATAATGTCAAGTTAAATGCATGCCAATCCACTAAGATCAAGAACTCAAGAAAAAATGTATCGATTTAGAGTAATTTACTCTAAAAATATAAGTTTCACATCGAAAAGAGAAAAGATAATGTTCTAGAAAAGAGATAGACTATTTCATGTTCTGTAAAATAAAATAAAACGTTGGTCATGGCTTATGGTGCCTCGGGAAATTGGTGTCTACGGGATGCTAAATCGAAAGTACGACTTTGGAAAAAATGAATCGCTGCATGAGTTGGAAAGAATGATAATGTTGCTCAATACTGACCACACTATGCAAATCTATTTTCATATATTAAACTGTTCACGCATTGGCATGGTCATGGACAACTTGTGCACAAGTTGATTTTCTTCGAAACGGTATCTAGGGCATCGGAACCGAATCGACTACGGGGGAATGAATAATCGTGCTACGGCACTGATGTGTTGCGGAACTTTCAGCCAGGTTCGCAACCTAGGCTGAAAGGATACAATGCCGATGAGATAGTCCCAAGTGGTGTGTAGCACCAATGACCGCACATATAAGATAGTAGTATGCTCACCTATTGTCTTATGCAGGTAGTAAGTATTATCTCTGTTTTATGCAAGAACGAGTAGGACCGTGATAAGAATTGAGATAAACTGATATGTTTCACTGTATGCTTTTACTACTTCAAAGATGGTTGTCGATATGAACTGAATTCATCTAGTTCTAAATAGAAAGAAAACTCTAAATCATGTCTACCTTAATTGTCACGTCCCGACCCGGAATCACCCGAATCATCATCCTCGCAGGGGGTGTGATGCCGCACGAGCCTGAAGTTGCGCTCGTACAAGGCAAGATGACAAGTTCTCAAAATGGTTATCTTAAATTTGATATTAGCAAACGGAAGAAAATAGAGTATACGAAACAATTCTCTTTATTGATAATGAACTGAGATTACAAAGGCTTTCAATAGCCCAACTGAATTTGCCAGATTGGCTACAACACTCAAGTTCTCTCTTGTCCACAAAGGATTTCACCGTTCCATACATCATGCCTTCTATATCTCGGTCGCATCAATCCTGTTGCAAGTTCGAGCGTCAATACGATCGTACGCTTCAAACGCTACGACATTCCATGTCTCTACACGATCAAGCGAAGCTTTGCCGCGAGCAATCCATTCCCTGCACCCGGCATGAAAGCTGGTGGGGGATCAGTACGTTCGTCCTCGCATGTACTGACGAAAAGACCAACTTTCTATATCGACATTTTAGTATTTATGTTCAATCATACAACTTAGCTTATGATCTTGCTATATTCTCCTTAGGGTCGATTTCATGGCATATTCGAAAGCGGTAAAGCATGTTATCATGGCAAGCATGTTATTCGAATTGAATAGACAAGCAGGCAAGCAATCTCGTGTTTGCTTCATGGCGCAACTTCTTACCAACATAGACGTACTCGTCCTTCACCGACGCAAGGTGAATACGCCACATTCCTTCCCTGTCATGTTATAAGTGCTCTCTATACAGGATCTACGTGTGCAGGATACATACGTGCCTGCACTTTCAACCCATCGTTCTTTAACTATTTGAAGGTCGTTGGCGTATCCGTGCCAAAATGGACTAAAGGTGTTTCTCTTTTTCTTTTCTCTCTTTCTTTTCTTTCTTTCTTTTCTCTCTTTCTTTTCTTTTTCGAATTGGGTAGCCCGGCGCCTCTCGTAGTGGATTGCTGTCCCAATTATGGAGATCTTCTATTGCATACCATCATTTGCGACTTTTCACATCTTGCTAAGCGGTCGTTAATCGTCTTACGGATGTGCGCCTATCAAAGAATATATCCCTCCTAGGCCGAACGGTCCCGGTGCCCCGACGCACCCGTTCGGAGGGAACGTTCCATGCACGGGAGATTATCGCAATTATCTCAAGTCCATTCGACCATGCAACGCACTATTATTCAAACAACCAAACATAGTCTTGAGTCCGAGGCTCAAACTTTATCATCTCGTATTTCTTCCATTAACTTTCTATGTTCTTACATTTCATACTTCGTTTCAATATTCAATGGCATCATGCCTCAACTCAATGTTCATCAATCGAATGACCCGAAGGTCCCGAACACCTTTCGAGGCATCATGTCATATCTGACAATTTTGTCACCTTCATGCTACAATTGTTCTCTTCGCAACGAAGCCATTTTTTATGATCTTGTGCACGTACGCACATTTTGACACGTTTATCATCTTTTTCTTCGTGTCGTGCACTTGCTGCACGCATCGAAGCCGTATTTCTATGTTCTTTGCCTTAGTGTTCAATGTACATGGCTCGTGCATTAGGGCACTCGCCTATATTGTCTTTCAATGTGCTAGCCTTTCTAACTCGTGCGCGAGGGCACGGAATGGCTCGTGTACGAAGGCACTCGCCGAATACAGTTATCCATGTTCTTGCGGCTTGCGCACCGAGACGCTCGCCTTTGCGATATTCAATGTTCCATAGCGACTCGTGTAATTGATGCACGTTTTATTTCAATTGTTCTAACTAGTGTTCGACACACACTATAATTTATCTTCCGATCGGACCACACCCGTGGCGTCAATAGGTTAACTTAGCGTACAATGATACATTCTTACTTAGGTACGAAGGAGTAAAAAGAAGAGTCAATCCTCCCACCTTAAACCGATACGTCTTGTTATTTGCCGAGCCGATACGGCTCGATTTCATATCTTTGTTGCACGGCCAAATCTTCTGACTTAGCCATTCAAGCACTTCTTGTTTCATTGAACTACTCGATTGATTCCGACCTACCGTGCCTAAGTCCCAGCCCGTTGCGAGGCGGTGATTTGAATTTTGCGGACCCGTTGCGAATGAGGCAAAATATCGACCTCTAATATTTCAGCGTAAATGGATAGCCTGCACATGAAACCAACTAAAATCAATACTTGTATCGATTCGGACTTGTGCCTTGGGTAGATTCGATTTCTTAGAATCTTCAAGCCGACTCAACGCACTTATCCTTCGGGGCAATGCGACGCTTCGCATCGATTCAACTCGATGCATTTCTTTGGGACAATGCAACTCTTCGCATCGACTTAGTTCGATGCATTGCTCGGGACAACGTAACTCTCGTATCGATTCGCATCGATACATTTTATTCGGTCAACACGACTCTTTGAGTCAACGTCTCAGCGTAATGCGCCGTACGGAGCGAGATATTACATTAATAATCAGAGTCGGTTTAGACGAGTGGGTTCGTCCTGCTCACTAGTGCATTTCCAAGTGTACTAATCCCCGCAACCCCACAGGTGATGTGGACTCTAGGGGTGCACGACGCTAAGCCAAAGCTGAAGTTCGGAGGTATTTTGAAGTTCTTCCTATTCTGAAGTATTTTGAAGCCAATTCATCGAAGGCTTATGTATAAAAGGGTGAATGTATGGAATGACAAGTGTTAGTTCAGGCAGCTTGTTGAGTATATTTCTTTTGTTTCAATCAATGTAGTCGTAACGACATATCCAATGTAATATGACTTGCACTTCGTTGCAAACAATCAATGAAAAGCATATTTCTATCTTCCTATACTGCATGTTCAATTACTCTATGATTTGTGAAGTTTCAACTTGATGTTTCAAATAAAAACGATCAAATTTAATATTTTTGCCTTGTACAAGTGCAACTCCAGAATCGTACGACATCACGCGTTAGCGAGGACGATTGATTCGGCATAATGGGAACGGGGACGAGCAGTTTGTTGAATCGAGACGTGACATTAATATATTTTCTTTATGGAAGAAAAGACATTATTGGAATATAGGGAAAAAGGTCCTCGTACCTCTACCAATAGGCACACCTACCCATTTGTTGTCTAGAAGCTTTGGGAAGAGTTGCAATCCTTTTGAATGAACAAAATAAATTATTGTAATAAAAGACACACCATTTAGATGTGTATATAATGTGTCTTGTTGCTCCAAATAGACATCATCAAAAATTCATAATTGTCTTCCTCCTAGATTTGAGGAGTTGGTGGGAGAGAAATGATTTTAGCAAGAGCATTAAGAAGTGCGATTAGCAAGAGCATGATTCCCAAAATAATTGCTAACCCAAACTATGGGGATTAGTTTTTTGCTCTGTCCATCGCAGATTTTATATGATGTTTCCACTAACCACATAATTATTTGGTTTCTTGTCAGGTCTTGACCCTGGAGGGTATGCAGGTTGCCAGAATTTGATTACGAGAGTCTAGCTGTTTTAAAAAGGCTATTTATAAGGGCACATCAAAAGTTAATCAGGGCTAGTTCAAATCTAATTTTGGTTTATTTACAAGTTTGTCATTGGAAAAATTACTCAGGGCTAGCCCAACTCAAGGTATATAAGTCAATTTTTTTTTCTTGTCTCCTTCCTCAACACATCTAAGAACAAGAAGAAGAACAAAAACAAAAATGTGGGATGAATTTTCTTCTCACATTCTTCTTCTTCTCCACCATTTTCATCCTTACCATCTCCATCAAAATCCTAGTTTTCTTCTCATTCCCATTTCGATGGCATCCAAAGGTTCTTCACAAATAATGTACAAACCCTAATATTGGTATGTGAACAAACAATGTACAAACCCTTTGGTGGGTGAACACGACATTCTTTGTGAAGCAGTTTCGGTTAACTCTTCGACTGACAAAACCCTATTTTGGCAGTCCTAAGATCGACCAAGTCGACTTTAGGACTGCCACAATTTCTGGCAGTCCAAAATAATTCTAGGACTGCAAAAAATTTGGACAGCCCTAAAATGGACTTGCTGGAAGAGAGTGAAATATTGAAATGAAGCTCAAATTTTTTTTTTTTTTTGGTTGGGGGGGGGGGGGGGGGGGGGGGGGGGGGGGGGGGGTGAGGGGTGGGGTTGTTCGGTTGGGACAGCCCAATGAGTAAAAAATGGAATGTCCAGAATAATTTTCCCTTAAACCTGGGTTAGTCCTAATCCGGGCTAGCCTTGATCAACTTTTGATGTGCCCTTAAAAAGTCAAGGAAGGTATACTTCGAAAGTGTTTCTTGTCATCTTTTTTCAAAAAAAAAAAAAAAACTAAAAACTTGGACAGGAGTGCAGAATGTTATTGTGCATAGATTTGGAGATTATTTGGAGAGATACTCATGGAATGAACAGTCTGCGGAGAAAGCTGGCCAGGTTTTTGTTCCTGATGGATGAGCTTTGAAAGGCAGATTGCGCTTTTCAGCAGAACAACAGAACACAAGAGGGGTCAAGATTAAACAGAACGAGGCACTAAAAGAGTTTCACCTTCAAAATACCCACAGGAGGCTTTATACGTGACGAGGAAGCTCGGAGAGTGCCAGCTACATACCATCGATCAATTAGTTCGCAAGCACAAGATGTTAAACAACCATCACCCAAAATCTTTGATCAATTCAAAAGCAAACAAATACGTAGGCAATTCCAAATCCTATCCTTAACCTTGCACATAATACACAAATGTCTCCATGAAAATAAAATAGCAAGTTGGAACCCAATCTGGAAAATGTCTATGAAATGATGAATTCAAGAAAATGTTCCAAAATCAGGATCATATAATTCCAGGTTGTTTCCTAAACCAGTCTTTCCCATCCAACACAAACACAAGAGTCCCATATAAAGAAGCAAAATACATCATGTCAATCAGAGAGACTTGACTTGACGGAAAAGTCGGCACACTATGTACATCCACAAAAACATGAATAAGAAACATGAAACTTTTAACATTTTATCAAATTCCATTTCCAAGGATGCACAGCCTTGCGAAATCAGATAACACCATAAACTAGTTAACTAGTACATTTTATGATTCTAGAACGAATATAATGGCATGCTAAAGTATTTATAAGAAGAAAATAACGGTAAACAAACAATGTTATCAAGGTGCTATAAGAAGAGAAATGATGAAAAACTAATCATTTCTCTTCTTCGCAAGCCACCTTTTTCTAACACTCTCCAAGGCCTCCTCCCGCTTCCTCATTAATTCATTGAACCGGCGTCTGAATTGAGCCTCAATTGCTTCAAGTTCCGCCTTCAAACCTTCTTGGTCTTTCTCTAGAGTTGACAATGCAGATGAATAGCTTGGTAATCTTGACATGGTGGAAGATTCTCCTAGAGTAAAAGTTCAACAAATGAGTATGCTGGGCATTGTATTAAAATTAGCGTATCACCAATGTTGTAGCAGTTACCTTCCATTTTGTACTCACCATGATATATAAGTTCAGAATCAATCTCTGTTGTGTAACCGCTGAAGCTTTTATAGCTCCCAGCCATGAGCAATGACATATCTGAGCCTTGAGAATATTTTCCATCCCCATTTGTTGCACTCGATGTAGAAATAAAATCAGCATGGGACCCAAATTCATCCATTTTACTATATAAATTGCCTTCAACTGATGCAAAATCTGCAATGGAGCTGTCATCATTGTTTAACTGAGAAATAACACTTTGCTCATATCCTGTCTCAGGAGGCTCTGAATTCCACGGACAAAATGAAACCTGACTATTTCCATATTTATGGGGAGTAATGGTTCCACTTGAACTATAATTTGTTGAAGGTTTCCATCCAGGCACAAGCTTCATTATCAAAAAATCAATGAAATCGGCTATAAAAACCACATCACATTCAGATAGCTCTAATTGTTCCCCCATTTCTCCTGCAACTGCAAGTGCGGTATCAGAATCTAAATAGAACTGAAAATGAATGTTCCTCACCCGACCTACAAATTAAAAAAAAGGGGTTAAACATTAAAGCATTAGAGACAATTTTACAAATTGATAATCCACAGTTCAATGAACCTACCAAAAGAATCGGCAATTCGTAACACAAGCGAAACAATATTGTCACAATTTTTCTCTCCTCTCAGTTTGAACTCATTGTTTCCATTGGTCCTTTGAAATTCCAATGCTTGGACATGAGGTGTCGCATTACTATTCTCTGTGCTAGCACTTAGACGCGGTGGTCTGCAATCCGAGTCTACTTCCATGCATAGTGTTGGCAAATTCATAATTTGAGGCACATGCTCATTGCCATAGTGGAGAAAAGGATCTTTTAAAAGATCCCTTGCAGACAATCTCTCAGAGGCAGGAACCAAACACTTCTCAATAAATCGTCGTACTTGTGGATCTGTAACTTTGGCAAGTGAAGCAGGCTTTATCCCCTAAAAGTATATTATTAACATATAAAAGTTAACAACTCAAGTAAATTTAATCACACAAAATTATCAGAAATAGACAATAAAATAATTCAAAAGTAGCATACTCACCGACGTAACTTTCTTATAAATCTGAGCTGCATTTTTGCATTCACGGTATGGATATTCAAAAGTTACCATCTCCAACATGCACATACCAAAAGAATAAATGTCGACTAGTTCGTTGTATTCCTCCTCATAGAGTTCTGGAGCCATAAATTCAGGAGTACCTATACAAAAGGAAAAGTATAAATCTAATTTTCTTGTAAGCAAAATATTTAATCAGCGTAATGATAAGAGTAAAGTAAATCTTACCAATAACACTACGGGCAGTAGGTTGCTGCATTACAGTAGCTAGGCCAAGATCTCCAATTTTAACTTCTCCATGATTTCCATTAATAAAAATGTTATCACATTTTAAGTCCCTATGAAGAATAGGTGGATCATGGCTATGTAGGTAAACTAAACCTCGAAGAATTTGACTTGCCCAATTTTTTACTGCTTTCATGTCAACTTTTTTATGCTTCATGCGGTATCTAAAAAAAAGAGAGAAAGTTATGAAGTTCTTTATATAATAAACCAGCTACAGCTTTTTAACAAACAAATAATGCATAAACAATCAAAAGTCTTACTGTCTCAGGCTTCCTGAAGTGAATAACTCCGTAATAATATTAATAGTTTTGTTCTGATCATCCACCCAAGAGTTATAGAACTTCATTACATTTTCGTGCTTTAGAAATTTCAACAAATGTACTTCTGAGTAAAGCCTCTCAAGGTTTTCTGGAGATTGCAACACATCATCTATTCTGACTTGATTCCATGCAACTTCAATTCCATCAATCTCATCGAATGCCTTGTAGCTGCATAAAGAAATAGATTATAAGAAAGGAGTCAACATATGCAAGCACACGAATGGATAAATAATATAATAAAAAGTGATAAATCATAAGCAAAAAATACAAGTGACATACACCGTCTTGAATGCTCCTTTCCCCAAAATGTCTTGATACTGTAAACATAAGAAGTAGAACAAATCAAGACAAATATCAAACTCATGTCCAAAATATTAATTAATAGAAAGGTAATAGAAGAGTATTGAATAAGCACCCTATGGAAATTATGATAATTATCAATAGACGGAATCATACTAGCAAAAACTAGGGCCAAACATTTTTTTACAAGCAAAATACATGGTATTTTTTTTGCTAAATCTAACAAGATGTCAACAAATCATATTCATGTCAACAAGATTAAAATTTGCACAATGTAATGTAAATCACCGGATACTCCACATGTTTTTAAGGGATGGCTTAGATAAGTTGCCTATACATATACACATGCTTATTCCAAATGCAAAGTACCAATTGTACATATAAGAAAGAATCTACAAATTCCCTTACATGATTTCTTCTCATGTAAATTTACTCAACAACCGTTCTTATTTTAGTTGAACATAGATCACATGATCATAAATGGATCCTGTTTGAGTACGATGTCCTTAACACTAAAGAGGATAATTAGATAATCAATCACCAAAAGGAACTTGTCAGACTTCGTAGATATATTTCTTATAGCACAAAGACGAAACTAAAACAAATACTTAAAAATAAATTGCAAATTGTTTACTAAACTAATGAAGTGTCAACATAATTGTGTATTCCTTTCCCCAAAATGTCTTCATGTCATGAAGATGGCATAAGTTAGTTTATGTATGCCTACTACCATATATACTACACAAATGAGTACAAATGATATGAGGACCGCAGTTTTAAAACTTGACCAAAGAATTATGAAAAAAAATAATAAAATGCATCCATTTGGGAGAAAAATATGGAAAGAAAAATTAAGACACCAGCAATTATACATGTAGCTAAACTAAAGATGCAAAAACTTGAAGCCAAGAGGCCTCAAAGTCACTGAACTTTTAAATAGAATAGACTCCGTATTAGCAAAAAAGATATCACTCTAATTAAATAAGCACCATTGCAAGTAAAGTAGCATTTGCGAAAGATACCCCAAAAAAAAAAAGAAATGAGTTAATACATAAAAAGTAATATATCAAAAATGTGAAATTAGAACAAAATATGGAATGACAAACTAAAATGTGGAATAGCAAACTTATACGTCTTAGCAACCAATGCCATAAATCTAATACTCTTTTGACGGTTTAAGGGAAATGATATGAAAAGCGCTCCATGCAAAAGGACAAAGGGTTAACAGCAATGTCGCATCCTATGTTGCAATAACACCAATACGACACGAAAAAATAAAGACGCTACACAGCCTATGCAAGCA
This sequence comes from Iris pallida, assembly GCA_029216955.1. Lineage (NCBI taxonomy): Eukaryota > Viridiplantae > Streptophyta > Magnoliopsida > Asparagales > Iridaceae > Iris > Iris pallida. Next base: position 5,885,956 of record JANAVB010036819.1, on the reverse strand, counting down.
AATTGCATCCTCTTTGATAACTAATAATAGGTCAGTAAATGATAATAGAGAGAACAAAAAGATCATCTTGTTTATGTCAATGGTATGCCAATGGTATCTAAAAAGAGAACATATATTATAATTCCCTCTCCCGTTTCACAGTCACCCGTTGTTTGATTAGTCATTAACTAAACCGAAATGAAGCATTTCTACAACTAAATTAAACACAAACTTATATTCGAAATTTTTGAGAGTCACGCTTAATTCGAAATAAGCATATATACAAGCAAGTAGCATTCTCCATGATACCTATCTACAGGTTAAAAAAAACAACCATTATTCTAAAATTACAGCCATCCTTTACTGTACTTAACAGAAATTAAGTAGAAAGTACAATGTCTAATCATGAACTAAAACGGCAAAAGCAACAAATTAAAAATTGAAGCATTTCTACAGCTAAATTGCACATCTATATCCAAAATTTGCTGAGAATCGATCATACCCGGATGTATCTACCGGTCGGATCCATCTCCACGTACTCGACCTCGGAAGGAAGGACGCATCTACCACCGCCACAACCACTACCACTGCCACCACCATCCACGAAACTCCGAAACCCGTCTCTTATCGGATCCATTACTAAAGATCCGAAACGCAACTCGAACAACAACAACAAAAATATATAAAAAAATTCAACAGAAACAACAAAGAGGGAACAGAGGACGACGACGACGAAGAAGAGAATGAGAGAGCTTTGTTTTTACAGAGTCTCAGTTCGGATCCGATACGCGTCGGACCCGAACGGGACAGTCAACTTCTTCGAAGAACGATTCGGACGCGGCGGAGAACGAGTCGAACGCCTCCGATGGCCGCATGCGGATCCGGCACCCGACAAGCTTTCCCAGGCCCCGACCCACTACCATCGCCTCCGCCGCAGACCCGCCGGATCCGGACAACTCCCCCCGCCGCGCCCTCATTCTCCCGCCAAGCCCAGCTCACCAGCAGCAGCCGCCATGGATCCTTCCGAAGAACAGGAAGAGAGAGAGAGAGAGAGAGAGAGAGAGAGAGAGCAACGGGGGAAGAGCAGAGCAGGGAAGCCCTAACCCTAACCCTAATACTCTAACAACGAAATCATAACACCAATTGCAAACAGAAGAAAGGGAGGCCCTTTTTTTGTCGGGAGGAAGAAGAAATTAAAAACCCAAACCCTAATTTTGAAGAGAACGAGCTCTCTCTACCGATAATGAAGGGAAGATCGAACAGGTGGTTGGTGGACGAACAATAAAATGTTTCTTTTTCCGGGAACGTTTTATGTCCACCCGAAATTTCAATTCTATTTTGGACCTGATCACGTGCCGGGGTTCGGGCATGGGGTGAGGAAGTGGGTGCCAATTTTGTTTGAGGGAGGTGTAATCTTTATTGTTGCTGAATTAGTTCGTCTTTAAGGTTACAATTAGCTGCCTAAATTAGTTTTGTCTTTTACTATGTGTGATTATTTTTATTTAAAGTGGGATGAGTGTGTAAGGAAATTTTGCTAGCAATTTTAAAATGTTACCAAAATTTAGTATTTTCTATTTTGTTTTATTTGTTGCCAAGTGTGTTTAGAATGTTTTAATAAGAAATTGTTTATTTGATAAATTTGATATATTATAAAGAATAATTTGTTGTTGCATGCTTCCTAACAAAACGAGGGTATGTGTTCTTAGGAATTGTTTGGATACATGCAAGTGGGTTGAAAGTGTGATAGTAAGAAGTTGTGACATCCCATGTATATGGGCTCAATTGCTTTGGTGGTACTCGAAGTATCTACTAGTGTAAGTGAAACATACTTTTCTTTGTACATTAATATAAAATACTTATTATTTCTTGCTAGTAATGTGTAACTTATAATTGTAATTTCTTTTTCAATACGTGTAGAGGGAAAATTCCGGTTGTGAATACATTGAATGGATGCAAGAAGCTACGGCCTCAAAGACAAAGAAGAAAATGGTGGATGATGGAGCTACTACTTCTTCGGGACAAGGCAAGGATATCATGAAGGAGATCATATTGGAAGTTGAAATTGAACACCGTGTAGCGCAACGACAACTTGAAATGTATGGGGCTATTTTGAAGAAATTTGGAAGATTTAAGATGGAGTAATTGTAAACTCGTATTTGTCTTGTAATGACTAAAAGTTGAAGTTGTAATGACTAGAAAACTTGTAGTTTATGGATCGAAGTTGTAATGGCTTTGCAGCTGTAAACAAGCTCTGGATTTTCATCCTCTGGAATTGTTAACCTTTTTGATGTTGTATTGAATGATGTATTGAATGGTGTATTGAATGGTTCTGGATTTTCATCTCGCTGAGATTCAAGTTTATTGTAATGGTTCTTCTTTTGTATAATAGAAGTCATATTTTGAGTCATGTTATACATCCATTCAAATTATATATACATCTATTCAAGTTTATTGTAATGGTTCTCTTTTGTATAATAGAAGTCATATTTTGAGCAAGTATATATACATCCATTCAAATTATATATACATCTATTCAAATTATGTATCATAACCTGCATTTCCTGTAAATACTGATACCTAAAAGACTGATACCTAAAAGTTGCAGCAGCATTTCACACAAATTATGTATAATAGAAGTCATATTTTTAACTAATGTTGCAGCAGCATTTCCAGTGACCTGCATTTCACACAAATACTGATACCTAAAAGACTACCACTGCATTTTAAAAACTGAGCTGCATTTAAAAGACTACAACCACATAAAAGATTACAAATACACTGAGCTGCATTTAAAAGACTACAACCACTGAGCTGCATTTAAAAGACTACAAGCACAGAAAAGACTACAACTGCATTTAGAAGAATGCATTTAAAAGACTATCCTGGTGATAGAAACACACAGAGTACAACTGCATTTAGAAGACTGCATTTAAAAGACTGTTCAGGTGATAGAAACACACAAATCCAGTTTGACATCTCATTACCACACAAAGTAGGACTAGAACTGCACAAATCCAGTTTGACATCTTGTACATATTAGGCCAGAAACATAAATCCAGTACATAAATCCAGTTTGCCACACAATTGTCCAGAAACACAAATCCAGTTTGCCACACAATTGTCCAGAAACATAAATCCAGTACATATTAGGCCTTTTAAATGGCCACACAATTGTCCACGTGATAGAAACACGGCTCAAAATAATTACATCAAATGTCATTACATGCTTTTTGGTTCACCTATGAAAGAAATAGGACTAAAACAAAATCTTTCAGTTGTGAACCACAAAATTAGTGTTGTCCAAATTAGTCTAGACACTTGTAATTCAGTTTTTGCTTTTCTTAGATGGTAGATTGTATCTTGATGGTACCACTCTGCCCTTTGCTTTCTTCCCCTGACCATTCTTTGGCAATGTTGAAGTTGGATGAGTTGGGGCTGCTGCTGTGCTCCTTTGGCTTGCTGAGATATCTTGGTTGGAAGCTCCCACACCTAAGCCTCCATCAATAGAGCCAAGGCCTAAATATCGAGATTGGTTGGAAGCTCCCACACTGCTTAGGCCTGTATTATTGACCACTTGACTTGTACCCTGATAACAAAGTAGAACAACAAGAAATTCCAATCACTGACAGTAGAACAAAGTAGAACAGAGTAGAACAAAGACAAGTAGAACAAAGTAGAACAAAGTAGACCATATTAATGAACTGATCACTGAATTTTATGCACTTACATCCATCATCCACCTAAGTGTGGTTGGTGCACTGCTGACATCCACATTCAAATCACTAACAGTTTGCCTTGAAGATCCAGCCTGAAATGTAGGTACATATACAAGATTAGAAATTCAGTAGCCTAAAACAGTAACTGAGCAGAAATATTAAGTCAAAACATTCACTGATCAATAAGCAGTGATCAAAATATTAAGTCAAAACATTCATACAAGTTGCAATAAAACAGTCACTGATGAATAATATTAGGTCAAAACATTCATACAAGTCAAAACAGTCACTGATGAATATCCTAATGTAAAGGATACTTACAGTTGGGAATTCTCCTCTTTGACTTGTATGTTGTTCATTTCCAGTAGTGTATTCTGCACTTACACTGCCTCTGCTTCCTCCAGCCTGCAAAATTAGTAAAAGTAAGCATTACATATACAACAATCTTGTCATAGAATGTGAGTACAAATCGACATACTTACATTCACCCCATGGAACCTCTTGTTATGGGCATGTGACCCACAAACACTGCATGTTACTTTACACATGCCTTTCTTACTGAGCTTGGCCATGGTTTTGTTACTTGTCTTCTGCTTCTGCTTCTGCTTTCCTTTGTCCTCCAACTCAATTGGGTCCTTTCTTCTAGCCATTGTCTTCCTGCCACTCCTTTTCTTCACTGGTGTAGGTGGTAACAGAATACCCTGAGAAAATGGATGTTTTTCCCATAATGCAGGGCCATTTAAAGGGTGAATGACATGACTGTACACCAGTCTGTAAGTTGATATTTTGTAGCAGTCATCAACATAGTTTTCAGGCCTTTCATTATTTCCAAAAATACAAGCACAAGCATGCTGACATGGTATTGCAGAAAGTTCCCATTTTCTGCATGTACAAGTTTTCATAACCATGTCAACAACAAATTGACCACCTGGCCCACTAACTTGGACCTTAGGACCTCCAGAATACTCTGTTGTCCACATGTAGGATTCCTTCTTGTGCTTCTCCAGCTTCTTTTGAATTTTAGGACAGTCTGCCCCTCCACTTCTTTCCCAATTTGGCCTTTGTATCTATCCTCTTCATGAGCATGGTCCTGATCATCTCAAACATGGTGATGACTGGTTTCTCTCTAGCTTCAAGGATGTACTTGTTAAATGCCTCACTATAGTTGTTGAGCAATACATCACACTTGTAAGTATCCTTGAAGAATGCCCTGCTCCAATGGACTGCTGGTCTAGCATCCATCCATTGCTTAGCTTCAATACTCTTCTCTTCCATTTCCTTCTCATACTTCTTGAACTCAGCTAGGTTTGTGGATCTTCCAACTTTCTTGAGTATCTCCACCAACCCAATATCTCTAAATCTCTTTCTCATATTCTGCTCCAAAAGTCTGAGACAAAGCCTGTGTTCTGAATTTGGGAAATGTCTTTCAATTGCATTGATAAGCCCCTACATATACAAATGAAAGATGTAAGATGGTAGTGTTAAGAAACTGTAATGTTTGTTATGAATGGATGAGAGATGACAGTGTTATAGTACTTACTTTTTGCCTATCACTCATGAAGACCCAATGGTGAGAGTTGTGCATACTAAAATCTTCCTTTAGCAACTCCACAAACCAGTCCCAATTTTCAGTATTCTCAACTGTCACAATTGTAAATGCAAGTGGGTACATGCAATCATTTGGGTCAATTCCTGTGGCAACCAACAATTGCCCACCATAGGTACACTTCAAGAAGCATCCATCCAGACATACAATTGGCCTGCAGTGTTTGAAACCCTCTTTGATACCTGCCAAGCACATGTACATCCCACGAAATTTCCCTCTAGGCTCTTTAAATTCAAATGTAGAACCAGGATTTGTCCTCATAACTTCCCATTTGTAATCCCATAACCTACCATATTGCAAGTCTTCATCACCCTCAATCTTCTTAATTGCATAGTTCCTTGCCCTCCTAGCCTTCATGTGGTCAATGGTAAGAGCCAAATCCTTCTTTACTCTTTTAACAATTTGACTAATTTTCCACCCTGGGTCATCTCTAAACTCATTCATGTACATTTCTGCAATCACCTTATAACTCAGATGAAAGTTGGTGTTAACCTTGCCACAAGTGTGCTCCAAGTTGTAGCTCTTGACAAGGAAAGTCTTATTTTCTTTGTCTTTCCTGTCCAACTTGCTTGCAAAAATAAAAAATTTGCAGTCTTTTGTATAGCACTTGCACCTGACCCTATTGTGATCATTGGTTGGAAACCAAACTTGCCATCTCTGATTTATGCCCCACTGCCTGCAAGCCATCTTGAACTCATCTTTATCTTTAAATTGTAGCCCCAATTCCCATTTAGGGTCATCCATGTTCCTGTTTGCATTAAATCTTGGAAACTTCATCTTTGGATGTTCACTGACAAAATCAGAGTCAGAGCTGCTTTCAGTACTTACAATCTCATCTGAGGGAGGACCATAATTACTGCTCTCCCCCTCACATGCTGCTAATCTAATTGAAGCTTCTAAAGCACTGTCATCTAGTATTTTAGGCTTCATTTTGGGTCTGCCTGTACTGCTTTTTCTCATTTTTCCTGCTTCAACATCCTGCAATACCCCATCATCATTAACTTGCCCAGTCTCTATTAAGACTTCCTGCAAGTCCTCATCCCCCTCCATTTCATCATAATCTGAATCAAATAGATGACCATCAGGAACATGGATCTTGATACCTTCTTCAAATCCCTCATCTTCAACATCAGCTTCCTCTTCTTCAGGGTCAACTTCTTCATGAAAGAATGTGGCAGCTACATCAGGTACATCAGCTACATCAGCTACATCAGCTGCATCTCCTGTCATGTCTTCAGCTCCATCAGCTACATCAGCTACATCAGTAACATCCCTCCTCTTCATCTCTGGATATCCAGACCCCATATCAGGGTCAGAACTATTTTCCCCAACATCAAGATCAACAACTGCCACTTCTACAGGTTCACCAACATCAAAATCAACTGCCACTTCTTCAGGTTTACCAACATCAACATCATATAGGTCTTCATCACTGTCATCATGTACCTCAACTGTCTCATGCTCTGAGTCAGCAAGGTACTCAGATTCTTCGTCTCCTATATGCATGACATACACATCTACCTCCCCACTCCCATGTTCAATAGCATTTTGAGCCATTTCAATGACACTTGCATCATTGTCAAGTCGTTGTAGACCAGAATTAACTTCCTTACCTGCCTCCTTCCAGTAATACATCAACTTTCCTCTATATAAGAACTTAACCCACATATGAATCATCTTGAATGACACAGTTTCAACCTCAAACCACTTTGAAACTACTTTCCCATCAAAATATTGCAGATTAATTTTAAAACTACCTGTTAGCACAGAATCATATAATCATGTCTATATATAATCATATATCCATGTCTACATATAATCATATATTCATGTCTATATAAAATCATGTATATCAATTACATTCTATATAATAGAAGGCTATATATTCATGTCTAGATAAAAGCATGTCACATATATTCATGTCTATATATAATCATATATCCATGTCTACATATAATCATATATTCATGTCTATATAAAATCATGTAGATCAATTACATTCTATATAATAGAAGGCTATATATTCATGTCTAGTGCACATTGGTGTATGTAAGCATATATGGACAGGTAGATATTCAGGGTGTGTGTGTATATATTACAGGGTGTGTATGTGTACCATTTAACTAGATCAATTACTGTCTATAAAATCATGTCACATATATTCATGTCTATATATATGTAGATCAATTACTGTCTATATAGATAAATATGTGTATATATTACAGGGTGTGTGTGTACCAATTAACTAGAGGGTGGATAGACACATAGGTAGAAGGCCATGAGGGTGAGTGTCACTCCCCGTTCCCGGAATGCGTATTTTTATACATGTATAACTCATATATATTTATTTAGTATTTATCATGTATTATCCTGTATTTAAATTCCTTTAATTTCATGTTAATTAATTATCTGCATTTTATTTCTTGCAATTTTATTCCTGTATTTTATTTCCTGTAATTTTATTCCTGCATTTTATCTCTGCATTTTATTTTCTGCTTTTAACCTCTCTGCTTTGCTTTCGGGTTGCCTTGGTTGGATCCGAACAAACCCGACCCAATAACCCCACCTACCACCACCCTTCCTATTTAAAGCCCCCATCTCCTTCTCTCTCCTCATAACTCTCCTTCACCATTACTTCTTCTTCTTCTTCCTCATCACTTCTCCACCGACCAGCAGTAGCAGTAGACAAGTACATCTTGCTTCTTGCTTCCCACTTGGAGAACCATTTTTATGGTTCATTTGTCTTCCTCTCACGATCCTGAGAGAGTTTAGTACTTGGTATTTTTGATTTCGTTGGCTTGTTTCTTCAAGATCTAAGTGTTTGTGTTCTCGGTTGTTCATGGGTTTTGATCTCCCAACTTAGCGTGAGTTTCTAGTCACGCACACGTTCTTACGTGCGTGTGTGAATTTTAGTCACGCTCATGTTCTTACATGTCAGCGTGAATTTTGAGTCACGTTCATGTTCTTACATGTCAGCATGAATTTTTAGTCACGCTCACGTTCTTACGTGCCAGCGTGAATTTTCAGTCACGCACACGTTCTTACGTGTCTGCGTGAATTTTAGTCACGTACACGTCTTTACGTGTCTGCGTGAATTTTAGTCACGCACACGTCTTTACATGTCTGCATAAATTTTGAGTTACGCTCACGTTCTTGCAAGAGTGCGTGAATTTTTAGTCACGCACCCGTTCTTGCAAGAGTGCGTGAATTTTTAGTCACGCACCCGTTCTTGCATGAGTGCGTGAATTTTTAGTCACGCACACATTCTTACGTGCGTGCGTGAATTTTTAGTCACGCACACGTTCTTGCGTGTCAGCGTGACATTTTAGTTACGCACACGTCTTGCGTGTGTGCGTGGATTTCTTATCATTTTCCACGCTCACTTTCCACGCTCACTTTTCACGCTCACGCTGTGCGTGCGTGAGTTACTTTTCACGCTCACGTTATGAGTGCGTGAATTTTCCTTCACGCTCACGCTGTGCGTGCCAACGTGAACCATTTTTCACGCTCACTCCTGCTAGACTTAGCATAGACTTGTTGGCGTGACTTGTTGGTCTTAGCATAGACTTGTTGGCGTGACTTCCTGACCTGGGTGTTTTTATTTGTTCTATAACTTATTCATCTAATGGTGGCATGATAATTCTTCTATTATATCCTTACGCCTTTTGGCATGAACTTGATAAAATCATGATATGTTAATATTGTTAATACATATTGTTATGTGGAATGCGCCTTGTGTCTTGATTGGTTTATGGATACCCAGTATGACTAGAACTTACTCTGAGGAGTTATAGGCTCGACCCCATGTAATACTAATTGACTTTCATGCCTTGTCACCATTGATAATAATGGTTATCTTGACTAAAATTGATCATGCGTTCCTAGTTGGAACTAAGAGACTGGCTAGTCGTCTTATTGAATTGAATGAATGAGACACGTTCATGTAATGAACTATTGTACTCGATTAGCCGATCCCGAATATTGGCATACAGGCACCTGCAGGCTTCAAAATTATTTATTTATTTATTTAGTTATTTATTTATCTTACAAAAATAGCATGTGTACTTTATGGTCAAGGCATGATTATTCCGTGGTTAGATTTGATTGTTGTATTACGCTATGTAAGACCTACAACCTAGCCGTACGGGTATCGTTGTAGAGTTGCGTATATCGTACCCCATACAAAAGTACTCATTTGACCATGATCCACGGCATGGGACTTCACTCAACGTAGAGACTATTAAGTTAAATAAAATAATGATTGCATGGAGAGAATGGATTTTCGAGTTCTTACATGGCAGCCCCCTTGGGACTAGTAGTACCCGACGGGCCGGCTGGTTCCCACAGATACTGTAAATCTGTCACACGGGCAGAGAACGGTATCTGCTTATATTATTAAATTGTACATGCTATATTAACGGCGGACGTCCCGCTGGGACTCGTCTAATTACATGATTGGCGCAATTGATTGATTGGATAGACTAGCCTTGCTTGCACATAGTAAGAACTGAGGAATCCCTATTTACATAATTCCAGGATAACTTGGGACTCACAATAGCAAGCCATAGTAGTTGATTGGCCGTTCAAGATGATTGTTTGTGTATTGTACCTACTCTGTTGCCTAACTGAGATGATCAGAATGTCAGGACGTGACTGGCTAACTTCTGTCCTTGTTTGGTTGGGAGGTTGGTTCGAAGTGTCGTGATGTTATGTGAATCCTAGTGGAAAGCAGAGATCTATTATTATATTCTCTTACTTACTGGTTTAATCCTTCATATCGTCCTTTCTTGTGGTACTTGCTATTAGAGGTCTAACCTCTCTGGTTTTGTATGGCCAGATTTAGAGCCGGTCCCCGAGGATCCAGCTTACTTCTACCTCTAAGATGGTCAATACTAGAGAAATGATCGCAGAAGGATTCGAGTGGGTTCCTTACTTCACCGCTCGTTTTGTCATTTACTTCATACTTAGCCGTTTGGCACCGACATGTTAGTCAGATTGTCTTGCACTTATTTTTACATAATTATAATTAAGTCAGACTGCAGCTGATAACAATTGTGTATATGTTACTATACCATCTGGCTATGTTTTGTGAAGCCAGATCTCATGAGCATTTTGACTAAGCATTTGGGACGCCTTACTGCTTTATCTTACATGTTCTCTATTTTTGCTTCTTGTTTGAATGATTGAGACAATAGATGTGAAGTGACCATAGTAAGACTTTCATGTAGTATGCACCCCCTCGTCTGGTTAGACAACATTGATCGTATTATACGGTATTCTTCTACCCGTAATACGTAGCTGGCTGAGTCATTCCCCCGCTCTCCAGTATTCTGGTTCTGGGGCGTGACAAGGTTTTAGTGGTGGCCCATACAGGTCTGATTTCAGACTTGTGGGGTGTTTTGATTTATAGGATGTCTCAATCACACGTGTTCTCCCCTTGATCTCATGATTCGTTATTCTCAACCCTTGCTTGACATTTCGGTATCCTTTGACTTCATTGATCCTTCATGTCTGGTTGTTTGATTGTTCTCTTGTCCCTTTTCTTAGGGGCACTTCGTCCGCATCGGTCAGAGCTGGACAACAGCAGGGGCAACATGGACAACCTGACCATGTTGGTCAGCAACAAGGGCCAGACTCACCTCAAGAGGCTACCCAGGAAAAAGTGATCGTGGAAGCAGCAGCTGGATCGCAGTATCCGGATGTTCCACCACCACCAACAGTTCTACCTACCCAAGTGGACACACCAGTCCTTCTGGAGATCATGAGAGGAATGATGGCTACCCAGCAACATCAAATGTTGGCCTAGCAGCGCATGCACACTCAGCTACAAGAGCAGAATGTGTTGCTCAACCAAGGATTGCAGACGGCTTTGGAAAGAGGAATGAGGACTGATTCAGGAGCATCAGCCAGGTTTTGCAAGTACAACCCCCGCCGTTTCGAGGGCACGGAGGATGCCATCTCAGCAGATACATGGCTTAAGGATATTGAGGCTATTCTGACAGCAGCTAAAGTACCGGCAGAAGAACGTGTGGATCTAGTGAAGTTGTTACTTCAGGATCTCGCACGTGATTGGTGGAAATCAGGGGAAGTGGACATCAGACGTCCTGTGGCTTGGGACGATTTCACTGCAAGATTCAAGACCAAGTACTATGGAGTTGTGGCGCAGTTTGAGCTACAACAGAAGTTTATCAACCTCAGGCAGGCCGGCAAGACTGTAGATGCTTATGCAGCGGAGTTCTGCAGATTGAGTAGATTCGCCCCAGAGATGGTAGCAACAGAGAGCCAGAGGGCCATGAGGTTTCAACAAGGGTTTCATCTTGAACTCTTGCAATTGATAGAGGGGCACAATTACCAAACTTTTGACGAAGTATTGACGGCAACTCGAAGGCATGAGATCACCATTCAGAGGCTTGCGACAAGGACTGGGGGTCAGAAGAGATCCCACAGTCAGATTGAAGGAGGAGGGGGTGTAGCGCCCCGAACAACAGTACCATCCACTGGCATTCGTATCCACGATGTGGCGATACGATGACCAGCACCACCATCCAGGCAGCAGCAACAGCAACAGAGGAAGAACAAGCAACCCCCAGCGGGCTGCACTTATTGTGGGAAGATGGGGCACACTAGAGATGTGTGTCGGACATTGAATAGACTGTGTCTGATATATGGAAATCCAGACCATCGGGTTACCATATGTCCCATGAATTCGAGGTCAGGAGGACCAGGACAACAGTTTCCTGCTCTGCCAGCACCAGGGGCAGAAAAGTATCGAGGACCAGCAGTGGCAGTAAGGCCGTTGGCACAGCGTCCGTTTATGCCGCAGGCTCAGATGTTTCGGCAGCAGGGGCCGCCGATGCAGCAACACCAGCATAGACCACCCCAGCATCATCAAGGAAGGGGCCAGCAACAGCATCAGGCTAGGCCGCAGCATGGAAACCAGCAAGGAGGTCGAGGGCAAGCATTCACTCTGTCCTTGGAGGAGGCATTGGCATCGGGAGATATTATGGCAGGTAACATTCTCGTCGCCTCATATCCCGCAGTAGCATTGTTTGATTCGGGGGCATCCCATTCATTTATTTCTGCACGATTTACGACACGGCTAGGAATGGAGTTCGAGGCATTGCCAGGGAGGTTGAATATACTCACTGGTAATGGGCTCATAGGAGTTAGTAGAGTTATTTTAGCATGTAGTGTTTTAGTTTGCGGGCATTCCTTACCCGTCCGGTTGATAGAATTTCCTGTTGGAAATTTCGACGTTATCTTAGACATGGACTGGCTGAAAGACAGTCATGCGACAATAGATTGTCGTAGAGGGAGTGTATCTTTTGATATTCCAGGCATGAAGCGGTTCACCTTAGTCAGATCAGAGGCAACTCAACAAGAACAGGGAGTAATAACGGCAATGGAGGAAGTTCAGATCCCGAAGGTAGTTGAAGAATTTCTAGACATATTTCCTGAAGAACTTCCAGGGCTACCACCGATTAGAGATATTGAGTTCAGTATAGAATTGGCACCAGGAACTAAACCGATATCAGATCGAGTTTACAGAATAGCGGATTCAGAGCAGGCCAAGGTATATCAGCATATAGAGGAACTGAAGGAGAAGAAGTTCATCCAAGCTAGCGTATCACCATGGGCAGCACCAGTGGTACTTGTGGGAAAGAAGGATGGGTCATCCAGATTGTGCATTGACTACAGGAAGCTTAACACGGCAACAGTGAAGAACAAGTACCCATTACCCAGGATCGACGACTTATTTGATCAGTTGAGCAAAGCTAGAGTTTTCTCCAAGATAGACCTTCGTTCAGGGTACCATCAGGTGAGGGTTCGGGAGGAAGATATTCCCAAGACAGCATTCAGGTCGAAGTATGGGCATTATGAATTCTTAGTAATGCCGTTTGGTTTGACCAATGCTCCAGCAATATTCATGGATTTGATGAATCGCATCTTTATGCCATACTTAGACCAGTTTGTCGTTGTATTTCTTGACGACATTCTCGTATACTCTGCTAGTGAAAAGGAGCATGAAGACCACCTCAGAAAAGTGTTACAGGTTCTGAGAGAGAACCAGTTGTATGCCAAGCTCAGCAAGTGTGAGTTTTGGTCGGATCATATTTCATTTTTGGGTCACATCATATCAGGAACTGGAGTAGCAGTAGATCCCAAGAAGGTAGAAGCAGTAGAAAGTTGGCCAGTGCCCAAGACCGTAGCAGATGTGCGGAGTTTCTTGGGATTGGCAGGATATTACAGAAGGTTTGTGTCAGACTTTGCAAGGCTTTCAACACCCATGACCCGCTTGACCCGGAAGGATGTACCATTCGTTTGGTCGACAGAATGTCAGGCATCATTCGAGACTTTGAAGCAGAAGTTGATATCAGCACCTATTCTTACATTGCCAGGACCCGGAGGTTTTACAGTATATTGCGATGCGTCAGGTAAAGGACTTGGATGTGTCCTTATACAACATGGGAAGGTGATAGCGTATGCATCTAGGCAGCTTCGGGACCACGAAAAGAATTACCCAACTCATGATTTGGAGTTAGCGGCAGTAGTGTTTGCTCTGAAGTTATGGAGGCATTACTTATATGGTGACCGAGTGGACATGTACACAGACCATAAAAGTCTGAAGTACATCTTTACTCAGAAGGAACTAAACATGAGGCAGAGAAGATGGTTGGAGTTGATTAAGGATTATGACGTAGAGCTTCAGTATCATCCAGGCAAGGCTAATGTAGTAGCAGACGCTCTTAGCAGGAGAGGCGGCGCATTTATGTTGACAACACAGAGGCATATCTTAGAAGACCTTCAGGAGATGGGTATCGAAGTTATACTTCCTAGTGATGTAGGAGTTCTAACAAGTCTGCAAGTTCAATCCGACTTGGTAGGCAGGATCAAGGCAGCTCAGGTACAAGACCCAAGGATTCAGAAGCTTAGGGCAGAATGTGAGTCAGGACTCAGGAAGGAGATGAGAATTCATGAAGATGGTACACTTAGGTTTGGATCACGTCTATATGTGCCTAGTGGAGATATCAGACAGGAGGTTATGGCAGAAGCTCACAGTTCTCAGTATTCTATTCATCCTGGAGGGACCAAGATGTACCAAGATATCAAGCAGCATTTCTGGTAGAACGGGATGAAGAGGGAGATAGCTAGATTTGTTTTCCGTTGCTTGGTATGTCAGCAAGTGAAGGCAGAACAGCAGAGGCCAGCTGGGTTATTGCAACCGCTTCCTATTCCGAAATGGAAATGGGAGCATATTACAATGGACTTTGTGACCGATTTACCGAGATCACCAAGTGATAAGGACGCTATTTGGGTAATAGTGGACCGACTTACGAAGGTAGCACACTTTCTTCCTTTCAGAGTAGGGCAATCTACAGAAAAGTTGGCAGAATTATATATGCAACAGATAGTCAGACAGCATGGAGTCCCTGTCAGTATTGTGTCGGATCGAGATACCCGTTTTACATCACATTTCTGGAAGAGCTTACATCATAGTCTGGGTACCAAGTTAAGATTTAGCACGGCTTACCATCCGCAGACAGATGGGCAATCAGAAAGAACGATTCAGACTTTAGAAGACATGTTACGAGCTTGCACTCTGGATTTTGGACGGTCTTGGGAGAGTCACCTACACTTAGTCGAGTTCTCATACAATAATAGTTATCAAGCCAGTATTCAGATGGCACCATTTGAAGCACTATATGGTAAGAAGTACAGGTCACCGCTTGCATGGGATGATATCGAAGAGAGGAAGATGTTAGGCCCAGAAATGATTGTTCAGGCGGTTGAAGTGATTAAGGGAATTAGAGAGCGACTTCGAGTTGCGCAGGACCGGCATCGTCATTGGGCGGACCAGTATCGTAGGTCGTTAGAGTTCTCTGTTGGAGACCATGTATTCTTGCGGATCTCACCTACTCGTGGGGTCATTAGATTTGGCGTTCGCGGGAAATTGAGTCCGCGGTACGTGGGCCCATTTGTTATCCTTGATCGGGTAGGCGATGTTGCTTATCGTTTATCCCTCCCACCTTCGTTACGAGAGGTGCATGACGTGTTTCATGTATCTCAATTACGTAGGTATGTATCGGACCCAAGCCATGTCCTCGATCATTCGGAGCTGGTTGTTGGTACCAACCTGTCTTACGAGGAACAGCCCGTGTCCATTTTGGACCAAAGAGAGAAGATACTTAAGAACCGAAGAATTAGTCTTGTCCGTGTTGCTTGGGGTCATCACTCCTTGGGAGAGTCAACGTGGGAACGTGAGGATGATATCCGATTACGGTATCCACACCTGTTTGACTCACAAGGTATATCTCTTTCTGTATACCTTGATTGTCCTGATTCTTCATGCTTATCACCTTATGGGTAGAGCTACTTGATATCGTGGATTGATGAATTTACATATATAATACTTGCTCTTGACATGGTAAAATGATTGCTTGCTCACTAGAATTGCTTGTATTAGTTCAGCTCCGGTATTTCTACCTGCTTGGATTTGAAATTCCGAGGACGGAATTTTTCTAAGGTGGGTAGAGATGTCACTCCCCGTTCCCGAAATGCGTATTTTTATACATGTATAACTCATATATATTTATTTAGTATTTATCATGTATTATCCTGTATTTAAATTCCTTTAATTTTATGTTAATTAATTATCTGCATTTTATTTCTTGCAATTTTATTCCTGCATTTTATTTCCTGCAATTTTATTCCTGTATTTTATCTCTGCATTTTATTTTCTGCTTTTAACCTCTCTGCTTTGCTTTCGGGTTGCCTTGGTTGGATCCGAACAAACCCGACCCAATAACCCCACCTACCACCACCCTTCCTATTTAAAGCCCCCATCTCTTTCTCTCTCCTCATAACTCTCCTTCACCATTACTTCTTCTTCTTCCTCATCACTTCTCCACCGACTAGCAGTAGCAGTAGGCAAGTACATCTTGCTTCTTGCTTTCCACTTGGAGAACCATTTTTATGGTTCATTTGTCTTCCTCTCACGATCCTGAGAGAGTTTAGTACTTGGTATTTTTGATTTCGTTGGCTTGTTTCTTCCAGATCTAAGTGTTTGTGTTCTCGGTTGTTCATGGATTTTGATCTCCCAACTTAGCGTGAGTTTTTAGTCACGCACACGTTCTTACGTGCGTGCGTGAATTTTAGTCACGCTCATGTTCTTACATGTCAGCGTGAATTTTGAGTCACGCTCATGTTCTTACATGTCAGCGTGAATTTTTAGTCACGCTCACGTTCTTACGTGCCAGCGTGAATTTTCAGTCACGCACACGTTCTTACGTGTCTGCGTAAATTTTAGTCACGTACATGTCTTTACGTGTCTGCGTAAATTTTAGTCACGCACACGTCTTTACATGTCTGCGTGAATTTTGAGTTACGCTCACGTTCTTGCAAGAGTGCGTGAATTTTTAGTCACGCACCCGTTCTTGCAAGAGTGCGTGAATTTTTAGTCACGCACCCGTTCTTGCATGAGTGCGTGAATTTTTAGTCACGCACACATTCTTACGTGCGTGCGTGAATTTTTAGTCACGCACACGTTCTTGCGTGTCAGCGTGACATTTTAGTTACGCACACGTCTTGCGTGTGTGCGTGGATTTCTTATCATTTTCCACGCTCACTTTCCACGCTCACTTTTCACGCTCACGCTGTGCGTGCGTGAGTTACTTTTCATGCTCACGTTATGAGTGCGTGTATTTCCCTTCACGCTCACGCAGTGCGTGCCAACGTGAACCATTTTTCACGCTTACTCCTGCTAGACTTAGCATAGACTTGTTGGCGTGACTTGTTGGTCTTAGCATAGACTTGTTGGCGTGACTTCCTGACCTGGGTGTTTTTATTTGTTCTATAACTTATTCATTTAATGGTGGCATGATAATTCTTCTATTATATCCTTACGCCTTTTGGCATGAACTTGATAAAATCATGATATGTTAATATTGTTAATACAGATTGTTATGTGGAATGCGCCTTGTGTCTTGATTGGTTTATGGATACCCAGTATGACTAGAACTTACTCTGAGGAGTTATAGGCTCGACCCCATGTAATACTAATTGACTTTCATGCCTTTCACCATTGATGATAATGGTTATCTTGACTAAAATTGATCATGCGTTCCTAGTTGGAACTAAGAGACTGGCTAGTCGTCTTATTGAATTGAATGAATGAGACACGTTCATGTAATGAACTATTGTACTCGATTAGCCGATCCCGAATATTGGCATACAGGCACCTGCAGGCTTCAAAATTATTTATTTATTTAGTTATTTATTTATCTTACAAAAACAGCATGTGTACTTTATGGTCAAGGCATGATTATTCCGTGGTTAGATTTGATTGTTGCATTACGCTATGTAAGACCTACAACCTAGCCGCACGGGTATTGTTGTAGAGTTGCGCATATCGTACCCCGTACAAAAGTACTCATTTGAATGACCATGATCCACGGCATGGGACTTCACTCAACGTAGAGACTATTAAGTTAAATAAAATAATGATTGTATGGAGAGAATGGATTCCCGAGTTCTTACATGGCAGCCCCCTTGGGACTAGTAGTACCCGACGGGCCGGCTGGTTTCCACAGATACTGTAAATCTGTCACACGGGCAGGGAACGGTATCTGCTTATATTATTAAATTGTATATGCTATATTAACGGCGGGCGTCCCGCTGGGACTCGTCTAATTACATGATTGGCACAATTGATTGACTGGATAGACTAGCCTTGCTCGTACATAGTAAGAACTGAGGAATCCCTATTTGCATAATTCCAGGATAACTTGGGACTCACAATAGCAAGCCGTAGTAGTTGATTGGCCGTTCAAGATGATTGTTTGTGTACTGTACCTACTCTGTTGCCTAACTGAGATGATCAGAATGTCAGGACGTGACGGGCCAACTTCTGTCCTTGTTTGGTTGGGAGGTTGGTTCGAAGTGTCGTGATGTTATGTGAATCTTAGTGGAAAGCAGAGATCTATTATTATATTCTCTTATTTACTGGTTTAATCCTTCATATCGTCTTTCCTTGTGGTACTTGCTATTAGAGGTCTAACCTCTCTGGTTTTGCATAGCCAGATTTAGAGCCGGTCTCCGAGGATCCAGCTTACTTCTACCTCCAAGATGGTCAATACTAGAGGAATGATCGCAGGAGGACTCGAGTGGGTTCCTTACTTCATCGCTCGTTTTATCATTTACTTCATACTTAGCCGTTTGGCACCGACATGTTAGTCAGATTGTCTTGCACTTACTTTTACATAATTGTAATTAAGTCAGACTACAGCTGATAACAATTGTGTATATATTGCTATACCATCTGGCTATGTTTTGTGAAGCCAGATCTCATGAGCATTTTGACTAAGCGTTTGGGACGCCTTACTGCTTTATCTTACATGTTCTCTATTTTTGCTTCTTGTTTGAATGATTGAGACAATAGATGTGAAGTGACCATAGTAAGACTTTCATGTAGTATGCACCCCCTCGTTTGGTTAGACAGCATTGATCGTATTATACGGTATTCTTCTACCCGTAATACGTAGCTGGCTAAGTCATTCCCCCGCTCTCCAGTATTCTGGTTCTGGGGCGTGACAGTGAGATATGTGATACACAGATGCACATTGGTGTATGTAAGCATATATGGAGAGGTAGTTAGATGTCTTCATAGATGTAGAGTGAAAAAGGGACTTTGCCCTGCAGTGTAGATGAACCTTGTGCACATGTGTTCAGGATGTGTGAAGCAGCCAGTAGCTGCTGTTAGGTGTGCACATGTGCAGTGTGCATTAAAAGGGAGAGAAAGTATGTTGCACAGCAGCAGTAGGACAGGGATACACAATTGTACTTGCCCACAAGTAGTTCTTGTGACTTGGTCAGTTAGCATGTGCTTTGGTGGCATCAAGTAAGGGAATTACTGGTGTTAGCAGTGAGTAGGTGACACCACAACAGGTGTTTGACCAGCCTTAGGCCAGTGCACAATTATGCACTTGGCACAGGTGCCTGTACAGGCAGGGTATAACCCTAATTTTAACAAAAGAACCCTAATTCTAACAAAAGAACCCTTATTTTAACAAAAGAACCCTAATTTCGACCAGGTCCCTGTACAGGTGCCTGTATAGTTGAACAGGAAGAACCCTAATAACAAAATAGCTCTAATTTCGTAATGAAAATAAAAGTTTCAAAGCCTAAATTGAAGAATCGAAGAAGATGATCCCTAAACACACTTCGTGCAAATAATTTCGGTGCATGCGGAACCCTAAATTCAGTTCGTGCTCTTCATTTAGGGTTTTCAGAATTAAATGAAAAGAATAAAACCCTAACGAAGTGTGTTTCGGTGCATGCAGAACCCTAAATTCAGTTCGTGCTCTTCATTTAGGGTTTTCAGAATGAAATGAAAAGAATAAAACCCTAAACTCATTATTCGACAAAAAATAAGAAGAAGAAGAAGATAGAGAGAGGAGGGGGAGAAGAGAGGTACCCATCTGCGATTCGTCGATCGTCGCCTCTCCTCGTCTTCGGCCGATCGTCGTCGCCTCTCCTCGTTTTCAGTAGATCGTCGTCGCCCCTTCCTCGTCTTCAGCACGTTCGTCGGTCCTGGGAAGAAGAAGAGATACAGAGAGAGAGAGAGAGAGTTGGAGAGGGCGGGAATTGAGCCACTTCCCCGACCCCACCCCTTATTTGTTGAGTGTACACGTGGACTGCACACGTGTACACTCAGTTACTGAGTTGGGAAGCCATGTCGGCATTTCTGTTAGGCAATTGACGGAAATTGGCTACAGGGACTGTAATGCACCATAATTAGAACGTGTGTTACTTTTAAGTAAGGAATAATAGAATAGGTACTGTGTTGTTAATTGGGTGATACTTAGAGTACCACCAAAGCAATTGAGCCCATGTATATGTATGCTATCTTTTGAGTCTTTCACTGTTTAGTTTGAATGTGTAACTTGGATGAAAGTATGAAACTTCTGAGAATAAAATACTTCATATCCTCCGATATATTTCATTCAGAGTTGCATCCAAAGATTGAGGAAAATGAGTGGAGATTGGAATTATTGTTATGATTTGTGGATAAATTCAAATAATGGATGCCCTTATCTCTATCTACAACAACTCTTATCTTATTTTCTCTATATATATTCTTAATAAAAGAAGTCCTCTGGCTATTCTAATCGGTTACAAATATTCTCTCTCTCTTCTATTTTTATAATACGTTATCAGCACAAATGCTTGAGAAGTTCCAGGTCAATATGCACATGAGAAGTAATTTTCACTTTTTGAACCTAAACTCATATACAACCAATAATGATCAACATGAGGTTTTTGTGTAGTTTGTTTGTTTGGTTTTACATCCTTCCTTGATCAGCATGATTGTTATTTAGAAAAAATTGTCTTAATTGCACTTTGCTACCCACAACTATTCCGCTTTTTCAACTTGATACCCTAAACTTTTTTTTGTAACAAGTTGATACCTCAACTATTATTTTTTTTTCAACTTGATACCTAATTTTTTAAAAAATCCCAAAATGTCCTTATCCCTTCCCTCTTCCCTTCTCCCCTCCCCCCCTCCCCTCCTACGGCCACCCCCACCCTCCCGCTCCGCCTCCCCTCCGGCCACCCCCCTCTCCCACGTTCGGCCAAACCCCTCTCCCGCTTCCGGCGCCACCGTGGCGGCGGCGGCTGCTGCTGCCGCGGTGGCCGGCGGCGGTGGGGGTAGGGGGGTTGGCCGGACGCGGGAGAGGGGGGTGGCCGGAAGGGAGGCGGAGCGGGAGGGAGGGGGTAGCCGGAGTGAGGGAGGGGGGGTTGGGGGGAGGAGGGGTAATTTTAAGGTTTGAGCAGGGGTATTTTCGTCCCAAAATTTCTTTGGGTATCAACTTGTTACAAAAAAAGTTTAGGGTATCAAGTTGAAAAAAAAGGAATAGTTGAGGGTAGCAAAATGCAATTAAGCCGAAAAAATTATAAGATCTTGATGTAATGATGTCAATTGCCGCAAAGATATCATGTCTCAATATCCAAATATATATATTTTTTGATTGTTTCTAGTATTTTTTAATATATTTTTTATTTAAATATGTCAATTGTCATAATGATATCATGTCTATATACTTCTTTTACTGGAATCAACAAAGGTACAGTTGTCTTCTAGTGTATATTTGTCGACTATTCCATAATTTAGTAATAGATTCTCTTGAAGGATACAACGTAGGCTTTAGTTTGTCGAGTACTATATTGCTTCTTGGATTCTCATATCAATGTTCCTTTTTTCTATTACTTTGTATATAGAATAGTTATCTTAGCGCATCTCCAACTCTATTGTGAGTTTGAAAAAAATGATTGCCATGAATGACAAGTATTTTTTTTCAAAAGTACTTTTCCAATGCAAATATGAAATAAATTGTGAAGTTGACATGGCAATAATATGACAAGGAGAATGTCAAGTTGGTTGTCTAGATCTAGACAATGCACTTCACAATGACTTTATGTCCACATCATCAATTATGAATAAAAATATATATATAGAAAAGAAGAAGTGAAAAAGTTGTCTTGGAAGTTGAAAAAAAAGTAATTTTATTGTCTTCTCAAACTTTTGCATTGGAGAACATATTTTTATCTCATTGTCTTGTGTGAATGTCATCTTGCCACATAGGAAAGACATTGTCTTATGTCTTATGCCACATAGGATTCACAACACAAAACAAGACAATAGGGTTGGAAATGCTCTTATATATAATAAATGGCATATTATTTAAATTGTAAAATTATATATATTTGAATTAATTTTTGTATGTTCCGATAAGAGCATCTCCAACCCTATTGTGACTTTGGAAAAAAGTTGTTGCCACATAGGAATGACAAAATTTTATTCAAAAGTTCTTCTCCAATGCAATTGTCAAGTCAATTGTGAAGCTTATGTGGCAAAAATTAAAGAAGACATTGTGAAGTTGATTGTCTTGTTCTAGACAATGCACTTGACAATGTCTTCTCTTCCATGTCATCAATTATGAATAAAAAAATATTAGAAAAAAGAAAGAAGATGAGTAGTTGTCTTAAAAGTTGCATTGGAAGTTGGAAAAAATATTTTTTATTGTCTTCTCAATACTTTTGCATTGGAGAGAGTTTTTCTATCTCATTGTCTTTTGAGATATAATTTTGCCACATAAACAAGACATTGTCTTGTGGCTCATGCCACATAGGAGCCACCTAAGACTCACAACATCTAACAAGACAATAGGGTTGGAGATGCTCTAATGTTATAGGTTCTGATAAGATTTCGCTAATTGACATTTATCGGAATATAAAATTTCAAAATTAGTTTCGACAAATATTTTTTATTTGGAAAGAGAATGTATAGAACTATCAACCAGTTTTTTTGTTGTGCAATATCATCAATAACAGGAAGGCTGGCAAACTTATAGTCTGGCCCAATATAAGGCTTGTTATCTATATTAACACTTACCCATTCACATTCATTAGCATCAAAGAGAACTTTACAATGGATCATGCACTAACTTCAGAGAATACTTCTCATGTTACACCACATTTTCTTATGCAGAACATTCACAAATACAAACTAATGCACATTATAAACATTTAGTAACTAAATATTCTCTAATGAGGTTGCTTTTTAGATTAAGGACCATGCCCTTATTCCTTTGGCCAAATGTTAGTCCATCTGAAATCATCCTTCAAACTTTGGGGAGAAGGTGTCGACAATGTCAATAAGTTATATCATGGTTTTGCTAAGCAGAAAGAATGTGTTGACATAATTTTATCGCATTTTCCACTTGTTATATTTTCTTTCTATGAATAAGGTGTGATTCTTTTGAAATAAAGTACTATTTCTTTATAAAAATTGCATATATGAAATGCATGAAGATACAAATTGCTTCAACCCCAAATGGGTGCATGCATGACAGGTATTGTGTTGTATGTCCAGAGAAAACCAGTCGTTCACGTACTAACATTTGTAGGTCGTAGCGGGATACTAGCCCTCGAAAGGCCAAAAGTGAAAATCACCAACTTGAATGTTGGTATTTCAATAATATAGATGCATGTGTTGGATATTTCTTCAATTTTCTTCACTTAAAATCTGCAAACAAAATAAATTACGTAAATGTTACCGACCTCCGGGGAAGTCGCGCACGTAGCACTGCCCTAAGAGTTAGCTCCGGTCTATGTGCAGACCGTATCCGAACGCTCCTAGTGGTAAAATCTCCGCTCCACCGGAATCTCCTTGCCGCACACGACTTGGAGAGAGTGACCCCGACTTAGCTCTGCCCAGAGCAACGAAGAAGAACAGCGGTAATACGAAGGAGGCGAGAATTTCGAGAAGAAGAATTTCTGTGTCGAGAAGAAGGAGATGGGATCAGTATATATAGGCTGTTGGGTAATTACACCAACGGACAGAAATTAAAGAGGATTTAATTCGGGTGTTTAAGAAAACAATTATGTTAAACGTTGTAAAACGTTTACAGCACATGGTTCATTGAACCTGGACGGATATCAAGATCCAACCGTTACATAATTTAAAAGGAATAGTAACGGTCAGAATTTTTAATAGGAGCAAAAATATTTTTGGGTCTCAGCCCGAACCCGAAGAGAAAATCGAATCGGCATTCGGCGCCTGCATATGTGGGCACGTACCCGCACTCGTTACGCACGCCGAACCGAACAGAGCCGAGCCGGGCCGGACGGCGGCGGCGGCGCGCGCGTGTGGCCCATGGAGCTCCCACACACAACTTTTAATGAAGCAAAAGGAGAAAAGGTAATATAAACAAAGTAGAGGGACTCCCACTATCCGATGTGGGACTAAAGAGCTGAGTTGAGCTTTTGATTCAAAGCTTCAGCTAACAATCCCCCCCCCCCCCCAAAGCTCAAGTTCCAAGATAATATAAAGAAGGAGAATAAGACAAGAGTAAGAAGTTTCTGGGCAGTTGTATACTATGCATAAATGAGATGGATTACATCCTTGAATCTCACGTAATGACTATTCTCTTTGTCTGAAGAAGAGCTTGATGGACTACGCCTTGAATCAGTCTTCTTGAACCAGACTCGAAAAATAGCACACATAGTACGCTAGAGGTACTTGGGTCTATCGGGTGGCGCGTTTGGTTGGTCATGCGCACTTTTACACATTCATGAGAGTTGTCTAGGATCGCCTTGTCCTATAGTCGCGGCCCTCACGACCTCTCATATAGGTAAGTCCTTAAGGGTTGGTGATAGGAATCAACCCTGCATATCATGCTTGGACTTATTAAGAGTTTAAACTCAACTTATCCATATCACAAAAGGAACACTGTCACCATAGGAATGGGGTATGAATGTACACATGTACAGCCTCTTGGGCTTTTATTTTAAAGAGAATTTAATCTCAGGTCAGTGTTCCATAATAGTCACCTAGTCCAGCTTATTTTTACCCATTGAACCGGCTTCTTGGGATCTCCAGTCAGACTCGGTTGGGTTGCCACTGCTGGTGACTATACTATGGGCTTAACCCCATCCCCCTCTATGATTCTAGGATCAGTCCTAGACAGACCCTTCGTCAAGTGGTCTGCAAGGTTCTTTTCTGACTTTATATAGTCAAGAACCACATATTTGTCCAATAGGCTCTTTATTGACTTGAAGCGCAGCTGTAGGTGCTTGTTCATCTTAGCATTCACAGAATCATGCTTTAGTAGTTCTATAACAGATTTATTATCACAGTTTATAGAAATTGCAGGAATAGGATGAACAGAAACAGGTATATGCATAATAAGATTTCTCAGCCATTCAGCTTCTGTACATGTAGTATCCAAAGCTATCATTTCAGAGTCCATTGAACTTCTGGCTATGATAGTTTGTTTACATGATCCCCAGGAGATTGCAGCTCATGCTAGGGTAAAAACATATCCAGTAGTGAATTTTACATCATGTGAATCAGTTATCCAATTTGTATCGGAGTAACCTTCTATGATATCAGGGTGTCTAGAATAATGAAGTTTATAATCTAGAGTACCCTTAAGATATATAAATACTCTGTCTAATGCAGTCCATTGTGTCTAATTTGGGTTACTAGTATATCTACTTAGTCTCCCAATAGCAAATGCAATATCAGGTCTAGTTTGTTATGTACATAAGGGACCCAATCATTTGTGAATATCTATGTTGTTCTATAGGTAATCCTTCATTCTTCTTGATAACAACATTGTTGTCATAAGGGGTAAGGGCAGGTTTCTTGTCAAAATACTCAAACTTCCTTAGCATTTTCTCAATTGAATGTGCTAAGGATAGAGTATAGCCTATTTCCTTTTTGACACTTGCATTCCTAGGATCAGGTTTGCTTCACCTAGGTCTTTCATATCAAACTGGTTAGATAAATAATTCTTAGTATTATTTATCAATTCTAGTGACGATCCTAAAATAAGGATATCATCAACATACAAGCATAAGATAATACAGCTTTTATTTGTATTTTTGGAATACAAACACTTATCATATTCATTTGGCACAAAACCAAATTCTATAATGACTTTATCAAATTTGTTGTGCCATTACTTGGGAGCTTGCTTTAGGCCATAAAGAGATTTTACTAATCTGTAAATCTTTTTTTTCTTGACCTTTAGCAATAAAACCTTTAGGTTACTCCATATATATCTCTTCTTCTAAATCTCCATTTAGAAATGTTGTCTTTACATCCATTTGATGGATCAGCATATCATGAATGGATGCTAAAGCTAGAAGGATTCTAATAGAAGATATTCTAGCTACAGGAGAGTAGGTATTAAAATAATCTAATCCTTTCTTCTGGGTAAATTCTTTGGCCACTAATCTAGCCTTATATTTTTCTATGGTACCATCGGCTCTAAGTTTCTTCTTAAAGATCCACTTACAACCTATTGGTTTGTTGCCTAAAGGAAGGTCTGCTAAAAACCAAGTATTGTTCTCCATGATGGAGTTGTACTTATTGTTAATAGCTTCTTTCCAGAAAGGGGCATCAGGAGAGGATATGGCTTCTTCATAAGTTGAGGGATCACCCTCTATCAAAAATGTGAAGAATCCTTCTCCTAAATTCTTTTCAATCCTTTCTCTTTTATTCCTTCTAGCTGTCACGACCCACACCCTAGAGTAAGGGCACGAGAAGTGGGTACGTCCAGCCTACGCCGCAGTGTCGACGGTAGAACGCTGTCCTAGGTCACAACATCTAACAATATAAAGCTAAACAGTTTATACTCCCCGAATGGGGGTGATATAGCAGATACAGTCTCAATCACATCTAAGGTCAAGCATAATGGAAGATAGATAAAACATGAAATCCAAAAGGGATACAACAGATAGAAGTCTAAGTGTCTAAGATACACAACCCAAAAATACATCTCAAAGCTCAAATACAGTAATCCATAAATACAACTCAAGACAACTGAAAATAAACTATGAGCAAAACCCTAGCTATCTATACAACCTCTACTGTGTCTCCTCTAGGCTAGCAGGCAACCTCCAGGCTATCTGTAAAATTTATCAATAGGTCCAGTCAGGACATGAGCGAGCACAATACATCTCAACAAGTCATAGCAGGAAAGGAAATGTAATCATTCTAGAGAATAAAATACAAGATCTGAAGAATAGCATAATATAAGAGAGAGACTGTAAGTAAATATCTATGATACATATAAAGAGAGACAGTGCTAGTGATTCAGAGTACTGGATAAACATGTGAATGGCTAAGGACTGATTCATGATTACACTACTTGGAATTGATTCATGATTACACTACTTGGATTTATTCACATGTTCATTTATACTCCCCCATCCCCAATCAATACACAAAGATCCATTCAAGTTACGTTAAGATTCATGATTATACTACGTTGCCCATAAAGGGTGATTCATGAATTGATTCGTGAATGCTCGGTGATCATGTGAGTATATGAGTCACTAGCTGATTCCCGAAGATTTATGATAATAGAAGCATAAGATACGTGATGTAAGTGAAACACACTGGACAAAAGTATCTGATGTTCCCGAGAAGGATAACATCTCATGAAGGGATCCATATAGTACTAATCCGTGTTACCAACGTGTAAGCATCAAGTAAGATAATCTAAAGCAGGAAATATAATCCTAAACAAGATATGAAATGATCAGAGAATGTACTCGCCTGATAACTGAATGTCCGAAGAGGGTGTACTGCCTGAGGAGAGGTATCTGTCTCCTAATCAGAGCAACACAAGTTATAATATGTCTAAAATAAGGAAATAGACTGCTACAATGCATCTACATGCTGTCTAGGTCAAACTAGGCTAAAGTCAACACTTGGTTAACTCTAGTCAACTAGACTAGTCAAACTAGGTCAACTAGGTCAAACCTAAACCAAACAAGTCTATACTAGTCTAACTAGTCTATTCTAGGCCTAATCAAGACTAAACAAGTCTAACTAAACTCTTACTAGGCAAATAGACACACCATAGGCTAAGAGCCCTAGGCTATAGGCTATATCATGTCTAAGCCAAACCAGAAACACATATACACATAACAATATATATATATATCTAATATATTGTAGTACACTCATAATATATAGGCTACCTATATGTACAACCCACACATATATATATATATATATATATATATATATATATATATATATATATGCATCACTATTCACATATTCATATACATAGATATATATAGGAAAGCTATATATATATATTTTTTTTTTTTTTTTCATACATATATATATATAGAGAGAGAAAGAGAGGTAAAAGAGTAAGTGAGTATGTGTGTATTTGGCATGTGTGCGAAAGGATATGTGTTAATGTTCTAAAATTTAGCGATAGGTAGGTGTATGTGACATGGGATACATGATGTCAAAGGGTGTATGAATGCATGTGTGTAAAAGGTTATAGGTTAACTCAGTTTATAGAAATACATACATACATACTTACCTTGTATACATGCATACATACATATCATGTATATTACATTTACATGATACATACATGTATACTTGTATTATATTATACTTACATTCATGCATATTAGATACTTGTATTTATATTAACATATTGCAAACATTTATTTCATTCATGCATCTATGCATTACCTACATATTTTATACATATGCATACATTGTA
Source organism: Iris pallida (assembly GCA_029216955.1). NCBI lineage: Eukaryota > Viridiplantae > Streptophyta > Magnoliopsida > Asparagales > Iridaceae > Iris > Iris pallida. The sequence goes on along the minus strand of JANAVB010036819.1, from coordinate 5,857,550 downwards.
TATTCATATCATTTCATACATTAACATAGAGACATACAAACATGCACACATCATATATTTCATACCTTGTATTACCTTACATATCATGTTATATATTATCATTCATTCTTTTCATATATTACATTATCTTTAAGTTGAATACATCATATATGGATACAATACATTATCTTGCATGCTTGCATTCATATATTACATTCTATATTACCTATATACATGTATTTCCTCCATTTATTCATGCTTGCATCATATACTCTACATTACCATACATGTTATTATTATATATTGCATTACAATATTTATACATTATGCATTCATATCTATCATTACATATATATCTTCATGCATACATTGTATATCATTCTTTCATTCATGCATTGCTTATATGCATTATATTAATTGCATTCCTATATGCTTGCATTCAACCATATATATACATTAATGTAAAAAGAATATATATCATATATATATCATTTCATTCATCTAATATATCATGCATTACATACTCTATATTCATTTAATATCCATACTACATAGGCTCATAGGTTACACAAAATGCATATATCGTATAGTCACTCTTCTACTTAAAATTAATACTGTACCAATTGGGCATTCACTAAATTTTAGGATTAAAGTATGTCGTAGCCCTTCGTTTTAGCTTTTCGAAACTTCAAACGGATCGCATTTTCGTGTCCGGAAGCTCCCGAAATCGCAAAAATACCGAAACACGTTCGTCTTTCGTACAGCTGACACTCAAATAATTCTACAGAAAGTTACAGAAAGAATTTGGCTTATTAAAATATATATTTGGAAAGCTAACTTCGATACAGTTCTTTTAAAAAAAACGGGAGATAAATTGGATTTATAAGCTAAAAGTTATGATATTTCTAAGTTGCTTTGGTTAATAAAAACGTGGATGAATATTATGACGAATTTGAGTTATTTTGAACAAAAGAACACATATAGGCCAAGATACTTGGATACAAACATAGGTATCCAAATGAAACTCATTCTAACCATCCTAACAAAGATCAATCCACTCTCTAACCATTCTAAAACTGAATTTAAATATCTATTTAAACTATTATCATACATACATACACATGGGGTGTCCTAATTTGGGATCTATCAAGTAGGACACAAGACACATATCTAAAATCCTCAAGAGAGCTCCAAATGGCCTCAAATTTGAATCTAAATGGGACACATACATGAGGATGGATCCTACGGATTCAAAACTAATTTATATGCAAAGAAAATCAATTTAGAGGATGGGTTTTACCTATTGGGAGTGGAATCCCAATGAAATCCTTTAGGACACGGCTCCGATACGAAGATCCCTCAAAGTGGATACTCCTCCTTGCACTCTTCTTCCAATCATTGGTAGCACCCTTCCCTTGGAGAATGAGAATGATTGAGGGAAGGTTTGGTGAAGGAATGATTTGATTTGGAGATCAAATTAATGGGAAGGCTCTCTAAAATTAGGGAAGAACAAAAGAAAAATAAAAGAGGCAAGATTGTAATGAATGAAATGAATCATTCTCTCCTAAAGGTGGCTGCCATAAAGAGTCCATTAGGGCTAATGGGAAATGTCCCAATTGCCCCTCTCTAGTCTCATATGGTTAAGTCTAGACTAGGTTCAAGTTTGGGGTCAAAATGATCTAGTTTTGAGTCTCTAACTTAACCATTCTAACATGATAAAAATTAGTTTAATTAACTAAGTTAATGTTGGGTCTTGTGAGCCATGCTTAACTTAATATTGGGTCCCATCTAGAGTTCAAGCTACCCAGGTCACAATACAAGTCGGAACGAGACGAAACTCAAATCCGACTAAACAAATCCAATAAAAACAATATTAAAAATATAAAATTTTCCCAAAATATTAAAATATAAAAAATGACCAAAATAATAATACATCAATTTAAATATTATTAAAATAATCTAAAATTTACCAATTAATCAAAATCCTAAATAATTCAAAAGTCACAAAATGACCAAAATATCCTTAGCCTAAAAAAGTTGTAAATAGTCATTCTAATCATGTGGTTAGGTCTCCATGGTCATGGTTAGTCTCTAGGCTCAACAGTTCTAGAGTTCACTAGCTAACACAAAATAATATTAAAAATATAAAATTTTCCTAAAATATTAAAATATGAAAAATGACCAAAATTATAATTCACCAATTTTAAATAGTATTAAATTAATTAAAAATTCTCATAAATCATAAATCTTATTATTAAATAATAAACTTTTACAAAAGTTCAAAATTACCCTCATTTTAGAAAAGTGGGTGTTACACTAGGTTCTATGACTTGTTCAGGTTGAGAACTAGATATTTGATCATGAGAACTAGTAGATGGAGTAAGAGAAGGATTAGAGGAAGATGAAGGAGTTTTATCCTTGAAGGAAAAAATGTTCTCAAAGTAAACTGCATCTCTAGCTTCAATAATTGTGTTATTAGATATTTCATTTACTTCAGAATGGGTTACAAGAAATCTATTGGCATTGCTATCTAGGGCATATCCTATGAATACAGCATCTACAGTCTTTGGTCCTATCTTCCTTTTTTTGGGTTCAGGAATTCCTACCTTAGCTAGACATCCCCAAACTTTAAGATAGTTGATCCTAGGAGTCCGACCTTTCCATAACTCATATGGAATTTTATCATTAGTCTTACTGGGTATCCTATTAAGAATATAACAGGCTGACAATAAGGCTTCTCCCCAAAGATTATCAGGAGCACCTGAGCTGAGAAGCATGGCATTGACCATGTCTAACAGAGTGCGATTCTTTCTTTTAGCAACTCCGTTGGACTGTGGTGAATAAGGAGCAGTTACCTCAGGAATAATTCTATATTTTTCACAGAAGTTAGTCATATCATTTGAGGTGTACTCTCCACCACGATCTGATCAAAGGATCTTAATCTTTCTATCTAGCTGGTTCTCAGCTTCAGATTTATAGACCTTGAATCTGTCTAGAACTTCATCTTTGGTATTAAGGAGGTAGGTGTAATAATACTTTGAATGGTCATCTATAAAAGTAACAAAGTATTTCCTACCACCTCGGGTCAAAACCCTATTGGAATCACAAACATCACTATGGATAAGTTCTAGGAGTTCAGAATCCCTATAGACAGATTTGAAAGGCAATCTAGTGTGTTTGGCTTGAACACAAATCTCACATTTGTGTTCATCATCTATAGGAGTCTTAGGAATAAGATCTAAGTTCATCATCCTTTTGATAGATCCTAAGTTCACATGACCTAGTCTACCATGCCAAACATTTGATGATTCAATATTTGCAACAAAAGAAGGATTAGAACTTTTATTCATATTACTTAAAACAAAAAGTCCATCTTTTATAAATCCTTTTCCAGTAAACAGATTATTCTTAGAGAAAACTACTTTGTTTGCCTCCATTACAATTTTGTATCCTGGGGCTACAAGGAGGGATCCACTAACAAGATTCCTCCTGACAGACGGCATATGAAGCACATCATGGAGAGGTAGAATTTTTTCTGATGTCATCTTCAGATCTATTCTTCATCTTTCCACAACTTGTGTCATTGAGCCATCTCCTAGAGTCATGCCTCCTCCACCTGATTCCTGATAGGTTGAAAAATAGGAGCGATCAAATAAAACGTGAACATTAGCTCCAGAATCCAACCACCAATCATCAGAATGGAAAGACAGGTTTGCTACAGGTTGAAAGCTTACAGACCTGAAGGAGCTGGAAGTCCCATTCAGAATCATGTTAGCCTCTGGCTTGCCTTTTTCTTTGAAGGAGTTCTGGATAGGTTCTTTCTTCCTTTGGAAGCAGTTGATGGTTGTGTGGTTTGTTCTACCACACACAAAATAAAATCTTCTTTGATCCTGAGTCTGACCAAAGTTTCTAGGTTTTTGGGGTTGAGGGTTTTGGTGGTGATGGTTTTGGTGAGGATGGTTTTGGTGAGGAGGTTGAAAACTCTGCTTCTTTTTGAAGGAGTTTTTCTTGGATTTGAGATGGTTGTTTGATCTAGGTTTTGCATGGCTTTCTACAAGGTTTACCTTAGCTGTGGCATTTGACCTAGCATTGGTCTTGGACCTATATTGCTCTTCTGTTCTAATTCTCTGTAGAGCTTGAGAGTATGTAATAGATCTTTGTAGATGTAATAGGTCCTTTGCCACTTTAGACCAGGAAGGAGGGAGTTTATCTACCGAGCATCCTATTTTGTGCTCAGTAGAAAAGAAGGTTCCCTTAGCTTGAACCTGCCTAAGGTGTTCTTGGAACTCATGGATTTGGTCATTGATAGGTTTGTTATCTACCATGACATATTGGTTGAATGTGGTGGAATTGATTCTATCAATTCCAGCATCATCACAACCATACTTATCTTCCAAAGTATCGCATAGTTCTTTAGCGCTTTTATATTCAAAAAATATATCGTAGAGAGACTCAGACATAGCGCTTAAGATTCTGTGGAAGCAATGGTAGTCTATTTCTTTAGGGGTCTTGGATTTGGTAGAAGAGGAGGACTTGGAAACCCCTACGTCAGACTCAGTCTCATCAGAATCATTTGAGATGTGTGTGGACCCATCAATGGCTGAAATCAGGCCTAAGGTGGTAAGCCAAAATTTCATCTGGCTCTGCCACCTCTTGAAATATGTGCCATTGAATTTTGCAGGCTTTACAGAGAAAGTCTCTTCCTTGGAAGTCATATTTTCTAAGGTCTGTAAAAATTATATTTACTCAGTAAGATGGTTTTAAGCTAAAATTAACAATTAAAATGATTTTAGTAATAGACCTTTAAAATTTTAGTTTTTCAAGTTTTGATAAGGTTGGGTTAGATGTAGGGGCCGGATCCCAGCAAGCGGAGGTTCACTAGGAACTCTTAAGTACCGGTCGCTTAGACGAATTTTTGCCTTGTTGACAGAAGGGCCCTTTCGGCTTGTTTCCAAACAAATCTTAACTTTAGAACTTTAAAATTAAAGAAATTTTACTAAATCAATTAATGTTTTATTTAGCCTAAATTAAAAATTGAGTAAAAGAGGCTTTTAACAACAAGACTAATATGTATATTTGAACAAGTCTAATATAAATTGCCAAATAAAGTAAATTTGTTAAACGATTTAATATATATATTGCAAATAGATTTAAGCAATAGAAACTTTGTTAACATAAACTTTTGGAAGTGGACTTTAAGCAAATGAAAGTATATGTAAACAAGGAAAATTATTTGACAAGGCAGTAACTATATTTGATTTGTGTAAGCAAATAATTTGCCAGCAAATGTTTAGACAAGTATTAACATGTATCAAATGTTTAGGACAAGTAGCACATGTCTAAGAAAAACCGTATGAACAAGTAACAGTATTTTTCTAATGTCTAGGACAAGTAGAAAAAATCTAAGCAAATGTCTAAACAAACCGTTTAGGACAATAGCAATAAGAAATGTCTAAGCAATTGTTGCATTAACAAATAACAGTAAGAAATTTATAAGCAAATGTCGTATTAACAAATGACAGTAAGATTTTTTTTCTTTCTTTATGAACAGTAACAAATAGGAAGATAAATAATAAATTTGTAAAATTGAGCTAACTCTTAGATTGTTGGATATTTCTTCAATTTTCTTCACTTAAAATCTGCAAACAAAATAAATTACGTAAATGTTACCGGCCTCCGGGGAAGTCGCGCATGTAGCAATGCCCTAAGAGTTAGCTCGGGTCTATGTGCAGACCGTATCCGAACGCTCCTAGTGGTAAAATTCTCGCTCCACCGGAATCTCCTTGCCGCACACGACTTGGAGAGAGTGACCCCGACTTAGCTCTGTCCAGAGCAACGAAGAAGAACAATAGTAATACGAAGGAGACGAGAATTTTAGAGAATTTCGAGAAAAAGAATTGCTGTGTCGAGAAGAAGGAGATGGGATCAGTATATATAGGCTGTTGGGTAATTACACCAACGGACAGAAATAAAAGAGGATTTAATTCGGGTGTTTAAGAAAACAATTATGTTAAACGTTGTAAAACGTTTACAGCACATGGTTTATTGAACCTGGACGGATATCAAGATCCAACTGTTACAGAATTTAAAAGGAATAGTAACGGTCAAAATTTTTAATAGGAGCAAAAATATTTTTGGGTCTCAGCCCGAACCCGAAGAGGAAATCGAATCGACATTCGGCGCCCGCAGATGTGGGCACGTACCCGCACCCGTTAAGCGCGCCGAACCGAACCGAGCCGAGCCGGGCCGGGCGGCGACGGCGGCGCACGCGTGTGGCCCATGGAGCTCCCACACACAACTTTTAATAAAGCAAAAGGAGAAAAGGTAATATAAACAAAGTAGAGGGACTCCCACTATCTGATGTGGGACTAAAGAGCTGAGTTGAGCTTTTGATTCAAAGCTTCAGCTAACAGCATGTATCACCTTACTTCGGGACAAAACAAAAATACCATATACACACTACTTGGGCCCATATAAAGCTTAAAGCAAGCTTGTAAACAATGGCAATTACTTTTGAAACACATATTTTTCTTATAAACGAACGTTATATGTGGGTGTATTCCAAGGCAGTAGATAATGTGTATGCAAATTTATGCTTATATATGGATGCACAGTAATACTATGTAAACATTATTGAGGATCTTTTTCTCCACAATAATACTTGTTCGAAAGTAGTATTCACGGTAGCAAGTCTTGTTCAAATCATTGAAGGCATTGACAGAACACATTTTACCAACAGATACATAATGTCCCATACTCTCATAATTCTAAAAGAATTTTACTGAGTTCTAAGGATATAAGGCAAATGGGCACCATATTAAAACTCTGAATGAGAGAAATAAGAAATATTTTTGTGTAAACTCTAGCGTAAAGAGCCAAAAGTTTGTCCTAGAGAGATTCTCTAGCTATTCACTAGGGATATACGTCACTCACATTGGAAATGTCAAGTCACATACTATCATAAGCCAGAAACTCAATCCTAAGGGCTCATTATGAGCAGAAGTTGAACGATCTCATAACTTTTAAACTGTGACATGATCAACCGAGATACCCCGAGGCAATAATGATGAGAATGATTATAACAAATTTTTGTGGTCATCTTTTAGCAAATTGCAGCATGCGTAATGGTCAACTCTGTGTCCTTGATCTCAAGGATAAGTTTGTTTCTAAACCATCAATCCTAAAGTTTATATCTAAATAATTAGTAGCTTAGTTTCATTTATTTAGAATTGTATTTTATTTATTTTTTTATGGATTATATTGTTATTATTTGAAACTGTAGTTTTGACATCTATGTTTTTTGAACAATCTTTTAGATTCTTTGACATAAGATATCTTAAAATAATATTTTTGCTGTTAGTGGAAGATAAAGGGGAAATGCCTTGTTCTAGAAAACATCGTAAATTATTGTCCAGAAGAATGTCATAAATTATTGTTCTAGAAGAACGTCGTTAATTATCGTTCAAGAAGAACGTCGCAAATTTAAATTCCAGAAGAATATCGCAAATTATCGTAGCATACTTTCACTTTATCTCATTGATACCTATTAGATGCATCGACTAAATTAGGAGAATTATTCCTTGTAATTCATTACAAATAATTAATAGATGCCTACCCAATACGTTTAATAATGTTACATAAATAGCTAGGTTACATATACCAATTATGAATGTACATTCTAAAATAGAAGTACAAAAAAACTAAATAAGGCAGCAAATGAATCAGTTCTACATTAGAAACATGGAAGACCTAAAGGTTCTAAAAATTTAGCTCTCCAGAAGAAGGCAATGGATAATATAACATACCATTCTGTTCTTGAAAAATCAGCTCAGAAAGTAGCATCTCTTATAGACAAAGTTCATTACGACCCGGAAGATGTCACAAACCAAAAAGCTAATGTCCCCAAAACAAAGCTTATTGCTCTGGTAGAGAATATACTTCAGATCCTTGAAGATACTGAGAAAAGAGGTACCGGTAACCATGAAATCTATGTTTTACGCATACTCAGAAGAAATATGGAATCTAAAAGAATTTTCATGGAGAATATTAGCAAATGAGAATAAAAAGGATCTGATAATACTAAACCACGAAAAATCCTTGAACGTTGAAATGATAATAGTGTTAAAAAATAAAAAGAGGCGACACAAGCAGAACTTGAATCTCTCATAAAATATGGAGTGTTTTGTCCTATAGTATAAAACCCAAAAGGAATAACTTGGTAGGTTTTAAATAGATGTTTGCAAGAAATAAAAAAATGAGATCCAAATGTCTAGAGCAACGTTAGCTCAAGGATTCTCTAAATGATCATGGTTGGAATATAAAACATATTCCGTTATGGTAACCTAGATAAGTAAGATATATGTCATGACTAGTCCCAAAATGTTTGGGCACGAGTGCATGGGTACATCCATCCTACGCCAAAGTATCAACAGTAGAACGATGTATGGTACTCAATAATCAATACAAATCTAACGATTATCAATATGTACTCAATCACAGCATGCTAAGCAGGATAAAAAAAAAAGGAAAGATGAATCCAATGTATTATCACCAAAATCATCTAAAGTTACAAGTATTGAATCCATAATCGATATACATGCCAAGTAATGCCTCCAGAGACAAACCCGATTAATACTAAGGAAATAAAACCATTTCATAATACTAAAATAGGGAATACTAACCTACATCTCCCCAAGGATCAACTCATGGTCCATGGTGCTTCAAGATCGGTCTCAACTATAGCTCAATCTAAAGTTTAAGAACGTAGGGCACAACATATCCTAAAATATTATTATCCAGTCAGGATTGAATAAAGTACATACATGATAAACTATTCATAATATGATAGAAACTATAAAACATGAAGTAAAATATGAAATAAATGATAAATAAGTAAAAATAGAATCATGGCATGACAAGTAAAAGATAAACAAGTAAACACGAGTAATCATAGCATGTGACAACAAGAATAGGGTAAACAAGTAAATCTACATCTAACTATGTGTTTTGAAATATTACGTCCGGCATTTAAACGACTAGGGATAAATACGACACATCACACATGTGTTATGCGATTGCTATCAGTCACAATTAGATACGGGGAAAGTTTAGGGTAGTTTATATGTCTAATAATGTATTTTTTTCTCCCGGATTATGGGTTCAAGTCACGACACGAGAAATCATGAAATACAATGATGATGATAATCACAAAAAAATGATAATTACGTAATCACGAGAATTACGAAACTCGAAAATCAAGAATATGAATCCATATTAACTCTTATGAACAATGCATGTCAAGATCATGTAATGCATATCTAGAAGATGTATCATAGAAACTATCACAAAATGAAAGTAGTCAGAGTAAGTACTTGTCTCTGTTACTCTGGAGTCGACGTGTGCGACACGAACGTGTCGACAGGGAATAGCTAGTTCAGGTGCTACACTTTCCAAGTTGAGTCCAAAATTATCTAAAATGTCTAGTTTGATATATAAAAGTCCAGGAATAGAGATTGACATGAGTTCGAGATACAAGTATTCGGGTCCGCAATTGCCTGCAAGGAGACAAAAAATATACAGAAATTAGCTAAGCTCAATAATAACCAAGTTCAGCTAAGATAATGGTTGATTCAGTTATTAAGCTAAGCCCACTATTACCAACCTTATTATAGTTCAACTATACTTAATAAAATTATCTTTATTCAAAACTCATGTACTATAAATATACTTTCAAAATTCCATTTAATCAAAAGCTCAAAATTAGATGTAGTTCATAGGGGGAAAAAATCCATAATCTCACCATTCCTTTCAAAGCCAATATTTGCAAGTCCATTTGTTTGTCACAATATACATAGTCCTTTCATATATAAGTGAGGCATAACCTTTAGAAACTTATTTAAAGTAGGTTTGTCATAATTTATCTAGGAATCATACATTTCAAAAATATTTAAAACTCTATGAACAATTTTCTATTTATAGAGTTGGCCCAGATTACTATTATACTAACCATGATATTTTTTTATATATGTAAGCTTCAAAAGCCCATATATAATTATTTTATACAACAACCCACAAAATATTTAGTAGTATTAATTATTCCCTAGCCCAAAACATTTAACACAAGTCAGCCCAAAATATTAATTTTAAGAAAATTCAAAGTACTATGTATTGGCCCATACTAAACCCATTTGTCCAAATAGAGCCCAATAATTGTGCCTAAATGAATTTAAACTAGATTTCATTCTCTGTTAAGCAAATAGAGGGAGAATATTTAGGGAAGCTCACCGAGAGTTGGCTCGAGGAGCACTGGAGAGCGACGCAGTCGCTCGATGTGAGGAAGATGGGGTCAAGCGAACTAGTGTGGAGAATGAGGGTAGAGAGGATTAGCTCGCCGGCTGGAGAGGTGCATACATAGTGAAGTGGTCGCCGACGGGGCACTGGACAGGTTTTTAGAGTGGTGTGGAGATGGGTAGGTACGGGTTAGGCCGACGGTGAATGGGGTCAGAAGTCAATGGGGGTGTTAGAGGTAGGATTAGATGGTGGGCTAGAGGCGTCCAAAATCGGGATTCTGATGTGGTACAGCCACTCGAAGTGATTCAACTGGCAAATCTTGGCTCGACCATGGTGCTGGTGGCATGAAATGAGTGGAGCTGCAATGGTGGAACTCGATGGTGATCGTGGAATCGGGATTGGTTCGCCAAGTGCGATGGTGGAGGCTCTCCGAGAGTTGGCTCGAGGAGCACTGGAGAGCGACGCAGTCGCTCGATGTGAGGAAGATGGGGTCGAGCGGACTAATGTAGAGAATGAGGGTAGAGAGGATTAGCTCACCGGCTGGAGAGGTGCATGCATGGTAAAGTGGTCGCCGGCGGGGCACTGGACAGGTTTTTAGACTGGTGTGGAGATGGGTAGGTATGGGTTAGGCCGACGGTGAATGGGGTCAGAAGTCGATGGGGTATCGGAGGTAGGATTAGATGGTGGGCTAGAGGCGTCCAAAATCGGGATTTCGATGTGGTGCAGCCACTCGAAGTGATTCGACTGGCAAATCTCGGCTCGACCATGGTGCTGGTGGCATGAAATGAGTGGAGCTGCAATGGTAGAACTCAATGGTGATCGTGGAATCGGGATCGGTTCGCCAAGCGCGATGGTGGAGGCTAGTGTTTATGGAAATACTAGTCAAGAGGTGCTGGGGTTTGGCGGGGGCAGTCACGGTAGTCAACCTGGGTGATGGTCACTACCGGAATTATTATACCACGGTTCCATAGAACCGATCATTCTCGCATGGGCGTGATGTCGTGCTCGTCTAAGTTGTGCTTATACAAGGCAAATCACCGAAATAGCCGATTGAATAGCTTAGCGATGGGGTCATCACACAGACGTACCCAAGCAAAATGGTTGAATCAATACAAGAATGTATACAGAATGAAAATCATCTTTATTGATAAGCGGAATTACAAAGACACGAAGACAAAATTACAATCGCTCAATCTCTCTCTCTCTCTCTCTCTCACTCTCAATATAAATAAATAAAGCCCTGAGGTTACAACTTACGATACGATTACGATAGGTGATTTCTGTACATTATATCTTGTATACAAGTGTCACAACCCACACCCAGTGTAGGGGCACGAGAAGTGGGTCCGTCCAGCCTACGCCGCAGTGTCGGCGGTAGAACGCTGTCCTAGGTCACTATCACAAATTAAATACAATTTGATATACTCTTCGAACGGAGGACAAATCACATAAGGTACAACTCAATGACAAATCTAGAGATGGAAATAGCACGATATGATAGATAGGAAATCACAAAAGAGAAATACAAACAGAAGGAAAATAAGTCTAAGTGTCTAAACGACACAACATCTCAAACATCCAAATAATACAAACTCAGAAGTCAATACAAATATCAAGAACTAAGATAAAATCTAGCTAATCTAGTCTAAGCAGTAGGGATGACGTCCTCAGCTAGAGCTGGATCCTCCTGTGGGTCCAACTCATAGGTGTTGTCTAGATGGGCTCCATAATAGGTTGGGCAGAAGTCCTCAGTATCATCTGTAATATTTTTAACAGGTCCAGTCAGGACAGGAGCGAATACATAACACTAAAACATGATCATATTATGACAAAATATATAAAACATACAGTAAAGTAAACTAACATAAAAACTGTAAGACATGTACAAGAATAGTATAAAATAGACAATCTGAGTACAAGAGACAGTTGTATATGAAATAAGAACTGTAAGTAATATAAGTGATTAGTGCACAAGATGGTTATGTAAACAGGCTGGGATATAATAAAATGGGACTCCATTATACGTGAGAGCGTAATGGACATACACAATACTTTGTACAATAAGGGATTTTATCACATAACCATGTCCTACTCACCCTCCCCAATCAATACACAAGGATCTAGTCAAGTTATGTTACCTGTACAATAGTTTATCCATGGGCTTATGTGATCATGAGAGTACAAGATTGTACAAGAGTATACATGAATAGGGGTGTACAAGAAATACGATATGTTCATGAAAAGTACATGACAATATGTATTTGATGTACCCTGAGGGGGATAACATCGCAAGACAAGATCCATAGGGTACTGGTCCGTGATAACAATCGTGACAATATCAAGTAATTTATCTAAAGCAAGAATATAAGTTATAGTAAGTATGAAAATGATCAAAGCATGTACTCGCCTGATATCCTGAATGACTGTGAAAATAGATGTCTGAACTGAGGTACCTGAGGCCTAAATAGAGCACACAGGTTATGATGTATACAAGAAGGTAATAATTGAAGTATACAATACAATCTACATTATTCTAGGTCAATCTAGGTCAAAGTTAACTCTTGATCAACTCTGGTCAACATTCTAATCAAAGTAGGTCAAACTCTAGTCAAGCTAGGTCAACTAGTCTAGGTTTAGTCAAACTCAAGTTTATAAGTCATGTTTAGGCTTAGTAAGTCCATTCTAAGTTATTCTATAGGCTAACACAAGTATAGGCTAAGGTATACTAAGGTATAACATAATCGTACCTTAACTAAGTAAACCGTGGTCAACTTCTAAGGTCAAATGTCACATATTGACTCAATGTTGACTTTTGGTCACTTGGTCAATTCTAGGTCTAACTAGGTCAACGTTATCTAAGGTTATCTCATAAGCCTAACCATAGGCTAATATGTCTAAGATACCTAATACACTATAACATATAACTTTAGTTACATCATCTCAATGTATATATAACTATTAGACATTGCATATATATAAAACTATTGGCTATACCCCTATGATACTTACTTGTAACATACCATCCCATGACCTCTTATATAAGATATAAGTATATACTATAATCCATATTTATGGGTTAACTAATCTAGAGCCCAAACTCTTATCAAAATATCATCACATCATATCCCTATAATATAGGTATACCATTATGCATATACATATATACAATGCTAACTCCCATATTCTTTAACACTCTCCTCCTCCTTCTTACACTCACATACAACCCATATATATATACACTCTCAGAAAATTTGAATACTATGAAGTACCAACCATATTCATATCTAACTCACTTAACTCCCTCACACATCACTTAACTAATAACACACTACTCAAACTAACACTAAAACATATATATATATATATATATATATATATATAATATATATATATATATATATATATATATATATATATATATATATATATATATATATATATATATATATATATATATAATTTTTTTTATATATATATAAATATATATATATATATATATATATATATATATATATATATATATATATATATATATATATATATATATATATATATATATATATCTATCTTATGACACTCAACCTAAACTCTCTACTCCTTCCCAAACACATATAGTATTCCATATACTCCATCACAATGTATATGCCATTCAAGGCTAGGCAATTGCCCTCAAACCCATACAACTAACCCTCATAGGCCTATAACTGCCTAGTACTCTCCCTATAGTAGTACAACACTACTGCTACTGCTGCTACCCACTATGCAATATGCTGCCATGCTCAAGCCACTGCTGCAATGCAAGGGGGCTGCATTGCTAGAGCTCCTAATGCCTCTGCTACTGCTGCAACTCCTACTGTTGTTAGCTTGCTGCCAACTGCAATTCTTTGTACTGCTAGCTACTACTAAGCCTACTGCTCCTACAGCTTGTATTTGCTTGCAGCAAATGTTATTGCTGCTGCTGCCTAAGCCTTTGCAAGCAAGACAAGCCAAGGCCAGGCCCCTACTGCTAATGCAGCTGCTGCTCTTCCCCACTCTCTAACATATATATAATCACACATCCATACACCCAAACTCATCTCTAAACCAAACTCAATATATGTACAGGCATACATATATACATACATAATTCACACATAAATACATATATATATATATATATATATATATATATATATATATTTTTATATATATATATATATATATATATATATATATATATATATATATATATATATATATTTATGTGTGAATTATGTATATATATATACATAATGTATATATATATATATATATATATATATATATATATATATACATATATATATATATATATATATATATATATATATATATATATATTTATGTGTGAATTATGTATGTATATTTGTATGCCTGTACATATAACTCATCTCTAAACCAAACTCAATATATGTACAGGCATACAAATATACATACATAATTCACACATAAATATATATATATATATATATATATATATATATATATATATATATATATATATATATATGGGTGACACTCGTTTCCAAACAGTGTCCCTAAATATGGTGTCAATACAGTGTATCAAAGACAGCACAAAGGCTACCTCGTGCAGTGGTGTCGACCAAAAAAGGACACGACACACTCAACTATGTGTTACGTGCACGTGTTAGTAGCTAGGGTAGGTGTAGGGCTAGGTGTCTAGGTACCTGTATTGTGTCCAAGTGTCATCGTGTCGTGTCTATCTGTGCGTATTAGAAAGGGTCTGTGCGCGTGTGTGCGTGTGTGAAAACCCAGTGCGAGTGAGATTTCTCACAAACCACTCGATTAAATCCTATGAAACTTGGTCAGCCTAGTGTCAGTCATGTTTTCCACGTGTCCACAAAGTTTTGTGTCAAATAGTATTTTGTCGTATCGAATATGGGGCTCTAGTAGCAGGGGAAGCGTATACAATCTCGTGCAGTATCCCGTGTCCACTTATGGACACGAAGAACGTGTCAAATCATGCTCAGTCTTCACAAAAGTCATTACACGCATATAGATCTACAAATTTATAAAATTAGTTTTAGAATTTGTCACGCCCCGACCCGGAATCACCCGAATCATCGTCCTCGTAGGGGGCGTGATGTCGCACGAGCCTGGAGTTGCGCTCGTACAAGGCAAGATGACAAGTTCTCAAATGGTTATCTTTGAGTTAATGTTAACAACGAAAGGAAAGCAGAGTATACAAAAACAATTCTCTTTATTGATATTCGAACTGAGATTACAAAGGCTTTCGATAGCCCAACAATATATGCCAGATTGGCTACAACACTCAGGTTCTCTCTTGCCCACAAAAGATTTCACCGTTCCACACATCATGCCGTCTATATCTCGGCCGCATCAATCTTGTTGCAAGTTCGAGCGTCAATGCGATCGCACGCTTCAAACGCTACGGCATTCCCTGCCTCCGTGCGATCAAAGGAAACTTTGCCACGAGCAATCCATTCCCCTCACCCTGCATAAAAGCTGGTGGGGGATCAGTACGTTCGTCCTCGCATGTATTGATGAAAAGACCAACTTTCTAAACCGACATTTTAGTATTTATGTTCAATCATGCAACTTAGCTTATGATCTTGCTATATTCTCCTTAGGGTCGATTTCATGGCATATTCGAAAGCGGTAAAGTATGTTATCATGGCAAGCATGTTATTCGAATTGAATAGACAAGCAGACAAGCAATCTCGTATTTTTTTTGTGGTACGACTTCTTACCAAGTCGACGCACTCGCCCTTGCACTGACGCAAGGTGAATATGCCCCCATTCCTTCCCTGACATGTTATAAGTGCTCTCTAAGCAGGATCTATGTGCGCAGGATACATACGTGCCTGTACTTTCAATCCATCGTTCCTTAACTATATGAAGGTGTAACGCCCCAAAACTAGAATACTGGAGAGCGGGGGCATACATAGCCAGCTACGTATATTGAAATAGAATCTATCTCGCTATACTGTCACGGCTGTCAAGATACATGAGGGTTTAACTACAAGCCATCAGTCTTTTATGGTCATGAACAAGCCTATTGTCTCAATCTCAAGCAAGTAAAAGCAGTTACAAGATGTTAGAGCATCAAATATACAATAGTAAGATGTCCCATACATTACATATTTGGATAATCAAGAAGCTAGTCGTACAAAATGTAAAGACTAGCAAGAGTTTCAGTTATACATGATCAACCCTAGGATTTGTTAATCATGCTACAGCCCATAGGCAAACAGTAAGTAAAGTGCAATCGAGCTAACACGTGCTCGTCGGCTAAACGCCTCAAAAGAATATTTTTATAATAAAGTGGGAGAACAAAAGGAAAATCCACTCATTGCCTTGGTTACGCCTGGTGGTCACCATTTGGCTGGAAGGTAGGAAGATCCTCTGGAGCTACTACGGTATCTGGCCTTACAAAACCACCTGGGTCAGATCCCAGAAAGAGCAAGTACCACAAAGAAGGCTTCACTTAAGAACTAAAACCAGCAATTAGCACAAAACATAATTATATAATAAAAGACTAGAAATATGGAAAATCATGATGATATACGATAAGGTAATCATAGGACTATTCAGATAACCAAGTTACAAGCAATCAGGTCATGTTACAATCTTGTACAGGATCAGGACAAGACTAGACGGGGTTAGACTCCATCCAATCAAACACGGCCAAGCAATAAATATGACTTGATACTTTAACTAACTAGGGTTATCACATGCCTAGTTACTAGCAAGATGCAATGAGATATTCTAACAGCCACAAGCCCTGCAGACCATCCAGGTTATCCAGGTCGAATATTCGTTCATGAAGGATGCAACATATGACAGTATGCTAGAAATATGCCCTACTCGTCGACAGGCTACAAGTCCACTTGCGCTCCCAGATAACGGGATTACCTGTAGCTGGAAAATCTCTTCATGAATACTAGGTTATTCTAGTTATTAGCCTTAGTCAATTTCATTAGGTACCCCAGACCGTGGTACTCAGGGGTCCCTGCCCTAGACATGATGCAACACAGTATTGGTTCATTTGTAGAACACAATCATCCACGGTGTCCAAGCCATTCATTCTTGTCATGCCATACTAGCCGTCGCAACAACATTTAATAGTTCCCATCAGGCTTGCTTGTCATGTCTTGTCATGTCATGTCATGTTATGTCAATTCACTTGTTATACCGTGCCATGTACAATTATCTGTCTAGTCATATCAATCAATTCGTGATTATCAAGTTTATGAAAAAGTGCAAGGACGTAAAGACAATTGAGTACGCAAAAGGGAGCTCAAGACTCTACGCTAGTGAACCTCTATGCTAGGCCAAGAGGCCCCAAGCGTAAAAGTAGCTTTTACACGAGCAAGACCAAGGAAAGACTGCTTCCACGCGAGCGGGAACCCTACGCGAGAGGGAATTCCACGCGGGCAAGGCTCTACACATAGCAAGCACCCTATACAAGCAAAACTTTACGCGCACGAGCACCCAAGTGAAACTCTACGCACGCAAGGCTCTACGCGAGCGAGGGAGAGTCTACGCGAGCACGACTCTACGCAAGTGAACCTCTACGCTAGCGAAAGTGGCCCCCCGCGTAGAGTTCAAGTGAACTTGGCGTAGAAAGGATTACGCTGGCACACAATGCATGTGCATAAAGGGGACACTATGCTGGCACGTTTAAGACGTGTACGTAAAAAGGGGAAACACTACGCCAGCACGTTAAAACGTGTACGTAAGGGAGGAAACGTTATGCTGGCACGTTAAACGTGGGCGTAAAACTAAATACTACGCTAGCACGTAAGAACATGTGCGTAAAGCTTCATCTTCTCCCCAAGGCCAAGACAAGCAGACGTAAAAGCTCAAGAGCTCAAGAAAGCTCCATCCCTGCCAAGACTCTATAAAATCCAACCATTCCAAAACCAAACTTACGTAACATCAGAATGCCTTCTACATAGAACTCTTAGTTTTCGAAAACAAGCAAGTTTAGTAGATCAAAACTGAGAAATCCGAAATTACAACAAACTTAGATCTACATGAAATGAACCATGGAAACTAGAAATGCTAAGTACTAAAGTGTCTTAGAATCTCGTGAGGAAGACAATAGAACAATAAAACTTGAGTTCCTCCATGAAGCAAGTTGCACTTGCCTAAGCTCTCTGGTAAGTGGAGAGAGTTAATGGAGGAAGAAGAAGAGTTATGAGGATTAATGGAAGAGAGAGAGAGGTTAGGCGGCTTATAAAGGAAGAGAGTGGGTGATATGTGGGGGTTTGTATATCAACCCAAACCGAGCCCAACCAAGCCGAACCCAACCGAACCCAATGCAGGCCAAAGCCAGGATAAACTACATGAACCAGGAAATGCTAACTAACCCATGCCAATGCAGAACCCAAGACTAGCCAGTTAAGATAAGTTGAACCAGGATGAATCCAAAATAAACCAAGGCAAGATCAAACCAGGATCAAGCTAAGCAAGACAAGTCTAATTACGGGTCGGGATTCCGTACACGTATACCAAAATACGTAATACGAACTACGGGCGTTACAACTCTACCCACCTTAAAATAATTCCGTTCTCGAAATTTAATTAAGAGGCTAGAGAGTCAAGGGCGAGCTATACTAAGCGATCAATCAAACAATCAATCATGCATGCAAGGAATCGAAGGCATAAGGCATAAGGAAGATATTATACCTCACAAGTCAAACAGGTCGGGATATCGTGATCGAATATCATCTTCACGCTCCCACGTTGACTCACCCAAAGAGTGATAACCCCAAGCAACACGGACTAAACTAATAGTCTTCTTCTTGAGTATCTTCTCTCTCCGGTCCAATATCGATACGGGTCTCTCCTCATACGAAAGGTTGGTACCAACAACCAATTCTGAATGATCAAGGACATGACTCAGATCCAGGATATACCATCGTAATTGGGATACATGAAAGATATCATGCACCTCACGTAACGACGGCGGAAGAGCGAGACGATAGGACACGTCACCTACTCGCTCTAGAATGTCGAATGGCCCGATATACCTAGGACTAAGATTTTTTCGTACGCCGAAACGAATGACGCCACGGGTAGGCGAGATCCTGAAGAATATATGGTCGTCGACAAAAAATTCAAGGGGATGCCGATGAGAATCAGCCCAACGGCGCTGGCGATCTTGTGCAACTCGAAGATGATCTCTGACTCTTCTGACCACCTCAACTGTTTGAGTAACCATTTTCGGACCGAGCATCTGCCTTTCTCCAATATTGTCCCATGCTAGCGGGGGTCTACATTTTCTACCATACAGCGTCTCGAACGGTACCATCTGGATACTGGCTTGGAAACTGTTATTGTACGAGAACTCCACCAGGTGCAGGTGATCCTCCTACGAACCACCGAAGTCGAGTGTACAAGAACTCAACATATCTTCCAAGGTTTGTATGATACGCTCTGACTGACCATCTGTCTACGGATGATAAGCTGAGCTGAACTGGAGGTGAGTTTCCAAACTCTCTTGCAGACTGCGCCAGAAGTGCGACGTAAATCTTGAATCTTTGTTCGAGGTGATACTGACTGGTACACCGTAAAATATGACGATCTGCCTGAGGTACATCTCTGCTAGCTGAGCCGTCGACTGACCAACTCTACCGGCCGGGGACCTAGGTAATCCAGTCACAAAATCCATGGTTATATGCTCCCACTTCCATTCTGGAATCGGCAAGGGCTGAAGAAGTTCAGCCGGCCTCTGGTGCTCGGCTTTAAGTTGTTGGCAAACCAAATACCGAGAGACAAACCGGGCTATCTCCCTCTTCATGCCATTCCACCAAAAGTGCTGACGAATATTACGGTATATCTTTGTACCGTCCGGATGAATAGAATACTGAGAACGGTGAGCTTCTGCCATGATCTCCCGTCTGATATCTTCACTGGATACACAAAGACACCTCCCATGCCGAAGTGTACCATCCTCATGGATACATAACTTTGGTCTTCGTCCTGCTTCACACTCTGTTCTGAGCTGCTGAAGCTTAGAATCTGATGACTGAGCTAACCTGATCCTCTCAACTATACTGGACTGAACTTGCATGCTGGCCATCAATGCCACACTACTAGAAAGGACAACTTCTATACCCATCTTCTGAAGATCTGCTAATAACTCTGGCTGCGCTGTGAGGAAATAAACTCTGGCTCTCCTGCTCAACGCATCTGCTACTACATTGGCCTTTCCTGGGTGATATTGCAGGTTGACATCATAATCCACAAGTAGCTCTAGCCACCTTCTCTGACGCATGTTGAGATCCTTCTGGGTAAATACATACTTCAGGCTCTCGTGGTCGATGAAAATCTTCACCCTATCTCCGTACAGATTGTGTCTCCAAAGCTTAAGTGCAAACACTACTGCTGCCAGTTCCAAATTGTGGGTTGGATAATTCCTCTCATGATTATAAAGTTGACGTGACGCATAAGCTATTACCTTTCCATACTGCATCAAAACACGTCCTAAACCTCTGCCTGAAGCATCACAATATACTAAAAATCCTTCGGTCCCATCTGGAAGCGTGAGAATGGGTGCCGTCATCAAACCTTGCTTCAACTTATCAAAAGAATCCTGATATTCTGCTGTCCAGGTAAACTGCGCATCCTTGCGGGTCAACTGGGTCATAGGTGCTAAAATCCGAACAAAATCTGAAACAAATTGCCGGTAGTAGCCGGCCAATCCAAGGAAGCTATGAACTTCCGCCACTGTGCTAGGTACTAGCCATGTCTCAATGGCTACTATCTTCTGGGGATCCACTTCTACTCCTCCTCTGGTGATGATATGACCCAAGTACGAAATGCGATCGAGCCATAACTCGTATTTACTGAACTTTGCGTACAACTGGTGCTCTCAGAGAATCTGGAGAACAATTCTGAGATGCTGCTCATGCTTCACTTCACTCTTGCTGTAGACTAAGATGTCATCTATAAACACAATCACGAACTGATCCAAGTATGGCATTAAAATACGATTCTTGAGGTCGATAAATACAGCTGGCGCATTATTTGCTCCAAATGGCATAACAAGGAACTCCCAATGTCCATATCTAGATCTAAAAGCTGTCTTCGAGATGTCCTGCTCTTTGACTCTGATCTGATGGTATCCTGACCGTAAGTCAATCTTCGAGAATACTGCTGCCCCTTTGATTTGATCAAACAAGTCATCTATCCTCGGGAGAGGGTATCTGTTCTTGATTGTCACTGAGTTCAAGGTACGATAATCTACATATAATCTGGACGTACCATCCTTCTTTTTCATAAGAAGCATCGAGGCTCCCCAAGGCGATCCACTTGTACGAATGAATCCCTTGGTCCTGAGTTCTTCAATCATCTTCTATAATGTCTCTAACTCTGACGGCGCCATCCTGTAGACTCTCTCCGACACTGGGGCTGTCCCTGGGATCAAGTCGATAGTAAACTCGATCTCTCGCTCTGGTGGCATTCCTGGAAGCTCCTCTAGAAAAACATTTGGAAACTCCTCGACTATCCGGGGTAACTGTATTGCTGCTACTACCATTCGCAATAGTGGAGGAGAAGGTTCAACTTCGCCTCGGGAAAAAGAAAACTCTGGCTCGCTTGGAATGCTAAAAATAATCCTGCAAACATAGCAGTCTATCCTAGCATACTGGTTCCTTAACCAATCCATCCCTAAGACCACATCATAATCGGCCATCGGGAACACTATCAATCTAGCGGGAAACTCTCTACCGCTAACCACGATCCGACACGAGAAAAATACTCTATCTAATCCCACAAGACCGTTACCAGTAAGTATATTGAGCCTTACTGATAATGACTCGGACTCCAGTCCTATCCGTGTCGTGAATCGTACAGACATGAATGAATGTGATGTACCAGAATCAAATAACTCTGATGCTAGGAAGAAGTTGACGAAAATAGTACCTGCCACTACCTCACCTGGTGCCAATCCTTCTTCTACGGTCATTGCCATCGCCTGACCATGTCCTCTGGGAGCGGGTCCCCTCTGCTGAAGACCTCTCTATCTACTCTGAATCAGGGCTTGGGCTTGGGCATACTGCTGGGGGTTTTACTACTGGAATGCTTGGGACTGAGGCGACAAGGGCCTCGAAAACTGTTGCTACTGCTGGACTGGTGCTGGTCCTCTCACCGAAGGACTAGAAAAGGTCGAAGAAGAAGAAGAACTCCCCCTGTTCGGGCAGTTTCTAACCCTATGGTTCGGTGCTCCACAAACCAAGCATAATCCCTGTGCTCTGCGATATTCTGCCACCACATGTCCTGGCTTCCCGCAATATGAACATCCCACTGTGGAAGAGTGCTTCTGCTGCTGAGGGTTCGTCGGGGTTGAATGTTGAACCGACGTTACTGAGGCCGCCCGCTTTAGAGTTCCAATTGTCAAAGCCCTAGCTGCCGGGGCTGGTGCTGAAGACTGGTTCATCTGGCCGTGAGACCGCTTTCGATTTTTGGTCCGGTCCACGATCCTCTGGGAGGTATACTCGTGCCTCCTTACTGCTCTTAATACTGCATCGAAAGTCTGATGCTCAAACTGCTCCACTGCCAATAAAATCTCTAGATGGAGCCCCTGCTGGAACCGCTGGGCTCTGTTGAACTCGGTCGCTACCAAGGTAGGAGCAAATCGACTAAGTCTTGAAAACTCGGCCGCATATCCGTCGACTGTCCTGCCCATCTGCTTCAGATTGGTGAACCTCGTCTGTAGATCATACCGAGCTACAGCATCGAAGTACTTGGTCTAGAATCTCTCACGAAATACTGTCCAAGCAATAGGTGCCACTAATCCAACGGCCTGTGCCACCCACCAGCTGCGAGCTAGATCCAATAGCTGTAGGCGTACTACCGCCACCTTCTCATTCTCGGGCATCTTCGTCGCTTCTAGAATCACTTCTGTATCCTGCAGCCAAGCATTTGCGACAATCACATCCTCACTACCATCAAAGAAGGAAGGGTTCAAGCGCTTGAAGCTGTTGGCTACCTGGTTGCCTTGATGACCGCCTCTGTTCAGAGCATATTATACTGCCTGGTGCAGGACGTCACCCCGACGATCTTGAGATGCTAGCAATGTCCTGATGAGACCCACCAAGGTGCCATCATCGGGCTCTACAGGCTGGACTGGCTGAACTGGTGGCTCTTGACCCCCAGTAGGCATGACTCTGGAGGCTACTCCTAAATGCTGGGCTTGATCTTCCAATTGCTGCTGGCCTACGGAAGATGCTCCGTCTTACCGATCGGTAGGACCAGGAACAATACCGCTGAAGAAAATGACACATAAAACAATAATGAAGGACCAGGACAAATCAAAGATACAAGCATGGGATTAGGTCAAGAATTCAGGGATTCAGAGGATACGAACAGATATCAAGGGTGAGTGCTGATTGAGACATCTATTCGATAAATCCTCACATATCTTGATTCATAAGACCTGCATGGGCCACCACTTAAACCATGTAACACCCCAGAACCAGAATACTGGAGAGCGGAGGCATACATAGACAGCTACGTATATTGATATGGAATCCACTTCGCTATACGGTCATGGCTGTCTAGATACATGAGGGTTTAACTACAAGCCATCAGTCTCTTATGGTCATTAACAAGCCTATTGTCTCAATCTCAAGCAAGTAAAAGCAGTTACAAGATGTCAGAGCATCAAATATACAATAGTAAGGCATCCCATACATTACATATTTGGATGATCATGAAGCTAGTCGTACAAAATGTGAAGACTAGCAAGAGTTTCAGTCATACATGATCAATCCTAGGATTTGTTAATCATGCTACAGCCCGTAGGCAGACAGTAAGTAAAGTGCAATCGAGCTAACACGTGCTCGCCGGCTAAACGCCTCAAATTATAATAAAGTGGGAGAATAAAAGGGAAACCCACTCGTTACCTTGGTTACGCCTGGTGGTCACCATTTGGCTGGAAGGTAGGGAGATCCTCTGGAGCTACTCCGGTATCTGGCCATACAAAACCAGCTGGATCAGATCCCAGAAAGAGCAAGTGTCACAAAGGAGGCTTCACTTAAGAACTAAAACCAGCAATTAGCACAAAATATAATTATATAATAAAAGACTGGAAATATGGAAAATCATGATGATATACGATAAGGTAACCATGGGATTATTCAGATAACCAAGTTACAAGCATTAAATCAAACAAGGACCGGGGTTGTAATCCTTCATCTGAACGAAACTTGGTCTTCCATCATTTACCGATAAGTAAAGCACAAGAAATCAGGTCATGTTACAATCTTGTACAGGATCAGGATAAGACTAGACGGGGTTAGACTCTATCTAATCAATCATGGCCAAGCAATAAGTACGGCTTGATACTTTAACTAACTAGGGTTATCACAGACCTAGTTACTAGCAAGATGCAATGAGATATTCCAACAGCCACAAGTCCTGCAGACCATCCAGGTTATCCAAGTCGAATATCCGTTCATGAAGGGTGCAACACATGACAGTGTGCTGGAAATGTGCCCTACTCGTCGGCAGGCTACAAGTCCACTTGCCCGCCCAGATAACGAGATTGCTTGTAGCTGAAAAATCTTTTCATGACTACTGGGTTATTCTAGTTATTAGCCTTAGTCAATTTCAGTAGGTACCCCTGACCGTGGTACTCAGGGGTCCCTGCCCTAGACATGATGCAAGACAGTATTGGTTTATTTGTACAACACAATCATCCACGGTGTCCAGGCCATTCATTCTTGTCATGTCATGCTAGTCGTCGCAACAGCATTTAATAGTTTCTATCAGGCTTGCTTGTCATGTCTTGTCATGTCATGTCATGTTATGTCAATTCACTTGTTATACCGTGCCATGTACAATTATCTGTCTAGTCAGGTCAATCAATTTGTGATTATCAAGTTCATAAAAAAGTGCAAGGACGTAAAGACAATCGAGTACGCAAAAAGGGAGCTCAAGACTCTATGCTAGTGAACCTCTACGCTAGGCCAAGAGGCCCCAAGCGTAAAAGTGGCTTTTACGCGACTAAGACCAAGGAAAGACCGCTTCTACGTGAGCGGGAGCACTACGCGAGAGAAAATTCCATGCGGGCAAGGCTCTACGCATAGCAAGCACCCTATGCAAGTGGAACTTTATGTGCACGAGCACCCAAGTGAAGCTCTACGCACGCAAGGCTCTACGCGAGCGAAGGAGAGTCTACGCGAGCACGACTCTACGCAAGTGAACCTCTACGCTAGCGAGAGTGGCCCCCCGCGTAGAGTTCAAGTGAACTTGGCGTAGAAAGGATTACGCTGGCACGCAATACGTGTGCGTAAAGGGGACAC
Source organism: Iris pallida (assembly GCA_029216955.1). NCBI lineage: Eukaryota > Viridiplantae > Streptophyta > Magnoliopsida > Asparagales > Iridaceae > Iris > Iris pallida. The sequence continues at coordinate 5,831,964 of JANAVB010036819.1, read as the reverse complement.
TACGCTGGCACGTTTAAGACGTGTGCGTAAAAAGGGGAAACACTACGCCAGCATGTTAAAACGTGTGCGTAAGGGAGGAAACGCTACTCTGGCACGTTAAACGTGGGCATAAAACTAAATACTACGCTAGCACGTAAGAACGTGTGCGTAAAGCTTCATCTTCTCCACAAGGCCAAGACAAGCAGGCGTAAAAGCTCAAGAGCTCAAGAAAGCCCCATCCCTGCCAAGACTCAATAAAATCCAACCATTCCAAAACCAAACTTATGTAACATCAGAATGCCTTCTACATAGAACTCTTAGTTTTCAAAAACAAGCCAGTTTAGTAGATCAAAACCGAAAAATCTGAAATTACAACAAACTTAGATCTACTTGAAATGAACCATGGAAACTAGAAATGCTAAGTACTAAAGTGTCTTAGAATCTCGTGAGGAAGACAATGGAACAATAAAACTTGAGTTCCTCCATGAAGCAAGTTGCACTTGCCTAAGCTCTCTGGTAGGTGGAGAGAGTTAATAGAGAAAGAAGAAAAGTTATGAGGATTAATGGAAGAGAGAGAGAGGTTAGGCGGCTTATAAAGGAAGAGAGTGGGTGTTAGGTGGTGGTTTGCATATCAACCCAAACCGAGCCCAACTAAGTCGAACCCAACCGAACCTAATGCAGGCCAAAGCCAGGATAAACTACATGAACCAGAAAATGCTAACTAACCCATGCCAATGTAGAACCCAAGACTAGCCAGTCAAGACAAGTCGAACCAGGATGAACCCGAAATAAACCAAGGCAAGATCAAACCAGGATCAAGCTAAGCAAGATAAGTCTAATTACGGATCGGGATTCCGTACACGTATACTAAAATACGTAATACGAACTATGGATGTTACAGAAGGTCTTGGCGTATCCGTGCCAAAATGGACTAAAGGCGTTTATCTTTTTCTTTTCTTTTCTTTTCTTTCTTTCTTTCTTTCTTTCTTTCTTTCTTTCTTTCTTTCTTTCTTTCTTTTTTTCTTTCTTTCTTTTTTTTCTCGAATTGGGTAGCCCAGTGCCTCTCGTAGTGGGTTGCTGTCCCAATTTCGGTGATCTGCCGCTGTATACCATCATTTACAGCTTTTTACATCTCGCTAAGCGGTCGCTAATCGTCTTACGGATGTGCGCCTATCAAATATTTTATATCCCTCCAAGGCCGAATGGTCCCCGTTCCACGGAGCAGCCCATTCGGAGGGAACGTTACGTGCAGGAAAGATTATCACAATTATCTCAAGTCCATTCGACCATGCAACGTCCTATTTTCAAACAACCAAACATAGTCTTGAGCCCGAGACTCAGACTTTATCAAACAACCAAACATAGTCTTGAGTCTGAGACTCAGACTTTATCATCTCGTATTGCTTTCATTAACTTTTTATGTTCTTACATTTCATACTTTGTTTTAATGTTCAATGCCATCATGCCTTAACTCAATGTTCGTTAACCGAACGACCCAAAGGTCCCGAACACCTTTTGAGGCATCATGTCATATTCGACAGTTCTATCACATTCATGCCACAACTGTATTCTTTTGTAACGAAGTCATCTTTTATGATCTCGTGCACGTAGGCATGTTTCGACACATTTATCATATTTTTCTTTGCATCGTGCACTTGGTGCACGCATCGAAGCCGTATTTCTATGTTCTATGACTTAGTGTTCAATGTTTGTGGCTTGCACGCTAGAACACTCGTCTATTGTCTTTCAAAGTGCCAGCCTTTCTAACTCATACGCGAAGGCACGGAATGGCTCGTGTACAAGGTAACCATCGAATACAGTTATTCCATGTTCTTGCGGCTTGCGCACCGAGGCGCTCGCCTTTGCGATATCCAATATTCCATAGCGACTCGTGTATTTGTTGTACGTTTTATTTTAATTGTTCTAACTAGTGTTAGACACACACTACAATTTATCTTCCGATCGGACCACGCCCATGGCGTCGATAGGTTAACTTAGCATACAATGATATATTCTGACTTAGGCATGAAGGGGTAAAAAGAAGAGTCAATCCTCCCACCTTGAGCCGATACGCCTTGTCATTTCGCCGAGCCGATGCGGCTCAATTTTATAACTTCATTGTATTGCCAACTCTTCTGACTTAGCCATTCAAGCACTTCGTGCTTCATTGAATTATACATCCGATTTGGCTTACCGTGCCAACGCCTTAGTCCGTCGTAAGGCGACGATTGGTTTCGCGGACCCCTTTCTAAATAAGGCAAAATATCAACCTCTAATATTTTAGCATAAACGTATAGCCTGCACATGAAACCAACTAAAATTAATACTTGCATCGATTCGGACTTGTGCCTTGGTCGATTTGATTTCTTAGAATCTTTGAGCCGATTCAACTCACTTATCCTTTGGGGCAATGCGACACTTCGCATCGATTCAACTCGATGCATTTCTTTGGGACAATACAAATCTTCGTATCGACTTAGATCGATGCATTGCTCGGGACAACGTAACTCTCGTATCGATTTATATTAATACATTTCATTCGGTCAATGTGACTCTCTGAGTCAATGCCTCAGCGTAATGCACCGTACGGAGCAGGGCATTACAGAATATACCACTCAAAACAAGGTTCGTTCTCGAACCAAAACCAACACTCTGATTAAGTGTTTTATAGATCGTTTCATGATCTCGTCCCACCAGTGTTGTTTAGTTTCATACTATCTTGTAAGCTTTTTATTAACATTTTAAAGTCTTTCCTGCAGCTCGATTTAAATTTGTATACAACTCGATTTGGATCCGTACCTATATTTAAGGCGCCCCAAAGATATATATTTTGACCAAGTCCAGTGGTAGCAAATTGGAACAAAGCTAACAGGTAAATTTCAATCCTATGCTTGCCATCTCGTACTCTCGATCGGACTTATCTTTAGTAACTGTTCTCAAAATTTTATCTTTAGTAACTGCACGCGACGCGATTCAAAATCGTATTTCTCGTTTCGTATGTTTCGTATGGACTATCAACTCTATGCGCCACGTCGAGCTGTCGCGCATCCGATCGCAACGATCCTTCGCGACACCTTACGTTCGAAGTCGCCACCCAACTATTTTCGAAGTCTGTCTATGCAACTTATCTCGATTCGATTTCCTTTGTTGACTTACAAATGCATCAACATTCAGGACTACGCTCGCTAGGTTATTTACCTAGACACCGTGCTTAAATTCTCCCGACACAACTTTTAAATTGACATTAAATTGACATTGCACAAAGGCCAGAATCTATTCAACACAACAGTTTACATCGAGGCGATGGTGCTCAAGGCAACAATCGCTTTGACTCAAAGTCTCTACGATGCATCTTACGTTCGATTCCTAACGAGTAGGAATTCACTAGCCAAATTTCCAACTTATTCGCCTCGCAACATCGAATATTAGTTTGATTCACGCAAGCTAAATTGCAAGGTGAATCCAAATCTAACGACATAACTCGTAAGTCATTCCCTTATCGTTCTCTCTCGTGCATAGCACGTTTCTCGCAATCATCTATCCGAATCACCAAGTTCGTTGGTGAATTTCTAGTTCGATCGTCGACCAACATAACCATTCAAGTATTCATCCAACGAATACTCAAAATCTAACTATATCATTTTCAATCGAAAGCCGTTCCAATAATCCTCGATTGCCTAGACTTATCGTCAACATGTACCACATTTTTTTTCTCGATGCAAATTTTATATACGACATCGCATGGGTCATCTTATGGGTCTGCAACATTCAATTTGATTTGGCAGTCAAGTCTTCTAGGGTCAGCTGTCCCGAAGCTACGCTCGATAATTATGGATCATTAACGAAGGACAGTTTACTACGTACCATGCTATATCTTATTTCGAAGCCAAATCACGTTCCGATGATTTCTTTGCGACTACCTAATTTCGTACAAAACCATTTCTATCGACGCAACTGATGCGCAACTATCCCCCGAGTAAAGTCATGCACTACCGTCGATGATTTTGCTATTCACGAAGCATCTCCTCGTATTGAGTTCGAGTCTATCTTATTTACAGTCGACACACGAGATACTATACGCATCGAACAATCGTCGATGACTTATAGTCTCGTCTTGATCAATCACAAGTTCATGATCAACCAGTTCGTTCATTCTTGTATTATTATTTACCAAAATTTTGATAGCACGAGGCACACTCCATTTTGTATTCTCACATCATACTTACGTTTCCTTACGTATCGATCTCGATACGTCGTATCAATTTCGTTAGCGTAAGGGTCAACTTTGATTCTGTTTCAACGTCGACAACTTGTATTACATACGTCCAAGTTCTCCACAAACATTTTTGTACGTCTCGAATCGTTTCTCGATCCATTGCATTCCGTTAAGCTTTGATCGTGTAACCGAGTTACCGATTATCCAACATCGAACCCTCGAGTTATACGATCACGCCCTCTAAGTTTCTGCGTGTTTCATTCGTACTCAAATGAGTTTTGTCGTAACGTAACCAACTATCTCTTAGGTACTATTTACCCGCATTAACCAACTCTTCACCGAAGTCGCACATCGTGCGATCCGATTATAATTTGTTTTGCCCAATATTTCTATCGAGATCGCAAGTCGTGCGATTCGATTCGATTCGCCTCGCCCAACATTTCTATCAAGATCGTAAGTCGTGCGATTCGATTCGCCTCGCCCAATATTTCAATCGAGATCGCAAGTCGTGTGACACATTTGTAAGTTCGAGATTTTCTTTTCCGTCGATCCGATTATTGCTTCAAGGCAAAATCATTCCGCTAATCTCGGTCGTTCGACCGACTTATAATTTCTGTCCGACGTATCATTCATTGATATGAGTCTCGCCTTATCGTCCCAACCGATTTTTTGAAGAACACTTCCATCAACATACCATCATACAAATTTTCAATAGAGTCTCGGTACTCTTCTGTCCATTACGGACAAACCTTCCGCAATTTTCACAATACGTCGATGTAATTCATCGCATAAGTGGTATATCATATACCACTCAAAATTGAGTCATTCATCGCATACATGGTATGGCATATACCACTCGGAAATCAAGTCATTTTTATCGCATTATACTTAGTATGAACCAACAATCTCTTTCGACTTACGATTTCCGCAGTGATCGTGCTTGATCACAACCGTAACTTTGATTCTATCAAAATCCGACACAACTCGGCCAATATTTTCATTTGCCAACACAAGTTAGGTGTGCAACCGAACGATTCGTTCTATCGATTTATGATTTCAGTTTCTTCCGTTGCATCTCGTGCAACAATTTTACTTTGACACACATTGCACATCTTGCAACGACTTATTTTCGATATTCATTGCACCTCGTGTAACAATTTATTCTGACTTTCAAAGTCAATGCTTAAATCCGTTCAACACATTCGATATTGGCTTATCACTTTCATTGCAACGCATTATTTAAGTTTTCGTATTGGTGCAACCAATATTCACAACCCATTACACTTCGTGCATCATTTTATTTCTCATTCAACATGTTACATTGCAATAACAACATCTCAAATCGTATTTCACAATTTGTTGCACTTGCAACAACTAACATTTCACAGATCGTGCATTCAATGCAACAAAACGTTTCACGACTTTCTCCGCAACATCAAGTAAATTCGAAGTACTTGCGGCAACATTACCCGACTTTGTATTAGACTTATTGTATGAAACATCCAGTGCGGCATCGAGTAGAGTCAAGAGTGATTTCGATTGGTGGTGGACAACTCTTTGGAATTGAAATAAAGCAAACATCCTGAGGAAATTCAGCCTAGAGCTCTGATACCTATTTGTTACTTCCCGACCCGAAATCATCCGAATCATCGTCCTTGCAGGGGCGTGATACCGCACGAGCCTGGAGTTGCGCTCGTACAAGGCAAGATGACAAGTTCTCAAATGGTTATCTTTGAGTTGATGTTAACAATGAAAGAAAAATAGAGTATACGAAACAATTCTCTTTATTGATATTCGAACTGAGATTACAAAGGCTTTCGATAGCCCAACAATATATGCCAGATTGGCTACAACACTCAGGTTCTCTCTTGCCCACAAAGGATTTCACCGTTCCATAAATTATGCCTTCTATATCTCTGCCGTATCAATCCTATTGCAAGTCCGAATGTCAATGCGATCGCACGCTTCAAACGCTACGACATTCCATACCTCTGTGCGATCAAACGAAACTTCGTCGCGAGCAATCCATTCCCTTCATCCTGCATGAAAGCTGGTGGGAGATCAGTACGTTCTTCCTCGCATGTACTGACGAAAAGACCAACTTTCTAAACCGATATTTTAGTATTTATGTTCAATCATGCAACTTAGCTTATGATCTTGCTATATTCTCCTTAGGGTCGATTTCATGGCATATTCGAAAGTGGTAAAGCATGTTATCATGGCAAGCATGTTATTCGAATTGAATAGGCAAGCAGACAAGCAATCTCGTGTTTGTTTCGTGGCGCAACTTCTTACCAAGTCGACGTACTCGCCCTTGCACTGACGCAATATGAATATGCCCTATTCCTTCCATGTCATGTTATGCGTGCTCTCTAAATAAGATCTATATACGCAAGATACATACGTGCCTGCACTTTCAACCTATCGTTCCTTAACTATATGAAGGTCTTGGCGTATCCGCGCCAGAATGGATTAAGTTTGGTGAGTCGTTGACACAATTTTTTTTATAAGTTTGGATTAAGCCGTCTCGAGTTTAAGTCAGAAAGGGCCGTAAGACAAAGTTGGGTTAAGTCATGTTGAGTTGTGAGGCATGACATCGATGTTGAAGCACGAACAAAGTTTATTGCACAACCATGTTGTTGCGTCTCTAAGTATGAGCCAAAAAGGCAAGCACGAGTCGATACGTTACTATTGTTGGCACGGAAATGGTCTAGAGGCACAAAAGATAAGTAAGTTATTGCTGTAAGGCACGACCACGATGTTACACAAATAAGTTTTATAGTACGGTCATAAGAATTTTGGAGCACGATCATGTTTGTTGAAACAAAAGTAGGCCAGGAGTCTAAGTATTATAATTTATCCTAAGGCATAATTAGAGACAATCAAAAGAATATGTTGCATTCACTGAAATAATGTGTTGGTTTTGTATGTGTGGACGAGGAGCTCACTTACCAGTACGGTTGTGTACTAACCACCAAACAGTTTTTATGCATAAGTTACAAGTACTTGCTCATCGAGGTGGAGCTCGTTTGGACGCGCTGAGGCATGGAGTTCCTTGGCATTTCGAGGCGTGCTACCACGTTGAAGACTTCACCTACACGGGACACAATATATAGACATCGCCTTTTGAAGCATCCGCAAAGTTGTAATCCATCAGGCATGAGCGATTGTAATTGAGAGAGAGAGAGAGTTGAGTATTTGTATTCAGAGAAAAAGTGAGCTTGAGTGACTTGTAATCTTGGCTTTGTACCCTTGTAATCTTATTTTCACTATCAATAAAGAGTATCATTTTATGCATGTCTTTGTGTTATCCAACTTCCTGCTTGGGACTTCTGTGTGACGACCCCGTCGCAAGTTGCTGTACTCGGCCGATATAGAATTTGCCTTGCGCGAGCGCAACCTAGGCTCACACGATATCACGCCTTAGCGAGGACGAACGGTCCTTTAGGACCGGGGCATGACAAAAATGGTCATATGGCCCCATGCTGCCGAATTGAGGATATGAAACCTTGTGCACAAGTTGTCCATGACCACAGTCCTACGAGAACTTTCAGACTCAATATAAATGCATGGCCTAACCAATAGTACAATTTAAACCATGCATCACTTCCTTAATCCTTATGCTTTTTTGTAGAGCCTGAACCAGGGACTGCCTTGGCGACCGACCTACGGTCCCAAGAAATTTTAGTATTACCAAACTCTTTTTTAGACTCAACTCAGGAATGACTATTTTGATAGCCCTCCTACTCAACTTGAACAAGTCATGTTTTTTTAAGTGCCACATATAATTTGTCATACTATGCGATGGGCTTTGAAACCGTGCATACATGCCCATGCTCAACTTGAACAACTGTGTTCTTTAGGTGCCTTAACTCGTGCCATAAATCACATGACCCGTATTAAGGGGCGCACATGCTATGATAAGCAATACGACCGTAGGAACATCTAGACAATGACTACAAGTTGATATTCTATGTTCTAGTATAAGTGTGACCGACTTTGCCCAAGTCGTCTCTTCTTTACCCAAGCCGTGGGATTAAAGGACCGAGTGCCAACTTTGAAATCCATCGTGGAGTGATATCTAGGCAACAAGTAACATTTTTTATGTTCTATACAATCTGACTCAGAACAGAATTATTCCCTTTAGCTATTGGGGTTCGTCTCTTCTTTTAGCATACCTACTCAGTGCAATTGAAAGAATTCTTTTATTAGTGTGAAGGCCAAGCTGAGGTAAGTTCACCGAAGTCACCCACTTGAGCGAGGAGTTGCCTCGGCCAAGCGGGACTTTGAACAAGCCGTTGTATGGCTAAGTCCAAATACTATTGCATTTTGATTCCTCCAGTTAAAATAAGCGGGACGGGGCATTACAAGTTACTCCCTGAACCTGCAAGCAATTTGGTAGGTATCAGTATATAAAAATGCACTAATGTAGAGGCCACTCGACCATCCATACAAAACTAATACATGAGTGCACTTAGGTGGTCTTTCTAATATTGCCTTAGGATCAGTTCATGGCATATAATTTTTGTCCCGGATATCATAACCGTGTTATGCACCAGCATCAACTTACCCATACTTACCATCTGTCCTTCCTTATTCATCGCAATAATACAGTTTAATACATAGGAAACTTAGTGCCACGTTATCAAAACTTAATATCACCTATTGTGTTGTAATGCTTGTATCTACATAAGCCAAATCTTAGGCTTAATAGTTGTATTTTGTGTTGTACATCCTTTTTCTTACTCAACTCACGACCTGCATGCAAATTGCTGCTAGCATGCCAATTTAATCTATATAAGAGTCACTGGCATAACAAGTCATCCATGAACTATATCGCATATGGGATCAGTTCGAGTGCGAGGCATGAACTCCACCGAAGGTCCCGCTGCATGTATTGTGACACACTTTAGATTCGGTCACACCCCCACTGAAGGATATGCAATACCTGTCATTTCTCGTAGGCCGACACGAACCCGTTGCCCCGCTGATCATTCGAGGAACAAAACTTGTGCACATGTTATCCAATGATCATGCAAGACTCTACTCAACTTATCCTCCTACTCAAGCCTTTACTTATCCGAGTATTCCCATCTTATGTAGCTCCCAGACCAGGGACTACCTCGATGACCAATGGTTGCGAGAACTTTCTATATTTCCATATATTTCCAACTCAACTCAAGAATGACTATTTGATAGCCGACATGCCTAATTTGAACAAATTTGTTCCACGAAGTATCCTAAACCGTGTTATACTCTATATAACAAGCATTAAAACCATAGGAACGTGTATACTATAACAAGCATTGAAACCATAGAACGTATAGACTATGACAAAAAGTCGATAGTCTATGTGATAGCATAAGAAAACTCTACTTTATGCAAGACGTGAAATTATAGGGCGAGTGCCTATTTGAAAACATGGTGTCATATATTATCTAACAGCAAGTTTAACATTTCTATGTTCTTTACAAATCGACTACAAGATAGGATTATTCCCTTCGCTATGTGGGTTCAACTATTTTATTAGCATGCAACATGTTACTTCCTATCAAACAAACATGTGGAATCATTTCATTAATGGTGAAGGCAAGGCAGAGACGGTGAAGGCAAGGTAGAGACGAGTCATCGAAGCCACCCACCTGAACGATGACATGTCTCGATCGAGCGGGACTCTAAGCAAGTCGTTGTATAGCCAATTCTGAATGACATTTTTGCTAATGATTTTGTTGAACTGAGTGAAGAATGGCACTACATTATACACCACTCGGAAACGTTTTATCGTAGAAACTTCCTGAGTGCAACATATCAACTAAATCGCTCAATACACAACTTGAATTCACCTGACATAACATTCAATATCTTTCGAACACAATTTCCTATTAGTTTTCTCAATCCGAGCCGCGCTCATGTCTTAGCCAAATTCACCAAAAAACTATACCACCCAAACAATTCGACTATATCCCAAAACTTTATGTCATTAGCCATACTGTGCTTCGTGCAGGTATTCTCAAATATGAGGCAACTATAACTCGTCACACGCACGGACAATTTAGTTCTAGGGCAAACCTTCCTAAGCGATATTACTCAATCATTCCAAATTCAAAACATAACCAACTTGATCACTCATCCTCTCCTAATCGAAACCCAATGTTACCTCTCAATCAAATTACAATAATCCTCAAGACTTCAAGTTTGAGTCACAACCAATCTTTCAAACATGACTGCATCCATGCCTCAATCACAATCACGTGTATCAATATCTAATTCTTGCCAACCAATTTCACTATCTCCAAAGTTTTCGTTTGAATCGTCTACGTACTATCTTCCAAAAAAATTCAAACCTTTGAAAAAACCAATCAAAATTCGAATATCTTATTATGCAATCACATTCTTCCAAGTACAATCTCAATTTCGATAATATCTTCGAACCGTCCAAGTATAATTTTCTTTTATTTAATGCTCAAGAACACATTTGATTTCATTGAAAATGCAAATCCATCTTCAATCATCAACTCTTCTGATACCAAAAATATGATCCTCACATTACATTCTTTCACTCAACCAACGATAATTCTCCCAATCAATTCTACAATATTAACAATAATGACCCAGGTAGCCAGCCTATGCAAACACGTGCACCATGTTACCTTAAACTAGAACGACCAAAATATAAGTATATTCTACTTCAACGATCGCACATCCATCAGTAATTCCTCCAAGCATACGATATAGAATCACCGCTGACTCATCATCAATATTTCATCCATCACATTTACTTGAGCAAAACAAATGAGACAAACCATCAATATGCAATAGATCTAACTAATCCTCGATATCATCCCATTCCTTCGATCGCAAGTCTATCCATTAAACACCAATATCTAATATCATTGTCCATTCCAATCCTATCAATCACTAAAACGCTTAAGAACACTTTTCCAATTTCAAGCCTCAACTCTTCAGGATCCAAAGAACGTAACTAGACAAATAATTCCTCAACTAACTACTCCAGCTCTATAATCTACCCAGGAAACACTCACTAAGATCGATCGAACCAATACTCTCTCTGACACAAGGACGTCGGCCTAATCACTAAGCTAACTCACCAAGCAATAATAGTCAAATGTTATGATAACCATTTTCATGCAACAATATCAAAATACTCATCCAAATCCTAAGGTCAAACCATAGTCGATAGTACCTGTTTTCTATCCAAGCTCGTCCCACTCTAATTTCTAAACATCGAGCATAGATTATCCTGTTTGCATCGGCAACATCCAGTTCAATGGGTCCGAGTCTGTTCAGCAAAGTCATTTCTAGGGTAAATTCGTTCACTGTCATCCTCGATCATAACATGGTTCAATGACACCAATCTCACAACTCTCAAAATTAGAATCCTCAATTCATTTGATAATCCACCAATCCAAACTCATATACCTTGACCACAAAAATCAAAAGTCGTAACCATCGATCACAAGTCGCATATCGATTCCAAATTTAAAGTCATAACATCCCAATCGTAATCCTGCTAGTCCTCAACCTGTGCATCTATCATCACAAATTCATAAGATTGCCTACTATCAATTTTGATTCATAACAATCCTCATATCATTGATCATACAAATTCGATTCAACTGAATTACGGTTGACTCATTCATCCTCCAAATCTGTCAACATTTTAATTATGCATGTCAGACTAACATCCATTCACGCACACTCCAAGTTCATCTAATTAAGTCATCCAAACATTCAGTACTATTAAATTTCCAAAAATATAGTATCCGTTCAAAAATAAAATTTGTCACAATTCTCATTTGTCGAATTAGTACCCATGAGTTATCATATTGATCTTTGATACGCCTCAATACCATCAATTACATACATAAATAGAAGATCTTCCTTTTTAACAATTCCAAGTCGTGCAATCATTACTTTCATCCGAATTAACATAAAATTAGCTCCTCCACATTCAAGATCAAATCAGCTGTAGGTATCTTTCGAACTAATACAAGATCAACTTGTTCGAACTGGAAATCACATATGTTATCGTTTATCTTAGATCATCGCGCATCAAAATTCTTTAGTTATATCAATCTATGCTATCTTTCAAACATCGATACGGTAATCAAACTTCAAGATTGATCATCTATACTCTAACTCAAGTCATCGATTGATACCATCTCATATTCCTAGAGTCATTTGCGTATCTTCAAATTACACTTCCAATTTTGTAACGCCAGTCCCAAAATACTTAGGACTAGGTACTATCCATGCCAGCTGCATACATACGAAGTATACTCCAATATATGGAAATCTCGTATGAATACATAAGCTGTAAAATAAGTAAACCAAGAGTAATCTAATCTCATCCACAAATGAAGAATAAAAGATATCATATAATCAACTGTAATAAGTCTTAGTACAATACGTTGGGCGGAGACAAATCCACTACCAACAAGTAAGGAAAAATATACATGGAAACTGAAATGATTTGGCGGGAGTAGCAAGAAAGACCCAAGACACATCATCTCCGAATGAATAGAGAAGATCGCGACCTCGACTAGAACACCTGTAATATCACAGAAGCACACACTGGAGAGATAACCAGGTCCTCAAGGGACGTAACAAGATACAGGAAGAACATGCCATAAATACTGAATACAAATATGCCACAAAAAAAATAAGTGACAAGATAACAATAAGGTAATCTAACCGTACACGTGTTTATGCAGTTTAAGAATAAACCTCCAACGCATGGGTATCTGGCTCAGTAGCAGTAACTCAGGTATGGTCGTATCAGGATACCAGGGACCTCAAAGTATAACATTCCTCGAATGTCAGAGGCCAGCAGTATCAGTAATCTTAGGTATGGCCCCATCAGGATACCAGGGACCTCAAAGCATAACATTTCTCGAACGTCAGAGGCCAGCAGTATCAGTAATAGGAAAGTGCATAAGGACCCATACGTTAAGGAACTGTTCTTCCCATCCAATGCCTAACAGAGTCACATCCATGTCTCATATACCTCTACTATCTGCTAAATCTCTAACATGCCTCTATTAGCAGTCAGCCCTAATACATGCACATGGGGGATCAGCCCATACGCAAGGACCTCTACATGCTACTCGTCTCACACATCCTCGAGGTACAACTGTGTCGAGGCATATACAATACACTACAAACGGTAGTCCCCTAACTCTAAGTTCATATAAAATCAAAGGATAGTAACAACGTAATTAATAATCACTGAGCATGTAGTAAATCAAGAACTATAATAAGAAATAATGAACAGTGATATGTAAATAAATGAACTGAATTTAAACATATAATGGCAAGGTATCTTGCCTGAGGTTATGTGCAAAAAGAATAATCCAGTAGCTCGAACAGACAAATAAACGAAGCAAGAAAAGCCAAATCCCAGATGACTTCGGATGCTGCAACAAACATCGACGAGTTTGAAATAAGATATGCCTAGGAAATGTCTGTCCAAAAGTTAAATTCTGGAACAGGGCAAAATCTAATTTTGGGTCAAAACGATGTCCGCGTTGGACCCGCTTTACACCAAAATGTGCCAGAACCTATGATCTCTAGAGTCATCAAACTACATGTCTACGATTTTGTTTTGATGAGACGAACCCAATGGTATGTCCAATTTTGGATTTCGGTGGAATGTGCACAAAATCGCCCGTTGAGTGGGATTATGGGTCCGCCAAGATGGCGTCCCAGTCAACCTTCTCAGAATTTAACCAAACTTGGCTCACAGGACCAGAAAATATTTTGATTCTAATGGCACAAGTTTCGTCGCGATTTGATGAGTGTACACGAAGTTGTGACTTAATTTGCAAAGGATCGATACGGGATATCTTGACGATACGCACTGATTTCGTCGCGCACATGCAACAAAATCGGGTTCCGTCAGTTCCTACACGTCGACAACATCCATACGCGCCTTTCGATGCATATTGTGTGCGACCACATCGCCCGGTTTGTCGGGGCGCACGCCGTATCGGAGTATTTTTCAAATTTTCGAAAACAGAAACTTATAATTTTTCGTAAAACTTTAACAACGTGTAACTTTTTACACACTAGATGAAAAGTGAATCCAGAAGGTGCATTACAATCTCGGTTATGTTGTTATTTTCTGCCTTCAATTAGTTTCTATGAAAGTTTAATGGACAGCGAGAAAAGTGGCCGACAAGTTGTCGTTTCAATTCAGTTTTTAATATTCTAGAAAAGTGGTTTTTCTCCAACTTTGCCTCGATTTTTCGAGCAAGTTGGATGGCCATGTCGAAATCCACCTAGGGGATCTCGATGAGGGTCACGTAGGCTTTCTACACGAATTTACGGATCTAAAAACGGATTTAAAATGAGAGAGATATCGATCGGGGGAAGTGGGATACCTTGATGTTGATTTCTGTTGTTGTTGTGGGTGTTTGTTGTTGTTGTTGATGTCGCCGTGACGACCGGAAGGCGGGGATGCTGTCGCTCCGACGAGGCTGGCACGCACGCCGAGGAGAGGGAGGAGGATTGATTAGGTTTTGGTTTTTTTTTTAACTAGAACATATATATATATATATATATATATATATATATATATATATATATATATATATATATATATATATATATATATATACTATTATATATACATGTAAAGGAATGGGTGAGCGGCCCCTTGCTGCTGCTTATGGGGGCGCCAAGCATAGCATGCTGCTGCTTTTATTTGGTGTGGGTGGTCGGGTGGGGCCGACCACCCATACTATTATTATTTTTTTTCTTTTGAACTAATCCTACTTTCTTTTAGACTTCATCTAAATCTAGTTTAAATCCTTAGCTTTTATATATATAGGTATATATCTATTTATATCTCAAAATCTTTACAGATTTAAAATAAAACTTGATATTATCTATCTAAAATATTTAATGCTTTGAAACCCATTTACATATATATCCAAATTCAATGGACCATAATTAATAATATTCAATAACAATAATTGTTTATTTAATTCTCACAAATTATTTTAATAATAATAAAATAATAAAAATCCCATAAGGATAGTTTTGGACGAACTTTACCACACACCCTTATCCGGGTCCAAAAAATGTACAATCTTGTAAAATATTATTTAGTAATAAAATACCAATAATTGTACACATAATTACATAATTAGAAATTGTACATAAAATTCTAAAAATAATTTAGAAAATATTTTTACGTACATAAAGTATGTCCACATGGCCACCTTGGTCCCATCCCATGCCTACATGGGCTTAAATTTGGTTCGGGCCTAGTTCGGACTGGTTTGGTCCAACCGGGTTATCTAAAAATTAATATATAAAATAATATTTAATTAAAATACTTTAAATAAGTCAATTCAAAATTTGGTCTAGTTTTCCTAGTTTGAACATCACCATGGCTAGGCTTCCCCCGGCATGGCTAGTACACTCGTCAAGACACACTGCTACATCTTCCGTGCCAAAATTCATGGTAGTCTTGTGTTCCAAAATTAACAATGGCTAAGGTCATTTCTTATGAAATAAATAAAAAAATCATAAATTGCATAAATTAATTTTTAAGTATTTTTAAATAACAAAAACAAAAAAAATACTCCCAAAAATTTAGGAGTTTTACATCCTACCCAACTTACAAGAATTTCGTCCTCGAAATTTAGGATTAATAGGGTAGATAGGGTTGAGGGATAGGAAGAGTTATCAATACCAACATACAATTAAATTTTGGTGGAGGCGATAAAACGGCGTTCAACACTACCATGCAATAGAAAATTGTGGAGTCGATATATACAAAAATATATCGTGGTTATGGAATTGAATAAGGATCGCTAGTGAAGGTAACAAAATTTGAATATCCAATTTAGAAGAACAGTAAAGAATTGAGTAGGCCAAAGAGAATAAGTTAGACATTTAGGAGATGTGATTCCTTAAGGGAGAACTGGATACTAATCATCTTGGTCGAGGGTTTGATTAAGTGATGATTAGAATCACTCTCATGCGTTCAAGAGGGGTTGGAACGGCACAATAAAATTTCTAGGATTGGGGAGAAGAAGAGTTTAATGTGAGGATATAGCCACATGAGTTGGTCGGTGGCTATCTAAATTCGTGTTGAAATAACTGATAGGAAAACTAAAGGTGATATCTTACATCTATCTATCATGTACAATGTCTGGTCTTTCTAATATAAGTAAAGTAAAAATAATAAAGAGTTCAAGGACGATGCTATCGATAAGAATACGTGGTTCATAGGCGACGAAAATAATTCAAATAAGAGTTGTCAATGCTGTCGCGGATGAGACTCTAAGGCAAGTTTAACTATGTCTCCATCCACGTAGAATAATTCATGAAAAGCGAACCAAAGTGCAATAGGTTGATCAGACCATCATGTACCGGTTCTGATTAGACAATATGTTAGTGGGTGCACCCAGTAAAATATGTCATGATCAAGCTTGATAACGAAATAAGCTTGCCAAACCGAAGCTACATTAGCAGCATGAGATAGTTAAAATATAAGCAAGGGAGGTACTGATGAAGGAAATTTTAAATAGTCCAAGATCTTTAAAATCAAGTCTTGCCCGAAGTGTAGGCCTATGCGATTGTCCTAGTTTTCTTCATTTATGGCTTAGTTGTCTAGACAAGTTAAGGTCCTCTGAATTTCTAGTCTAAGTGAGCTCATCAACACGATTCATAAGGACAAAGTATTTGTTAGGTGGTGAGGTATTCTACCCAACTTACAAGAGTTAAACTAATAGTGTGATGGGACAACGAGTCAAGCAATCAAGATAAAGCACAAGGTTAGCATTAAGGGGATTTAGTAGAAAATATTTACATATCGGGTTAAAGGATTGAGTCAAGGTTAGATCTTTTAATTGCGACCTGCATGGACCACTACAAAAACATGTAATGTTCCAGTCCCAAAATACTTAGGACTAGATACGTATCCATGCCAGCTGCATACATACGAAGTATACTCCAATATATGAAAACCTCGTATGAATACATAAGCTGTAAAATGCAGTAAACCAAGAGTAATCTAATCTCATCCACAAATAAAGAATAAAAGATATCATATAATCAACTGTAATAAGTCTTAGTATAATACGTTGGGCGGAGATAAATCCACTACCAACAAGTAAGGAAAATATACATGGAAACTGAAATGATTTGGCGGGAGTAGCAAGAAAGACCCAAGATACGTCATCTCCGAATGAATAGAGAAGATCGCGACCTCGACTAGAACACCTACAATATCACAGAAGCACACACACCTGGAGAGATAACCAGGTACTCAGAGGGACGTAACAAGATACAGAAAAAATATACCATAAATACTGAATATAAAATATGCCACACAAAAAAAGTGACGAGACAACAATAAGGTAATCTAACCGTACTACGGTGTTTATGCAGTTTAAGAACAAACCTCCAACGATGGATAACTGGCTCAGTAGCAGTAACTCAGGTATGGTCCCATCAGGATACCAGGGACCTCAAAGCATAACATTCTTCGAATGTCAGAGGCCAGCAGTATCAGTAATCTTAGGTATGGCCCCATCCGGATACCAGGGACCTCAAAGCATAACATTCCTAGAATGTCAGAGGCCAGCAGTATCAGTAATAGGAAAGTGTATAAGGACCCATACGTTAAGGAACTGTTCTTTCCACCCAATGCCTAACAGATTCACATCCATGTCTCATATACCTCTACTAACTGCTAAGTCTTCTAACATGCCTCTATTAGCAGTTAGCCCTAATGCATGCACATGGGGGATCAGCCCATACGTAAGGACCTCTACATGCTACTCGCCTCACATATCCTTATAGTACAACTGTGTCGAGGCATATGCAATACACTACAAATAGTAGTCCCATAACTCTAAGTTCATATGCAATCAAAGGATAGTAACAAAGTAACTAATAATCACTGAGCATGTAGTAAATCAAGAACTGTAATAACTGGAAATAATGAACAGTGATATATAAATAAATACAGACTAAATTTAAACAGTATAATGGCAAGGTATCTTGCCTGAGGTTATGTGCAAAAGAGAATAATCCAGTAGCTCGAACAGACAATAAACGAAGAAAGAAAAGCCAAATCCCGCAGATGACTCCGGATGCTGCAAAAAATATCACGAACGAATTTAGAATATAAGATATGCCTAGGAAATGCCTGTCCAAAAGTTAAATTGTGAAACAGGGGCAAAATCGTAATTTCGAATCAAAACGATGTCCGCCGTTGGATCCGCTTTGCAACAAAATGCGCGCCAGAACCTATGGTCTCTAAAGTCGTCAAACTACATGTCTACGGATTTGTTTTGATGAGACGAACCCAACGGTATGTCCAATTTTGGATTTCGGTGGGCTGTGTACAAAATCGTCCGTTGAGTGGGATTGTAGGCCCGCCAAGATGGCGTCCCAGTCAACCTTCTCAGAATTGAACCAAACTTGGCTCACAGGACCTGAAAAATATTTTGAGTCCAATGGCACAAGTTTTTTCGCGATTTGATGAGTGTACACGAAGTTGTGACTTAATTTGCAAAGGGTCGATACGGGGTATCTCGACGGATACGCACTGATTTTGTCGTGCACATGCAACGAAATCAGATTCTGTCAGTTTCCACACGTCGACAACATCCATACGCGCCTTTCGATGCATATAGTGTGCGACCACGTCGCCCGGTTTGTCGGGGCGCATGCCGTATCGGGGTGTTTTTCAAATTTTTGAAAACAGAATTTACAATTTTTCGTGAAACTTTAACAACGTGTAACTTTTTACACACTAGATGAAAAGTAAATTCAGAAGGTGAGTTAAAATCTCGGTTATGTTGTTATTTTCTTTCTTCAATTAGTTTCTATGAAAGTTTAATGGACAGCGAGAAAAGTGGCCGACAAGTTGTCGTTTCAATTCAGTTTTTAATATTCCAGAAAAGTAGTTTTTTCTCCAACTTTGCCTCAATTTTTCGAGCAAGTTGGATGGCCATGTCGAAACCTACCTGGGAGATCTCGAAGAGGGTCATGTGGGCTTTCTACACGAATTTACGGATCTAAAAACGGATTTAAAATGAGAGAGATATCGATCGGAGAAGTGGGATACCATGATGTTGATTTTTGTTGTTGTTGTGGGTGTTTGTTTGTTGTTGTTGCTGTCGCCGTGACGACCGGGAGGTGGGGATGCTGTCGCTTCGGCGAGGCTGGCACGCACACCGAGGAGAGGGAGGAGGATTGATTAGGTTTTGGTTTTTTTTTACTAGAACATATATATATATATATATATATATATATATATATATATATATATATATATATATATATATATATATATATATATATATATATATATATATATATATATATATAGACATGTAAAGGAAGGGGGTGAGCGGCCCCTTGCTGCTGCTTATGGGGGCGCCAAGCATAGCATGCTGCTGCTTTTATTTTGGTGTGGGTGGTCGGGTGGGGCCGACCACCCATTATTATTATTATTATTTTCTTTTGAACTAATCCTACTTTCTTTTAGACTTTATCTAAATCTAGTTTAAATCCTTAGCTTATATATACCTCTATATATATATACATAAAAAAAAAAAAAAAAAAAAAAAAAAAAAAAAAAAAAAAATATATATATATATATATATATATATATATATATAGGTATATATCTATTTATATCTCAAAATCTTTACAGATTTAAAATAAAACTTGATATTGTCTATCTAAAATATTTAATGCTTTGAAACCCATTTACATATATATCCAAATTCAATGGACCATAATTAATAATATTCAATAACAATAATTGTTTATTTAATTCTCACAAAATATTTTAATAATAATGAAATAATAAAAATCCCACAAGGATAGTTTTGGACGAACTTTATCACACACCCTTATCCGGGTCCAGAAAAATGTACAATCTTGTAAAATATTATTTAATAATAAAAATACCAATAATTGTACACATAATTACATAATTAGAAATTGTACATAAAATTTTAAAATAATTTAGAAAATATTTTTACGTACATAAAATATGTCCACATGGCCACCTTGGTCCCATCCCATGCCTACATGTGCTTAAATTTGGTTCGGGCCTAGTTCGGACTGGTTTGGTCCAACCGGGTCATCTAAAAATTAATATATAAAATAATATTTAATTAAAATACTTTAAATAAGTCAATTCACAATTTGGTCTTGTTTTCCTAGTTTGGACATCACCATGGCTAGGCTTCCCCCGGCATGGCTAGAACACTCTTCAAGGTACACTGCTACATCTTTCGTGCCAAAATTCATGGTAGTCTTGTGTTCCAAAATTCAAAAATGGCTAAGGTCATTTCTAATGAAATAAATAAAAAATCATAAATTCCATAAATTAATTTTTAAGTCTTTTTAAATAACAAAAACAAAAAAATACTCCCAAAAATTTAGGGGTTTTACAAATTTTCTATCTTTCATTCACACACATCTATCCTTATTGTCACGACCCGCTCTCGAATAATCGAGTACGAATCTAGTCATGCCCGGCCTACGCTATCATTGACAGCGGTAGTCAGTCGTCTAGTCTAGTCATCATCCAATAAGCGTATATCTAATCCCAACATCTATCACGATTTTATCTACTACTAACCATCACAGATCACTAAGCAGTTATTACAACATTATACATGAATATCCGGGTACAAAATCGGTAAAGATAAAGACTATCTAAGTCTGCGACATCCTCAATCTCAATGCAACATATATATCATAAACCTATACATCAATCTATATCTCAAAAATATCCGGAGTGAGCTCCGCTGCTAGGTTCATCTACTAACCATAACACTCTAAGGGATCAGTCTCACATGTAATCAACGATCCAGTCAGGAATGGAGCAAAGCACAATGTAAATCAATAATACTTACCAACAGAATATCAATAAAATAGGTAAAATAAAAAAAATTGAAAGATGTTAGCCCAATGATTATATCATATTTTTTAATATAGCAAATTAATTAAGTTTAACATAATGACATCACTAACATTTATGTAATCACTATCATATTGCTACTTAAACTTAGCATTGTCATACTGTTTACTAAATGTTATCATATTTGCTATTGTATACTGCTTTGTTCATCTAACATATACTTGCAGACAAGCAGTAAGCATGATCAACCTAGGACATATTGTCACGTCCCAGAACCAGAATACTGGAGAGCGGGGGCAGACATAGCTAGCTACGTATAATGAAATGGAATCAACTCCACTATACGGTCATGGCTGTCTAGATATATGAGGGTTTATCTACAATCCATCAGTCTCTTATGGTCAATAACAAGTCTAGTGTCTCAATCATAAGCAAGTAAGTAAATGTTACAAGACATAAGATCACCAAATATACAATAGTAAGGCGTCCCAAACATTACATATTCAGCTGATCATGAAGTTAGTCGTTACAAAATGTGAGGACTAGCAAGAGTTTCAGTCATACATGATCAACCCTAGGTTGCTAATCATGTTACAGCCCGTAGGCAGACAGTAAGTAAAATGTACACGAGCTAACACTTGCTCGACGGCTAAACGCCTAAAAAGAATAATTTTACAAGAGAGTGGAAGAGCCAAAATAACCCATTCGTTGCCAGGATTCCGTCTAGTGGTCACCATGTGGCTGAAGATTCGGTAGATCCTCTGGAGCTGCTCCGGAATCTGGCCATACAAAACCAACTGGGTTAGATCCCAGAAAGAGCAAGTGCCACAAAGGAGGCTTCACTTAGGAACTAAAATTAGCAATTAGCACAAGAGTAAAAATATATAAAAGACAGTAATTAAAGAAAAGCAGGACGGGTGATATACGATGAGATAACCATGGGACTATTCAGATAACCAGGTTACAACCCGTAAACCAAACAAGGACCGGGGTTGTAACCCTTCGTCTGAACAGAACTTGGCTTCTCCCACCATTTATCGGCAAGATAAATACAAGAAATCAGGACATGTAACAATCTTGTACAGGATCAAGACAAGAATAAACTGGTAAACTCCATCCAACATTTTACGGCCAAGCAATAAGTACGGCTTGATACTTTAACTAACTAGGGTTATCACAGGCCTAGTTACTAGCAAGATACAATAAGATTATTCTACAGCCACAAGCCCTGCAGACCATCCAGGCTATCCGGACGCAATTTGGGTTGAATTCAAGTGGGTACATCGTCCAGGAAACGCATGTACCCTTAGGTGACTTAGAGGGTACAACACATGACAGTGTGCTGGAAATGTGCCCTACTCGACGGCAGGCTACAGATCCCAAGTGGGGCGCCCAGATAACGGGATTGTCTGTAGCTGGAGAAATCTCTTCATGACTACGGGATTATTCTAGTGGTTAGCCTTAGTCGATTTCAGTGGGAATCCCTGACCGTGGTACCCAGGGGTCCCCGTCCTAGACATGATACAAGATAAGACGGGTTCATTTGTACAAGCACAATCGTCCATGGTGTCCAAGTTATTCAATCTTGTCATGTCGTGTTAGCCGTCGCAACAGCAATTCAAAAAATATAAATATATCATGTCATGTCCACTGTCAGGAGTGTGCCACGTCGGGCCACTATCAAGTTATGTTTATCATGTCAAGTTATCATGTCAAGTTAATTGTCAAGAGTGCACCACTACGGGTCACTGTCAGGTCATGTCATTTATCAAGGAGGAAAGAAACTTGTGCAATTAAATAATAATATATATATAATATATATATATTCTTGAAGCCAAGGAGAAACTCTACAACTTTCATGTTGGGAGTGGGAAGAAATTTTGACCACAATTCAGGCAAATAAAATATTTAAACAATCAAAGTGGACCCCATGCGGCCCAAAAGTGGGAAGAACAAACATACGGTCAAAGAGAGTGGGAGGCCACCCATGCAGCCAGCCAAAGCTTATGCGGCCAGAAAATAACTGAAGGGGGCCATGCGGCCAGCAAGAAATATTCATGCAGTCAAAAAGGACAGAGAGTGGGAAGACAATAATTGTGAGCTTCCACTTAAACAAAGGAAGAGCACGTGGCCAAATAATGAAATGATGACTGCTAGTAAAAGAGTGGCTCACGTGGCCAAAATATTAGATAGTGGGGGAAGGGAGCCTATGCGGCTCACCTTAGATTCCATGCAAAAATACGACATACAAATAATAATATTATTTAATGGCCAAGGCCATGCGGCTCTGCATCAAGCAGTTATTAACGCTGTAAATATCCATGCGGCTCACCCTCACGTTGCTTGCATGAAAATACAAACAAACAAATAAATAAATAAATAAATAAATAATGGTCATGCGGTTTGCTTGCATGAAAATGCAAACAAGCAACTAATATTAAATAATTTCTTATGCGGCTCCACTTGATTCATGCTTTATAATATGAATACCTATGCGGCTAATACATACTCTGTAAGCAAGCTGGCCATAAAGGCCATTCAACATGTAATAGATTTAATGCTTTCAATCAAAAAGGCATTAATGCTTATCTAATAAAGCATGAAATTGCTTATTATAACAAAGCATTGAAATGCTTTTCCAGGAAGGCTTTTGATGCTTGGTAGGTAAGCATTTAATGCTTGCTAAAGGAAAAGCATGCAACATGCTTTCAATTCCCATGCGGCAAGAAAATTTAATGCTTAGCAGAATAAGCGTGCAATTTCTTTCCTCCCTATGCGGCTACAATACTGACCTCATGCGGCTCCAACTTGTATTAATGCATTTAATATATACATTAATGCATTGGAGAATGCATTTACTATAAATATTGTACACGTTAAAATCTTGCATGTATTTAGAATGTACATTAATGCGTTGCATGCATATGCGGCTCATTAAGAGCCATATGCGGCTCATTACTGTGTGTTCAAGCAAGCAAGGCTTGCATCACGTGCATTTCATAATGCAACTAAGAATCATGCATTTATATCTTACCAGTACATGCATTAATGGGATTTCAAGCAAAACTTGGCATTAATGGTCTTGCCAGCACAAGCAAGTATGTAAGATATTAAATAAAATAGCAAACAAACATGCATTACATAATGCATTACCTAAGGCATTAATATGCGGCTGACGTGCTTGCTTCATGCATGCGGCTACAATGGATTATTTTCCATAATCCATGCGGCTGACTTCCAAATAAGTGCATTAAATATAATATGCATTAAAATATAGATTAGCATGGTGCATACTTTAAGTAGCATGCCAATGCGTGCAAGCTAATTAGTGGGGCCAAAGAAAAGGAAATGGCCATGCGGCTGGGTGCTAAAAATGCCCATGCGGCTCAGCAAAATTCCGTAGGTCAAATTTGGACCAAACAAAATTTTCTGCAACATGGGGCCATCAACTAGCAAAATATGCAAGTTTGATAGATCAAAACTCCTGAAAACCGAAAATACCACAAGCTAGATCTACAAGAAATTAACCACAGAAATGAAAAGTGCTAAGTACTAAAGTGGGTTAGAAACACATGAGGAAGACAATAGAACAATAAAAATAGGGTTCCTCCATGAAGCAAGATGCACTTGCCTAAGCTCTCCCTCTCTCCTGGTAGGTGAAGAGTAAAGATGGAGAAGAAGAAATGAGTAATGAGTAATAATGGAAGAGAGAGAGTGGGATTGATATTTATGGTGGGAGTGGTGGTAGGTGGGAGTGGTTCTCCACATAAAACCAAACCAAGCCAACCCAACCCACTAAACCGAACCAAACCAAGCCAATGCAATCCCATGATGAACCATGCTAATGCAACATGAAAAAAAATCCAAGGCTAACTAATTATGACAAACCAAAAATACGAGTCCGAAATACGTACACGTATTCCCAATACACAATACGAACCACGGGCATTACAACTCTACCCACCTTAAAAGAATTCCGTCCTCGGAATTTAATCAAGAGGCTAGAGATTGCAAGGACAAGCTATACTAAGCAATCAATCATGCAATTATGTATGTAAGCAAGGAAATTAAAGGCACGAGAAAGAGGGAAGACATCTTGCTAGGAACCTCTCTGCCGGTTCTGGATCTGAGCTTGGACCTGGGCATACTGCTGGGGTCTTTGTAGCTGGAAGGCTAGGGCCTGAGGCGGCAATGGCCTCGGCAATGGATACTGCTGCTGCTGCTGGACTGGGGCTGGTCCCCTTACCGAGGGACTAGTCTGGGCCGATGACGAACTGGCCCTATTCGGACAGGACCCTATCTTGTGGTCCGGTGCCCCACAAGCCAAACACAATTCCTGCGCTCTGCGATATTCCGAAACAACATGTCCTGGCTTCCCACAATGAGTACAGCCCATTACGAAAGACTGCTTCTGCTTCTGTTGCTGAAGGGACATGACCGACGTCACTGAGGCCGCCTGCCTCGGAGTTCCAATTGTCAAAGCCCTGACTGCCGGGGCTGGTGCTGACGACTGGGTCATCTGATCGTGAGATCGCTTTCGACCTCCGGTCCTGTCCACTATCCTGTGGGAGGTATACTCGTGCCTCCTAGCTGTCCTCAACACTGCATCAAAAGTCTGATGCTCAAACTGTTCCACTGCCAACAAAATCTCGAGGTGGAGCCCCTGCTGGAAATGCTGGGCTCTGTCATACTCGGTTGCCACTTAAGTGGGAGCAAACTGACTAAGCCTGGAAAACTCGGCCGCATATCCGTCGACCGTCCTGCCTCCTTGCTTCAGGTTGGTGAACTTGGTCCGAAGATCATACCGAGCCACCGCACCGAAGTACTTAGTCAGGAACCTCTCTCTAAATAGTGCCCATAGAATAGGGGCCACTAATCCCACGTCCTGTGCTGCCCACCAGCTGCGGGCAAGATCCAGTAACTGCAGGCACACCACGGCCACCTTCTCGTCTTCTGGGGTCCTGGCTGCCTCTAGAATGACTTCAATATCCTGGAGCCATGCATCAGCAGTAATAGCATCTTCGCTGCCGTTGAAGAATGGAGGGTTCAGATGCTTAAAACTGTTCGCTGCACGGTTCCCATGATCTCCACCTCTGTTCAGAGCATCTGCCACTGCCTGTTGCAAGACATCTCCTCGACGATCTTGGGAAGCTAACAATGATCTGATGAGACCCACCAAAGTGCCATCATCAGGCTCTGCAGGCTGGACTGGCTGAACTGGCGGCTCTCCTCCAGTAGGTACGACTCGGGAGGCTGCTCCTGAGTGCTGGGCCTGATCTTCTTGTTGCTGTTGGTCCACGGAAAGCGCTTCGCCTTGCTGATCGGCAGGTCCAAGAACAATGCCGCTGAAGAAAACGACATAGGGAACAATAAGGAAGGACCAGAATAGATCAACGATACAAGCATGTGATCAGGACAAGAATTTCAGAGATCAAGGGGATACGAGCAGAGATCAAGGGCGAGTACTGATTGAGACATCTATTCGATAAACTGTCACATATCTTGATTTACAAGACCTGTATGGGCCACCACTTAAACCATGTCACGTCCCAGAACCAGAATACTGGAGAGCGGGGACAGACATAGCCAGCTACGTATAATGAAATGGAATCCACTCCACTATACGATCACGACGGTCTAGATATATGAGGATTTATCTACAATCCATCAGTCTCTTATGGTCAATAACAAGCCTAGTGTCTCAATCATAAGCAAGTAAGTAAATGTTACAAGATATAAGATCACCAAATACACAATAGTAAGGCGACCCAAATATTATATATTCAGCTGATCATGAAGCTAGTCGTTACAAAATGTGAGGACTAGCAAGAGTTTCAGTCATACATGATCAACCCTAGGTTGCCAATCATGTTACAGCCCGTAGGCAGACAGTAAGTAAAATATACACGAGCTAACACTTGTTCGGCGGCTAAACGCCTAAAAAGAATAATTTTACAAGAGAGTGGGGGAGCCAAAATAACCCACTCGTTGCCAGGATTCCGTCTAGTGGTCACCATGTGGCTGGAGATTCGGTAGATCCTCTGGAGCTGCTCCGGAATCTGGCCATACAAAACCAGCTGGGTCAGATCCCAGAAAGAGCAAGTGCCACAAAGGAGGCTTCACTTAGAAACTAAAATCAGCAATTAGCACAAGAGTAAAAATATATAAAAGACAGTAATTAAAAAAAGTAGGACAGGTGATATACGATGAGATAACCATGGGACTATTCAGATAACCAGGTTACAACCCGTAAACCAAACAAGGACCGGGGTTGTAACCCTTCGTCTGAATAGAACTTGGCTTCTCCCACCATTTATCGGCAAGATAAATACAAGAAATCAGGACATGTAACAATCTTGTACAGGATCAAGACAAGAATAAACTGGTAAACTCCATCCAACATTTCACGGCCAAGCAATAAGAACGGCTTGGTACTTTAACTAACTAGGGTTATCACAGGCCTAGTTACTAGCAAGATGCAATGAGATTATTCCACAGCCACAAGCCCTGCAGACCATCCAGGCTATCCGGACGCAATTTGGGTTGAATTCAAGTAGGTACATCGTCCAGGAAACGCATGTACCCTTAGGTGACTTAGAGGGTGCAACACATGACAGTGTGCTGAAAATGTGCCCTACTCGACGGCAGGCTACAGATCCCAAGTAGGGCGCCCAGATAACGGGATTGCCTGTAGCTGGGGAAATCTCTTCATGACTACGGGATTATTCTAGTGGTTATCCTTAGTCGATTTCAGTGGGAATCCCTGACCGTGGTACCCAGGGGTCCCCGTCCTAGACATGATACAAGATAAGACGGGTTCATTTGTACAAGCACAATCGTCCACGGTGTCCAAGTTATTCAATCTTGTCATGTCGTGTTAGCCGTCGCAACAGCAATTCGAGAAATATAAATATATCATGTCATGTCCACTGTCAGGAGTGTGCCACGTCGGGCACTATCAAGTCATGTTTATCATGTCAAGTTATCATGTCAAGTTAATTGTCAAGAGTGCACCACCACGGGTCACTGTCAGGTCATGTCATTTATCAAGGAGGAAAGAAACTTGCGCAATTAAATAATAATATATATAATATATATATTCTTAAAGCCAAGGAGAAACTCTACAACTTTTATGTTGGGAGTGGAAAGAAATTCTGACCACAATTCAGGCAAATAAAATATTTAAACAATCAAAGTGGACCCTATGCGGCCCAAAAGTGGAAAGAACAAACATGCGGTCAAAGAGAGTGGGAGGCCACCCATGCGGCCAGCCAAAGCTATGCGGCCAGAAAATAACTGAAGGGGACCATGCGGCCAGCAAAAAATATTCATACAGTCAGAAAGGACAGAGAGTGGAAAGACAATAATTGCGAGGTTCCACTTAAACAAAGGAAGGGCACGTGGCCAAACAATGAAATGATGACTGCCAGTAAAAGAGTGGTTCACGTGGCCAAAATATTAGATAGTGGGGGAAGGGAGCCTATGCGGCTCATCTTAGATTCCATACAAAAATACGACATACAAATAATAATATTATTTAATGGCCAAGGCCATGCGGCTCTGCATCAAGCAGTTATTAATGCTGTAAATATCCATGCGGCTCACCCTCACGTTGCTTGCATGAAAATACAAACAAATAAATAAATAAATAAATAAATAATGGCCATGCGGTTTGCTTGCATGAAAATGCAAACAAGCAACTAATATTAAATAATTTCTTATGCGGCTCCACTTGATTCATGCATTATAATATGAATACCTATGCGGCTAATACATACTCTGTAAGCAAGCTGGCCATAAAGGCCATTCAACATGTAATAGATTTAATGCTTTCAATCAAAAAGGCATTAATCCTTATCTAATAAAGCATGAAATTGCTTATTATAACAAAGCATTGAAATGCTTTTCCAGGAAGGCTTTTGATGCTTGGTAGATAAGCATTTAATGCTTGCTAAAGGAAAAACATGCAACATGCTTTCAATTCCCATGCGACAAGAAAATTTAATACTTAACAGAATAAGCGTGCAATTTCTTTCCTCCCTATGCGGCTACAATACTGACCTCATGCGGCTCCAACTTGTATTAATGCATTTAATATATACATTAATGCATTGGAGAATGCATTTACTATAAAATATTGTACACGTTAAAATCTTGCATGTATTTAGAATGTACATTAATGCGTTGCATGCATATGCGGCTCATTAAGAGCCATATGCGGCTCATTACTGTGTGTTCAAGCAAGCAAGGCTTGCATCATGTGCATTTCATAATACAACTAAGAATCATGCATTTATATCTTACCAGTACATGCATTAATGGGATTTCAAGCAAAACTTGGCATTAATGGTCTTGCCAGCACAAGCAAGTATGTAAGATATTAAATAAAATAGCAAACAAACATGCATTACATAATGCATTACCTAAGGCATTAATATGCGGCTGACGTGCTTGCTTCATGCATGCGGCTACAATGGATTATTTTCCATAATCTACGCGGCTGACTTCCAAATAAGTGCATTAAATATAATATGCATTAAAATATAGATTAGCATGGTGCATACTTTAAGTAGCATGCCAATGCGTGCAAGCTAATTAGTGGGGCCAAAGAAAAGGAAATGGCCATGCGGCTGAGTGCTAAAAATGTCCATGCGGTTCAGCAAAATCTCGTAGGTCAAATTTGGACCAAACAAAATTTTCTGCAACATGGGGCCATCAACTAGCAAAATATGCAAGTTTGATAGATCAAAACTCCTGAAAACCGAAAATACCACAAGCTAGATCTACAAGAAATTAACCGCAGAAATGAAAAGTGCTAAGAACTAAAGTGGGTTAGAAACACATGAGGAAGACAATGGAACAATAAAAATGGAGTTCCTCTATGAAGCAAGATGCACTTGCCTAAGCTCTCCCTCTCTCCTGGTAGGTGAAGAGTAAAGATGGAGAAGAAGAAATGAGTAATGCGTAATAATGGAAGAGAGAGAGTAGGATTGATATTTATGGTGGGAGTGGTGGTAGGTGGGAGTGGTTCTCCACATAAAACCAAACCAAGCCAACCCACTAAACCGAACCAAACCAAGCCAATGCAATCCCATGATGAACCATGCTAATGCAACATGAAAAAAAAAATCCAAGGCTAACTAATTATGAAAAACCAAAAATACGAGTCCGAAATACGTACACGTATTCCCAATACGCAATACGAACCATGGGCATTACACATATGCAATGAAGAATTAATGATGGGCCAAAAGATGACATTAAACAAGAAGATTTTTATGAACCGCCCACTATCCGGGGCCTCGCATCGGGGCCTCGCATCGAACCTCACATCTGGTCTATTTAGATTTTTTGATCTGTTTATCTTTGGACGACCGCCGTCAAAGAAAAATACGTCTTCAGGTCCACTCAAATATCAGAAGAACGGCGTCATCAATGGGCTCTTGGTTTTTCTATTTTATTAATATATTTTTTATATTTATTGAGTCTAGGAATATAATGTACACTATATCATACTGGCAAATAGGCTACCCAAAAATATTTTTAAAATACCCTTTCATTTTAAAAACAAGCCCACTTACAAAAGTCCAAACTACTTCCTAACTGTTTGACCTTTCAAAAAGCCCAAAACTTGATTTACAAAACCCTAACCAAACCAATTTTGGACCAACAAAATTTGGCCCGAGTTTGCCCTGAGTTCAGTTAGTACCCGTTGGATTTTGAACTTGGTCATCCCGTAGTTACGGATGCAACGACTATCTGCCGAGATTCTCTCAAAGAATTCTGCCCGAATTCTCCCTTTGGAAAACCTATAAATAGCGAAGAATTTTCCTTATTTCAACACCCCTCTCTCTTCTCTCTAAGATTAATACGTTCTACCAAAGTGTTCGGAACTATTCATTTTTAAATTTCAAGCCAGTTATAATTCTCTAATCGATTTACCAGTACGGTATGGTCAAAAAGTTCCAGAGTGATTGTAATCAGAGGCTTGATTGAAGAAAGTTGGTCAAGTAGTTCGGATCAAAGCTCATGTTGTAGAAGTTGCAAGGACTTCGGATGAAAACTTGCGACATTTTTCCATAGTGGATTCAACTAGAAGCTAGAGTTCTTCCGACTGGACTAGTCCTCATAAGAGGGAAACCAGTATACATTATTGTGTTTGTGTTTGCTCTCTGCTCTCTACTTTTCATTTCCATATCTATGATATATTTTATGATCTTGCTGCTAACAATTTTTATTCGCTAAATTACTGCTGCCTACTCTATTCACCCCCTCTAGTGTATAGTACTTTACATCTCGTTTCTACAAGTGGTATCTATAATTGGTATCAAAGCAGGTGCTCCTTACAGAGATATTATTGCAGGTGCTCCTTATAGAGATATTATTGCAGGTGCTCCTTATAGAGGTATTATTACTCATACCAATTGTTCCTACAATTGGTATCAGAGTAAGGACTCTATTATTTGGCTTAACATCCTTAAAGCAGATCCTCATTATCAATTATTATATTCTAATTCCAATTGTTCCTACAGTTGGTATCAGAATGGGTTATACAAGTAAAACGAGGTAATATTGTTATTATATAATTGTTGTTACATAGATCACTATATCACATATGGCAAGTATGTGCTTCACAACAGAAGAAAAATCCATAAATAGACTATCACTATTTGATGAAACAAACTATAGTTATTGAAAGACATGAATGAGCTTCTACCTGAAGTCTCTAGATTTTGACTTATGGTCAATTGTTGTCAATGGCTACAAAAAGCCTACTATCACTTCTATTCTCGCATCCTACTATCACTTCTATTCTCACATCCTCTATAATCCATAAATAGACTTTCATCTACGATATCTGTCACCACTGGGTATTTCATCTCGTAGTGTACTCCACAAGCTTCTATCATTCCCTTCGGTGCTACTTTCCACATCTTCTTCACAAATGCATAATACTCGTCCATGCTATGGCTATCATTATTCAGTCTCGCGAAGGGTGCAAATCGGGGCATTATCTACATCAAGAATTTCTTGAGTCACTATCCATTTACTAGGATTAAAAAGTTGGTTAGAAAAGAGGTAATCATTTATTAACTATTGAAACTTCCTTCTCAGGGATTCCTAGAGTGTGATTGGGACTCGTAGTGCTCCCTACGATTCTAGAACCTACGTTTTATCCGAACCTATGTCCTATCTAGATTTTCCATTCTTGCTGACCTGCATGGGCCACCACTTAAAAGACGTGTCACGTCCCGCTTCCCGGATGGAAGGGTGACGTCATAACACATCCCCAGGCTATGCGCCGAAATTCGCGATTGTCGCCCGTAATCATCAGCAGAATGGAAAATACAAGGAATCTCATGGTATTTAAAATATAGTGTAGCAATATTACAGGAAACTTTTCCAACAATTCTATTACAGATTATTACAAAATTAGATTTGCAAAATGACAACGATACTGCTGGTCATAATTGTGGGTAGTCCAGACAGTTACTCCTCGTTGTAGTGCGGCGATACTTCGGCGGAGGCGTCTTCTTCTTCTTCACCTAGTGAACAAATACTAGGTCGTTTAGAAAACGACGAGCAAGTCCTCGGCCAAGAACGGTAAAAGTTAAACAAAATAATGAATATGTAGTTTTAAAAGAAGAGACATGGTATACTAAATTGCACTACTATATATATATATATATGCTTTAGTAAAACAAGAATGAAGATCAATGTCCTACTCCATGAATAATAAGATTTTCGAGCTTCCTTTGAGCTTTTAATAGGAATTGCTTCCCTTGAGCAATTAAGGACACTGCCTACTTATAATAGGCCGCGTTGTTTTCTGGAGTAAGATTTGAAAAAAAATGCAGTTTTGAGAACAATACTCCGAATAATCCTCTAAATATTTCCCGTGAACAATCCCGTTAACCTGGGATCAGGTTGTGATTTCCGAGCCTCCCTTGGGCTAAAAAGACATCTATTGATGTTACTGTCAGATAGATGTAGTATTGATTCACGAGCCTCCCTTGGGCTAGTACACCCTAGTCGCAACTAGATGTACTGATTCACGAGATTCACGAAATACTGATCAGCTTTTTGTTATTTATGTTACGGGATATCTAAGGATATTCAGTTGTTCTCTCCTCCCAAATGCTTTCTTAGATAAGAAATTTTCTAAAAATTTTCGAAGGTCGGAAATTTATCTATCTCCTAAATTTCTTAAAAATTTCGGCAGAGTCTCCTTTGTATTTAGGAGCCCCAAAAATTTACAAGAAACATATATATTATGAAAGTAAAATATGGGCTCACCGACCCCTTCGGTGGAGCAACTCTCAACACCGGAACCACGCAAGTAAATAATTGGGCTCGCCGACCCCTTCGGTGGAGCAACTCTCAACACCGGAACCACGCAAGGAATAAAAGAACAAAAAGGAACTGGAGATTTATACCTGAGCAAACAATGATTACCTTTCTTTTGGCAATTAGTCGGGTCGCGGCTTGCTAATAGCTTTGCAGTTTGTCAAAATAGAGCAAATATTTATTTCAACTATACTAGTTAATATGCAGGACTTTATAATACATAACTATATATGTACAGGTATATGTATATATATAGATATATATATATATATATATATATATGTATGTATATATATATATATATATATATATATATATATATATATATATATATATATATATATATATATATATGTAGGTATATATATATATATATATATATTTATAGATATATATATATATGTATGTATATATATATATATGTAGACAGTATAAAGAAAATCAATCAAGCAGAACTCTTCGATATCAATATTTTAACTTTTGTGCATGAAATAGGAAAATGTAGGAAAGAGACTCAATTCTAAATACGAACACACAAAATTGAGTACTAAATAGAGGAATACAGGATTCTTGTACTTTTTACCTTCCCGACATGCGGTCCAGCTGTTTTGTTCTTGTGTATGACAAACTTACCATTGGAGAGTCCCATATGTTCATATGTGTTTGTTTGTTCATGAAGAGTTCAATAGTTCATGTCCACAATTGCAAGTTCAAACTCGGTGTCCGAAATTGATTCCTCTACTTGTGTCCAACGTTTAACCACTTATTCGTGATACGTCACAATTAAATCTTTAATTCCTTTGTCTATGTCTATCAAAATTAAACATTTGCTAGAAATCAAGGTTGCAACATTTTAAAATATCTCAAATTGGGTTAAATGTCATCAAAATTTCAGGATAAAAAGTAATACCATAATTAGAGAGAATTCCCTAACTTATATTCTGAA
Organism: Iris pallida; assembly: GCA_029216955.1. Taxonomy (NCBI): domain Eukaryota; kingdom Viridiplantae; phylum Streptophyta; class Magnoliopsida; order Asparagales; family Iridaceae; genus Iris; species Iris pallida. The sequence continues at coordinate 5,797,551 of JANAVB010036819.1, read as the reverse complement.
TTTTGAAATTATGAATTTCATATTTATATTTAGCCTCTACAAGTTCCAATTCCTAATAATCCCAAACTTATCAAAAAAGGGAAAATTTGTATATCCTTAACTTAAAATTTCAGAATTAATTAAGAATTCCTAAATTATTCAGAATTAACTAGGAAAAAGAAAAAGAAAATTTTATTGGAGAAGGAGGAGGAGAAGAGGACTTGCCTTGGATTGGGAATGACCCAAACTTCTCCACAAACCCTAAATTGAAACCAATAGCAAAACAACAATCCTTGTTACTACTCTAACCTAGTTAGATTAGGAATAGAAAGAGAGGTTGGGGAAGAAGAAGAAATTACCTAGGTTTTTCTTGTTGCTTGAAATTTGGGAAGTGGAAGAGGATGAAGAAGAAGATGGGGTGGAGGTGGTCGGACGGCGGCGGCGGGCGACCGGACGGCGGGCGGCCGGCGGGCGGATGACGGCAGCAGCAGCTGGCGGTGGCGGCGGTGGCAGCGACAGGTGGCAGCGGCAGTGGCAGAAGGGGGGTCGGGTGTGTGTGTGGTTTTTTTTTTTTTTTTCTTTTGCTTTCTCTTCCTTAGTGTATAGCATGTGTGGGTTTATATAGAGGGGGAAGGGGATATGCTGGTGGGGTGAGGTGTGTTTGTGTGTGTGTGTGGGAAAATTTTAAATGGGGAGAGAGGGGGGGTGAGGTGTCCCTCCCACATTAAATTCATTGGGACACCTCTCCTTCTCCATTCTTCTTCATTTCTTTTTTTTTGAAGCAAATAATAATAAATAAATAATAATAATAAATATCATAATAATGATAATAAGAATAATAATAATAAGAGTATGACAAGTCTACTCCCCTTAGAAAAATTCCGTCCTCGGAATTTGAAATAACTAGTACAACGATTGATTGCTAACCTGGTTTATGAAATAGATACGGATATTGCCTCCGCATATCTTCTTCCTTCTCCCAAGTTGAATCTCCAGGCGAATCCTTGCTCCAGGCGACTCGTACTAATAGAATGATCCGATTGTGAAGTACCTTCTCTATTCGATCCAAGATCCCAACAGGTTTCTGTTCGATCCGTAGTGTAGGTCCAACGGTGATTTCTGAATGGTCGAGTATATGGCTCGGATCTGACACATATCTTCGTAATTGGAAAACATGGAATACATTGTGGACTCCCTCTAGTGTTGGGGGTAAAGCAAGCCGATATGATACATTCCCTACTTTCTCTAGTATGTCGAAGGGTCCAATGTATCTTGGACTCAGTTTTTCTCTGGTCCCAAATCTGATGGTTCCCTTGGTTGGTGAAATTTTTAGAAAAACATGATCTCCAGGTTGAAATTCCAGTATTCTTCGATGCTTATCAGCCCACATCTTCTGTCTATCCTGGGCTGCTTGCAAGTGACTTCTTATTATCTTGACCATGTCCACAGTTTGTGTTACTAGTTCTGGCCCTAACAATTGTCTTTCTCCTACGTCGGTCCAATATACCGGCGATCTGCATTTTCTACCATATAGTGCTTCAAAAGGGGCCATTTTGATACTATCATGATAACTGTTGTTATATGAAAATTCTACCAGATGTAGATGATCATCCCATGCTCCTCCAAAATCTAAAGTACAAGCTCTCAGCATGTCTTCTAATATCTGAATTGTCCTTTCAGACTGGCCGTCTGTTTGGGGGTGGTAGGCGGAGCTAAATTTTAATTGAGTGCCAAGATTTTCTTGCAAGCTTTTCCAGAAGTGTGAAGTAAACTGAGTATCTCTATCCGATACTATACTCACTGGTACTCCATGCTGACTGACAATCTATTTCATGTACATTTCTGCCAGTATCTCTGTTGACTGTCCAACTCGAAAAGGAAGAAAACGAGCGGACTTCGTAAGTCTATCTACAATGATCTAAATAGCATTATTACCCCTTTGGGTCCTAGGCAGTCCTGTCATAAAATCCATCTTGAGATGCTCCCACTTTCATTCTGGTATGGGCAACGGCTGAAGAATCCTGCTGTTCTTTGATGCTCTGCTTTCACTTGTTGACAGACGAGACATCTGGATACGAATCTGGCGACTTCTCTCTTCATTCCGTGCCACCAAAATATCTGTTTCAAATCTTTATACATTTTAGTGCTGCCCAGATGAATAGAATATTGTGAGTTATGGGCTTCTGTCATGATCTCCGTTCTTAAATCTCCACTGGGCACACATAACCGATCTCCGAATCTGAGCGATCCGTCCGGATGCTTCCTTATCCCGGTCTGGAGCCCTGCTTCTGTTTGTTTCCAGATTTTCTGAAGTTTTGAATCATTTTGTTGGGCTTCCTTAATTTTATCTATTAAGGAGGATTGTACTTGTAAATTCTGCCATATCCCTTCGGTTATCAGGCATATTACTTCAATTCCCATTTTCCTTAAATCCTCAAGGATTTCTTTGGGTGTATTCAAAAGGAAAGCTTCGGGTCTTCTACTTAAGGCATCGGCCACCTTATTAGCCTTGCCTGGGTGATATGTTAACTCCATGCCAAAGTCTTTCAGTAACTCCAACCATCTTCTTTGTCTCATATTGATCTCTTTTTGTGTGAAGATATACTTTAAGCTCTTGTGGTCTGTGTATATTTTGATTCTTTCTCCGTATAAATATTGTTGGCCCATTGGTCATATGGTCAACCTGATTTTAATAATTGATAAAACTCTGTCTGGATATACAAAGCTAGTTGAGACATCTTGGTTTCTTGGACATAAGCAAGATTGGCTATCCACTCCGTTCAAGACTGAAGATCTGTTTGCCTACTCGAGTCTGTATTTCCTATGCAATGTAATTTTTTTTTTATTTGAGTCTAGAAATATGTTGTACACCGAGTCGTACTGGCAAATAGGCTATCCCCGAAATAGTTCAAAATGTTTTTAAAAATGACCTATCAAAATGTTTATAAAAAGGTTTTCAAAAATGTTTTCAAAAATCACCAAAACCTATTTTTAAAAAACCCTAACCTAACCCTGACAGAACTCGGCCAGAGTTCGGCCAGAGTTCGGCCAGAGTTCGGTTGGTAGCCTTTGATTTTTGAATTCTCTGGAACTTGGTCCTCCTGCAGTTGCGGATTTGACCGAGATTTGCTCATCGAGTTCTGCCCGAATTCTGACAGAGTTCTCCCTTTGGAATTCCTATAAGTAGAGAAGGATTTCGATCATTTCAACTCACTCATTCACTTTCAATCTTCTCTCTATCTAAAGCTTTCAGTCTTCCAAAGAGTTTTCTAGAGCTTACAATTTCAGATCCCAAGCCAGTTACAATCCTCTAGTCAATTTGCCAGTGCGGTACGGTCTAGAAGTTTCTGAGAGATTATATTCAGAAGGCTTGATTGAAGAATACCTCTTCACATTTGAAGTTGGACGAGTTCTTCATATCAAAGCTCGCGTTGTAGAAGTTGCAAGGACTTCGTAAGAAAACTTGCAGTTTTTTCCAATAGTGGATTCAACTGGTAGCAAGAGTTCTACCGACTGGATTAGTCCTCAACAGAGGGATACCAGTATACATCACTGTCTTTGCGTTTGCTCTCTTAACTTTGCCTTTACATTATTTCAGTTGTGATTAATATTCTGTGATTGTGCTGCTAACATTTTTATTTAGCATTATTCCGCTGCCAACTCTATTCACTCCCCCTCTAGAGTATTATGCTTTACTATTTCGTTCCTACAATTGGTATCAGAGCGGGTGTTACAGGTAAAGCAAAGGTAACAGTACAATTATTTATTCTTTTTAATTAACTGTTATATAGATCACAGCACATCACATGGCAATTGTGAAATTCACAAGTGAAGGCCAGGCCACAAACAGACCCCCACTGTTTGATGGTACAAATTATACTTATTGGAAAACACGGATGAGTTTCTTCTTGAAATCTCTTGATTTTGATTTATGGTCCATTGTTCTTGATGGCTATCAAAAGCCACCTCGTATAAATATTGATGGAGTTTTAGTTGAAAAACCCCATAGCAGATATACAGAGGAAGAAAAGAAAAGGGCCAGTCTTGACGCACGTGCCATTAATGCTCTCTTTTGTGCTTTAGACAGAACAGAATTTAACAGGGTGTCTATCTGCACAACGGCCAATGAAGTATGGAAGCTACTCGAAGTCACACATGAAGGCACGACTCAAGTCAAAGAATCTAAAGTCAGCAGACTTACTCAAGAGTACGAGGCGTTCAAAATGAAGCCCAACAAAACAGTCACACAAATGTTCGAGAGATTCATGGATATTGTAAATCCTTTGTCCTCCCTAGGCAAAGATTACAGTAACCATGAAAAGATTCGCAAACTCCTGCGAGCTCTCACCAAGAACTGGATTCCAAAGGCTACTGCAATCATTGAAGGGAACGACCTCACAACTATGTCCCTTGAAGAACTCATGGGTAAGCTACTCACTCATGAACTGGAGCTACAAGATTTTGAAGAGCCTGCACCAAAGGAGAAGACTATCGCCCTCAAGGCTCAGCACAGAAAAGCTGCTGAAGATGACTCAGACAGCAGTGGATCTGACGCTGAAGATCAAGCTCTCCTAGCAAGGAAGTTCAAAAGATTCATGAGACATGAGAAGAGAGTCAAAGAGAACAACAGCAACAACTGGTACCAAGAAGATGCTGTCTGCTATGGCTGCAAGAAGAAGGGACATATGAAGAAGGATTGTCCCACCAACTCATCATCGAGCAAGAAGAATAACAGGTATGAAAAAGGGAACCTGAAAAGATCAACTTCTCGGAGATATGCCAACACCAGCATATGGCATGAGAGTGAAGCCAGCGACTCAGAAGATGAACATTCAGAGGACGCTGCAAACATCTGCTTCATGGCAATCGATCAGGTACCTACTGAACCTGTAGAAACATATGATGACTTCACCTTTGAGCAATTAGGAGATGCCTTCAGTGACCTGATGCTTGACTACAGAAAACTGCGTAGTAAATATCAGACCGCTAAGAAGGTACTCAAAGAGTACAAAGGTGAAATAGGTAGACTTACCGACCTACTAGCTGAGGTTAGAAATAATGTTAGTGAGTCTGGTGAGCTTTCTTCAATAAAGCTCTTATTATAAGAGACTACCAAGTCATCTGAAGAGAAAGACAAAATTATTGACCAACTCAAGGAAGAACTTTCTATAGAGAAGAAAAGTCTTCAATGTGCACAAATCAGAATGGAATCACTCACTTCTGATTATACTAAGTTATATGACACTTCCAAAAGGTTGGAAATTAGGTTAGGAAAACAGCCTGAGCTTGCTGCTTCCTATCCTAACACGTGTCACTTACCGAGAAATCGGAACATTTCCAAGCCAAACACTGTCAGACCTAACCCTATCAAACCTTTACCCCAAAAGGTCAAGCCCAAACAAGATTATAGGTATGCTTTCTTCTATACTAGAAAACCTAAACCTACCAACCATGCACACCACTCAGCTTTCAACACTCGACATGCACAATGTCATTACTATGGCCTCATTGGTCATATATCATATGCATGTAGAATGAGAAAGCTTGTAGATCTAAATGTTTATGCTTGGATACCTAAAGCTAACAATTCAGGACCCTACAAGAAATGGGTACCAAAGGTTTCATCTGCAAACTATTTTGTAGGTGGAACACCCTTCACATGCTAAAAGCAAATGGATCCTCGACAGCGGTTGCTCACGACATATGACCGGTGATGCTACATAAGTCATCTAGCTGATCATGGTTATGGCATCAACTTTGGCAAAGACAAATGTACTATAGTTGATAGCTCAACTGGTAGTACTATCTTTGAAGGTATCAGGAAAGACATTATATATATTTTCTATTTGTTAGAAGAAACTAACATTTCAGGTAGATGCTTAATGGCCAAGAGTGATGAGAGTCATCTGTGGCATATGAGACTCGGTCACGCTAATATGGATACAATATCAAGATTATCCACAAAGAAGCTAGTACGCGGTTTACCGGACATTACATTCAAGAAGGATTCGGTATGCAGTCAATGTGAAAGGAACAAAGCTAGCAGATCCACATTCAAGTCTGTAAACGCAGTATGTACTACTAGACCTCTACAATTGCTTCATATGGACTTATTTGGTCCTAGCAGAGTTGCTAGCCTCGGAGGTAAACTTTATGCTTTCGTAATTGTAGATGATTTCTCTAGATACACGTGGGTATATTTCTTGACACGCAAGAATGATGCATTATCCTAATTTGTCGCCTTTTGCAAGAAAGTACAGAATAAAAAAGGTTACATGATCACTCGCATAAGAAGTGATCATGGTGGCGAATTCGAGAATGCTGATTTTGAGCAATTTTGTGACACACACGATTTTATTCATGAGTTCTCCTGTCCTAGGAATCTACAACAAAATGGAGTTGTGGAACGTAAGAACAGAACTCTAACCGAAATGGCCAGAGTAATGTTAAACCAGTTTAGTCTACCCAAATATTTCTGGGCTGAAGCTGTCAACACAGCTTGCTTTGTTCTCAATAGAGTTCTAATTCGACCCAAATCGAAGAAGACTCCATTTGAGTTATGGTTTGGTAGAATTCCTTCAGTTTCATACTTTAGAATTTTTGGTTGTAAATGTTTTATTCTTAACACAAAAGACAATTTGGGAAAATTTGATGAAAAGGCCGATGAAGGTATATTTTTAGGTTATGCGGCCAAGAGCAAAGGATACAGAGTCTTCAACAAACGTACCATGATCATCGAAGAGTCAATCAATGTCACCTTTGATGAATTAAATCAAATGACGATTGATGACAATGACGAAGATACATCTGTACCAAGCTCAACTCCAGCTGATTCTCAACCAAGCTCTAGCTAAACCTCCTAGAGAAGATCCAGGAACCAGCTACCTTTAGAATGAAGCAAAAAGGTTGAAATTTTCAGCAAATCATCCAAAGGATTTGGTAATTGGTGATATTACCAAGGGAGTAAGTACTCGTACATCCTGTAGAGATATTGTTTCTAGTGTTACATTTATTTCACAGCTAGAACCCAAAACCATTGATGAAGCATGTAGTGATAGTTTTTGGATAGATGCTATGCAAGAGGAATTAAACCAATTTGAACGGAATCAAGTTTAGGAACTTGTTCCCAGGCCTGTTGATCATCCGGTCATTGGCACCCGTTGGGTATTCCGAAACAAACTGAATGAGAATGGTTTAGTGACTCGTAATAAGGCTCGACTCGTAGCTCAATGATACAATCAAGAAGAAGGTATCGACTACGATGAGACTTATGCCCCAGTTGCGAGATTAGAATCCATTCGCATGTTATGTGCATTTGCATGTTTTCATGATTTCAAACTTTTTCAAATGGATGTCAAGAGTGCTTTTCTAAATGGCTTTATAAAAGAAGAAGTTTTTGTAGCACAACCTCCGGGTTTCACGGATTTCAAAAATCCTGACCATGTTTTCAAGTTGAAGAAAGCCTTATACGGTTTGAAACAAGCCCCTCGTGCTTGGTATGATCGTCTAAGCTCTTTTCTACTTGACAACGGTTTTTCAAAAGGAAAGGTTGACACTACACTTTTTATTAAATCTTTTAATGGCAAGCTGCTTTTAATTCAAATCTATGTTGATGATATCATATTTGGATCCACTGATGAATCTCTTTGTCAAGAATTTTCTAAGTGTATGCAGAATGAGTTTGAGATGAGCATGATGGGAGAGCTAAAATTCTTTCTCGGACTGCAAATCAAACAAACTGATAATGGGACATTCATAAATCAAGCCAAGTACACAAAAGACTTGCTAAAGAAGTTCGATCTGGACAATGTTAAACCTATTAGCACTCCGATGGCAACTTCAACAAAGCTTGATTCAGATGAACAAGGTAAGCCAGTCGACACACGTAAGTATCGAGGTATGATTGGTAGTTTACTTTATCTAACTGCTAGTCGTCCAGATATAATGTTTAGTGTTTGCCTGTGTGCACGTTTTCAAGCTAACCCAAAGGAATCACATCTGTCCGCAGTTAAGCGTATCTTCCGATACCTTAAAGGCACTTCTTCTGTTGGCTTGTGGTATCCCAAAACTAAGTCCTTTGACCTTATTGGTTATTCGGATACATATTTTGCTGGATGCAAAGTTGATAGAAAAAGTACAAGTGGCACATGTCATTTCTTAGGCAAAGCTTTAGTCTCTTGGTTTAGTAAAAAGCAAAATTCTGTAGCCCTATCAACAACAGAGGCTGAGTACATCGCCGCAGGACGTTGTTGTGCTCAGATTTTGTGGATGAAACAAACCTTAGAAGACTATGATTTATTTTACACACATATTTCCATTTTCTGTGATAACACGAGCACTATTAATTTGACTAAGAATCCAGTATGTCACTCTCGTACTAAACATATCGAGATTCGACATCATTTTCTTAGAGATCATCATCAAAATGGAGATATAAACCTTGTGTACATAGATACTGAAAATCAATTAGCTGACATCTTCACTAAACCTCTAGCGGAAGATCGTTTCAATTATTTACGTCGAGAATTAGGAATTTTGGACGTCAATAATATTAATTGATTATGTTTTATGATTATATCTCAATACGCAAAAACTGTGTTAGAGACAAGCCAATAAAGAGTCTGTCTGTCACCACAACTACGGTTGAAGCGAAGCGGTATTTAAGAGTTCCCCGGTGAACCTCCGCCAGCTGGGACAGTACTCCTACAGCTAATCTGAGACAGTCGCTGTGTAACGACATTTAATTCATAAAATATTATTAATTATGTTATTTAAAGGCTAAAATAACTAATCTTTGAATTAAATATTTGAAATGAGACAATGAAAAAGAAGTGGCAAAAAAAAATCAACTTTGAAGAACCCTAGGCGAATTCGGCCAGAGCTCTGACTGAATTCGGCCCGAGTTCAGTTGAGGGTATCTGTGTATATATCCAGAACCCGAGAGCTTCTTCTCTTTTATTGCTTCCAAACTAATTCAAACAGCAGCAGCAGCCGCCCGAGTCTTCAAACCCTAGCTTTTCACCAATCCTTTCCTTCCAATCTACTTGGTGAAATCTTTCCAAAATTTGGAATCGTGCGGAGATCGACATTCTCTACAACATATCCAATTTTCGTGAGGTATAACTCCCTCTCTCTCCATCTTTCTATTAGTGCTTTTTATTCCAATGGCACCTAGATTTAATCTATCTAAGAGGAAGAAGACCACTCCTAGTGAGGAAGGGTCGTCTTCGAATCCTCACACGGATTCACTGTTTTCGCCGATCCAAACGAGCGACGGCACTTTCGATGGGTTTTTCTTCCAAACCCTCGATCAAGCCCTATTATGGTACGGTGACTTTTCCACCCGATCCATATGCGGCGGCGCTCCGATCAATTGGACGGTATTTCCCGATCATTGTCACTTATTTAAGGCATTAGGGTTACACCTATTTGTTAAACTGTGCTTCCCAATAGCTACTAATGCCATTCGTTTATTCTACTGCAATCTCGTAGTTAACACTTTTGTTGTGAGCACACGTGTTGGAGGCATCGACATCGAGTTCGATGATGTCCTCCTAGCAGAGATTCTTGGTATTCCCAACGAAGGTGAACCGCTAGTAGATATCACGGAATTCGAGTTTCCCGAAGGCACGACACTCACTAGTTTCAAAGCGGAACTCTGTGCTCCTGACAGAGTACGCTCTGGAAAGTTCAAGGCTAACAACCTGAACTTGTTCAACTACGAACTGCACCGCATCATATACTCTACTATCCTTCCCAAATCCACTTCCAAAGATGATGTGACCTCACTTGAGTTGTCCGCCATGTACCATATTCTTAAGGGGATTCCTTTTTCCACCCCTAAGACAATTATTCAGATGATGGGACGATGTCGTGCAAGATATCGAAATCTCTCTTACGCGATGATTCTCCCTCGTATCTTTCAGCAATTTGATATCAATCTTTCGACTTGTACTAAGGACTCTGAGCCCAAGTTGCTTCAGCTATCTCGTCGCAGCCGGACTGCTTCAGCTCCACCTACTGCTCCTCCTACTGCACCTCCTCCACCACCTCATCAGTATGCCATGACATTTGAGGGCATACATCAGCACTTATCTGCTTTTCATGTCTCGTTGACGGACATGGCTCGCGAGCGTGAGTTCCACGATGTCACCCGTTACCAGGCGATGGCAAACTCCTTGGCTGATCTTTGTTTCGCTCAGACTGGTTATTCAGCCGGTTCCATCCCTCGTGATCCAGCTTTTTCGGGTTACCGCTGTGAGGATGAGGCTGTCTATGCCTACTTCCAGCCAGGTAACGCCTATGACTGGTATCGTACACCTCGTGACTACGTTGGTGAGTTCTATACTGGCGCCCCTACTCATCCTTCTGGCGCTGGTACCTCTGGTGTTGGTCCTTCCGGTCATGCTGGCCGAGCTACTGATGATGATGACGAGGATAGTGATGAGGAGATGTGATTTGATTATTTAGTGACATTCTATTGTATACTTGGAAATGCTCCAACGTTCCAAGTTTTTATCTTTTTATCAGTATTTTTTAGTACTTTTGATATTTATCAGCAATTTGTAGTATGTTTTCAGTACTTTTATCTTCATGGACATGCTTATGGTGTTTCATTTATGTTATTTCAGTTTCTTTCAGCACTTTGTTGTAGCACTATCTCTTTATACTGCTTCTTCATTACAAACTGCCTGTGAAATAGCATGCCTGAGATTTCTTTTATGTTTTTGTAACAATAGCATGCCTGTTATAATATTCTTTAGAGACAATAGCATGCATGTAATGATACTTTGTAGACACTTTACATGCCTGTGATGATATATATGTACTCTTTATGTTTTATTTATTATGTTTTCTCACTATTTGTTCCTTATGCATTAATTGCGGGGGAGCCTACTGCATTAAATGCGGGGGAGCCTTCTCTTGTGTAATTATTTTGCTAAGTGACAAAGGGGGAGAAAATTAAAGATCTAACATTTTTTTTGAGTTATATACAGGACATGAACAATTTCACGTTTTGATTCTTTTTGAACAAGCTTAATGTTATATCATTCATAGTTTGTCAATTATCAAAATGGGGAAGATTGTTGGCCCATTGGTCATATGGTCAACCTGATTTTAATAATTGATAAAATTCTGTCTGGATATACAAAGCTAGTTGGGACATCTTGGTTTCTTGGACATAAGCAAGATTGGCTATCCACTCCGTTCAAGACTGAAGATCTGTTTGCCTACTCGAGTCTGTATTTCCTATGCAATATAATTTTCTTTTTATTTGAGTCTAGGAATATGTTGTACACCGAGTCGTACTGGCAAATAGACTATCCCCAAAATAGTTCAAAATATTTTTAAAAATGACCTATCAAAATGTTTACAAAAAGGTTTTCAAAAATCACCAAAACCTATTTTTTAAAAACCCTAACCTAACCCAGACAGAACTCGGCCAGAGTTCGGCCAGAGTTCGGTTGGTGGCCGTTTGATTTTTGAATTCTCTGGAACTTGGTCCTCCTGCAGTTGCGGATTTGACCGAGATTTGCTCATCGAGTTCTGCCCGAATTCTGTCCAAATTCTGACAGAGTTCTCCCTTTGGAATTCCTATAAATAGAGAAGGATTTCGATCATTTCAACTCACTCATTCACTTTCAATCTTCTCTCTATCTAAAGCTTTCAGTCTTCCAAAGAGTTTTCTAGAGCTTACAATTTCAGATCCCAAGCCAGTTACAATCCTCTAGTCAATTTGCCAGTGCGGTACGGTCTAGAAGTTTCTGAGAGATTATAATCAGAAGGCTTGATTGAAGAATACCTCTTCACATTTGAAGTTGGACGAGTTCTTCGTATCAAAGCTCGCGTTGTAGAAGTTGCAAGGACTTCGTAAGAAAACTTGCGATTTTTTCCAATAGTGGATTCAACTGGTAGCAAGAGTTCTACCGACTGGATTAGTCCTCAACAGAGGGATACCAGTATACATCGCTGTCTTTGCGTTTGCTCTCTTAACTTTGCCTTTACATTATTTCAGTTGTGATTAATATTCTGTGATTGTGCTGCTAACATTTTTATTTAGCATTATTCCGCTGCCAACTCTATTCACCCCCCTCTAGAGTATTATGCTTTACTATTTCGTTCCTACAAATAGTGTCTCCATAACTTGAGTGCAAACACCACTGCTGCAAGTTCGAGATCATGAGTTGGATAATTTCTTTTATGTGTCTTTAATTGCCGGGACGCGTATGCGATGACTCTTCCGTGCTGCATCAGTACACATCCTAGACCTTTTCCTGATGCATCACTATATATCTCATATCCACCCGAACCAGATGGTAATGTCAGTATTGGGGCTGAAATTAATCTTTTCTTTAATTCGTCAAATGCGGCTTGACATTTCTCTGTCCAGTTAAACTTTTCTTCCTTCCGGGTAAGACGGGTTAAAGGTTCTGCAATCCTTGAAAAAATTTCTACGAATCTTCGGTAATAACCAGCCAACCCCAAGAAACTTCTGATTTCCGCTACGGACTTAGGTGTCGGCCAAGACTTAAATGCTTCCACTTTCTTCGGGTCTACCGAGATACCTTCTCCAGTGACAATATGCCCTAGAAATGGTATTTAATCCAGCCAAAATTCACATTTACTAAGCTTGGCATATAATTGTTCCTCCCGCAGGGTTTGCAGTACTATCCTCAAATTTTTTTCATGCTCCTCTTCACTTTTGGAGTATATAAGAATATCATCAATGAATACAATCACAAATTTATCCAGATATTGATAAAATACTCGATTCATCAGGTCCATAAATATAGCTGGTGCATTTGTCAACCCGAATGGCATAACTAAGAATTCGTAATGCCTATACCGAGTTCTAAATGCAGTCTTTGGAATATCTTCCTTCTTTACCTTTACTTGATGATATCCGGATCTCAAATCAATTTTTGAAAATACCCTTGCTTCACCTAACTGATCAAACAATTGATCGATCCTAGGTAAGGGATATTTATTCTTGATGGTAACCTCATTCAAAGCCCTATAATCAATTACTAGGCGTAGGGTACCATCCTTCTTTTTCACAAATAATACCAGCGCACCCCATGGCGAAGCGCTAGGCTGAATAAATCCCTTGGATAATAATTCTTTTATTTGTTTGTTTAACTCAGCCAGCTCCTCCTTGTTCATTGGGTATATCTTTTTGGCTATGGGTGCAGCTCCAGGTATTAAATCTATAGAGAATTCTACAGCTCTATCCGGGGGTAGCCCTGGCAATTCTTCTGGGAATACGTCCTTAAATTCTTCTACTACTCTTGGAAATGGTTGTTCTGCCACTCCTTGCAGTAGTACTGGCAATTCAAATTTCTCTAGTTCTTCTGCATTGAATTCATTCTGGTCTCTTACAAATTCATAAAATTCTTCGTCAGGGAGTTGAAAGGAAACTTTCCCCTGACCGCAATCTATGTTGGCTAATGTTGCAGTTAGCCAATCCATACCCAATATTATATCATAGTTGCTTGTTGGGAAAACGAGCAACCGGGTACGAAAAGCTCCTCCATCCAATTTTATGGGACATCTACTACATACCCGACTGACTTCTACTACTCCATTACCGGTGAGGACTTTCAGTAGTTTAGGCAGAGGTTGTGACTGTATTTCACGTTGTGATATAAAAGAAGATGCTATAAATGAATGGGTAACCCCGGAATCAAATAATACTGATGCTGGATATGCATAAATTAAAATAGTACCTGAAATTACTTCTCCAGGGATATTAGCATCTTCGGCTCCCATCACAAATGCTTGTCCTTGCTTATTCCTCTTTTTGTTGTTATTTTGGGCTTGAGCCGCCCGTTGTGTCTGTTGAAATTGATATGCCTAAGGTGCATAGGGCGGCCTGTGCTGATTTCCATAAACCATGCCTGCTTGTGATATTGGTGTCTGTATCATAGGTCGGGATTGGTTTCCCTGAACTGGAGGTCGGTATCCTTGATTGAAGCTTTGTGTGATTGCCCCAGTTGCAGGTATTTGAGGGCACTGATTGGTTAGGTGATTTCCTGCTCCACACTTCAAACAAAGCCCTAATCTCTTCCTACATACATTTATTTTATGGCCTGGTTTATGGCAATTACAGACAAAGGATCTGTCTTGGTTGCCATTCTGAGGACGCTTAGGCGGTCCCTGCCAATGATTCTTGGAGGATGCCCCCTCCTCAAAAGTCCTCTTAGGTTGTGGAGACTGGAAAGGTTGTTCTTCTTTTAGTATCCTTTCTTGGTCTCGAGCAGCTTCTGTTGCTTCTGAAAATGTTCGGCACCTATAAGAGGCGACCCTACTTTTCAGTCGGGTCCCAAGTCCTTCTACGAACCTGGATATCTTTGTTTCTTTATCTGCTATCATGTTGGGGGCAAATCGACTAAGCCGGGAAAATTCCGTAACGTACTCATCAACTGTACGTCTTTCCTGTTTCAGGTAGTTGAACTGCCGTTCTAATTCTATCCGCGCAGACTTGGGATAGAACCTGTCTTCAAATTTCTTCTTGAATTCCGTCCATGACATGTCCTCGTCAGAATCTTTGGGGTACTCGGCACTCCACCAGTATCCAGCTATGTCTTCTAGCTGGATGCGGATTGCGGGTACCATGTCCTCAGGTTTAACTTTGGCAGCCTTCATTAGGCCTTCAATGGTCTTCAGCCATTGACTCGCTTCCATCGCATTTTCAGTCCCTTTGAACTTGGGCGGCCTAAGATCCCTAAACTCTTTTAGGGTTTTATCCTTGGTGTTGTTTGAATTCTGCATTTGTTCTAGTATCGTGGCATTTGTGGCATGGGCAGCATTGGCCTGTTGATTATTGGACTCCAATAATTGCTGGAACAATCGGAATATGTCAGCCACGGTTGGCTCCGTTGATGTTTGAGGTGGTGGATTGTTTGATTGAGTATGATTGTCCATATCCTGAAATAAAGACACAATTCCTCAGGGAATATTCGACTCACAATGCTCATTCATAACAAGGTGTACAGCAGAGCCATATATATATTTCATTAAAATGAGAGTATTACAAAATGTGGTTCATACTCTCAACTTCACATTTGTTTACATTCTTTTCATCCAATCTACTTGTGTCACTCCACCTCCCCAAAATGTGACATAGTATCTATCTCTAACTATCCTTTCTTGTATACTTATCTGCCGATTTTAAAAGACCATACAGCAGACAAAAAGGATTCCTTCTTCACTGTATATATATTGGTTAGGTTCTTCTTATTCTATGGCCTCGATGAGGATTCTTTCCTCAGTAAGGATGTCAACTTCTGGATGGAGTCTTTCAAAGTCATCTAATGTACCCTCATATCCATGTAGTCCGATGTAAATACGGTTTGGGTCTTGGACATGCAGGCAGTAAGTTGTATTTTCATAATATACTTCGGCTCCGTCTTCAATGTCCCTGATAATGGGACGCATGACTGCATAGAATACTTGGTAGACATGGATGTCGTACCAGTCAGGTGCGTTCCACATTAGTCTGGCATAGCGCTGGTATAAGTATAAAGTGTAATCACTCCCATCCCATTCCAAACTTGGCATAAATAGATCCATACCTACATTCATAATATTTTTAAGAAAATATTTACCAGAATGAAATATAGGAAAAGCAGATTTATTTATACAACATGGTCCTACTACATACATTCTTATATTACATTTCTACTAAATACATTCATGTTCCTCCTACATATTGGGAAATTCTAATACTTATTTTACATATCTCACTACATATATTCACACATATCCCTTTCATAATTAAGGATCTAATATTTACATATCTATATTTATACATCATCATCATTCCAGGGGGTCTAAATCCACATACGTCTTATATTAAGGATCCTCGCCTCTGGGTATGCTTGCTTCCATTCTTCTAGTGTACCGTTACGTTCATTCTCCGGACCTTCGGAGGGTTCTGCCTTGATTAGTACATAATAATATACCGTATTATAATATATCTTTCTTTCATCTACGATATCTGTCACCACTGGGTATTTCATCTCGTAGTGTACTCCATAAGCTTCTATCATTCCCTTCGGTGCTACTTTCCACATCTTCTTCACAAATACATAATACTCGTCCATGCTATGGCTGTCATTATTCAATCTCGCGAAAGGTGCGAATCGGGGCATTATCTACATCAAGAATTTCTTGAGTCACTATCCATTTACTAGGATTAAACAGTTGGTTAGAAAAGAGGTAATCATTTATTAACTATTGATACTTCCTTCTCAGGGATTCCTAGAGTGTGATTGGGACTCGTAGTGCTCCCTACGATTCTAGAACCTACGTTTTATCCGAACCTATGTCCTATCTAGATTTTCCATTCTTGCTGACCTGCATGGGCCACCACTTAAAAGACGTGTCACGTCCCGCTTCCCGGATGGAAGGGTGACGTCATAACACATCCCCAGGCTACGCGCCGAAATTCACGATTGTCGTCCGTAATCATCAGCAGAATGGAAAATACAAGGAATCTCATGGTATTTAAAATATAGTGTAGCAATATTACAGGAAACTTTTCCAACAATTCTATTACAGATTATTACAAAATTAGATTTGCAAAATGACAACGATACTGCTGGTCATAATTGTGGGTAGTCCGGACAGTTACTCCTCGTTGTAGTGCGACGATACTTCGGCAGAGGCGTCTTCTTCTTCTTCTTCACCTAGTGAACAAATACTAGGTCGTTTAAAAAACGACGAGCAAGTCCTCGGCCAAGAACGGTAAAAGTTAAACAAAATAATGAATATGTAGTTTTAAAAGAAGAGACATGGTATACTAAATTGTACTACTATATATATATATATATATGCTTTAGTAAAACAGGAATGAAGATCAATGTCCTACTCCATGAATTATAAGATTTTCGAGCTTCCCTTGAGCTTTTAATAGGAATTGCTTCCCTTGAGCAATTAAGGACACTGTCTACTTATAATAGGCCGCGTTGTTTTCTGGAGTAAGATTTGAAAAGAAATGCAGTTTTGAGAACAATACTCCGAATAATCCTCTAAATATTTTCCGTGAACAATCCCGTTAACCTGGGATCAGGTTGTGATTTCCGAGCCTCCCTTGGGCTAAAAAGACATCAATTGATGTTACTGTCAGATAGATGTAGTATTGATTCACGAGCCTCCCTTGGGCTAGTACACCCTAGTCGCAACTAGATGTACTGATTCACGAGATTCACGAAATACTGATCAGTTTTTTGTTATTTATGTTACGGGATATCTAGGGATATTCAGTTGTTCTCCCCTCCCAAATGCTTTCTTAGATAAGAAATTTTCTAAAAATTTTCGAAGGTCGAAAATTTGTCTATCTCCTAAATTTCTTAAAAATTTCGGCAGAGTCTCCTTTGTATTTAGGAGCCCCGAAAATTTACAAGAAACATATATATTATGAAAGTAAAATATGGGCTCGCCGACCCCTTCGGTGGAGCAACTCTCAACACCGGAACCACGCAAGTAAATAATTGGGCTCACCGACCCCTTCGGTGGAGCAACTCTCAACACTGGAACCACGCAAGGAATAAAAGAACAAAAAGGAACTGGAGATTTATACCTGAGCAAGCAATGATTACCTTTCTTTTGGCAATTAGTCGGGTCGCGGCTTGCTAATAGCTTTGCAGTTTGTCAAAATAGAGCAAATATTTATTTCAACTATACTAGTTAATATGCAGGACTTTATAATACATAACTATATATGTACAGGTATATGTATATATATATAAAAAATATATATATATAGATATATATATATATATATATATATATATGTATGTATATATATATATATATATATATATATATATATATATATATATATATATATATATATATATATATAGATATATATATATATATATATATATATGTATGTATATATATATATGTAGACAGTATAAAGAAAATCAATCAAGCAGAACTCTTCGATATCAACATTTTAACTTTTGTGCATGAAATAGGAAAATGTAGGAAAGAGACTCAATTCTAAATACGAACACACAAAATTGAGTACTAAATAGAGGAATACAGGATTCTTGTACTTTTTACCTTCCCGGCATGCGGTCCAGCTGTTCAGTTCTTGTGTATGACAAACTTACCATTGGAGAGTCCCATATGTTCATATGTGTTTGTTTGTTCATGAAGAGTTCAATAGTTCATGTCCACAATTGCAAGTTCAAACTCGGTGTCCGAAATTGATTCCTCTACTTGTGTCCAACGTTTAACCACTTATTCGTGATACGTCACAATTAAATCTTTAATTCCTTTGTCTATGTCTATCAAAATTAAACATTTGCTAGAAATCAAGGTTGCAACATTTTAAAATATCTCAAATTGGGTTAAATGTCATCAAAATTTTAGGATAAAAAGTAATACCATAATTAGAAAGAATTCCCTAACTTATATTCTGAATTTTGAAATTATGAATTTCAGATTTATATTTAGCCTCTACAAGTTCCAATTCCTAATAATCCCAAACTTATCAAAAAAGGAAAATTTGTATATCCTTAACTTAAAATTTCAAAATTAATTAAGAATTCCTAAATTATTCAGAATTAACTAGGAAAAAGAAAAAGGAAATTTTATTGGAGAGAAGGAGGAGGAGAAGAGGACTTGCCTTGGATTGGAAATGACCCAAACTTCTTCACAAACCCTAAATTGAAACCAATAGCAAAACAACAATCCTTGTTAGTACTCTAACCTAGTTAGATTAGGAATAGAAAGAGAGGTTGGGGAAGAAGAAGAAATTACCTCGGTTTTTCTTGTTGCTTGAAATTTGGGAAGTGGAAGAGGATGAAGAAGAAGATGGGGTGGAGGTGGTCGGACGGCGGCGGCGGGCGACCGGACGGCGGGCGGCCGGCGGGCGGATGGCGGCAGCAGCAGCTGGCGGTGGCGGCGGTGGCAGCGGCAGGTGACAACGGTAGTGGCAGAAGGAGGGGTCGGGTGTGTGTGTGGTTTTTGTTTGTTTTTTTTTTCTTTTGCTTTCTCTTCCTTAGTGTAAAGTGTGTGTGGGTTTATATAGAGGGGGAAGGGGATATGCTGGTGGGGTGAGGTGTGTTTGTGTGTGTGTGGGAAAATTTTAAATGGGGAGAGAGGGGGGGTGAGGTGTCCCTCCCCCATTAAATTCATGGGGACACCTCTCCTTCTCCATTCTTCTTCATTTCTTTTTTTTTGAAGCAAATAATAATAAATAAATAATAATAATAAATATCATAATAATGATAATAAGAATAATAATAATAAGAGTATGACAATATCACACCAAATCATGCTTTCATACTGCTGTACATAGCACTAATGTTAAATTCTTTCTGTCATTATTGTGGTATGAATGGACACATTTCTAATCGTTGTCAGATTAGAAAGCTAGTTGATATGAACTTATGCAAATGGGTTCCCAAAGCTAACAAATGTGGATCCAAGTATTGGATACCAAAGTCTTCACCTAATATTTCAGGTGGAGCTACTTATGCTGAACCATAAAACCATGGAATGTGTTGGTGGTTGCACAACTACAAAGGTCATCTTTCATGCAATTACACGAACATAAGTGTGGTCACTTGAACCACTTTGGTAACTTGCTAAATCATTTATTTTATGGTTTTATTTATAGAATATAGCTTGTTCTTATTAATATCTTGCTATTTGATTTTTTTAGTTGTTTCATGTTTAATCAATGTGAGATATAATCCTAGCATGACTAGCTATTTAGCTTAAATGATTGGTTCACAATATGTAGTATTTTATTTTCTATTAGTGTGACACATTTGTCTATGTATGTTCTTTGCTCTTAATCTTTAAGCATGCATACCACTGTAGTCTATAGGAGCTTAATTTTTTTTTGGTTAATATGTTTTTGACTGTTCGTCTTTAATATGTTTTTTAATGGTCACTTCTTACCGATTTGTCTTTAACATGTCATATTTACTTTGATCGATATTTTGTAAGTATGTATGTTTAGCACAAGTCTTCTATTTACTTGAAAATTATATACATATACTTTTATGTTAACCTTGTGCTTGTATAATATATTCACTATTGATTCTTATATTTTATTTTGATTAACTTCTTACATCTTTGTTTGATAAAGCATATTTATGCATGTTTTAGATCTTGTGAATATTTTTTTAATACTTATCAAGGATACATGAATAATTTATTGTCATTTATATATTGCTTATATGTTTCTTATATTAATATATATTTTTGTATAAATATCTTTATGAGGATATATGAGTTAAGTTCAAGTTTTATATTATTTTAAAAAATAGTTTCAAACTTGTGCTTATCTCATACTTTAGCTATTGATTACTTTGAACAAATTTATATTCTTCTCTTTATTAGCTTCTTCCTCAAAGTCTCTTTTAATGATATTTTTCTTGGCTTTTTGTTTGACATTTTGGATACATGACTCTTATTTAAAATTATTTTTAGTATCTTGATCTTGATAAACCTTTCTTTGGATATTTACTTGTTTTATATTTAGAGATTCTGGATTTCGATGTTGTTCGATGATACTACATATATTTCTTTAAATCTAAGTTCTTAAAAGTATATATCATTTTGGGTACAAGCCGAAAGGGTCCTTCTGTCATATAGGTGTAAATAGCCTGAAGCGACACGGAGTACTAGTCTTCGGACTACCGCTAGCTGGAAATCGGCCCCTACAACTAATCCGAAGTGATCAATACTTTATAGACTTAAGATTTATTATGGTCTATTTACAACTAGTATCTAGTTCTGGATCCAAGGTACTGAACCCAGTCCCTTAGGTTCCAGAATACATCAGTGTATCTAGGTCCTACATTTTGATTTACAAATATTTTATATTTTATTGTTATCCAATAATTTTGTAGCACATATGAATAAATATAATTTATACATCTTATACCGTATGCGATATTATTCTAAGATTTTTTTAAAGTCCATAGAATATAATTGATTTTATATTGCACAAATTCTTCTTAAATTCTAGTTTATTAAAATAGAGATTTGTTTTGGGTACAAGCCTACAAAGGGTCTGTCTGTCACCACGGCTACGGCCAAAGCGAAGCGGTACTTAAGTGTTTCCCGATGAACCTCCGTTAACTGGGACAATACCCCTACAGCTAACTCAAGATTGATCAACGCTTTATAACTAAAGATTTATTGAGATCTAGTTGCAATTGTTATCTGATAGATTTTGGATTTTAGCTTTGATGGATAATATTATTTAATTTTACAAAAGGTAACATATATTTATCTTTCATAGGTTAATGTTTGTCATCTTTTGATATATTCATTTTTCTGTCACTCTATTCTATATTTAAACTTGATTTGATATTGTGACTAATTGAAATTATGTTCTTGTGATATGTTCTTCAGCGTTTAAGTAATATTCATGATACTCGTTTTATTAAACTTTATTATTCTCTTCTTATTCAAGTTACTAACTGCCTATAGCAGTAACTCTTTACGGGAGAGAAGTCATGCATATTGAATTTCTCTCTCTCTCTCTCTCTCTCAAAGCTTTTCTTCTTTTTAACCCTACGGTCATCTAATGGACACCGTGCAACGGCTTTAAAAGGAAAGAAATGAACTTTGATAAGAAGATCTAATATTTTTGAATTAGTTTCCTACTTCTGGAAATATATCTCTGAAATTGTTTAAATTTTGTCAATATTATTATTTTGTTTGGATATAGCCATATAAAGGTGGAGCAGTTAATTGTTTCAAATCAACTATCCCCTTGACATGCCATATATCTAGAATACATTTTTTTGAACATTTATCTAGTTATGTTTATTTGTTCAAAATAGGCTATATATGATTTATGGATTTTTTTAGTTATTTTCGTGATAAAAATTTGAATAGCCAGCTTTCAGTCTGGGGACTAAACGGACGCATTCGAAAATTTATTTAGACAACTTTTCATAATAAATTTCGTATTTCAAAAGTCTTTTTGATTTCTCTCTGATATTTTGAATATGTCCGTTACTCAGACAATTTTTCAAAAATTCTTTACTGTCATAAAATTATTTCTTTTTGTTATTTGAATATATTTTTTTTTATTAGAGACATATTTTGTTTGTTCATCTTTAAGCATTTATTTATTGGATATTTCTTTTTCTTGCCTAAAGATGATATTTGTTTAAAGTTTGGAACTTTATATGCATTTGATAAAAAAAAAGATGCATATCTTAGATATTCCTTAGATCTTATGATTATTTATCTATCTTAGCATATAAATTACTTTGGAACTAGATACACATATTTTAAGGGGGAGCAAATAAATTTTCTTTTATGTCCTTAATATGTGATATATCTAGTTTATCATGGACATATATTCTTTAACTTAAAATATCTTAATGATTTGTTCATTATTTTTTATTTTATTAAGTTTATGAGAGAATATATGATTATTATTATTTTTAATTCTCTCATTTTATTTGAGTTTCTAAAAGTTATCTTTCTAAATATATTTAATTCTCTCATGATGATCTATATTTAGACTGGTCATATTTTACGGGGGAGCATTCAAGTCGACTGAATTTCTCCTTCTTAAGTATTTTGTCTTCATTAGCTTCATGTTTATCTAATAGATATACATATATCATGATAAAGTAATTGAATTCAAATGCATGAACTTTGATATTGATTTTGTATAGATTCTAGTATAGCTACTTTTGATTTCTTTTCAATGATTATACTCTTTATTGATGTGAGTCACTAATTTGTATGGGCAAATTATGAATCATATTTTTTGTGACCATTGTTAAAAGTATCATTTTTTTATATTAGTATATACTAAATCTGCGAATTTCTATTCCTCATGATTTATTTATGACCAATGATTGACTTCTACTATATTGATATCTATTTTCTTCTTTATTGGTCTATTTAAAAACTACAATTATCATCATACTGTGTTTTGAATATCATTTTTGGATTTCTAGTTGGTAAGCTATGTATTCCTTTATTTCAGTTTTCTTTATTAACATTCAACCAACTGTATTGTGTTTTGACATATTTTTTTATTTTGTGGAGTTTTCTATACTTGTCGTTATACTGTTCTCCTAATTGTTGTTCATAATTTTTCTGCCTTCATTCTGTTATGATTGAATTTGTTTTATATCTAATTATGGGGGAGCTTTTTTTATCATGTCAACGGGGGAGAAATAAGTTTAAGTTAGCACACAGTATTCTAGTATTATATGTTTATTAGTGATACATGCCTTTATCATATCTATCTTAAACTTAACTGATTTGCCATAATAAAAAAGAGAAAGATTGTTAGCCCAATGATTATATCATATTTTTGAATATGGCTAATCTTAAGTTTAACATAATAACATCACTAATATTCATGTAATCACTATCATATTGCTACTTAAATTTAGCATTGTCCTACTGTTCACTAAATGTTATCTTATTTGCTATTGTATACTATTTTGTTCGTCTAACATGTACCTGCAGACAAGTAGTAAGCATGATCAACCCCGGATATATGCAATGGAGAATTAATGATGGGCCAAAGATGGTATTATACAAGAAGATTTCTCTGAACCGCCCAACGACCTATCTGGGGCCTCGCATTGGGCCTTGCATCGGGTTTATTAGATTTCCAGATCTGTTTATCTTTGGACGACCGCCGTCAAAGAAAAAGGCGTCTTCAGGTCTGCTCAAATATCAGAAGAAAGACGTCATCAAAAGGCTCTTGGTTTTCCTATTTTATCAATATATTTTTCATATTTATTGAGTCTAGAAATACAATATACACTGCGTCATACTGGCAAATAGGCTACCCAAGAAACGTTTTCAAAATACCTTTTCATTTTGAAAACAAGTACACTTACAAAAGCCCAAACTACTTCCTAACTACATGACCTTTAAAAAAGCCCAAAACCTGATTTATAAAACCCTAATCAAACCAATTATGGACCAATAGAATTCGGCCCGAGTTCGGCCCGAATTCACCCCGAGTTCGGTTAGTGCCCGTTGGATTTTGAACTTGGTCATCCCGCAGTTACGGATGCAACGGCGGTTAACGCGACTCTTTGAGTCAACGCCTCAGCGTAATGTGCCGTGCAGAGCGGTACATTACACAGACTGTCCCAAACTGCCTGCAACTCCAGGCTGATCTGCGGTCTTCTTCGTAGTGACCATCCTGCAGTAAAAAAAAAACTTCGTGATTGATAAAAACCTAAATTACAAGTAAATATAAATATTTATATAATATCCATATATACCCGATGTACCCGATTTTCTATGCTGTGATTCAAGTTTTTCTAGTTTAAATCAAGTCCCCCAATAGTACACTAATACCTAGGTACTATTAGGATAGACCTGCATGGGCCACCACTAAAAATATGTCACGACCCGCTCCCGAATAATCGGACACGAGTCGGACACGCCCAGCCTTCGTCGTTAGATACGACGAACTAAGCTGTACCAAGCTAGGGAAACTACAATTCCAGATAAGAATGAATACAAACCACAGCATCTATAATATCGAATCCCAGAATCAAAGTACATGTCTAAGAGTTATTACATTTTCCAGCAAATGAAATGTAAACTGATGTTTCTAATACAAAGTCCAAATGAAACTAAAAAGTAGGTACTAGGCCTCCTCATCCTCTAAGTCCAGAGCAACTCTAGCTGGCTCTACTGCATCTATAGGCTCACGGCCATAGTAGGTGTCACACAATGCCTCCATCTCACCTGCAACATATCCTAGTTAGGAACGGAGCAAAGTACAGTTCTAGGTAATGAACAAGAACATCATGATATGGAAATGAGTACAGGAGAACAAGAAATATGAATACAGAAAATAAACATAAAAGTACAGGAATGTAAGTACAGGAAATAAAGTACAGGAATGTAACTATGAACCTGAAGTACAAGACATAACATGTGCACAATATTTGAAATAAAACTAGCCTATGTGACCGGCTGGGGTGAGTACAGGAACATGTACAGGAGTACATGACTATCGGTACGGCTTAGGGCCCGCGTACACGATGCGAGGCCTAAGCTATCTAAATGAATATAGTAACCGAGATTTGGTCACATAGCTAGTGTATTCCCCTTCCGACACAAATAAGTACAAGAACAGGAAAGTACAAGGGTACAAGATATCGTGTCATGACGTATCACAAGAAAAGTACAAGATATGTAAATGCACAAAAACCATAGAAATGTACTTGCCTTTCTCCGGGAAAGTACGGGTAGTCAGTGGAA
The DNA here is from genome assembly GCA_029216955.1 of Iris pallida. Taxonomy (NCBI): domain Eukaryota; kingdom Viridiplantae; phylum Streptophyta; class Magnoliopsida; order Asparagales; family Iridaceae; genus Iris; species Iris pallida. Next base: position 5,772,327 of record JANAVB010036819.1, on the reverse strand, counting down.
CTAGATGTCCTCCTGTTATATTAAGTACAAGTTGATTAATTTCTAAGACTACTCTAGCTAATCTTGGTTTAATTTATCATTAGTATTCCTTAAAAAACTTAGATCAGATAAAATCTTATCTAAAATTTTATCTTATTTAAATACAAGGTGAGAATCAAAAATAGAAATTTTAACCACTTAATCTATTATGAAAACTTGATAACAGTACTAAGCTATTCTTTAAATTATTTATAAGAAAATAGTTGGTTGTTAGAAATTTATTTCCTAATCAGTACCTCTTTAGCAATTAGATACAATATTAGGTAACAATACTACTCCAACCTCATGTTTAGAGCCCATCAGCCAAGACCTTATCAATTCAAATATTCAAACTTAAGTTTAAACTAGCCCGACCTTCCCATACAGGCAGTCCAAACCACAACTGTTGCTTTATTCATAAGATATGGTTCAGTTACGAATCAGCCCAGACACTACTCATTCAAGCACAACAAAAATGTATCGCCAAACTCATAGGCTCAAAGGAGGCAGCTAAAACATATTTTTCCAAACTCTAAAATTTAGGTTAAAATCTCACTGCACCCAACAGTCAATATTTCAAATGCAAAAATATAACATAAACCCTAAATTGCAGAAATATACGACTTGATCCAGCAAAATAGGAACCAGTCAACAATAACTCAAAACCCAGAAACTATCCAACTCCTATCCCCACTTGTCCGAACCCAACAAGAATAGAGAAAATCCCATCAAACACAATTTATACAAAACTCTATACAAAATATATAAATCAAAATAATTATCTACAACCAAATTGAAATCCAAATAAGAGAACATTCCCGATCTATCACAGAGAGATCTAGCACTCGACCCTGGTCTTCGAAACACACCCCAACTGCAATGACTCCACGCATACTGAACATGAATAACTTGGCACGTAAAATACTGGTCTGCAAGCAACTAATTGAAACTACAGACACCGATATAGCTTGGACACCGCGAGCTTGGTCACAACCCAAAGACACTGCTACGGCAACGTACACAAGGACAGACCCTGGCCAAAACCGTGCTTAAAAACAGAAACAGGGATTAAGAAGCAATGGAAAGATAGCATAAATACGTGAAGAATGATTGTAAACGGTAGGAGGCACGATCTACAGAATTCGACACTTCTTCGTGTCCAGAGAATCGATCTCTGCTTGAGCAAGTGAGCAACAGGGGTCATGCATAACAAGGGAAAAGGAAATTTAGAATATTGACATTATCAAATCGACTCAAGAATATTCAACATTGAGTATCCCAGATCAAAATACTTACCAAAATCTAGGATCAACAGATCGGTAACTAGTTTTAAACAAAATATGATTGAAGACTCGAACTATCAAAATCTGTCCTCAACAAACAAATATTCGAGAGATCAAACGATAATATCACAGCGAACTTCAACAGAAACAAATTTGAGGACTCACCTCAACTATGCACTATTAAAACAATCAAGGAGAAAACGATCGTCGATATATGAACTTTAGATCTGATTGAACAAATAATTCCATTAATGTTTGGATCCGGAGTAAGTCGAGAGCATTCGACTCAGGCTTACCTGAACTCACTAGATTTAGAGGGAACGACGAGCTCACGACCGTCGGAGAAGGAAACAAGATGGATCTGGAAATTTTTAAATTAGAGAAATCAAATTGATCAAATCTCAAGATTCGGAAGGAGGAGTGGAATGAAACTCACCATTACTCGCCATCGATGCAGCCGTCGCAGTCGTTCGTCGAGAGGAAGAGGATCGTCGGAGAAGGAACAAAATCCCGATCGAGTGTCGCCGCTGAGTCGTCAAGATTGCAGCCGCCTTCATCGTCGTCACCGTGAGCCTTCACTTTCAGTCACCAGAGGAGCTGATTCCCGTTGCTGTCGTCTCCATCTTGCCAAGCATCGGAAGAAATTAGGGTTAGGGCTCAAGGAATTGGGGACGAAGTGCTCGGTGAGAGAGCACTGAAAAGAAAATGAGTTGAGGAGAATACATTTCTCTCTCCGCAAGGAAATATAAACAGGTGACAACTTATGCAAAAACAACCCCCTGCTCTTGGCAAAAGTGCAAAAGAGCCCCTTTCTTTTTCATACATTACACTGAGTACAGAAAATCAGTTAGAAAGAAAGAGTGAGTGGTGGCCCACAAGTTTGTTTGTTACAACAAACTTTCAAATTCAAATTCCTGCTCCTAATTTCCTTTCCTCCAAAATATTCATAAAATTTATATATATAAAAAATGTAATGAAACATTATTATTATTAACAACTTTAAAATTCTCGAAAATGGAAAAGTGGAGTTATAATTTCTAGGCAGTAATCTTTATACGATAACGGTTTTCTGATGTGTATCTGCAGAGGGTTCATTTTGTGGGAAATGTGTATGTGCAGCCAATGTACAGTTTGACAGGTATCTGCAGAGAGGTTTTCTGAAGTTTGTCTTCTTATTTGTTTGATAAATCAATAATTTTGTTTGTACTACCTTTATTTGTAGGGTACAGTGTTGACTTTTGAAGGGATATACAATATTGGATTTTGAAGGGATGTCACTATTTGGTGTTGGCGAATGTTTCAATATTTTGAGGCCGGTTGTCCTAAAAGGGAAAGATGTATATCTTTTTGGATTTTAAAATGTAATGATGATATGTTGGTGAAACAAAAGTTGGAAACAGAGTGACATATTTTGAAATGTAATTAAGATGGTGTGATATTTTGATATTTTTAATGAAATGTTTCAAATATTAGGTAAATTTCATATTTCTGCTATCTCAGGAAATTAATATGCTTTTTATAACGTATTGAATTATAAGCATCGACGGGTGATATATATATATGTGTGTGAATAACCAGAACAGAACGTTAGAAAGTGTTATGTAACGTTTCATGTACGTTTTATGAATAGCTTCAGAACCAGATCATTTTATAAAGCGTTAGGTATATGTATCTTAGTCATAACGCTTTCGGACAGATATGTTATATATAATGATAATATTAATGTCGTTTTCAAATTTAGTGTTATATAAAATAAACTTAATTATCTCGTTTTTTATTTAAAAAAATGTCATATAAGTGTATATCATGTATAACGATTTTTCTAAACTTTTATAACACCCGTGTTCATGACAGTTTCCTGCTTCAAAAAAAACCGTCATAAAATTGTCATATATGACGGTTTTTACCCGTCATAAAAAGGTATTTTTCTTGTAGTGTTTAGATAAATACTTCCTTATATATCTTTGTGTTGTATAGTCCTATATATACATAAGTAATGTATCTTATATATATATAGTTACCTTGTTTCAGTTTTGGGGTTTGTCCCCCTTGACAGCAGCCCCTCTTCACATTCACAGTTCACACACACACATACCCCCCTTCACACACACACACACACATCATTTCCCTCTTTCTATATATATATATATATATATATATATATATATATATATATATATATATATATATATATATATATATATATATATATATATATATATATATATATATATATATATATATATATATATACTTTCCCCTTTTTACTCCTCTCTATGTATGTATATATTATGTATGTTATTATATATGGTTGTATATATATGCCATATAGATATGTGTGTGTATATTTGTGAACCTTGCTATATAGGCATTGTATATACTATGTTAGGTAGGTTTCATATATAGGCTAATGCATGTGTTACTTGGCTATGTATATATACATATGGTATATATATACATAGGAGCTTATTAGACTATCTTGACCTAGAAAGTGACTAGATAGACCTAAGATGACTAGTAGACTTGATTTGACTAAACCCTAGATGAGTTGACCTAGTTTGACTAGATGGTTGACCAGAGTTGACCAAGAGTTGACTTGACCTAGAATTACCTAGAAATCATGTAGATTGCATTGTAAATTTCATTATTACCTTCTTGGATACATTGTGACCTGTGTTGTTCTAAATAGAACTCAGTTACTCCTGTACGAACATCTATTCTCTTCAGTCATTCAGAATCTCAGGCGAGTACATTCTCTGATCGTTTCATACTTGCTAGGACTTATATTCTTGCTCTAGATTACTTTACTTCATGTTGTCACGATGTTATCACGGATTAGTACTATATGGATCTTTTCATGAGATGTTGTACCCAAGCGGGCACATCGGGTATTTTATGTTCATATACTTTATCATGTGCATCATGTACTCCTTGGACTCGTATCTATTCATGTATACACATGTTCTCATGTGCCTTCATGTATACTCATGTGCAATCATGTATACTCATGTTCACATGAGCTTCTTGTATAAAGTAGTTATTCATGTGCAATAACGTAACTTGACTGGATCTTTGTTTATTGATTGGGGTAGGGGTGAGTAGAAGTGGTTATGTGATCATTATCCCCAGTAGGTATTCATGTGCAACTCCGTAGCTTATTCACGTGCAACTCAACCTGTTTACATAACCATCTTGTGCTCTAAATCACTTAGTCACTTACAGTTCTTACTTATCATATAGATATTTCTAGTTTACAAATATCTTTCTTATCTTTCATGTACATTTCTTACAGTTCATGTATCTTACTGTATTGTTTATTTTACATTTCCTGCCATGATATGAACTGCGTGAGAGATATGTATTCGTTCATGTCCTGACTGGACCTGTTGAAAATATTATAGATGATACCGAAGAGTTCTGCCCTACTTATTACGGAGCAGGCCTAGACGACACTTGTGAGTTGGACTCACAGGGGGATCCAGCTCTAGCTGAGGATATCACCCCTACATCTTAGACTAGATTAGCTAGGCTTTATCTTCTTTCTTATGTTAGTTGTATTTGACATCTAAGTTGTATATTTTTGGATGTTTGAGATGTTGTGTCGTTTAGACACTAAGACTTATTTTCTTCTGTTTGTATGTTCTCTTTGAGATTTCATATATATATCATATCGCGCTATTTCTACCTTAGAATTGTGATTGAGTTGTACCTTCTGTATTGTCCACCGATTGGAGAGTATATCTTGTACAGGTATATTATACTGTGTTAGATATATGTGACCTAGGACAGCGTTCTACCTTCGACACTGCGGCGTAGGCTGGACGTACCCACTTCTCTACCCCTACACTGGGTGCGGGTCATGACTGTTCGGGTTGACCTAACTCTTTTAATAATCAGTTGGTTAAAGAGCTGGTCCGACCCAATAGATAATAGGCCAAGTCGATGGCCTTAAATCAACTGCTTAATATAACAGAAGCCCCATTTATTTATTTGGGTTTGAGTCTCAAGTGGCTGGCTAGGTAGAGTATAGTTTGGCTCTTAATGGACAGGCTTTAATTTAATAAGGTGGATTGGCTAGTTAGTAACCTATGGAAATATGGATTTGATTGTGGGCTGATTCTAATAGGTTGGAAACTAATGGCTGTGATCCCCTTTTTAGGTGAGCTAGGCTGACTTAACAAAGAATTTCGTGGGAAGTATTTGTAAGAGTAAATTGGACTTGGTTAATCAAAGAAAATGGGCCGGTGGCTTTTACTAAATGGTAATAAGGTTTGCTAGAAAAATAGATAGGTAGGAAATAGTAATTGTTTGGCCTTCAATAGTTAGTGTTGGGGTAACTAGAGATAAAACATTTAAATAATGACATAAACTATAATGGCTAACTGAAGGACCTAAATATATAAATGTTCTAAAATATATATGGAAAATAGATAAAAATAAATAATCGTAACGGAGAAGAAATGACAAATCCTTTGATTTAGGAAAAGTGGAGTTACAAATCTACCCACCTTAGAAAAATTGTCCTCGAAATTTAAGAAATGACACGATTTGGCACGATAAAAGATTTGAAATGATTTGGCACGATTAAGCGTGATCATAATAGAAACAAAATAATCCAGTCACGGATATAAAATATTACCGTATATACATGATCAAGATAAAAATTATTTTGATACTAAGATTGAAATCATTTAGGCACGATCAAATAGTCACGGTAGATAAAATTTATCTAGTCATGACTAGTTAGTGATAGTCAATATCATTTACGCGTGATATAATCTGAATTAGACATATGATCAGGAATCAAAATTTCTCGAATCAAAAGAATGATCAAAGTTAAACCGTTTAGGCACGACTTGATTAACAATCACATAATTCAAGGGTAAAACCCAAATCATATATGCATGATCAAATTTACACATGGTCATGATCGAAAGTTTTAAGGCATGATTAGAGGTCAAGTCACGATTAAGTAAAAATCAAAATCTTCAAGGCACGATCTAGGATAGAATGGTATCTAGTCACGATCGAAAATCATATAAGTATGATTTAAGAGTCGTTTGTCTAGATATGATCAACATTCAGAATTTAGGCACGATAATATAACCAGGATATAAATGGAACTAAAGTCTGATAATATGTTTATATGGAGGACTGAGCGATGATCCAAAAACGATAGAACATCAAATAACTACAATGAGTAAAAGTATTTCAAACAAGATATGCAGGGAGAAAATCATCTCATTAACACCCTATAGACCGATCTTTTAAGTTGCTAGCTAACTTAGTACCAAGGAACCTAAAGTAACTAACCAGGCACGATAACAAATTCTATTTGAGATCAAGGAATATATCCAGTCAATTTCATCAAGCCGTTCCATATAATCCACCACTTTTGCTTAATCAAACTATTTCTTAGACATCAATTTCCACCTTTCCCTTTTCTGACTTCATCAAGGTTACAATCTCAATTGTCAAAAATTTCCTATTAAGTCGATCCATGATATGTGTATTCAAAAAATTTCAATCCTCGAAAGCTAGTGACTAACTCATTAATCAAATTTGAATATCTTCTTACCTCAAAATATTGTCATATCTCAAAATCTTTCTTATTGTAACATGAATCTGATCAAATTGAATCCCCAACCTTTGTTAATCATTCGATAAAATCTCAACTTAACGACCCTTCTTTTTCTCAATCTCCATCCAACTATTTCAAGAGTTGAATGCTAATATCCTGATCTTAATTCCTTATTATTACTCTCACAACTATTTCCTTCTAAAATCCATTAATGGTCATATCCATCTTTTTCAAAATTAATTTCTTTGAGTGCTCCTTCACTCGATCCTCATATTCCCAAGTTCTTTGATTTCCAAATTATAATTCCCAATTTACTTTCTCTGTGAAAGAATCAAATCTTAATCTCTACTTACGGATATCTCCAATATTTCGTATAATTTCTTTTTTTTATCATGCCTTTAATCATAAAATATTATAATTCTTTACGAATCCGATATCACTACTAATAGTTCTGTCATCCTCCTCCTGAATAAGCCATAAGCCCTAAAGTCTCTCAAAATTTATTGCTAAATCTGCATACCCATAGTCTTATTCTACTACCGTTCTACCTGTGTAACTATGGGTCCTTAGGATTCCTCTACTAGAATAAGCTAAAAGTGTTGATAGATAACTATCTATGCTTTCCTGTATACATATATATAGCTACTAAAAGATATATCCATAATCATCCACCACATGTACATTTGTTATCTAGTATACATAGCTATGTACAAAATATATAGAGCTAAAAATAGGTAATAATCAACAACATATGCAATACATCCAAGTTTGAGCTATGAAGAGATTCGGCAAATGGTGTTTGAAAAATCAAATAAAAATGCTATCGGAGTCTTTATTCCTACTGGTTAGGGTATTAGAATTGATCTATGAGAGTTGCATAGGAATAGACTATTCAGGTTAGGACATAATCAAATAGATCAAATAATTCTGATATTGTTTTTCAATGGTAATAAGAGGCCATTCAATATAAATCTAAGACATGGATATAGTCTCAATAGTATCCGGAACCCAATCATACCCAAAATTACTTTACCTAGAATTCATGCCCCTCCATTATACACATGGCTGCAGTGAACTCTTGGCTCCGTGACTCAAAGAATGATAGGTACCGAATAATCTCTCAACTTTACCCATTTTCAAAAGATAATGACATAACAACTCAAGTGGTCGGAACATGATGTATCTAGGACATAGTCTCAATAGTATCCGAAAACCTATACCTGAAATCACTTTGACTTAGAGCCCATGCCTCACCAGTGCGCTACTGGCTGCAGTGGACTCGTAGTTTCCGTGATTCAGATAAATGGCTATAGTGCGCGACTGCCACGCCATAGTAGATTATCAAATATTCTATCAACCTCTTATCCATGGAATTTCAAAGGAGCTCCTTGATAATTTCAAATTCAAACAAGTTTCCTATCACTAAGGAGATCTAATCACAAAGGAAAGGAATGGATGTAATAAAATCAATTGATCCCTAATCAATAGGAAGAGAGAATCATAAGGATTGATTTAAACCACAAGTGGTATCTGTTCTTCAACCTTTCTCTAATACTCAATAATTGAAGTTAAAAGCTTATAGGCATAGAATTGATCACATCTGACTATGGCTAATTGAGTTGGATTCAGGGTGAATAGAAATGGAAAGTTTTGAGTGAAAGAAACCAATGAATAGAATTGTCATTGGCTCTTAGAAAGTGCTTAGGGAATATTGTCCTATACCGAAATTATTTTGGAAAGAATATTCCTTACAGTCAATGGAAAGGTTTGGGGAAAATATTGGGTCAAATTGCTAGTATATGAGCTCTATGGCTCTAAATGAAATACTTGGGCTTGGAATAGTTTAGAGAAAATCAAATAAGATTCTTAACCAAAATCAATGAAGAAGTTGAAAATGGCTATTTTAAGAGATTCAATGAACCTGCTAAATGAGGAGTTCAAACTCTAAATAGCGAATGATTCTAGATTCTAAACAGATATAGAGAAGTAGGATTCTGATTAAAATCGATAGAGAAATTGAAGTGGTCTATTAATAGACTTGCTAAAGGAGGAGTTCGGGAAAATATGACTTAATTTATATTAGCAAGGAAATTATAAAGGATGTTAGAATCTGATAGAGGAAGATAATCTCCAAAAGTCATGAAATTATAACTGCAACTTTATGGGGAACACTACAGAAAAAAATTAGAAAACAGTATAGATAGTAAAATATACAATCATCGGCTCTATGCTGTGATGAGTTTCCTATTTCATAGGCTCCCAATGGAACTCTAGCCCTAAGTACCATTAAATAGACCTGTATGGGCCACCACAAAAATATGTCACGAGCTACTCCCGAATAATCGGATACGAATCGAGTCATGCCCGGCATACGCTATCGTTGACAGCGATAGTCAGCCGTCTAGTCTAGTCATCTTCCAATAAGCATATATCTCATTCCAACGTCTATCACAATTTTATCTACTACTAACCATCACAGATCTCTAAGCAGTTATTACAACATTATACATGAATATTCGGGTACAAATAGGGTAAAGATAAAGACTATCTAAGTCTGCGACATCCTCAATCTCAATACAACATATCATAAACCTATACATCAATCTACATCTCAGAAATATCCGGAGTGAGCTCTGCTGCTAGGTGCCTCTGCTGGCCATAACACTCTAAGGGATCAACCTCACCCATAATCAACAATCCAGTCAGGAATGGAGCAAAGCACAATGTAAGTCAATAATACTTACTAACATGATATCAAGGAAACAAGTAAAATATGAGAAACTGAAAGACAGGTAAGCAGAAGAAATAACAGAACATGCACTAGCTACGTGAACATGTATAATTGGACATCATCAATATGCGGGGACTAATATGTATCAGGCATATTAATTAAATAATATGCTATCAGTCATGTAAGAATCAGGCATGTCTAATGACAATGCTATCAGTCACGCAATAATCAGACATATCTGACGACAATGCTATCAGTCATGCAATAATCAGGCATGTCTGACGATAATGCTATCAGTCACATAATAATCAGGCATGTTTGACGATAATGCTATCAGTCACGCATGTAATGGACATCAGACATATAATAATATGCTATTAGGCACGAGTTGTCCAGTATTAGTCTATCACATGCTTAAGAATGTCTTCCATCTGACACGAGAAACAATGTAAGCAAGCAAAGCAAGTAAACTAGTAAAGCAAGAATCATGATGACAAGTGTATGTGCTCATACATGCAAGTGGCAGTAAAATCGAGATATATGTACTTGTCTTTTTCCTGAAATTGTGAACGTCTTCCAAGTCAGCTAAAATAGGGAAAGTAGAATTTTAGGAAGAATCTAGAACCTTCCTAAAATAAACCACTCCACTAGCTAACCAAATAAATTCCTAATTCTATAGACCACTACACATACTCAATAGGTCTATTACTAGTCAAGCCTCAAACGCTATACATGATCGACCCATTACTAACTACACAGATACATCTACCAAATTGATCCAACTGAAAGGGTGAAAACCCAAGTCATGCACACTATTACCAAGGCCTAACATTCTGCTCTAATGTTACAAAAAAAATCCCTAAAGACCCAAGAGTACATGCCCAGACCTATATAGCTTAGAAATTAAGCAGGCCTAAGACTGCAGGCCCACTGAAATAACTCAACCAACAATTGCTAATAAGTTGAAGGCCTTAATACTTTTAAACAACAAAACAAAAGACTGGCCCAGTTCTCAAATGAACCCAAGCAAAGAGCCTGCCTCAGTTCGACCTTCTTCCCAACGGCTATATCAGCTAGGGGTGAGCAAATACCGACCGATACCGAAAAACCGATCGAATACCGATTAAAAATATTCCGAAAAAACTGAACCGAAATTATGTACCGATACCGAATTGCCGAACCGACTAAATTACGGTATAATGGTAATGGTAACGGTTTGAGTGTAATACCATACTGAAAATACCGAACCGAACCGATTCACACACACACACACACGCGCGCTCACATTTTTTAATGTTGTTCATGATTAATTTTACACTACTCATTTTCATTTTTATCTTTGTTTTGGTTGGTTTCCTACAACTTGGAATGGATTTTATTGGACTTCAATTTATGTTAAGAATGCTAAGAATTGAGTTTTTGATCCTTTGAGCTTATGTTTTTATGTTCTCATAGAATTTTGAAGTGCATTTTAGTTACTTAAACTTATACTAAAGATTAAATTTAGTGACCGCGTTTGATATTTTAAGCTCATTTTTAGGTGTTTGCGACTTGTTACATATTGTTCTAATAATTTTGATTAATTGTTTGGTTGGTATAGACTTGGCTTTAAAATTAATGCTTCCAAAAAAATAAAAAATATATATTATAGGTTAAGAGGTTCTACAATATTAAGTGTGTTAATTGATCAAATATTAATTGGCAAAATACCGATACCGAACAAAAATCGACCGAATACCGATTTAACCGAAACCGAAAAAAACCGATTCTAAATGGTACTATATTGGTATTGATTTTTCAAATACGGATTTTAAAAGATACCGAAAAAATTGACCAAATACCGACCGATTATACCGACGCTCACCCCTAATATCAGCTTCATTCAAATTAAACCTGTCAATCTTCATTTCAATGATATACCTAGCCTAACGGCTACTCTACAATAGCCACTCAAAATCTAGAAACACACACTAACCTGTCAAGTCCCTTATGGACACCGAGTATTCGCTCCCCCACCGACACAGTTGTACGAATTGTAGAGTTGAATCAAGAATGGAAAGCCAACTATTACCTGAGTCGATCTAGGACAAGTATCGGTGTCGGATACTGTCGCTCACTTAATCCAAAATCGAAGAAGAGACTGATTTTGTTATATCGTCGAAAACAAAGAGGGCAAAGAACATAAAATAGTTAAAATGTTACTGGTCTACTTTCCTTAGACTATTCTGAATTGAAAAAAGAAAAATTTTGAGTGGCACCCCCACTTGGATTGTCTATTTATGCGTACTCCACATTGTTTGTTATATGTATAAGTAGTCCCACATCTGACGGAAAACGTCACTTTTGATGGTCAACGATGTTTGACCATTAAAAAAAGACGAAAATATCCATCTTCCTCTTTGTCTTTTTCTCCGGACCCAATTTCTTCCCTCCCCCTCCTCTCCGGCGAGCGCCCCCCTCCCCCCTCCTCTCCGGCGAGCGCACCCGCCCCCCCCCCCCCCCCCCTCCTCACCCCCGCTGCCCGCCGCCGCCGCTGCTGCCGGCTTCCACCGCCGCTGCTGCTGCTGCTGGTTGCCGCTGCCGCTGGCTGCTGGGGGAGGGGGGGCAGAGCGGAGCGGGGGAGGGGGCGGAGGGGGACGGAACGGGACGGGGGCGCAGGGCAGTGGTGGTGTTAATGGTGGTGGTGGTGGTGAAGGTGGTGGTAGTGGTGGTGGTGTTGGTGGTGGTGATGAACGCGGCAGCGGCAGGGCGGAGGTGGGGGCGCGACAGCGGCGGGACGGGTTTGGGTTTGGGAGAAGACGAGGGTATTTTCGTCATAAATTATCGGTCAAACCCTGTTGACCGTCAAAAATTACGTTTTCCGTCAGATGTGGGACTACTTATACATATAGCAAACAATGTGGGGTGCACCGCATAAATAGGCCAACCAAGTGGGGTGTCACTCAAAATTTTTCTTGAAAAAAAAAACAGATCGATACTCACTTCTTCACAGCCAAAATAGAGGAACTGGAACCAACTCAAGAATTTCACAGTCAATACTTCGATTGATCGATCTCTTCTATACAATCATAGCGTCGATCCATCAAGGAAGCGGATAATCAACGAAAAAAGAAAGGAGGTGAAATTTACTCATCAGATTGGTGGATTTGGTCGGCCACTGCCACAGAGATAAAGTCGAACAGAAGGATTCGTCAGGTCGATTTTACTGCTGTTCGACACCCACGGCGAGGAGCGTTCGACAACGCCATTGATCATCGCACTGTCGACGCATGGATTGATTCATCGCCGCTCGAGATTGTCATCGATCAGCACTGTTCGCATAGTGTCAAGTTCGCTCTGCCATGGCCAGAGCTTACGCGTTTCGAAGGAAGAAGGAGAAGAGTTGTGGATCGGGGTAAGATTTTGACAGGGCTTCGCCAAAGAGGGGACTGATAAAAAAAAGAAGAAGACTGGAGTCATATTTATAGGCGACCAAGGTCGCCGGCAGTTAGCGGCGAACGACGAGAATTTGGCAGAGCTAAGTCGATAGGGCGAACGGATGTGATGCTCCGAGCTCAGGCGGTGGAGAAGAATCTCCTAGGGTCTTCTAGAAGGTCTGTCTAGCTGGCCGGGCCGCCACGTGATGTGGACAGTGCCACTGATCGCCGGTGGTTCATTTCAGAGAGGAGGAATGACGAGAATGATGAGTAGGTTTCTGATAGTTTCTGATCCTTGTTAGCAATTCGGCAAACGGGGAAAATTCGGGACAACAAAAGTACGAGTATTAATCAGCTCAGTACAAATAAAATGCGTTCAAAAATTCGGTCAAATATTCGAAAAATGGAAATATTGAGGTTAGAAACTTGACATTCTTAAATATGTTGTCAAATTTGGTTAATTAAACAGGTTCCCACCACGTTTTTTGTGGCAAATTTTTCAATAAACATACGGAACACGTTTAAAACTTCGCATGCTTAAAATTTACGTACTGATTTGAATCTGTCAAAAGTACGCAAGTATTATACGTTTCTGAAAGATACGGAAAAAATTGCGTATAATACGAGTTTTATTCAGGTGATTGCTAACAAGGTTTCTGATATGTTTGGGTTTAGTCGAATCAGTAGTTGGTTTTTAAGGGAAAATGAGTAGTCTTATCGGGTTAGTGGGAGGAAGGCAATCGGGTCGGGTTGACCTAACTATTTTTATAATCAGTTGGTTAAAGAGCTGGTCCGGCCCAATAGATAATAGGCAAAGCAGATGGCCTTAAATCAACTGCTTAATATAACAGAAGTCCCATTCATTTATATGGGTTTGAGTCTCAAGTGGCTAGCTACTAGCTAGGTAGAGTATAGCTGGGTTCTTAATTGACAGGCTTTAATTCAATGAGATGGATTGGCTAGTTAGTAACCTGTGGAAATATGGATTTGATTGTGGGCTGATTCTAATGGGTTGGAGACTGATGGCTATGATCCCCTTTTTAGGTGAGCTGAGCTGACTTAACAAAGAATTTCGTGGGAAGTGTTTGTAATAATAAATTGGACTTGGTTAATCAAAGGAAATGGGCCGGTGGCTCTTACTAAATGGTAATAAGGTTCGCTAAGAAAACAGATGGGTGGGAAATAGTAATTGTTTTGGCTTCAATAGTTAGGGTTGGGCTAACTAGATATAAAACATTTAAATAATGATATAAACTATAATGGCTAACTGAAGGACTTAAATATATAAATGTTCTGAAATAATATATGGAAAATAGATAAAATAAATAATCATAACGGGGAAGAAATGACAAATCCTTTGATTTAGGAAAAGTGGAGTTACACTTATTCAATTTCTAAACTCAATTCCATTCAGTTCTAAGCCAACATTTTCATATATGATCAATATCGATTCTTCGACCGTGTCATCCATTCTGTTGCACATTAACTTTTTCTCAATCGATCTATCTACTCGATTATTTTCTATTTCATATCCAGCACAATCCCAATTCGCTACACATCGTTTCTTGTTCGTCTGAACCAGTCTTATATGAGATATCTTATTACATCACGATCAACCCTGTAATATTTATTCTAAGGCTTTGCACTATCATGTCGCTTGCTTATAGACTCATTTGTACCATAAATTCTCAATCGATCGAACATCCCTAACACTATGTCATGCACCACTGAGGGATTAAGTTACTCCATAAATCCTTGAAACTGATTTCGAGCGACAACTGATACACTTGTATATTCAGTCGATCCAATCCTTAAAATTCAAGCACGTTCTATCTATATTTGCATCGACGATATCATCGTTCGACATCACCTCTATCGACAGCTATCAAACATCCAATGAATCGAGTCCAACTTATCCTCGTCCAAAAATATTTTGATCCCGCACATGACTTGCTAACATCGACAAAAGTCTATCTATGTAATGCTCAGCTCAACTCTGCCAGCTAATAAGGCCTTACGTGAAACTATCTTTTGGTTAACAAATACTTGTGTGGAATTTGTTAAATATATAGACTTATTGTATGGAGTATCCTGTCGAACAATGAGAGAGTGTCAACAACATTGCTTACGAAAAAAATATCTGAGTTCAAAAGAATCAATAAAAAATCTTATGACATAGAGTCGTGCTATGATACTACTATGTCACGTTCCAGTTTCGCAGAACCGATCGTCCTCGCATGGACGTGATGTCATGCTCGCTAAGTTGCACTTCACAAAAAAAATCAAAATGGTCGATTGAACAACTTAACGACGGGGTTGTCGCACAAAAGTCCCCAAGAAAAAAGTTGAATCAACACAAGGGTGTGTACAAAATGAAAATCATCTTTATTGATATTGCAGTAGAATTATAAAGTCTCGAAGCCTTACAATCGCTCAATCTCTCTCTCCCCCCTCCCTATTTTTGAATACAAATAAATCATGCCCCGGGGCTACAACTTGAGAAACGATTACAATAGGTGATGTCCATACATTATGTCCCGTATACAAGTGAAGTGATGCACGCCTCAAATTGCCTAGGAACTCTATGCTTGATGCGTCCAAGTGAGCTCTGCACTAAACGAGTGACTCCCTGAAACCTGCAAGCAATCTGGTGGGGTATCGGTACATAAAATGTACTGGTGGGGAGGCCTCTCACCACCCATGCAAAATCAACATGTTATATTAGTGAGTGCATACAATATTATGTGGTCTTTCTAATCTTGCCATACGATTAGTTCATAATATATAATTTGTGTCCCGTGCTACCGTCCGACCTTCCCTTTTTATTGTAGCAATATAGTTTATCACATAGGAAACTTAGTGCCATGCCATTAAAATTTAATATCACATATTGCGTCATAACGCATGTATCTGCATAAGCCAAATCTTAGGCTTAATAGTTGTATTGTGTTCCATGTATACTTTTTCTTACTCAACTCACGACCTGTATGCGAATTGCCGCTAGCACGTCAACTTAATCTATATGAGGGTCACTAGCATAACAAGCCATCTGCGGACTATATGCATACATATTAGTTTGAGTGCTTGGCACAAACTCTACTGAAGGTCCCGCGCAGCATGCATTGCGACGCACACTTCATATTCCGTCGCACCCCCACTGAAGGAGCCAGACAACACATATTTTATAGTCTCACGATCTGGCTCCTACTACTACTCCAGCTCTCCAGGTCTTGCTTCTACTTTGACTCCTGCTCCCACTCCAGCTACTCCAGCTCATGCTTCAACTACAACACCTTCGATCCGGCTTCTGCTGCTTCTCCGATGCCCATTGTTCCTGAGGAGCTACAACAGATAACCAGTACGGTGATGATACAGTAGATGGCGAGCCGACAACCGCCTACGTTGCCACCCCCACCATCGAGTTGATAGTTTTTATGTTTCTGGATCATGTGCTTTATTTGCACAATATTATGTACGCAATACCGGACTTGTACACTATAATATTTATTTGGATATTTTAAAAATTGTGCACAGTTAGAGTTGTGCAGGACATGACTTGTATTTGTATATTATATGAATATGTATATATTTGTGTTTGTGCTCATTTATGTGTGTAGACTCATTTTGTATGTTTGATATACTTCTGAAATTGGATATCTGTGATCACTATTTTATATATATGTATTATTTTAGGTATGAGCATAGCATGAATTATTGAATCTGGAAATAATGTTAAATTTAGCGACAGAATATCGACAGATAGCGACAGACTAACAACGGTCTAGCGACGGTATACTGTAAATTTACAGATTAGCGATATAGTGATAGAATACTGTAATATTTCCGTCCGTAACCTTTTGTATGTTACCAAAAATTAGGCATGCAAAAAAAGTATTTGAAAAAGTCGCCAATTCGTCGCTACATCAATCGCTATACCGAATGACTACCGACGGAAGTTTTGACAATTTTCGTCGATAATATATTGTCTGATACTAAAAAATAAAATTCACAAAAAGTCGATGTTCCGTCGCTAGTCTGTCGCTGGGATTGCGACAGACATTTTCAGTCACTAATCGGTCTCCATATTTCCATCGCTACATACGTCGCTAATCCGTCGCTGCAGAGACAGACTAGCGAAGAAAATTTGACAACGACAACTAATGTCTTGACAGACCTTTTTCGTTGCTAATTCTGTCGCTATATACGATTAGCGAAGGAAAAAACCAATATAGCTAGCGACGGATAATTTCGTCGCTATTTTTCATAATTTTGTAGTGTAATTTCTAACAGCATAAACTTACATATTAGTGTTAGAAATTAAATACAGATATCTTGACCCCTCAATTCTGCAATAAATTTAAACCATTAGATTTGATCCAACAGTGTATAAAACATCCTAGAACTTGCACTCTCCGGCAAAATCGAGTTCAGACCGAACTCTGATTTTTCGTGCCAGCGAGTGACCCCAGGGGACCAAACAAAGATCGAATTCCCCCGGGACTGAATTCGGTCCGAGTTTTCCTGGAGATCTGATGCGCGAATGACATTCATTGTACTTTCCAAACTTCTCCGACACACGAATTGTGCTCGTCGCACTCCGGAATTCTGCACGTAGGTTGGGAACCTACCCAACACCAACATATGTGTCCTTCCGGAAAAAATATTTACTCAAAGATACTCTATACATGCAAGTTGCAACACAACCACCCCGGAGAGGAATGGATAATTTTTATTACCAGTGTTTGGTGTAAGAATTCAAAAATAGTCGACAGTAGATCTATCGGGTCATTATCACTACTAATCTCAAGTCTCGAGTCTTTCTTTATTCATGATCGAGTCACTATGCCCCAATTCAACCAAGTCAAGAGAGAGTGATACTAGGACGAAAAGCTGATCATTCATTATGCAATCACCAAGTTTTTTTTAGCACGCAGGCCGCTTCATAAATAAATTCTCATATAGATATGTAAGTCACTATTTTCATTCAAACTGTTCATCTTAGAAAAAAATTTCTGTAGAAATTAGTTCACTCAAAACAATCCTAATTTGTGGTGGTACATAAAAGAAATAAAGTGGTACACACACATGCAAGGTCTAATCTAAGAAACATGATCTTATTTTGACTGAACATCAAAAATTTCTGAACCGATGGAACCACAAGCCTGTAGCTATATCTGCATCAGCTGACTGAGATTTCCAACGGCTGGCGCGTCCTTAGGGGTGCAACTCGGGCGGGCTAAACCCGAACCCGATCGGGTAAACCCGTTAATGAGTTGGGTTAGGGTTGAAGATATTTTGGTTTGAGCTTGGGCTCGGGTTAAAATATTTGAACCCGATCAAAAATCGGGTTGGGCTTGGGTTCATGTGTTGGATAACCCGAAGAACCCGAAACCCGACATACATATAATTTATATATATATTGTTTCATACTACTTAAATAAAAAGTTTAAACTATAATTTTTTTCACCCGAACTCTTCAACTCCTTGTCCTAAATCTCATTTCAGTTTTATTTTGTAATGATTGAGGCTTGATTGCTATTTGATTATGCATTTAATATTACTCTTGTTTAAAATTATTTCAAATATCATATTAGAGTCCGATAAACCCGATGGACCCGACCCAATCCGAGCCCAACCCGATCCTCCGGACTTGGTCTTGGGCTTCATATGTTGAACCCGAAGTCGGGTCGGACTTGGGCTTGGGCTAGGCTTATGATCTATCGGGTTGGGCTCGGGTTGACCTCAAACCCGACCCAACCCGCCCGAGTTGCACCCCTACGCGTCCTGTATTTGCGGAAGGAAAAATTTATCAAATGTCCAAAAATCGTAAAAATTTTATGAAACATCCATCACAAAATAATATTTTATTACGTGTCCAAAATTAGCGAAAAATATATAAAATGGTGCGGAATGACCTTTTTGCCCTTCTAATTTATTGAAAATATCCATGAAACCTACCCTTCAAAAAAAAAAAAAACGTTTCGATTCTTATTCTTCTTCCATACGCTGCTCACTTTCGAATCTAGGTTTTCTCATCCAAAATCTTCAAATCTTACTTCAAAAACTGGCCAGTGACTCTCCATTCCAATCTTCACACCCGTTGTAAAATTACGGAGAATTGTTATTCTCTGTGTTAAAATGATAGAGAATGGACATTCCCCGTGTTAAAATCACGGAGAAGTATTAAATGACAGAAAATGACCATTCTCCGTGTTAAAATGCAGGAGAATAGTCAATCTCTGTGTTAAAATCCCGGAGAAGTATTAAATGACAGAGAATGACCATTCTCCGTGTTAAAATGCAGGAGAATTGTCATTCTCCGTGTTAAAATCACACCGTGTTAAAATAACGGAGAATGGCCATTCCCCATGTTAAAATGCATGTCATTCTCCGTGTTAAAATTACGAAGAATGGCCATTCCCCGTGTTAAAATGCAGAAGAATGGCCATTTTTCGTTGTAAAATCACAGAGAATGACCATTCTCCGTTGTAAAATCACAGAGAATAGTCATTCTCCGTGTTAAAATTACGAAGAATGGTCATTCTCCATTGTAAAATCATGTAGAATGGACATTTCCTGTGTTAGAATGCAGGAGAATGACCATTCTTCGTGTTAAAATCACGAGAAATGGCTACCCCCATTGTAAAATCATGAAAAATGGCCATTCTCCGTGTTAAAATTACGAAGAATGGCCTTTCCCGTGTTAAAACCACGAAGATTGGCCATTCCCGTGTTAACATGCAGGAGAATAGTCATTCTCCGTGTTAAAATCATGGAGAATGACCATTCCCCGTGTTAAGATCGCGGAGAATGATCTTTTTTTTTTTATATTAAAAGTATATATTGATTGATATTATACTTTTCATTGTTGTTTGTTTTATATCAGTGCAAACAACCGAGCATAGTGACCTAATCGCCGAAAAATTTCAAATCTCTCCATGAAGAAGATGATGATGATAATAATGAGCGATGATCGGAGTTCGACTGAAGAAAAGCACAGTGAACTACGAACGATCTTTGCAATCTTCGTTGGATATGAGAGCAATGAAATTCAGATCTCTCGTGAAGAAGAAGACGAAAATCACAATCCAAATATGAGTTTGTGAATTAAAATACATATATATGACCAAATTTGCGAGAAGGGATAGTTATGGTATTATCAAAATGGCAATTTTGTAAATACAGGGCATCTAAAGTGAATCTTAGAATATTTAACGTAAAAATATATAATTTTGGGTATTTCATAAAACCCACCTTGCGGGTGGGTTTTTCATAAACACTTACCCCGAAAGTGAATATTTCAGCAATTTCCACTTTGCGGAATCCATGGGATACAATATTATTTGTGTCTCAGATTTCTCCACACCATTTTTTTTCCTTTTGTTTCATGATTAATATTAATAACTTGTGGTTTGTACATAAGCATTGATACTATTCTGGTGTTAATAAACTAGTGTCTTCGCACATGCGATACATGTGCAACGTATTTTTACAAATGTTGATACCATTTTATGTAGCAAATATAACATTCAACCAAACTTATTTAAAGAAATATTATCTACCGATAGAATTCTTTTAATGTTAGACATGTTAATACCATCTTATTTAACAAAAAAAATAATTAAACCAACTTATTGAACAAAGATATCGACTTTCACTATAGGAAATTACTCAGCTGATAAAATTACAATAACGAAATGTTATTTGTCAATATCTTCGAGCAACAACTTCATTAGCAGGACTTGATTTGTAACCCTCCCTTACTTATAAAGGACTGATAGTCACCAGTATTGACAACATGCATTCTCCTCCAAGAAATAAGGAACAATAGTGACAAAAATTAAGATGATGTTTAATTCCATCAAATAATAGTAAATTCTTCTATAATATATTAAATTTAATAAGAGATCTACTACATAAATATACTGAATGAATCGAATCCCCTCGGAAACTTCAGGAGTTTTCAGTTTGATACATCTTATGTAGTAGACAACTGCCATAATTTTAATATTTAATGTAAATGACCAAATTCATGGATTATTGTTCATTTGATCTAATCCATAGTTTCGAATTTATAATTTAAATATAATAATCTAATATGCCATAATTTAAATATTATATATACAAATTATTAAACCTAATTTATAATTTTGAGGCTATCATATGCAAAGACCTAATGTAAGCCAGATCTAACTAACCATATAACCTTACAGAAATTAAGAATTCTGATTATAATCAAATTTAGTTTAGTATAATAGATACTCATAATTTAAATAATTAATTTAGTCTGATTGAACCTTATCTATTTTAAATTAATCTACTTGGATAAAAATTTAAACTATGAACATGAGAGTCACCAAAGAGAAGGCAAATCATATTTAGAATTTTGAGCCTGGCCATATCCACCTTCATATTCCATTATCATCCTACAACGTTCAATAATCCCCATCCAATTCTTAGAATCATTACTACAGTATACGCGAATGAGAAAAGAAAAGGAATGTAATGTCATTTTCTTTTATATGCCTATAAGATTTAAACTTGCATTAATTATATTTAAACAGTATAAATCTATAGGAAAAAAATTATAGACCAAACGTTATTCAAGGTCAAATTATCATGACATATTGCTCCTATAAAATGAATGTTAATGGATCCATTCTTATCATGACAATTCGTTCTTCAAAGCATTTTCACAACATATAATTACCACACATTAAAATTGTAACCTAATTTAACTTTATTTATACCCACTATTTAAATTTAATTTAATCTAGTTGAATAAAATTTAATGTAATTTAACTTAACCTAAAGCAAATTTAAAATTTATGTAAAATTTATTCTAATTCATAACTTAGATATAATTTTACCTTTTCCACATAAAAATATATTGAAATCCAGGAATGGAAAAAAAGGTGAAACTCTAGACAGTATGTAGAATTCCTTAATTTATAATATAAAATGGGTTAATAAGTACAAAAGGATGAAAAATTATTAATTTTAAGGTAAAGGAACCAACCTGAAATCAGTCAGAGAAGTTTGGTGAATTTTATTTCCTTTTTTTTCTTTTTCTTTCAGAGGATACTGCATAATACAAAACGGAAAAAAATTGATATCGAAACAATTAAAAAATAAATTATATCTATTTATTTAAGAGAAAGGAACCAATCTTCAACATAAGAACTTTGAGAAACTTCTCTTCTTTCTTTGCTTTCCTTTCCTTTGGAGAGAAAGAGAAGGTGAGAGAATATTACGGGATAGAGAAAGAGGTTATATTAATGGGTATGTAAATTTAACTACTAGTATAAAGAAGAGAGTTACAAACGGTTTTAAATTTAAATTAGTGGAAGATCAATGACCATTTTACCCATATATAAAGAATTTTATTTTCTAAAAATCTATATCATGTAAATAATCTATCTATAAAATTATGCAATTGAAATACCCCTGATATTTGAATTATATAATAGTATAGATAGTAATCATTCAAATTAGTGTATTATGTTAGAACCGGGGCATAATTTTTCAATGGAAAACTGAATGAAACAGTTGTAAGAACAACGTTCCAACGCAACGCTTCAAGGAAGGTGCGTAACAGAGATCCTTGAAGGATTCTGGAATACGAAGATCTAAGAAGATTTCGTAAACGTAGCAAACGATAGCAGTGCTTCTAAAAAGAAGATGCTTGCCGAATTGCTAAAGGCAGCAGTGAAGATGACATGCGAAAGATGAAAGGTGGTGGCCTGCTGGGGTGTCAAAAACACCAGTGCTCAAAGCTAGATCCGTCCACAAGGTCAGCTTTTGTAATGACCCGCTCCGCCCTAGTGGAACGCCGATTCAAACGGCAAGTGCAACGACTCAAACGAGCCGTCGACCCGAAGAGTTGGCATCGACCTGATGAAGAATCGATGCAAGGCTTACGTTGGCCCGTCAAGATGAATCCAGACTTAGACTTTCAAAGGCGCGCACGGAGTATCGCTCGGCCGATGCGAACATCGCCAAGGTGGGTAGCTCCGATGAACCCGTCTTTGCTTAGCCTGGACACATAACAATACGGCACTATTGCTAGAATCGCTAGGCGATAACACCGTGCATGCTAATAAATGACTCAACGCACCTAGCTAAGGGAATAATCCCATCTTATAAGCTTGTATAGAATATGGAAAAGAACATGAAAAAAATGTGAGAACTCTCGTATCGTGCTCCACGCTCGTGATAAGGCACAAGCTTACGTTCAAGTCCCTTATGCATTCAACAATGAAACAATGAATGGTTTACAACAATGAAACAGAAGACTATCGACATTGTCGTTTCGAGTAGAGTATAACAACATTGAAAGACTTCGGGACCGATGGGTCGCCAAGGCGACTCCCGTACGGGGAGTTACCTAATGTATGAATGAAAGAATGAACGAATAAGTGAATGAATGAATCAACGAATGAATGAATGTGTGAATGAATCAATGAACGAACGGACAAGTGAAAGAATAAAAGAAAGAATGAATAAAAGATAAGAAAGAAAGGAATGGTTAGCGACAGGTATGACGGGCACGTGCAGCGGGGCTCACTACCCGTGCTGTATGGACGCCAACCTGGTCGATAACGCATTATGGCTAAGGGTTAGCCTACGGCTTGGAGACAGCCGTTAAGTTAAAATGACAAACAATACGAAATGGTCGTGGACAATCCCCTCGTATACGGGAGATAGGAGAAATAAGGGATTCCAGCGGCATGATCAAGGTGTTGGATCGTGGCCGGCCTAGGCGGAAATCAAAATGCTTACTGTCCCGGCTAGGTGCGGGCTTGGCCACCCAGGAGACGTAGGTGTGGGGTATTTCAAAAGACTATCATGGTGTACCATCCGCACGCTATGATAGGTGAGAAATTACCAAGAAAGAAAGGGTCCAAAATGGCTTGTGGTGCCAGCGACCGGTGCATATAGATTAAGTGGGCTTTGCTGGTGGCAATCCACGTACAAGTCCTTGCATTGAAACAAAGTAGTCTAAGTTAACTAAATAAAGTGCCTGCTGAACATGCTTGAAATATAACACACCAAATGATAAAGAGTACTTCATGCAAATGAGTTAGAGAACGTGCCTACGACGTGCTAGAATCTGAGGCCGGGACACGCACTCGACATTGAAAGTTCATATGAATTGTTGACTAACTTGGTTTACTTTGGACAGGGAAGACCGGACGGTAAGTATGAGTAAGTCGTGCATGTATTTTCATACAAACACTTGAATTTGGCAACACGGGATAGGTTATAAAATATGCCATGAAACTAATCCTAAGGTAAGATTAGAAAGACAATGAATTATAGACGGAGCACAAAAGTAAATAGAACGTATTTGGTAATGATAGCATTGTGGACGAGCTAGCCTCCCCACCAGTGCATAACAATGTACTGATAACCCCACAGTTTGCTTACAGGACGCAGGAGTCGTCATCGGTGTGGAGCTTCCCTCGAACGTGCTAAGGCACGGAGCTAACTCTAGAGCCTTGGAGCGTTGTAAGGAGCTGAAGCACCCTATACAGGACATAATGTATCGGAACATCGCCATGAATCATTCCATCATGTAAGCCTTGGCACGCCTTTTATGTTTCAGAGAGAGAGAGAGAGCTTGAGCGATTTGCAATCTCGGCCTAGCACCGCTTGTAAACTTTTTGAATGTCAATAAAGAGTTTGAATTCGCTTTAATTTGTATTCATTTACTTTCCGCTGCAAATGGGGACACTCTGTGCGACTCTGTGGCCTAGCTCAAATCGGTCGTTTCCGGACTTAGCCTTGTACGGGCGCAACCTAGGCCCGTACGGCATCACGCCTTAGCGAGGACGATCGCTCCTACGGGAGCGGGGTGTGACAGATTGGATCAGAGCACGGCTTTACATCCTTGGACTTCATTTCGATTTTCTCAGTTTTGAAAGCTCGTTTTGAAACTAAAGAAGTGTACGCTCTCTCTCGTTGTGCCTTGGGATATTCCATACAATAAGTCTAATATTTTTAAAAGCTCGTACAAGTACTCGGTTGAACGGGATCGATAGGCGAAGGCCTCTGTGCCAAACCATGACGGGCTTGAGTCGAGAGAAAACCTTAATGCTAAAAGTTAGCAAAATGCAAGGTGTGCTTGAATAACCTTACGCTGACAATAGCGGACGAGTACACGAGACCGAAGTATAGTTCGAACGGGATGGTTATGCACGCAGCCTTTCAGCTAAGTTGTGCCGAGTATCATACACGTAGACCTTTTGGTGCAAACGAGTTTACGAACGAGACCGACTATCGCTCGGACGAGAATAAGTGAGACTTAGAATGTATGTCGATAGAGACGCTATTTGACCAACGCTAAAGCGAGCACGGGAGATGGTTCTTAGACTTTGAGGAACGGGCGAACGCGCAATTGAACATATCGATTGGGAATCGAATGACCTTTTGAGGATTTGTAGAGTGACTTGAACCCGAGTGGTGTATGCGATAGCTTCGAGGAAGAATAAGAATGAGTGTCGACGACTAGTCGAGTGGCTCGAACCCTGAGTGGTGTATAGACAACATAGAAAATTGTTCGAGCGAGACTAAAGGATTTACGGATAGTACGAGTATGTCGACAAGCGATTATATCACGCAAAGCCTTAGAACGAGTAACACTTAGTTGGTTGCGACTTTGGGAGTCTCAAACGAGATGTTGTTCGAATGAATTAAGAATGCGTATTCTAAATTGCGAAACGGTTGAATGGAGATTCGAAACGATAAGGTAAATGGATGTTTTGGTCGAGGAAACATAGAAGGTCGTGCATGCAATTTTGAATTTAGTCGAAATGATTGAAACTTGAGTTAAGACGAAATACTCAGATGAAACCGAAGTTAGCACGATCGAAAGATAGCGTGCATAGGAAACATTGATTTGGAGAGACGAGAATGACTAAGGATTTCGGAATGGATGTTGCTCAATGAAGAGTTAGCACGAGACAATGTGAATTGAGGAATTAAGTTGCACGACTCGGAATTCATTACAAAAGAAAGATCATCAAGTTATGTGCATCGTCGATGGTATTGAGGCGTATCAAAGATCTATGTACGATAACTCGAGGGTACTCCGATTCGAAGAATGATGATCGTGTTAGAAGTTATTATTTCAAAAGGATGCCATGTTGGGGATTTGATAGAAAGAATGTTTGGAATGAAGAAGGAAAGTGACTTGATTGTTCGGTGATAACCACAACGACAACGATCTTATCTTGCGCGAGCGTAACTCCAGACTCGTACATGCGTCACGTCGAATTTGGGACAATCGTTCTGCGTGAGCGTTGGCATGGTGATTCATGTCCAGCGGGAATGGTCGAACTCGAAATATCTTGACATGGCAATTTTGATTGCTACGACTTGTGGTTTGAAGCGAAGGCGAATTTAAGGATTGAGGACTTATGATTGACGAAGAAGTAAAGTTGAGGATTGAGTAGACCTAATCCGCGTATCGAAAATGAGTAAGTCTAGACTCAACGCAAGAGTTACGTCCCGAAGAGGACGATTATTCTGCGGGAACGTTGACATGGTGATTCATGTCCGCCGTGGATAATCAAACTTGCGTGAGATCGGGGCGTGACATATTGTAAGACTAGACGACCTTGTGATCGACTACGTAAATTGGATAGAATGGATAAGTGGATTGTATCAAACATACTTGAAGAGATAGACTATGAAAATTGTTAGTGTGGACATGCGATATTAATATGTCGAGGATTTGATTAAGGACAACCTATCGTAGGATGACTTTCCTAAACGAGCTCGGACTTGAAAAGGAGAATGTGTTGATGCGAATAGGATGAACACTGCTTGATATTTAGAAATTATAGTGAAACGAACTTGGGTAGAAACTTCCGTACGAACAAATAAAATGGTTTGACCATAGAATTTGGGGCGAGCGTCGTGCAACGACATTGCATGATGAGCCACGGACTTGACTTGTAACTATGACCTGGTAAGATGACCTAGCGGATAGGCGGACGACCCTATGCCGAGTGATTGAACATGTATGGTTTACGGTATCGTCTGGACGGACGATAGACTTGGGGCAACAAGACTTAGAGTAGGACGGCGAACTGGGAGTATGCGTGAACGACAACGAGATTGGCCCCAAACGAAGTGAATGATAGGAGTGGATGATGTGCAAGTAAAGTTGGGATAACGAATTGAATCATTGATAGGAAGATATACTCGATGACAGTGCAATACTTGGTTTTGAATCGGACAAAAATTTACTTAGACCTGGTCGACTCCGCTAAGAAGAAATCGTATTAATTTCGTAGACAAGAACGCTTGAGAAGCGAATCGGATCATCTCGAGGACCGAGATAAACGATAGTGATACACACATGAGTTCGATTTTAATCGAAGTAAAAGTAAAACGATCGACAAATCGAAACTATCACGAGTAGCTTGTCCGACTTTGCTAATCGCTAAGCTTGGTTGAAATGTACGTATTCGGGGGACGCCTTGAATACGTGCACGATCCAAACTCAGCGATATGATGAACTCGAATGCAGCTGCAAGTGGGTGTTGAGATGCGCATGAACGAATGAGTGAGTTTGCCTCAGCTTACGACTCTTGTATTTGATGAATGACAACGCACCTCGTGCGACCATTACAGTCCCATGACATGACAAAATAGCAACCAAGTCGGAGAAACACGACGATTAAATAAGTACCATCAAGTCTAAAATGAATGGACAGTCATTCAATAAAATTCACCAAACGCATTCAACATAAAACTTGGAAGGTTAATCGAGCATAGTTCGATGCCATCGAACGGTAAAGCCATTCGATAGGAATTGTCTAAGATACGTACACGACATGAGTTAAGGAACGGTAGGATGACCTGCACTCAGGAAGTCTCGAGGACGAGACTTGTTTTGAGTGGTGTATTATGTAATGACCCGCTCCGCCCTAGCGGAACGCCGATTCAAACGGCAAGTGCAACGACTCAAACGAGCCGTCGACCCGAAGAGTTGGCATCGACCTGATGAAGAATCGATGCAAGGCTTACGTTGGCCCGTCAAGATGAATCCAGACTTAGACTTTCAAAGGCGCGCACGGAGTATCGTTCGGCCGATGCGAACATCGCTAAGGTGGGTGGCTCCGATGAACCCGTCTTTGCTTAGCCTAGACACATAACAATACGGACACTATTGCTAGAATCGCTAGGCGATAACACCGTACATGCTAATAAATGACTCAACGCACCTAGCTAAGGGAATAATCCCATCTTATAAGCTTGTATAGAATATGAAAAAGAACATGAAAAAATGTGAGAACTCTCGCACCGTGCTCCACGCTCGTGCTAGGGTACAAGCTTACGTTCAAGTCCCTTATGCGTTCAACAATAAAACAATGAATGGTTTACAACAATGAAATGAAAGACTATCGACATAGTCGTTCCGAGTAGAGTATAGCAACATTGAAAGACTTCGGGACCGATGGATCGCCAATGCGACTCCCGCACGGGGAGTTGCATAATGTATGAATGAAAGAATGAACGAATAAGTGAATGAATGAATCAACGAATGAATGAATGTGTGAATGAATCAATGAACGAACGGACAAGTGAAAGAAGAAAAGAAAGAATGAATAAAAGATAAGAAAGAAAGGAATGGTTAGCGACAGGTATGACGGGCACGTGCAGCGGGGCTCGCTACCCGTACTGTACGGACGCCAACCTGGTCGATAACGTATTATGGCTAAGGGTTAGCCTACGGCTCGGAGACAGCCGTTAAGTTAAAATGACAAACAATACGAAATGGTCGTGGACAATTCCCTCGTATACGGGAGGTAGGAGAAATAAGGGATTCCAGCGGCATGATCAAGGTGTTGGATCGTGGCCGGCCTAGGCGAAATCAAAATGGCTTACTGTCCAGGCTGGGTACGGGCTTGGCCACCCAGGAGACGTAGGTGCGGGGTATTTCAAAAGACTATCAGGGTGTACCAGCCGCACGCTATGATAGGTGAGAAATTACCAAGGAAGAAAGGGTCCAAAATGGCTTGTGGTGCCAGCGACCGGTGCATATAGATAAGTGGGCTTTGCTGGAGGCAATCCACATGCAAGTCCGTGCATTGAAACAAAGTAGTCTAAGTTAACTAAATAAAGTGCCTGCTGAACATGCTTGAAATGTAACACACCAAATGATAAAAAGTACTTCATGCAAATGAGTTAGAGAATGTGCCTACGACGTGCTAGAATCTGAGGCATGGACACGCACTCGACATTGAAAGTTTATATGAATTGTTGACTAACTTGGTTTACTTTGGACAGGGAAGGCCGGACGGTAAGTATGGGTAAGTCATGTATGTATTTCCATGCAAACACTTGAATTTGGCAACACGGGATAGGTTATAAAATATGCCATGAAACTGATCCTAAGGTAAGATTAGAAAGACAATGAATTATAGACAGAGCACAAAAGTAAATAGAATGTGTTTGGTAATGATAGCATTGTGGACGAGCTAGCCTCCCCACCAGTGCATAACAATGTACTGATAACTCCACAGTTTGCTTGCAGGACGCAGGAGTCGTCATCGGGTGCAGAGCTTCCCTCGAACGTGCTAAGGCACGGAGCCAACTCTGGAGCCTTGGAGCATTGCAAGGAGCTGAAGCACCCTATACATGACATAATGTATCGGAACATCGCCATGAATCATTCCATCATGTAAGCCACTTGGCACGCCTTTTATGTTTCAGAGAGAGAGAGAGAGCTTGAGCGATTTGTTATCTCGGCCAAGTGCCGCTTGTAAACTTCTTGAATGTCAATAAAGAGTTTGAATTCACTTCAATTTGTATTCATTTACTTTCCGCTGCAAATGGGGACACTCTGTGCGACTCTGTGGCCTAGCTCAAATAGGCCGTTTTCGGACTTAGCCTTGTACGAGCGCAACCTAGGCCCGTGCACCATCACGCCTTAGCGAGGACGATCGCTCCTACGGAAGCAGGGCGTGACAGCTTCCAGGAACCAGCAAGTTCGAATGAACTCTGGAACGCTCTGGAAAATTGCTCTAAGACGGACTACTCGAAACGATGACGGACTTTGGTTACACGAGGAAGGACACGGTGCGCAGCAGCTCTCTCTTCTCTCTTGGTGAATTTCTGAAGTCTTCGAAGTGTATTTAGAGAGAAGAGAGGCTCTGAATATATAGCTACTGATATAACTGTCCAGATCCGAAATATGTGCCACGACATAATGTTAGATCCACAAATCCAAGATCAGTTACGAATCAGTCAGTACGTGGAAAGCCACGAACTGCACGAGTTATGCCAATTTTATGAGTTGTGCGTGCGCCTTTATCGCATACTGCGCATCCTGCGCACACTGCACATGCGGCGCGTGCTGGCGCAACCCAGCACACCAGCGTATCCTGGCGCACCTGCGCAAGTCGTGCAACCAGACGCAACCTGGCGCAACTGGCGCAACCTGGCGCACCTGCACAACTCGCGCAACCTGGCGCAACTGGCACAACCTGGCACAACGGGCGCAACCTGGCGTACCTGTACAACTGCACAAATCGTGCAACCTGGCGCAACTGGCATAACCTGGCCAACCTGGCGCAACCTGGCGCACCTGCGCAACTCGTACAACTGTGCAACTCGTGCAACCTGGCGCACAACGTGGCCGCACAGGTGGCTCGCACAATGAGCGCATCTTAAGCACACTATGCGCCTAGCGACGAGTTGAGTTGCGCAACTCGCGCAACCTGGCGCACAACGTGGCCGCACAAGTGGCTCGCACAACGAGCGCATCTTAAGCGCACTATGCGCCTAGCGACGAGCTGACGTGCTAAGTGCAAAGTACGCCAACAAAATGCCACATTATGCCTCATGAGCCCATGAGCCCGAGTCCGTGTCCGTGTCCGAGTCCGAGTCGCTAAGCCCCTACGGGGCTTAGCCCCAATGGAAATTGATTTTCCAAGTACAAAAAGCATGAATGCTTTTCTTGGAGCCTTATCCTTGCCTCTTAGTAAAATCACCCACATGGTTCCCTCCTTAGGGTCACCACCCCATATGCATATCCCAACAACACATACTCATATATATGTTGAGATAACTTATGGTACTTTTCTAATGTGGGACTAAACTTTACAAAGCATATTGAGAGCAAGCTCTCTTCATGTCAAGAAGCAAGAGCACCAACAATCTCCCACATATCTCACTATATATATGTGTCTAGGGTTGAGCGTTCCCCGCAGTAACTGTCCATTTTGCATTAGAATAGATGTCGCTGATGACTTGAATCTTCCCACATGGGTTGATTGACAATATGATACAAGAATGGACTATGCCTTGAATTCTGTATCACAATTGTAATTCTTCCACTCACAAAGTATAGTTACATGTGCTTCTGGCTGCACATTAAAGGCCCTGTGCCAGCCTGGTTTCAGTGTATAATTTTGGACGTCTACAAGTTTACCCTCAAGAGACGGCCTGATATCTCTTTCCATGCACTATAGGTAAGTTCTTTATTAAAGAGACATGGCATGAAGCCTTGCGCTTCCTTGCGGTGCTACGCCGCTATGACATGGCCTAAAGCCGAGGCATTACCCCTATCTGGGAACCTCATCGTAGTGTCATACTACTGCAGCATGAGGTCACAGCCTCTTTGTAGTGCCATTTTACCCAGCATGAAGCCTAAGGCTTCCTTGCGGTGTTACGTCGCAACGACATGGCTTGCAAGGTCGAGGCTTTACCCCTACCCGGGTGCCTCATCGTGGTGTCGTGCCACTGTAACATGGGGTCACTCTCCCCTTTGTAGTGCTGTCTACAACTCTTTAATTTCATTATACAGCATTAGGCTACCTGCCTATTTGTGGTGCTACGCCGCTATGACTTGGCTTGCAAAGCCGAGGCATTACCCCTACCTAGGAACCTCATGGTGGAGTCATCCCACTATAGCATGGAGTTTTACTCCTTGTAGTGCTGTGCTAAGGTGCTTCCTGTAAAGCACAACAGGCATTCACTCTGCCTGAGAACTTATTAAGGCATTTAATCCAACCTCAACACAGGATCCGTTTTCCGCAGAAAACATATAGTAGACAACAGTGGTTATGGGTTCGTAACCCTTCCATGTTCCCAAGAACAAGTACCCACTATTACCTGATAGTTTTCCAGTCAGTGGTCCGCCCTTGAACCAAAAGTTAGATGTCTAGTAAATTTCTCTTTGAACTAATAACATAAAACTTTACGGTAGGATTACAAAAACATACTATCAGAATGCCTTCAAGCCCATCATCCCTGCTGTGTCTTCAACCAGCTGACGCTTGAGGCCCTTCGTAAACGGATCTGCCAGGTTCTCCTGACTCCGAACATCGATTACTGCAATGACACCTCTCTTGATGAGATCGTTCACTGCCCTGTACTTTAACCGCACAGTTCTCTTCTTTCCGTTGAATAGATCATTTGACGCCACCGTCGCAGTTGCCTGGTTGTCGCAGTATATCGGAATTATCGGTATCTGTGCTCCAACTACTGGAAGATCATACATGAGCTCCCGAAGCTACTCTGCTTCATCTGCTGCGGTATCAAGTGCAAAGAATTCAGATTCCATAGAAGACCGTGAGAGCATAGTCTGCTTCTTCGACTTCTACGAGATAGCAGCTCCACCTATTATGAAAATAAATCCACCAGTGGACCTCTCGCTCTCCAACTCTGAGCACTAGCTGGCATCACTGAAGCCTTCTACTACCGACGGCTCTCTGCTGAAGTGCAGTACATATGTCTGAGTCTTCTTGAGATATCTCATAACACGCTTCACAGCTTTCCAGTGCTCAACGCCTGGATTGCTAGTGAATCGACTCAGCATTTCCACAGAAAAAGCTATGTCAGGCCTAGTAGCAGTAATAGCATACATCAAACTCCCGATGATGCTAGCGTACTCCAATTGCCTGACACTTTCCTTCGAGTTTGGCTCTAGCTTCTGATCACTTCGGTATGGCGTATCAATTATAGGAAGATCATGATACCCGTATCGAGTGAGCATCTTCTCTATGTAATGAGATTGTGACAGTGCCAATCCAGAGTCTGTCCGGATGATCTTGAGTCCCAAGATAACATCAGCATCCCCCAAGTCCTTCATATTGAACTTTGTCGAGAGGAACTTCTTTGTCTCAGTGACACAACTTATATCCGTACCTAGGATTAGCATGTCGTCCACATACAGACAAACGATGACTCCTCTTCCGTCAGCAAATTTAGTATAGATACACTTGTCTGTTTCGCTGATCCTGTAGTCGTTTGACCTTAGAACTTTGTCAAACTTCTCATGCCACATTTTAGGAGCTTGTTTTAAGCCGTATAGAGATTTTACTAACTTGTAGACTTTGTCTTCTATGCCTCTGACGACAAATCCTTCTGACTATTGCATATAAATCCCTTCGGTCGGCTCGCCATTCAGGAATGCTGTTTTCACATCCATCTGGTGTATCACCAGTTTGTGTATTGCCGCAAGGGCAATTAACAATCTGATGGTTGTCATCCGTGCTACTGGAGCATATGTGTCAAAGTAGTCGATCCCCTACTTCTGAGAAAACCCCTTGGCCACTAGCCTGGCCTTAAACTTGTCAATGGTTCCATCAGCTTTCATCTTCTTCTTGAAGATCCACTTGCATCCGATGGGTTTTGCTCCTTTGGGTAAATCAACTAACACCCATGTGTTATTGGAGGTAATTGAGTCAATTTTATTGTCTATTACCTCCTTCCAGAAGACAGCATCTCTGGTCTTCATCGCCTTATCATAGGTAAGCGGATCTGCTTCTACATGATAGGTGACGAAGTCATCTCTGAAGCTCTTCGGCCTCCTTGCTCGCTTCGTCGACGGCTCAGCGAGTTCTGGTTCAATTGTTGTTTCTCCACCAACAATTTCATCTTGGACTACTGGCTCATATGAGATCTCAGTCTCATTTGCACCTGCATCATTCTCCAGAATATCTAGAAGAATAATATTTTTATGTCTTGCAAACTTGTCTTCAAAGTATTCAGCATCGCTAGATTCGATATATGATTTGACTCAATATCAAGAAATCTCCGAGCATCACTCTTATCGGCATAACCCAAGAAGATCGCCTTCGTAGTCCTTGTCCCCAGCTTCTGAATCTTCAGATCTGGGAGCTTCACATAAGCCAGACACCCCCACACTCGAATAAAATCCAAGTTAGGTCTGACTTTGAACCAGAGTTCATGAGGAGTTATGTCAGAAGTTGCATAAGGCACTCTATTCAGAATGAAAGTTGCCGTTAATGCAGCTTCTCCCCAGTAGCATTTTGGAAGACCTGCAGTTAGCAGTATTGAGTTCATCATTTTTGTCAACGTTCGGTTCTTCCTCTCTGCTACTCCGTTAGATTGAGGAGAATACGGAGCAATAGTCTCGCAGATGATTCCATGTTCTTTACAGAACGATACGAATTCATGAGACCGATATTCTCCGTCTCGATCGCTTCTCAATCTCTTGAGTTGTTGTCCAGTTTGTCGTTCAGCTTCGGTCCTAAACTCCTTGAACTTCTCGAACGCTTCATCTTTGGACTTGAGCAAGTAGACGAACGCGTACATAGAGAAGTCATCGATGAAGGTTATGAAATACTTCATCCCGGCTTTTGTAGAGAATTGTTTGAAGTCACAAATATCAGAGTGTACCAACTCCAGAAGATTCGTGCTTCGATTGACCCGATGAAAGGGTTTTCTAGTAATCTTTGTCTGAGCACATAATTTACACTTCTCTACCTTACCCCCACATTTGGAGATAAGTCCTAGACTAGACATTTTATTTATTCTTTTACAATGAACATGTCCTAGCCTATTATGCCATAACTCAAGAGAATAATCAGAAAGAGCGATTGCATTGATTTCATTAGACTGGTTTACAAGCTGAATTTTAAACATCCTTTCGGTTTAATAAGCCTTTCCGAAGTATGTTCCCTTCTTGGACATCACCATCTGACCAGCATTAATGTCTATCCTCAAGCCTGCGTTGCTAAGCAGACTCTGGGAGATCAAGTTCTTGGCAATCACCGGAACATGCTTTACTCCTTGGAGCGTCAGAGTGTTCCCGGAAGTGAGTTTCAGCTCCACAGTCCCGATCCAAAGAACTTCAGCTTGGGCCTAGTTCGCCATGACAACCTTCTCAGAAGTTGGCTGGTACGTGACGAACCATTCCCTCCTAGAACAGACATGACAAGTCGCACCGGTATCTATCCACCAGTCAGAGTCAGCCCCCACAGTTGTGACCTGAGCGATCATAGCAACGAGGTTAGAGACCAAAGAAACCTTACTAGGCTCACCTTTCTCTGATTGTTTGGACTTGGATCTGCATTCACTCTTGTAGTGGCCTTTCTTGCCACAATTGAAGCAAGTCACGTGGGACTTGGACTTCTGTTGCTTGAATGAAGGACGCTTCACTTTCAGATTAGTAGAATCCTTCCTTTTGTGATGAGAAGCCACCTGCTTCCCCTTGGTCTCTCTCGTCTGCACCAGATTGGCCTTGGCCAACTGTTTGGACAGAGTGTCCATCTTCTGTTGAGAACGTATCTCGTCCTCAATATGGATCTCTTGTGGGAGATCTTCCAAGCTGATATCCAGCTTCTTCCGGTGCATTTTTGCATAGAATGTACTCCATCCTGCAGAAAGTTTAGAGATAATCCCTCCAACGACAAATTTGTCGACGAGGGGCATTTTTTCGTCTTCTAGCTTCTGGTGCAGCTTCAAGAACTCTTTTACCTGAGGCAGCATTGCCTTCTCGTCTTCAAAAAGCCACTTATGGTACTTCTCGACAATGAAGATTTTCAATCTATTGTCATCATCTTCATACAGCTTTCCCAAGGACTCCCAGATATCCCTAGCAGAAGGATTCTTGGAGTATGACTCTGCCAGGGAGTCATCTATTGTATTCAGAATCAATAGCCTACAAAGACTATTGTCCCTTCTCCATTTGGTCAATTTGACTTGTGCAGCAGCAATGGCATCTGCTGTACCACCTTCTGGAGTCGTCGGTCCTTCTGGAATCGTTGGTTCAGTCTCAATCAGCACATGATCGACGTCCACCAGTTGTAGATTGAGGGTGATTTTTCTCTTCCATATTTGAAAGTGTTCTCCGTCGAACTTTTCTAGTTTGTTAAAGTTGGTATCGAGAAGAGAGGCATGATTGTTTTCCATTGCGTTGTTATAGCTTTGAGAATGTTAGAATCGGGGCACAATTTTTTAATGGAA
This sequence comes from Iris pallida, assembly GCA_029216955.1. NCBI lineage: Eukaryota > Viridiplantae > Streptophyta > Magnoliopsida > Asparagales > Iridaceae > Iris > Iris pallida. Next base: position 5,736,066 of record JANAVB010036819.1, on the reverse strand, counting down.
AACTGAATGAAATAGTTGTAAGAACAACGTTCCAATGCAACGCTTCAAAGAAGGTGCGTAACAGAGATCCTTAAATGATTCTGGAATGCGAAGATCTAAGAAGATTTCGTAAACGTAGCAAACGATAGCAGTACTTCTAAAAAGAAGATGCTGGCCGAATTGCTAAAGGCAGCAGTGAAGATGACAGGCAAAAGATGAAAGGTGGTGGCCTGCTGGGGTGTCAAAAACACCAGTGCTCAAAGCTAGATCCGTCCACACGGTCAGCTTTCTGGAACTAGCAAGTTCGAATGAACTCTGGAACTCTCTGGAAAATTGCTCTAAGACGGACTGCTCGGAACGATGATGGACTTTGGTTACACGAGGAAGGACACGATGCGCAGCAGCTCTCTCTTCTCTCTTGGTGAATTTCTGAAGTCTTCGAAGTGTATTTAGAGAGAAGAGAGGCTCTGAATATATAGCTACTGATGTAACTGTCCAGATCCAAAATATGTGCCACAACATAATGTTAGATCCAACAAAATGCCACATTACACCTCGTGAGCCCATGAGCCCGAGTCCGTGTCCGTGTCCGAGTCCGAGTCCGAGTCGCTAAGCCCCTACGGGGCTTAGCCCCAATGGAAATTGATTTTCCAAGAGCAAAAAGCATGAATGCTTTTCTTGGAGCCTTATCCTTACCTCTTAGTAAAATCACCCACATGGTTCCCTCCTTAGGGTCACCACCCCATGTGCATATCCCAACAACACATACTCATATATATGTTGAGATAACTCATGGTACTTTTCCAATGTGGGACTAAACTTTACAAAGCATGTTGAGAGCAAGCTCTCTTCATGTCAAGGAGCAAGAGCACCAACATATTAAGCAATTCATATTAATACTCTTTGTGCTTGTGTGAAACATGGGTCGGGTCAAGGCCCTTCACATCTTGTTTGTTTGAGTTTTCGATTTGGGTAACTTTTTTTGCCTGTTTTGAGTAGTAGTGGCAGGATGTAAATGATGATCAAGTTTTTATTGGTTAAGGTCAGTTGCTAATTTTAGTTGTATTATAGTAGACGAAACAAATGAAATAATCAATTGATAGTTAAAGTAGAGCTTTCACATTACAACGTAACTTGAATAGGTCATAGAAAAATATTTGCAACTGAAGTGGATTTATCTTGTTATGTATTGGAACTTCATTTGATAGATAAAGTAGAGCTTCACATTACAACTTAACATGAATGGGTCATTGAAAAATATTTGCAACTAAAGTGGAATTATTTTGTTTGCATGTATTGGAACTTCAGTAGTGCTTTTTTTTTTTCCTTTTGTCGTCCTTAAATTATAGTTTTCAATTATGGAACCTATCATTTAGTAGTAAAAATATTTTGGACATTGTCTTCCTTTGTTCTTATGCTTTACTTTTTATGTTATGAAGATGTATAAAGTTTGCTGAGTTTTGATGGACATATCTAATAAGAACAATACTTATGTTCTCTGGGAGCTCAGTTAAAGGCTCTCATGGTATATGCTGTTGGAAAATGTGAATGTATATTTGTTATAATAATAATATCAATTTTTTTCTATCAACGAATCTATAAAAAGGTGTACGAATCTTTTCATTAGAAAAAGGTGTACGAATCTATTTATTGAAAATGTGTGCCCTTTCCATCGTGTCTCTTTATTTCTATAAATACACATGTGTTTGGAGCATTCAAGCATTCATTCAATTCATCCATATTGCATTAGTTAGTCTAAGAGAGAGAGAGAGAGAGATAACCAACGTTGCTTCGACGAGTTCCTACGGTGTGAAGTGCTGCTACCGAAGGAAAGAACCGTTGTATCCTGCATGGGAGACTAATCGCCATTAAACCGTAAGCACCAGTGCGGAGCAAATATTGTCTTAAGATTGTTATTAGAAATATCTCCAACTTTGTATTTAGACTCTGAAATTAAAATATAAGTAAAATAAATAAAATGACTGGAGTTGAGAACACTGTCATGATCACTTCTGCTCCTGTTCATATTGGACAAGGAGAAAAGTCGAAAAAGTTCAATGGAACCGACTTCAAGCGCTGGCAGCAAAAGATGTTGTTCTATCTTACAACTTTGAATCTGACAAAGATTCTAAATGAAACAGTCCCTGTTCTGCAAGAAGGTGAAACTGATAATGCTGTTATTACAAATGTTGAAAAGTGGAAACATGCAGACTTCTTATGCAGGAACCACATTTTAAGTACTGGACAACCATTTATGGAATGTTTACAGTCCACTAAAGATTGCAAAAGAATTCTGGGATGCTCTGGACAAGAAATACAAAGCAGAAGATGTAGGGTCGAAGAAATTTGTAGTAGGCAAATTTCTGGACTACCGCATGGTTGACTCCAGATTAGTGGCAAGTCAAGTTGAAGACTTGTAATGTATTTTCCATGAACTGGTTGTCGAAGGTATGGCCTTATGTGAACAATTTCAGGTAGCTTCTTTGATTGAAAAACTTCCGCCTCTCTGGAAGGATTATAAGAACTATCTGAAAATAAACGTAAGGACATGCCATTGGCAGACCTAATTGTCAGGCTTAAAATAGAAGAGAATAACATGAGCACTGAAAAAATCCCTTCTATAGAAGCCAGGGCAAATGTCTTGGAAATATGACAAAAAGGAAAAAAGCGCAAATACATTGGAGACTCCGGTCAAGGAACCTACTCCGGTCAAGGGAACTATAAAAAGTTCAAAGGTAAATGTCACATATGCAAAAAATAGGACATAAAGCTACAAATTATCGTAGTCGCAACTACAACAATTACAACAAGAACAAGAACAAGGGACGTCCTCACCAGGCTCATATGACTGAAGATGAGCGTCTGGCTAAGGGTGTTGACGACCTGGTTTTGACTGCAGTTGTTTCTGAAGTGAACATGGTAGGGAGCAACCCAAGAGAGTGGTGGGTCGACACTGGCGCTACCCGCCACATATATGCTGAAAAGACTATGTTCAATACCTACCAAAGCGTCGACCAAGGCGAGCAACTCTTCATGGAAAATTCTTCATTATCAAAGGTTGAAGGATAAAGGGAAGATCATTCTGAAAATGACGTCGAAAAAGGAACTGAAGCTTAACAATGTTCCGCACGTACCTGATATTCGGAAGAATCTAATTTCCGGATCTATGTTAAATAAGCATGGATTTAAATTAATATTTGAATCTGACAAATTTGTACTCACCAAGAGTGGAGTTTATGTGGGGAGGGATTACCTTAAGGAGGTCCTCTTCAAAATGAATGTAATGACTATTATGCCTAATAAGATGATTAATTCTTCTTATATCGTTGAGTCCTCTCATATGTGGCATGAAAGATTAGGTCATGTTAATTATGATTCAATCAGGAAACTCATGAACATGGACTTAATTTCTAGACCTGCAATAGATTCAAATCATAAGTGTAAAATATGTGCAGAAGCAAAATTAACCCGTACATCCTTTCAAAATCTGGTTGAAAGAGATACCAGAACGTTGGATTTAATCCATACAGATGTATGTGATCTAAAAGGCATACAAACGAGAAATGGAAAAAAGTACTTCATCACATTCATCGATGAAAGTACTCGTTATTGCTATGTCTATCTTATGAAATCAAAAGATGAAGCAATAGATATGTTCAAACACTATAAAACTGAACTAGAAAATCAACTAAATCAAAAGATTAAAGTTATCAAAAGCGATAGAGGTGGTGAATATGAAGCACCTTTTGCAGGATTCTGTGCAGAACATGGAATTATACACCAAATTGCTGCACCATATTCACCACAATCTAATGGTATCGCTGAACGAAAGAATCGAACAATTAAAGAAATGTTGAATTCTTTATTATTAAGTTCAGGACTATCAGATAATTTATGGGGAGAAGCTGTACTTACAGCCAACTATCTTTTAAATAAGGTACCCCACAAGAAAAAGGATAAGACGCCTTATGAATTATGGAAAGGAAAAAAACCTTCCTATAAATACCTCAAAGTGTGGAGATGTCTTGCAAAAGTGGCAATTCCTTTGCCTAAAAAGGTCAAGATAGGTCCCAAGACCTTTGACGGCATATTTATAGGATATGCTGAAAATAGTTCTGCTTATCGGTTTTTCGTACATAAGTCGGACATTCTGGAGATACATAATAATACAATTATTGAATCTAGGAATGCATCTTTCTTTGAGAATATCTTTCCATGTAAGAAGATACATGAAAGAGAAACATTAAAAAAATTATGATGGCATTAGACATACTGGTCACAGTGATGCAGATAATGAATTTGCCGATAAGGAAGATGTGCCTAGACGCAGAAAGAGGTCTAGAACATTAAAGACCTTTGGACCTGAATTTTTAACATTAATGTTAGAAAATGAGCCTCAAACTTTCAAAGAAGCAATGTCTACACCAGAGGCACCACTTTGGAAAGAAGCTATAAATAGTGAAATAGAGTCCACTATGCAAAACCATACATGGAAATTAACTGATCTTCCTCCAGGATGTAAGCCATTAGGCTGCAAATGAATATTTAAGAGGAAGATGAAAGCTGATGGAACTATTGATAAATATAAAGCAAGACTGGTTGTCAAAGGATATAATCAAAAACAAGGAATTGATTATTTTGATACATATTCACCAGTAACAAGGATAACATCAATTCGGATGTTAATTGCAATAACAGCATTGCACAATCTTGAAATACATCAAATGGATGTGAAGACTGTCTTTCTAAATGGTGATCTAGAAGAAGAAATCTACATGAATCAACCAGACGAATTTATAGTAGCAGGTAAAGAAAGGAAGGTGTGTAAACTAGTTAAGTCTCTGTATGGACTTAAACAAGCACCGAAATAGTGGCACCAAAAGTTTGACAATTTAATGATGTCAAATGGATTCAAGATCAATGAGTGTAACAAATGTGTGTATTCTAAAAATACACAAACTGGATATGTCATTATATGCCTATATGTAGATGATATGCTAATAATAGACAGTAATAATAACATAATCCATGACACAAAGAAGATCTTAATCAAAAACTTTGACATGAAAGATCTGGGAATTGCAGATGTTATATTAGGAATTAAGATTTCTAAAACACTAGATGGGCTGGTATTATCCCAATCTCATTACATTAAGAAGATTATAGAAAAACATAATCAAAATGATAATAACATTGCAAAAACTCCAGTAGATTTAAATCTACATTTAAAGAAGAATACTGGAGAAAGTATCTCACAAGTAGAATATTCTTGTATAATTGGGGGCCATATGTATGTCACGAACTATACGCGACCGGTCATAGCTCAATCAATTAACAAACTGAGCAGATACACAAGTAATCAAGGAAAAGATCACTGGAAGGTTATTATTAGAGTAATCATATATTTAAGATACACTAAAGACTATGGATTAATGCATTATACTAAATATCCAGCTGTACTCGAAGGATACAGTGATGCAAATTGGATATCTGATACTAAAGACTCAAAATCCACAAGTGGATATGTCTTTACACTTGGAGGTGCAGCAATATCATGAAAGTCCTCAAAACAAACGTGCATAGCCAGATCAACTATGGAATCTGAATTCATAGCTTTGGATAAAGCAAGTGAAGAAGCAACGTGGCTTCAAAATTTCTTAGAGGACATTCCAATATGGCCAAAGCCCGTACCAGCAATCTGTATACATTATGATAGTCAATCTGCTATCGGTAGGGCACACAGTTATATTTATAACGGTAAATCAAGACACATTCGAAGACGTCATAATGCCGTTAGACAACTTCTCTCTAATGGCATAATCACGATTGATTATATAAAATCAAAGGAAATTGCGGATCCACTAACTAAAGGTTTGACAAGAGAGCAAGTATATAAGTCATCGAGGGAAATGGGCTTGAAGCCTATGATAAAAGAAGTTCCATAAAGGAAAACCCAACCTAGTTGACTGGAGATACCAAGATCTAGGTTCAAAGGGACAAACTAATTAATTATGTGAAATTCTTAAATGACACTGATGAGTATTTAAATACTCATGCCATTCTCTAGGATGACAAATAATAGTGTCGCCTGCAAAGAAAAATTAGGGCAAGCATTGCTTTGCTTTTAATGATTCCTATGACTTAAAATTCAAATGGAGTATAGCAGGATACTTGTAGCTCCCCTTCCCGAAAATTCTTGAAATATTTTTTTATTTTACTTATTTGATTTAAATGATAATTTTTAGAATTTATAAATAATTAATTAGTTAACTATTACGGTAGGCGACTTTAGCCATAGATGAGATTTAGAATAAAAGACAATTAGGAATCATGGCACGGTTAGTGCAGCAGCGTCCTTTAACCAGTGTGTTAGCCCTGGTAGGGAAGGCCGAGCCATAGTGATGTTCTAACTAGGAAAATCAGGCCAAGTTGCGACCTAACCTTTATAGTTGTTTTAATTATTAATTAATTAATTTATTGACGTATAGAAGACCGAGTTGTACCAAACTAGCCTGAACTGAGCCCAAGCCCAGGTAGTCCTATAGTGCATCCCAAGACGTCCTTGTAGACATGCATCGGGTAGCAGTATTTTAGTTTAGTAACCTAGTAGACGATTTTCACCAAATGTGGTTGTATATTTATTATGAGTCCTTGATATTAAATAATATTTTATTGGTAATCTAGTAAATAATTTCTTTAACAAATATGTTGGATTTTGGAATTTATCTGGAGTATATATATATATATATATATATGTATATATATATATATATATATATATATATATATGTGTATATATAAATTTTTAGTGTACAAATATTAGGCTTATATATAGCAAAATGATTATATTTCATATGCATGAATTTTAGTATATAAAGGTAGAAATTCTATATTGTGAATATTGATTTTTACTTAGAATATTTCATGGTTGGTATTTGTACAAGTAAAAAAAATATCTACTCGGAATGGTATTGATGGAATGATACATATATATATATATATATATATATATATATATATATATATATATATATATATATATATATATATATATATATATATATATATATATATATATATATATATATTTTATATATATACATACATGTAGACATGTATGTCAAATATATAGAGAACAAAGCAATAGAGCCCAGAAGCCCCAGGCCCATTCCCATCTGGGCCAGGCCACAATCCCATGAACCAGGCCCATGCTCAACACAGCCTAGCCCCCAAATCCCAGCCCCACATCAGCAGAGCAAAACCATTCCCAACCCCATAGCAGTTTAACCGATACCAGCATATAGATATATATACAGAGCAAGAGTGAAGAAGGGGAATCGAAAACCCTTGGGCCAAGCTCAACCGGCCTGCTACGAGCCAACCAGCTGAGCTTCCCCTGAAACAAGTTCCTGTCCAGTCGGGTCAGGCTACATGGCCAGGAAAAACCCAACGCAACAGGCCCAGGGAGCACCCCAGGCCCGAGCAATCCAAGAGAATAAAACCCCCGACCCCTGTTCCTATAACAGAACCGGTTATACGTGCTATACGCGAGCGAGCAGGAAACCCTAGCCGCTCCATGCGACCACCTAGGATTGCCCTCGACCTCTGGGCGGCCGTTCCTGACCGTGCACCACCATGCACACCATCGAAGTTGGCCGGGAACCGCCGCCGAACCGAGAGCCACCGCGCGCATGAGAAGAAACAGGACAGCGTTCACACCGTGAGGTACCCTACTTCGAACACTAATTTCTCCCTCATCACTCAACGTTTATCCGAGCCGTAAATTTCTAGGAGTAGCCTATATGACCCCTATCAATCCCTTTAATTAGATTCGTTTGATTTGCTTTAAATAAATTATGTGAATTCCTGAAACTTCAGGAAAAGCCAGCAAGGAATAGAGTATTGAAACTGTTCTGGACCCCAACTTTAAAGGCTTGTCTCAGTCGAACCGTTGATCAAATTCAAAATCCACCTGAAGTCAGTTAAAGACAACCTATAGGGCTACAAAACCCATTTTGTAGGAATTAGTTTCATCAACTGGTCGTCGAGTAATCCGATTTCCAAAAACTGATAAAACCTATTTTTAAAATAGAAGAAATATTGAAAATTGTCCGATACCACGTCCGTCCCGCCATTCCGGACGATGTGGTCGCGAACCGAAAGCATCAAAAGCTGCGTATCGACTTCGTGGTCGTATGGGCTTTGGCGGAATTCAAATTGGTCGCGTGTGCGCGACGAATTTGATACGTATCTGTCGAAATTCACCGTATCGTGCACTTTGCAAATTTCTCAATTACTTTGTGTACGCTCGTCAGATCGAGACAAAACTTGTGCCAAAAGGACCGTATCATTTTTTTGGTCCTGCACGCCAAGTTTGGTCCGATTCTGAGACAGTTGGTAAAATTGTCGTTTTGTGGGTCCTACGGTCCCACTCAACGGGCGATTTTGTGCACGGCCTGACGGAATCCAACTTTGGACATGCGGTTGGGTTCGTATCGAAAAACCGGATCCGTAAACATGTAGTTTGACGACTTTAGAGACCATTGACCCTGGCACGATTTTCGGTGCAAAGCAGATCCAACGGCGGACATCATTTTTGCCCAAAATTACCGTTTTGCCCCTGTGTCCAGAATTGGACTTAAGGATAGGCAATCCTAGCTAATTTGACTATTCTGAGAATGTTGGCGATATTTATTTCAGCTTTCGGAGACATTTGTGATGACTTGGACTGTACGACTCACTAGTTGACTATATTTTGTGGGATCTGCGTGCAACCTTCAGGTAAGTATACCTTGCCCACTGTACAGTGTTTTATGCATTTTCTATATTGTTGTTTCTTTTCTGTCATATTTGGTTCTTGCTTCTCTTGTTCGTGCCATTACTATTTTTCTCACTTTATGTGCACATACGTTATTTCTTTCTTTATATCACTCTAACTCATGTATAGGTCCTGATAGTGTTGCCTTGTCGCGAGTCACATTCACTTGATATGTCTTGACCTGTTAGTTGTGCTTGACTTCATTCGACTTGACTGGACACCTGTATAGTTCCTTGTGACATAGAGGACATTACTAGACATGCGGGCTATATGATAGTTTCTGTTGGCCGATAGTTCGGATGAGCTTTGGTTGTATTGATTATTCTGTTGGCCGTTAGTTTCATGCTACTGTTGTGATATTCTGTTGGTCGTTATTCTCGGAGGAGATGCGATTGTGATTATTCTGTTAGTCGTTAGTTTCGGATGAGCTACGATTGTCATGGTACCCCTGTCTGTTAGCCACATGTCGAAACATTGTTCTTAATGTCGCGTTGACTTGTATTTTGTTTAGAAGTACGTACAATATTCTAATTCTGTCATTTTCTTTATGCATATTATACTGTAGCGTGGCATGTTTTATGTATCTTGCTAGTCCTCTGAGGACCTGATGATCTCTTCAGGTTTAGCGACTGCATGGAGTTAGTTAGCGGCTCAGGATGGTAGAGGATTGCGATGTTTGATACAGGTATTTGCTTGTGATATTTCTTTATTTTTTTTTGTGCTTTATATTCAGTACCTTGATATACTCTGCTTATTTATAGACTCATATCATTCTTGGAGTCTAATCGAACAATATGCTAATGGACTGCAGACCATGACCCATACTTGTTCATTCTTGTTTTATGTGATTCATGTGGATTGAGATATACTTTAGATTAGACATGATACCCATGACCTTGACCGCTTATACGTACTCGAGTCGGGCTGGAGTCCGCTCGATACGTAGCTGGCTAGCTCACGAGCTCGCGTCCGAAAAAGCGGGTGCGGGTCGTGACAATACTCTTATTAGGAAGTCATCTATATGAGTGTGGAAGTGGGGCCACTTCTATGAGAATTATACGGCTGAATTCTCTAAGAACACTGATGAAACCAGGCATATGTTCAGGGCCAAAATGAACACAACAATAGAAGCAAAATTGGTCGGAAAGAAGTTGTGTGATATTTATTGACTCAAGTTTACAACAAAAAGCTGAACAGTTCAAGACATCATGTTCACTGGATAGCTAGTAAACTCGATAAATATTTACAAGGGAAGGTTCAAGGCCAAAAGGTACCTATCCTGGTACAATAACTTTTCAAATGATCTCTCTCTCTCTCTTATGTCTGCATCTTGTCTATAAGGTGTCTGTATTGTGTCTACATTGTACACAGTCAACTATTCATTCATGTGGAGATTGTTGGAAAATGTGAATGTATATTTGTTATAATAATAATATCAATTTTTTCTATCAACGAATTTATGAAAAGGTGTACGAATCATTCCATTGGAAAAGGTGTACGAATCTATTTATTGGAAATATGTGCCCTTTCCATCGTGTCTCTTTATTTCTATAAATACACATGTGTTTGGAGCGTTCAAGCATTCATTCAATTCATCATATTGCATTAGTTAGTCTAAGAGAGGGAGACAACCAATGTTGCTTCGATGAGTTCCTACAGTGTGAAGTGCTGCTATCGAAGGAAAGAACCGTTGTATCCTGGGAGACTAATCGCCATTAAACCGTAAGCACCAGTGCGGAGCGAATATTGTCTTAAGGACATTGAACCAAGTTCAAGCCTCGGTATCATTTTATTTATTTTACTTATATTTTAATTTCAGAGTCTAAATACAGAGTTGGAGATATTTCTAATAACATATGCAATATCCTAACATGTTATAAAGGTGTGGTCTAAGAATGATCGTCGACAAGGTACCATTTTAAGGGGTAATTTTTTCTTCCAAATTTTCATTTTAATCTAAAATTAACTTGTACAACAACCTGGTATTTTTTTATTGACAATCTTTGATGATTTATAGAACCCGAGTATCTGGAATTCCTCGAGTTTATTGCAAAGCCTATTGGTAATCTTCCTAGTGCTGGGATTCAGTTTGAAGGAAAAAAAAATTAGAAAGATCTGGTTAGTTGTAACATAGAGGATTGTAAAGAAGACATAAAAATTCTAAATACTAAGTAAAAATGCTCGTCGAAACCTTAATGTTAGTACCAAAACTTATTTTGTTTGATGTCTCTTCAGGCGGATCAAAGGACACTCTCATTGTTACACCTTTGGTGGATTTTGTTTGCCAGAAATAAGTAGCTAAGAGCATATCTCAGCAGATGAGATGGGATTGTTGTGTCTAGCAGCTCTGATCCATCTACCAAGCTGGGTTCTGAGAAACGAAGAGGCTCCACTTTAATGGTACATCATGCATACTTGTGAAACATTTGATTATTCGTAGATCTTTTATATTAATCTTTATATTAGGCTTAATTTCTATACTATGTAATGAAATATATGAATGACATGTTAAATTTTTTTTCCTACCAGATTAGAAAATATGGTAAGTTACTTGTTAAGATGTTCTATTAATGTAATATTAGTTCTACTGACAACATGACGCCATTAACATAATAGTTGATTTTATGTTTGTTTTTGTAGTTTGCGGTAAAAATAGATTACTCCAATATCAGAAAAATTGATGAAATGAGACGAGAGCTGGCAAAACTTATCTTGTGAAGACCATATGTAAAAAAATGATATATTAGAAATTCAAAAATATTAGTAATTTATGTTTTGAATTTTTGGTACTGAAATAGTAGTGTTTTAGTTCAATATATGTTGTTATTTTGAATAATTATAAATAAAATTTGGTTGGTGGGATATTACTTTTCTTCTACGTTTTTCTTCTATGAGATATTGTATACAAAATACAAATTGTATCATACAGATGCAAAAATGGATACTATAAAGATGATGTGTGTTGTACTGTCATTGTTATCTTAAGATAAAAGTCATTTTTTATAAGTAAAGATGACAAATAGAAGTCATCTTTTGTAAATATAGATAACGTATAAAAGTCATCTTTTGTAAATAAAGATGACGCGTAGAAGTCGTCTTTTGTGAATAAAGAAGACGCATAAAAATTATCTTTTGTAAAAAAAGATGACATATGTTGAGCTATCATTGTTGTCATATGATAAAAGTCATTTTTTATAAACATAGATGACATATAAAAGTCTTCTATTGTAAAAATGATGACGCATAAAAGTCATCTTTTATAAATAAAGATGAGGTGTGTTGAGCTGTCATTGAATTCTCACGACAAAGATGACACCAACGAAGATAACAGCCAGACAAATGTCATCAATTAGCATATTAGCTGTCATTGTTATCTATTTTTGTAGTAGTGTGGGCAGCAAAACCTGAGCTGCAGAAATACCAGATGGGACTACTACTCCAACGATAACCTCCCCAAACAAAAAGCTCTCCTTCTTCCCATATAAGCGACCAACTGGCACCGGAAGCCACGATGAAGGGCACGAAGAAGTGGGGGTGGGTGGGTTTGGGGGAGGACCAGTATGGTATTGCACAGATTTTGAGGTGGTACTAAGAGAGAGAGGATGAGGGTTCTGGGAATGGGTCCAAAGTGGTGATATGGGAATTCGAGGAAGGGATTGGGAAGCAAAAATAGAGTTAGTATGAGCGAAGGTGGAGGTGACGGGACAAAAAAAAGCTCCTGTGGATGAAGCGAAACGGACATATATATATATATATATATATATATATATATATATATATATATATATATATATATATATATATATATATATAATTTAGTACCTTTTTTTGCCAATAAACTCCTAGTCTAGTGGTAGTGGTGAGGCATGCGACCCCAACGGTCAGGAGATCCATTTCCAGTGGAAGAGTGTTAGACAAAATTACCATTTCCAAAAAAAATTATTTTAGGTATGAGCAAAGTAGGAATTATTGAATCTGAAAATAATGTTAAATTTACTGACAAAACAGTGACGGACTAGCTACAAAATACTGTTAAATTTCTAAGTTAGTTGTCACGCCCCGATCCCGCAGAGTCCTTTCGTCCTCGCTTCGGACTCTATGGAACCATTCGTCCTCGCTTGGACGTGATGTCGTGCAAGCCTAAGTTGCGCTTGCACAAGGCCAAGACCTGCACTATGACGAAGTAGACAAGATAGACAATACGTAGCGGAAGATATTACAGATATTTGTAGCAGTGGACATAATGTAGAATATAATTAAACACAAGGTAACATAAACAAATCTCTTTATTGATTTTATTTGAACATATTATATCGCTCTCAATTCCCTCTGATACAATGCTTACATTCTTTTAGAAATATTACAGATTATAGTGATCACGTTCCATACATTACATTCCCTTTTATACAAAATTAACTCTTTGTAATAGATGTCCTTCTCTTGGTGTCTCTTCTGATTTTTGGCTCCTGAGAATGAGGTTTGGGCTATCGCTTCGGAATATCCATCTCGACCCACATTGTACCTGTGGCAACTGGTGTTGGGTCTCTTCGTACCTGAAATGGTGCCCACAACGTGGGTCAGTACACAACACGTACTAGCGAATGAGACAAAGGCTACATCGTCGGAAATGATCACTAATTCATTTAGTGAGAAAATATTTCTTGTGATGTGATTTGCTACTTTTACCTATGTTCATTTCATGCATATTCAGAGTCAGATTATATCTCTTTTGAAAATACTTTCGAAAAGCCATAGTTCATATCATTTAATCTCAAGCATACAAGGGAACTATTCGTTAAGCACGATGACTATTCATTTTATGTGCAGTGCACACCGTATTTCATGAACCATAATCACTTTTCTTTTTCAAGCAACTTTTAGGGACATTAGCAGCATTCTAGGCATCAAAAAATCTTTAGCAACTCTTGGAACAACACCATTTCATCGCATCAGATTATTCATAGAAGCATTTCATTATGGAAACATAAGCATTAGCGGAAATCACTTATTCAATGATTCTTACCCATAGCCGACGGTCCATCCCTGCACAAGACAATGATTAGAACAAATATAACATAATCAATATTTCTCCCTGTTCGTCTCTGCATTATTAGCTCAAAATTGGACTTGCTATATGCATGCCATCGATTAGCAGCTGTGACTCAAGGCTCAGCTCTACACCAACACATGTGTAGACCAGCAGCTGTGACCTAAGGTTCAGCTTTGCACTGATAAAATCAATGCTAGCAGCTGCAGCTCAGGGTTCAGCTCTTCACTAATCGACACCTATCTATATGATGGTCCATGCGTCATTCTCCATATTAGTCGCTGTGGCTCTTGGGTTCAGCTCGTCGCTAGTGGACACTCTCTCTATACAACGTGAGGTCTCTTTTACCTCAGGGCGTTACTCTATCCCCCTAGGCCGAGCAGCTCCAGTTCCCCAGAACCGGTCGTGAGAATTTATACTTGTGCACAAGTTGTCCAGGACCAATGCATGTATGCAACTCTATCAGATAAACTTTGTTATGCACAAATTTTCGGTCAGCAATCATATTTCATATGTTCTCTTCTTTTCATATAATTGAGCTAGTAGCTCTACTCTCTTCTCTATACGGACAAGCCATATCATCTCTTTTACAGCACAATGTGCCTTCTTTATACTTCTCTGTCTTTATAGCATACGATCGAGGGACAATGAACAATCTTATTTAACAAAGCATGATAATAACAAGCATGAACTCTACTCTTGATAACTTACTATATAGGAACATATGAGTATTCTCTTTTCTCTTCTTGTTAAGAACAGCAACAGTTCACGGTCTTGAGGCAACATATCTAACTTTAGCATGGCATCATCTCCTTTGATTTAACATGACAACATTCTATCGATCAAGGCAACATTCATTTCTTAGCAAGGCATAATATTATTTCTTATTAGCAGGCAACAATTCTTCTTCTTAGCATACATGTTAACTTTTTTCTTGTTCTTAGCATAACAACATATGAATTCTCTTATAAGCATACTCAACAATTACCATCTTGTTATTAGCAAAAGCATTCAATCAAAAACTCAGATTCTTATTAGGCGTAAGCGAATCATAAAATGAGTCTTTGTCCACTCACTTAGATCAATCGTCTTCTGTTACAGAGTCAACAATCCGATCTCTCTGTTTATCTAGTGCCTTCGCGGAACGGGACACTACATAATTACCTACCGAAAAGAAGTTTCATCCTCGAAACTTAAGGAGAAACTTACGATATCCATAGCAGCGATAGTCCTCATCCTTCTCCATCATCAATCCATGAAATAAAGATTCATTTCATATCAAAAGCTCATGTTTAATAAAATATCTCAATCAATCAATAAAACATATATCGGCATCATAAAAATATTTACAGACTTATTGTATGGAACATTCATCTCATCGATGATATCAAGTAGGCAAGGAAATTTCGATCAGGAGAATATCTTCGAATTCAATCGAATCAATAATTGGCCAGAGGATTGTGTTGCTCTGATATATTCTGTCATGCCTCGATCCCGCAGAGTCCTTTCGTCCTCGCTTTGGACTCTGTGGAACCTTCGTCCTTGCTTGGGCGTTTTTACGCCCGATTTCGTAGAGTCATTCATTCTCTTGGAATCGATCATCCTTGCTTGGACGTGATACCGTACAAGTCTGGTATTGCACTTGTTTAAGGCAAAGACGGTACATAATTGATTATCTTCAAATAGGAACACATCGCAGCGGCAGAAGCAGACAGATTGAAGTCACAAAGAGATATGTAGAAATGAGCTATCTTTATTGATAATTGAAAATAAAGTACAAGACTTGTAATGGAATATAAAGTTTATAATACATCTCTCTTTACATTGATAGCCAACTGTACAAATGCCATAAAGCTTACATTTGATACTTTGATACATTGGATTACAACTCGATATACCGACTTAGCTTACAACTCACTGGTACAACTGATTACAATGTTCCATATATTGTACCCTTTATAGACAAAAGACATCATCTTTTGGAAGGAGAGCTTCTGTATGCCTAACAAATCTTCGATGCCGCGGGACCGATCAAGCAAATCTTCGTGTACAGAACTTTCCAAGCACGAGCACCTAAAAGAGTACCCACAATGTGGATCAATATATCATCTATGTACCGTCGAGCCAAATCCACCCACTCATCTAAACCAACACTGAGTGGTCTATTTAGCAAGCACTTATTAGAGTGATCTTTCTAGTTGGGGCCTAGCATCAGTTTACAGTTCATGGACAATATTCATAGTGAAACATGTAAACATGTTATTAGCAGCAGTCATATGAAGGCATCATTATAGCGTACGTACTTGGTATTATCATGAAAAGGCATCATTGAGGCAACGTTAATACTAATATCTTGAACATGTTACGACAATTCTCATAGAAAGCATCACTTAGCTTCTAAGTTATAAGTTATGATTAAGTAGTTATCAGCAAGACAACATGTTGGCATACTGAATTTAACATGTTAAGAAGGTTCTCATTTGAAAGGCGACATCATAGCATCAGTTTGTTCAGCATATTAAGCAGGCAAGATAAACCAATATATGTTTTGAATATATCACATTTAAGTAATTTCTTATCGATGGCCGACTCCTCATACCTGTATCAAATACAGGTTAGCAGATATACTTACTCTGCCTGCACAAAACATTCATTAGCGTGCATCCTGACAACATGGTCACTGGCGTTGTTAAACCATATGGACTCTTTTCATTTTTACTTCAAGATAATACGATGACACTATAGTAGGTAGCGAGCCTCTATGCTGTCTCGTATTACCCGTACTCCCAAAGCACTCATCATTATTTCCCTCCAGGCCGAATCAGTTCCCTAATGTCCCGGGTACCGAGTCGAGAAAATTACATCTCAAACCTTGTATACAAATTGTCCATGACCATGCGAATGCGTGTCCGACTCGATTGTGAACATAATCGCATGGTAAAATAATAAAAGGAACTAAAGGCAGCAGTGCATCATTTAAGTCATGTTTACTGACTTATTCATTTCCAATATTACCATCATTTCTACTTGGTGATCTCAACGATCCCAAGCCTCATCATTTCTCATTGCATCAATCATTCATTTCCCATTCCTTTAACTCAAATATGTTGAAGCATTTCCATATTATTCATTTCTCAAGGGACATGTAGCATTTTATTTCATAGAGACAATATCATTCATCTCACTGCTTATAAGAAAACATACAGTACTTCACATCTTTGTGACAGTTACACAGAGTAAACATGATTTAGTGTTTCATTCAGTTCATTGGGTCAATAGCATATACAATTTATTTCTTATTCTATCATTCAAAAGGCATCTCATTTAAGTGTTCTACTGATTCCAGCAACATTAAGCACAAGGGGCATTATTGATTCATTCTTAGGCAACCAGTCATATTAGCAGTTCGTGTGATTCATTCTGCAGTTCAATGTTCATGTGTTGTTCATTTCGATATTAAGCAACATAAGCATCTCTATTATCCAGCAACTAAAACATGTGTGATTCATTCTGCAGTTCAATATTCATTTCTACATATTCGGCCATCTAGAGCTTGTTATCCGACTGTACCACTAAATTCATAAATGATTCAATCCACTTTTCTCTTTTCTAAAATAATTGCACCTCTCATTGATTCACCAACATTCTCCCATACATCTTTATTTTTGTCGTAGCCTACCACTTCGTTTGTATTCATACGCATATTTTAGGCGTCCCCAAAACATATGTATTACAGCCATAGTTCGTGCTAGTGTGATTCAAAGTTCTTCCAACAATGGTATCTTGTTGCAGCCTATCACATCGGTTAGATCCATACACATACTTTAGGAGTCCCCAAAACATATGTACTTGAGCCAAATTTCGTGATAGTATAATTCGATAAGCCACGATGCAACCCTCTTCCGCAAATCCGACTTAGCATACTTTCAATTAACTTATTACTTCGCCACAATCGCTATCTTTCCAGCCACAACATTCAACATCAGGGACAACCCAGATAAGTTCCTTATCCAAGCATAATATTTCTAATATTTGGTAAGGGTCTAACTTAAAGCCAAATATATCAAAAGTTTACAACATGCAATCATATTCCTTTCCGAATCCAACGATATTTCTCACCGGGGCAATTCATCTTTTCTAGAAGATACAATCCGAAGTCACCCACTATCTATTACCCGAGCCAAGGGTACAATTCTATGCGACAGTCAAGGTTAACCCAGCTAACCGACTTTAGATACCGATCCAACACTCCTGTCATGAGCAGTCAATTACATCTCATAAAATAATTCACTACTCGATACATACAACTCAAGTCTCATCCCACGATTCCAGTTCCTGCTAAGGCCGACATGTTACTTCACAAGGGTCCAACATCTCTAAGGTTCATGTTGAAGCATATACTTACAGCATATACTTGAAGCATATACTTACAGCATATACTTTCTTAGGTCATACTCATTACCATCTCTCGTTCAATACCAAAAGGTTATCCTATGGGTCGCCAATGGTCACTATATTATTCGGTCAAGTCCCTAAGGCTAGCTATACCTACAACTAAACCTATTCACCTGGTGACTTCCCTAGAGTGGACGACTACTAGGGATCATACTAATTTCTTATACTCAGGCCAACAAGCAAGCAACAGTTCCCAGCAACTCCACTCAAACCTATGGGTATCCACTCAGTTTGAACAACTATTCGTCATTGCCATATTAACAATTGGTTATGTAGCCCACGGTCGCTAGGGTCAAGCCTATCTATCCAAGGTCATCCTCAAGGAGCTAATTCCAACAGAGGCTCATTCTAGACTTACCCAACTATCGACTAAGATCGATCTAGCAACTTTACGGTCAAATTTTGACCCGACATATAATTCCCAACGATCTAATAATCTATCAAGTAAATTTCCAATAATTCAATTTTTATTCCAATTCCTTCATACCAACACGGATACATATACCGAGGCTAACTATTCAAGGGTCATCGATCCTAATAGTTTCAACAGAACTATGGTATCATACGATTCGGTCTGTATGACAAGTCATACCACTAAGTCATAAGCCAGCAATCTATTTTCCAACCGACAACTGTCTATACATCATACCATCTACCGATACTATCCAGCATGTTTCGTGATTCTTAATCTCATTCATTTCTTAGCCATCAAAATCTCACACGAACATTTATAATTTCTCATCGCAAGGGTTGAGTAGTTTATTCCATTCGATCCGACAATTCATGTATCAATTAACCATTCTCTTTGCGACACAAATATTCAGGATCACTACTTGTTACCTTTGTGATACAATTCAATCTCTCAGCATATATGCACCTATGCAATGGCTATTTATTTTGCCAAGCATGATCTTGTACTTCTGGTTCTATTCATTGGGGGTCAAGATGGATTAGCATCTATTGCACCTTAGGGTCATAGCATAGATTTCGAACAGCCATTCCAGTACTTTCAAAACTTTTAACTTAGCAACCAACTTGTAATAGTCACACCTGATTTTCCATTCAACTAATCGAAATCAACATTCAATGTTCTAAGTCACAACATTCCTTATCCACAATATAATTACCATCCGACCAGTCTGAGTCATTACCCAACTGTATAATTTCTAACCAAGGCATCCGTTATGATTTCTAACAATCTCGCTACCCAGCATAATATCACCGTCAAGGGGCACTTGAGTCACCTAGCAATATGGTATGACTCCCAGCTAAGTCTCGGCACTACCCAAGGCTCACAGATAGACTCATTGCTATCTGATGGAAAGGGTAATGATATATCTTATTCTGAAGTGGTAGAGACAATATACTACTCAGAAACGAAGCCATCCACAAACAATACCAACTCAGTCTATTCCGGACAATCATGATCTAACTGATCACAACTCAAAGCCAACATCTTAGGGTCTCAAGTTACAAGGCTACTACACATGAGTCAACTCAATAATCTCGTTGAACTCATCAATCAATTACCTCATTCATGATTTTTTTTCCAACATCACATGCAATTCTCAACATGTTAGAACACACAAGGCAACTTTTCTCTATTCCCATATTCCGAACATCATTCACAACATAGCATACTATGGCATCGAGTCATTGTTGGCTTATTAGTGTCCAAACCAACAACAATCATTCATTCATGGGCATCTCAATGTATTTAGACTTATTGAATGGAACATCCAGTGAGCATCCAAGAGGGTCAACAAGTTTAAGACACGAACAACTTAAAACGACTACAGAAATAATGACAACATAATCGTGGAAGCAGTCTTTAATTTAATTGCGGAAGCAACGTTAATTGGTCCCGGAAGCAACTTTGGTTAATCGTCGATGCAACTTTGATTTGAAACGAATCAATTAAGAGTCTAAGGACGTAAAGCCACACTTTGATACCAATTTGTCACGTCCCGATTCCGTAGAGTAATTCATTCTCTTGGAATCGATCGTCCTCGCTTGGGCATGATGCCGTATAAGTCTGGTATTGCACTTGTACAAGACAAAGACGGTACATAATTGATTATCTTCAAATAGAAACACATCACAGCGACAGAAGCAGACAAATTAAAGTCACAAAAAGATATACATAAATGAGCTATCTTTATTGATAATTGAAAATAAAGTACAAGACTTGTAATGGAATACAAAGTTTACAACAAATCTCTCTTTACATTGATAGCCAACTATATAAATGCCATAAAGCTTACATTTGATACTTTGATACATTGGATTACAACTCGATATACCGACTTAGCTTACAACTCACGGGTACAACTGATTACAATATTCCATACATTATGCCCTTTATAGACAAAAGATATCATCTTTTGGAAGGAGAGCTTATGCATGCCCAACAAATCTTTGATGCCGCAGGACCGATCAAGCCAATCTTCGTATACAAAACTTTCCAAGCATGAGCACCTAAATGAGTGCCCACAACATAGGTTAGTACATCATCTATGTACTGGCGAGCAGAATCCATCCCACTCACCTAAACCAATACTGAGTGGTCAATTTTAGCAAGCACTTATTATAGTGACCTTTCTAGTTGGGGTCTAGCATCAGTTTCCAAATCATGGGCAATATTTATAGTGAAACATGTAAACATGTTCTTAGCAGCAATCATGTGAAGGCATTATTATAGTTTACTTGGTGTTATCATGAAAAGGCATCATTGAGGCATCGTTAATACTAACATCTTGAACGTGTTACGACAATTCTCGTAGAAAGCATCATTTAGCTTGTAAGTTATGATTAAGCAGTTATTAGCAAGGCAACATGTTGGCATACTAAATTTAACATGTTAAGAAGGTTTTCATTTGAAAGGCGATATCACAGCATCAGTTTGTCCAACATATTAAGCAGACAAGATAAACCAACATATGTATTGAATATATCATATTTAAGTGATTTCTTATCGATAGCCGACTCCTCGTACCTGTATCAAATACAGGTTAGCAGATATACTTACTCTGCCTGCACAAAACATTCATTAGCGTATATCCTGACATGGTCACTGGCATTGTTAAACCATATGGACTCTTTTTATTTCCACTTCAAGATAATACGATGACACCATATTAAGTAGCGAGCCTCTATGCTGCCTCACATTACCCGTGCTCCCAAAGCACTCATCATTATTTTCCCCATGGCCGAATCGGTTCCCTAATGTCCCGGGTATCGATTCGTGGAAATTATATCTCAAACCTTGTATACAAGTTGTCCATGACCATACGAATGCGTGTCCGACTCGATTGTGAACATAATCGTATGGTAGAATAATAAAAGGAAGCAAAGGCAACAGTGCATCATTCAAGTCATGTTCAATGACTTATTCATTTTCAACATTACCATCATTTCCACTTGGTGATCTCAACGATCCCAAGCCTCATCATTTCTCATTACATCAATAATTTATTTCTCATTCCTTCAAATCAGATACGTTGCAGCATTTCCATATTATTCATTTCTCAAGGGACATGTAGCATTTCATTTCATAGGGACAATATCATTTATTTCATTGTTTATAAGAAAACATGCAGTATTTTGCATCTTTGTGACAGTTATACACAGAGTAAATATGATTCAGTATTTTATTCAGTTCATTGGGTCGATAGCATAGCCAATTCATTTCTTATTCTATCATTCACAAGGCATCTCATTTAAGTGTTCTACTTGTTCCGGCAACGTTAAGCACAAGGGGCATTATCGATTCGTTCTCAGGCAACATGTCACATTAGCAGTTCAAGTGTGATTTATTTAGCAGTTCAATGTTCATGTGTTGTTCATTTAGATATTAGGCAACATAAGCATCTTTATTATCCAGCAACTAAAACATGAGATATTTAGTGACAATTCATAACATTATATTACTCCGTTTTATTAGGCATGAAGGAGTAAGGAGAGGGAATGACAGTTCCACTCACTTGCATAAAGGGTCTTTCTGTTTCAATCACACACATTTCCACTAAGCGTAGCTCCACCAGCGAGTCACGTTCCAATACCCATTCCGTATATCCAGCTAAGAGAGACTGTATCGGTCTCAATTCTCCTGATTCCCAACACAATTTACGGTCCAACATTCTTTTTGCAACCAACAAGCTAACCAAATGTCTCGTTCGGAGCGGGACATTACAGGCATAATTTTGTACAAGCCTAAGTTGTGCTTGCACAAGGCCAAGACCAGCACAATGATAAAATAGACAAGATAGACAAAATGCAGCGAAAGATACTGAAGTAGCAGCGAATATATTGCATAATATAATTAAACACAATGTAACAAAAATAAATCTCTTTATTGATTTCATTTGAACAAATTACAATGCTTTCAATTCTCTCTGATACAATGCTTACATTCTCTCATAAATATTACAGTTTATAGTGATCCTGTTCCATACATTACATCCCTTTATATACAAAACCAACTCTTTGCAATAGATGTCCTTCTCTTGGCATCTCTTCTGATTTCTGGCTCCTGAGGATGAGGTTCGGGCTATCGCTTCGGAATATCCATCTTGATCCACCTTGTACCTGTGGCAACTGGTGGTGGGTCTCTTCATACCTGAAATGGTGCCCACAATGTGGGTCAGTACACAACACGTACTGGCAAATGAGATAAAGGCTACATCGTCAAAAACGATCACTAATTCATTTAGTAAGAAAAGATTTTTTGTGTCACGCCCCAGAACTAGAATAGTAGAGAGCGGGGGTAGATATAGCCAGCTACGTAGATTGAAGTGCAACCCACCTCGCTATACGGTCACGGTTGTCTAGATACATGATGGTTTAACTACAAGCCAATAGTCTCTTATGGTCATGAACAAGCCTAGTGTCTCAATCACAAGCAAGTAAGTAATATTACAAGATGTAAGATCACCAAATATACAATAGTAAGGTGTCTCAAACATTACATATTCAGCTGATCATGAAGCTAGTCGTTACCAAATGTGAGGACTAGTAAAAGTTTGGTCATACATGATCAACCCTAGGATCTGTCAATCATGTTACAGCCCGTAGGCAGACAGTAAGTAAATGCAATCGAGCTAAACAAGTGCTCGTCGGCTAAACATGTCAAAAGAATATTTTTATAATAAAGTTGAAGATCAAAAATAAATCTACTCATTGCCCTGGTTACGCCTGGTGGTCACCATCGGACTGCAAAATCGGTAGATCCTCTGGAGCTGCTCCAAAATCTGGCCATACAAAACCAGCTGGGTCAGACCCCAGAAAGAGTAAGTGCCACAAAGGAAGCTTCACTTAGGAACTAAAACCAGTAATTAGCACAAGGATATAAATAAGTAGTAAGAACTGGAAGTATATAGAAATCAGGATGATATACGACGAGACAACCATGGAACTATTCAGATAATCAGATTACAATCCGTAAACCAAACAAGGACCGGGGTTGTAACCCTTCATCTGAACGGAGCTTGGTTTTCCACCATTATCGGCAAGATAATATAAGAAATCAGGTCATGTAACAATCTTGTACAGGATCAAGATAAGACTAGACTGGTTATGCCATCCAATCAATCATGGCCAAGCAATGAGTACGGCTTGATACTTTAACTAACTAGGGTTATTACAGGCCTAGTTACTGACAAGATGCAGCGAGATTATTCTACAGCCACAAGCCCTGCAGACCATCCAGGTTACCCAGGTCGAATATTAGGAGTTGAATTCAGGTGGGTACATCGTCCAGGAAACGCATGTACCCTTAAGTAGCTTGAAGGGTGCAACACATAACAGTGTGCTGGAAATGTGCCTTACTCGACGGCAGGCTACAGATCCCAGGCACGCCCAGGTAACGGGATTGCCTGTAGCTGGAAAATCTCTTCATGACAACTGTGTTATTCTAGTTATTGGCCTTAGTCCCTTTCAGTAGGTACTCCTGACCGTGGTACTCAGGAGTCCCTTCCTAAATATGATGCAAGACAGGACTGGTTTATTTGTACAAGCACAATCGCCCACGGTGTCCAGGTTATTTATACTGGTCATGTCGTGTCATGGAGCCGTCGCAACAGCTTATCAGGATAAATCATGTCAGGTTACTTGTCAGGAGTGCGCCACGGCAGGCCACTATCATGTCATGTTACTTGTCAGGAGTGCACCACTATGGGTCACTGTCGTATTCATGGTACAAGTGCAGGATAACCCAGTATAAGCATTCTATCAAGAGACCCAACTTACAGTGAGGGTCACAAGACATGAGTTAACAAAATAATAAAAATAATAATAATCAAATAATAAGGGCAAGGCTCGGGAAGGAGCCATGCGGCTCAAAGGAATGAACCCATGCGACTGGATGGGTACGATTTCATACGGCCCAGAATTCGAGCTTATGTGGCTCAGGGCGGATAAGCCTATGCTGCTGGGGAGAGAGCAGCCCATCCGGCTGGGGGAAAGAAATCCATACGGCTCGCGGGGAGGGGGCATGCGGCCAGGGAGGCAAGGGCGCATGCGGCTCAAGAAGTCGGGCCTCATGCGGCCTGTGGAAGGGGAGGGCCTCATGCGGCTCAGAATGGATGGATGCATACGGCAGTGGAGGAAGAAGTCCATACGGCCGGACGGGCATGCGCTTATGCGGCTGAGAATGGGTTAGTTCCCATGCGGCTCGAGGGAGGCATGGTCTTATGCGGCTGAATAAGAACCCTCATGCGGCCAGTAAGGGACATGCACTTATGCGGCTGGATCAAGTGGAGTCCTATGCGGCTGGCAGGGGACGGATCTTATGCGGCTCGCGGGGATGCAACTCATATGCGGCAGCAGAATTGTCTTCATACGGCTAGGGAACGATGAGCTTATGCGGCTCTAAATCAAATCTTCATGCGGCCAGGGAGTTAAGTCCCAGCGGCATAGGCCATGCGGCCAAGAACGCGTCAAGGCTTATGCGGCTGAGGGATCTTGCCGCATAAAAGTTATGCGGCTAAGTCCATGCGGCTATAACTTTGCTTCTTCTCCATCCTTTCGAGTAGAAGAACCCTTCAAGCCATGACTCCCAGGCTCCATAAATCTTTCGTCTAGAGTCCAAATCCGAACTTCCATAGGTCAAATTGGGACAGAATAAAATTTTCTACAACATGGAACCATCCAAACTTGAAAATAACAAGATTAAATAGATCAAAACCCAAGAAATCCAAAAATAACATAAACTTAGATCTACAAGCAATGAGCCATAGAAATTAGAAATGCCAAGTACTAAAGTACTTTAGAATGCTGTGAAGGAGAGAATGGAACAATAAAATTAGGGTTCCTCCATGAAGCAAGATGCACTTGCCTAGATCTCTCTCTCTCTCTCACAGGTTGGTGAGGGGTTAATAGTGGAGAAGAAGAAGAGTAATGAGGAGAGAGAAAGGAGAGGGGACTAATAAATGGGGATGGTGGTGGTAGGTAGGTGGGTTGGTTCTCAACCAAAACTGAACCAAGCCTAACCAATACAAGCCCAACCAAACCAAGATGAACCATGGCCAAGCAAATGGAAATACCCAATAAACCAAGTAAGGAGACATGCAATACAAGATAAAATACGTACACGTATTCCAAAATACGTAATACGAACTATAGGCATTACAACTCTACCCATCTTAAAGAATTTCGTCCACGAAATTTAATTAAGAGGCTAGAGGGACAAGAGCAAGCTATACTAATCACAAGCAAGTTATAACTAGGCAATCATTCATTCATTCAAGCAAGGAACTAAGGGTGCAAGGCATAAGAAGGACATTATACCTTACGAATCAAACAGGCCGGGATATCGCGATCGGATGTCATCCTCACGCTCCCATGTTGACTCACCTAAAGAGTGATGACCCCAAGCAACTCGGACTAACTTGATAGTTTTGTTGTTGAGCATCTTTTCTCTTCGGTCCAATATAGACACGGGCCTTTCCTCATACGAAATGTTGGTACCAACAACCAATTCCGAATGATCTAGGATGTAGCTCGGGTTCGGGATATACCGTCGCAATTGGGATACATGGAATACGTCATGCACCTCACGTAGCGATGGCGGGAAAGCGAGACAATAGGATACATCTCCTACTCGCTCCAGAATATCGAACGACCTTATATACCTAGGACTAAGCTTTTCCCGTACGCCGAAACGAATGACGTCACGGTTAGGCAAAATCCTCAGGAATACATGATCGCCGACGAAAAACTCCAGAGGACGCCGATGAGAATCGATCCAATGGCGCTGGCGATCCTGGGCAACACGAAGATGATCCCTGACTCTTCTGACCACTTCAACTGTCTGGGCAATCAATTCTGGACCAAGCATCTGCCTTTCTCCAACGTCATCCCAGGCTAGCGGGGACCTGCACTTCCTACCATACAGTACCTCGAACGGTGCCATTTGGATACTGGTCTGGAAACTGTTATTGTACGAGAACTCCACCAGGTGCAAGTGATCTTCCCACAAACCACTGAAGTCGAGTGTGCAAGATAGCAATATGTCTTCAAGGGTCTGGATCGTGCGCTCTGACTGGCCATCTGTCTGCGGATGATATGCTGAGCTAAACTGGAGGTGAGTTCCCAAACTCTTCTGCAGGCTACGCCAAAAGTACGACGTAAATCTTGAATCTCTGTCCGAGGTGATACTGACTGGTACTCCATAAAATCTGACGATCTGCCTGAGATACATCTCTTCTAGCTGAGCCGTCGACTGACCAACTCTGAACGGGAGGAAGTGAGCCACCTTCGTGAGACTGGTCAACTATAACCCAAATAGCATCTCGACCAGCTGGGGATCTAGGTAATCCAGTCACAAAGTCTATGGTCACATGCTCCCACTTCTATTTCGGAATCGGCAAGGGCTGAAGAAGTCCAGCTGGCCTCTGATGTTCAGCCTTAACTTGTTGGCAGACCAAACACCGAAAGACAAATCGGGCTATCTCTCTCTTCATGCCATTCCACCAGAAGTGCTGACGAATATCACGGTACATCTTCGTACCACCGGGATGAATGGAATACTGAGAACTGTGGACCTCTGCCATGATCTCCTGTCTGACATCTCCACTGGGTACACAAAGATGATTACTATATCGAAGTGTACCATCCTCATGGATACATAACTCTGGTCTTTGTCCTGCCTCACACTCTGTTCTGAGTCGCTGAAGCTTAGAATCTGCTGACTGCGCCATCCGAATCCTCTCGACTATAGTGGACTGAACCTGCATGCTGGCCATCAGTGCCATACTGGAAGGAAGAACAACTTCTATATCCATCTTCTGAAGATCTGCTAACAGCTCTGGTTGTGCTGTTAGGAAATAAACTCTAGCTCTCCTGCTCAATGCATCCGCTACGACGTTGGCCTTCCCAGGATGATACTGTAGGTTGACATCATAATCCACAAGAAGCTCTAGCCATCTCCTCTGACGCATGTTAAGATCCTTCTGGGTAAAAACATACCTCAGGCTCTTGTGGTCGGTAAAAATCTCCACCCTATCTCCATACAAGTAGTGCCTCCATAACTTAAGTGCAAATACTACTACTGCCAGCTCCAAATCATGGATTGGGTAATTTCTTTCATGATCACGAAGTTGTCGTGACGTATAAGCTATTACCTTCCCATGCTGCATCAAAACACATCCTAAACCACTGCCCGAAGCATCGCAATACACTGAGAATCCTCCGGTCCCATCTAGAAGCTTGAGAATGGGAGCCGTCACCAAGCCTCGCTTCAACTTCTCAAAAGAATCCTGACACTCTGCTGTCCAAGCAAACTGTACATCCTTACGGGTCAACTGGGTCAATGGTGCTGAAATCCGAGCAAAGTCTGAAACAAATTGCCGGTAATAGCCGGCTAATCCAAGAAAACTACGGACTTCTGCAACTGTGCTGGGTACTGGCCACGACTCAATAGCCACGATCTTCTGGGGATCTACTTATACTCCTCCTCTGGTGATGATATGCCCCAAGTACGAAATGCGATCGAGCCAGAACTCGCATATACTGAACTTGGCATATAACTGGTGCTCCCTAAGAATCTGAAGAACTACACGGAGATGTTGTTCATGTTCTGCTACACTCTTACTGTAGACCAGGATGTCGTCCAAAAATACAATCACGAACTGGTCAAAATACAGCATGAAGATGCGATTCATGAGGTCCATGAATACAGCCGGCGCATTGGTTGCTCCAAAGGGCATAATAAGGAACTCCCAATGCCTATACCGGGATCTGAAAGCTGTCTTCGGGATGTCCTGCACTTTGACTCTGAAATGATGGTATCCTGAGAGCAAATTGATCTTCGAAAACACTGCTGCCCCTTTGAGTTGATCAAACAAGTCATCTATCCTTGGAAGAGGGTATCTATTCTTGATTGTTACTGAGTTCAAGGTACGATAATCAACATATAACCTGGACGTACCATCCTTGTTTTTCACAAGAAGCATCGGGGCTCCCTAAGGCGATCTACTAGCACGAATGAATCTCTTGGTTCTAAGTTCTTCAATCATCTTGTACAATATATCTAGCTCTGATGGCGCCATCCTGTAGACTCTCTCTGACACTGGGGCTGTTCCGGGAATCAAGTCGATGGTGAACTCGATCTCTCGCTCTGGCCGCATCCCTGGAAGCGCTTCTGGGAAAATATCGGGAAACTCTTCAACTATCCGAGGTAACTGTACTGCTGCTAACCTGCCGATGTGGCAGTCTATTCTAGCATATTGGTTCCTCAACCAATCCATCCCTAAGACCACATCATAATCGGCCATCGAGAACTCTATCTATCTAGCGAGAAATTCTCTACCGCTAACTACGATCCGACACGAGGAAAATACTCTATCTACTCCCACAAGCCTGTTACCAGTAAGTATATTGAGTCTTACTGATAATGACTCGGGCTCCAATCATATCCGTGTCGTAAATCGTACAGACATAAATGAATACGATGCACCAGAATCAAATAAAGCTGAAGCTGGAAAGGAGTTGACGAGAATAGTACCTGCCACTACCTCTCCTGGTGCCAATCCTTCCTCTACGGTCATCACCATAACCTGACCGTGCCCTCGGGGTGCTAGTCCCCTCTATTGAAATCCTAGCTGCCTGTTCTGGATCTAGGCTTGGGCTTGTGCATACTGCTGGGGGTGTTGCTGCTGGAATGCCTGGGACTGAGGCGGCAAGGGCCTCTGAGGCTGATACTGCTGCTGCTGGATTGGTGCTGGTCCTACCATCGAAGGACTAGAACGGTTGGACGATGATGAACTACCCCTATTCGGGCAGGATCCCACCTTATGGTCTGCTGCTCCATAAGCCAGGCACAATCCCTGCGCCCTGCGATATTCTGCCACCACATGTCCTGGCTTCCCGCAATGAGAACATCCCATCGCAGAAGAGGGCTTCTGTTTCTGCTGTTGAGGGTACGTCGAGGCTGAATGTTGAACCGACGTTACCGAGGCCGCCCGCCTCGGAGCTCTAATAGTCAAGGCCCTGGCTGCCGGGGCTGGTACTGAAGACTGAATCATCTGGCCGTGAGATCTCTTCCGACCTCCGGCCCTATCCACAATCCTTTGGGAGGTATACTCATGCCTCCTAGCTGCTCTCAAGACTGCATCAAAAGTCTGATGCTCAAAATGCTCAACCGTCAATAAAATCTCCAGATGAAGCCCCTGCTAGAATTGCTGAGCTCTATCATACTCGGTCGCCACCAAGGTGGGAGCAAACCGACTGAGTCTAGAAAACTTGGTCGTATATCCGTCGACCGTCCTATCCATCTGCTTCAGATTGGTGAACCTCGTCTGTAGATCGTATCGAGCTACAGTATCAAAATACTTGGTCTGGAATCTCTCTCTGAATACTGCCCAAGCAATAGGGGCCATTAATCCAACGGCCTGTGCCGTCCACCAGCTGCGGGCAAAATCTAACAACTGCAGGCGCACTACGGCCACTTCTCGTTCTCTGGAGTCCTGGCTGCTTCTAGAATCACCTCTGTGTCTTGAAGCCAAGCATCTGCGACGATCGCATCTTCGCAACCATCAAAGAATGGAGGGTTCAAGCGCTTGAAGCTGTTGGCCGCGCTGTTCCCTGGGTGACCACCTCTGGTCAAAGCATCTGTCACTGCCTGGTGCAAGGCATCTCCTCGACGATCCTGGGAAGCTATCAAGGTCCTGATGAGACCTAACAAAGTGCCATCATCAGGTTCTGTAGGTTGAACTGGTGGCTCTTCCCCAGTAGGCACGACTCTGGAGGCTACTCCCGAATGCTGGACTTGATCTCCGGGTTGCTGCTGGTCCACAGGAGGTGCTCCGTCTTGCTGATCGACAGGTTCAGGAACAATATCGTCGAAGAAGATGACATAGGGAACAATAAGGAAGGACCAGGACAGATCAACGATACAAGCATGTGATCAGGACAAGAATTCTCAGGGATTCAGAGGATACGAACAAAGATCAATGGCGAGTACTGATTGAGATATCTATTCGGTAAACCCTCACATATTTTGAATTACAGGACCTGCATGGGCTACCACTTAAACCATGTCACGCCCCAGAACCAGAATACTGGAGAGCGGGGGCAGACATAGCCAGCTACGTATATTGAAGTGCAACCCACCTCGCTATACGGTCACGGCTGTCTAGATACATGAGGGTTTAACTACAAGACAATAGTCTCTTATGGTCATGAATAAGCCTAGTGTCTCAATCACAAGCAAGTAAGTAAATATTACAAAATATAAGATCACCAAATATATAATAGTAAGGCATCCCAAATATTACATATTCAGCTGATCATGAAGCTAGTCGTCACAAAATATGAGGACTAGCAAGAGTTTAGTTATACATGATCAACCCTAGGATCTGTCAATCATGTTACAGCCCGTAGGCAGACAGTAAGTAAATGCAATCGAGCTAAACAGGTGTTCGTCGGCTAAATGCCTCAAAAAAATATTTTTACAATAAAGTGGGAGATCAAAAATAAACCTACTCATTGTCCTGGTTACGCCTGGTGGTCACCAACGGGCTGGAAAGTCGGTAGATCCTCTGGAGCTGCTCTAAAATCTGACCATACAAAACCATCTGTGTCAGACCCCAGAAAGAGCAAGTGCCACAAAGGAAGCTTCACTTAGGAACTAAAACCAGCAATTAGCACAAGAATATAAATAAGTAGTAAGAACTGGAAGTATATAGAAATCAGGATAATATACGACGAGACAACCATGGACCTATTCAGATAACCAGGTTACAACCCGTAAACCAAATAAGGATCGGGGTTGTAACCCTTCATCTGAACAGAGCTTAATTTTTTGCCATTTATCGGCAAGATAATATAAGAAATCAGGTAATGTAACAATCTTGTACAAGATCAAGACAAGACTAGACTGGTTATGCCATCCAATCAATCATGGCCAAGCATTGAGTACGGCTTGATACTTTAACTAACTAGGGTTATCACAGGCCTAGTTACTAACAAGATGCAGCGAGATTATTCCACAGCCACAAGCCCTGCAGACCATCCAGGTTATCCAGGTTGAATATTAGGAGTTGAATTCAGGTGGGTACATCGTCCAGAAAATATATGTACCCTTAGCTTGAAGGGTGCAACACATGACAGCGTACTGGAAATGTGCCCTACTCGACGGCGGGCTACAGATCCCAAGCGCGTCTAGGTAACGGGATTGCCTGTAGCTGGAAAACCTCTTCATGACTACTGTGTTATTCTAGTTATTAGCCTTAGACCATTTCAGTAGGTACTCCTGACCGTGGTACTCAGGAGTCCCTTTCTAAACATGATGCAAGATAGGACTGGTTTATTTGTATAAGCACAATCGCCCATGGTGTCCAGGTTATTTATACTGGTTATGTCGTGTCATGGAGCCGTTGCAACAGCTTATCAGGATAAATCATGTCAGGTTACTTGTCAGAAGTGCGTCACGGCGGCCACTATCATGTCATATTACTTGTCAGGAGTGCACCACTACGGGTCACTGTCGTGTTTATGGTACAAGTGCAGGATAATACAGTATAAGCATTCTATCAAGAGACCCAACTTACAGTGAGGGTCACAAGGCATGAGTTAACAAAATAATAAAAATAATAATAATCAAATAACAAGGGCAAGGCTAGGGGAGGAGCTATGCGACTCAAAGGAATGAACCCATGCGGCTGGATGGGTGCGGTTTTATGCGGCCCAGAATTGGAGCTTATGCGACTCAGGGCGGATAAGCCTATGCTGCTGGGGAGAGAGCAGCCCATGCGGATGGGGGAAAGAAATCCATGCGGCTCGCGGGAAGGAGGCATGCGGCCAGGGAGGCAAGGGCGTATGCGGCTCAAGAAGTCGAGCCTCATGCGGCCAGCGGAAGGGGAGGGCCTCATGCGGCTCAGAATGGATGGGCGCATGCGGCAGTGGGGGAAGAAGTCCATACGGCCGGACGGGCATGCGCTTATGCGGCTGAGAATGGGTTAGTTCCCATGCGGCTCGAGGGAGGCAAGGTCTTATGTGGCTGAGTAAGAACCCTCATACGGCCAGGAAGGGACATGAACTTATGCGGCTGGATCAAGTAGAGTCCTATGCGGCTAGCAGGGTACGGATCTTATACGGCTCGCGGGGATGCAACTCATATGTGGCAGCAGAATTGTCTTCATGTGGCTGGGAAACGATGAGCTTATGCGACGCTAAATCAAATCTTCATGCGGCCAGGGAGTTAAGTCCCAGCGGCATAGGCCATGCGGCCAAGAACGTGGCAAGGCTTATGCGGCTGAGGGATCTTGCCGCATAAAAGTTATGCGACTAAGTCCATGCGGCTATGACTGTGCTTCTTCTCCATCCTTCCGAGGAGAAGAACCCTTCAAGCCATGGCTCCCAGGCTCCATAAATCTTTCGTCTAGAGTCCAAATCTGAACTTCCATAGGTCAAATTGGGACAGAATAAAATTCTCTGCAACATGAAACCATCCAAATTTGAAAATAACAAGATTAAATAGATCAAAACCCAAAAAATCCAAAAATAAGATAAACTTAGATCTACAAGCAATGAGCCATGGAAATTAGAAATGCCAAGTATTAAAGTACTTTAGAATGCTGTGAAGGAGAGAATGGAACAATAAAATTAGGGTTCCTCCATGAAGCAAGATGCACTTGCCTAGATCTCTCTCTCTCTCACAGGTTGGTGAGGAGTTAATGGTGGGGAAGAAGAAGAGTAATGAGGAGAGAGAAAGGAGAGGGGGCTAATAAATGGGAATGGTGGTGGTAGGTAGGTGGGTTGGTTCTCAACCAAAACCGAACCAAGCCTAACCAATACAAGCCAAACCAAACCAAGATGAACCATGGCCAAGCAAATGGAAATACCCAATAAACCAAGTAAGGAGACATGCAATACAAGATAAAATACATACACGTATTCCAAAATACGTAATACGAACTATAGGCATTACATTTTGTGATGTGATCTTGCTACTTTTATCTATGTTCATTTTATGCATATTCAGAGTCAGATTATATCTCTTTGAAAACACTTTCGAAAAGCCACAATTCATATCATTTAATCTCAAGCATACAAGGAGACTATTCGTTAAGTACGATGACTATTCAGTTCATATGCAGTGCGCAGCGTGTTTCATGAATCGTAATTATTTTTCTTGTTCAAGCAACTTTTAGGGACATTAGCAGCACTCTAGGCATCAAAACATCTTTAGCAACTCTTGGAACAATATTATTTCATCGCATCAGATTATTCATAGAAGCATTTTATTATGGAAACATAAGCATTAGTGGACATTACTTATTCAGTAATTCTTACCCATAGCCGACAGTCTATCCCTGCACAAGAATAGGATTAGAATAAATATAACATAACCAACATTTCTTCCCGTTCGTCTCTGTATTATTAGCTCAAAACCGAACTTTCTATATGCATGCTATCGATTAGCAGCTGTAACTCAAGTCTCAGCTCTATACCAACATATGTGTAGACCAACAGCTGTGACCCAAGGTTCAACTTTGCAATGATAACACACATGCTAGCAGCTGTGGCTCAAGGTTCAGCTCTTCACTAATCGACACCTATCTATATGATAGTCCATGGGTCATTCCCCATATTAGCCGCTGTGACTCTTGGGTTCAACTCGTCGCTAGTGGACACTCTCTCTATACACCATGAGGTCTCTTTTACCTCAGGGCGTTACTCAATCCCCCTAGGTCGAGCGGCTCCAGTACCCCAGAATCGGTCGTTTGGATCTATACTTGTGCACAAGTTGTCCAGGACCAATACATGTATGCAACTCTATCAGATAAACTATGTTATGCAC
This sequence comes from Iris pallida, assembly GCA_029216955.1. NCBI lineage: Eukaryota > Viridiplantae > Streptophyta > Magnoliopsida > Asparagales > Iridaceae > Iris > Iris pallida. Next base: position 5,701,467 of record JANAVB010036819.1, on the reverse strand, counting down.
AAATTTTTGGTCAACAATCATATTTTATCTGTTCTCTTCTTTTCATATAATCGAGCCAGTAGCTCTACTCTTTTCTCTACACGGACAAGCCGTATCATCTCTTTTACAACACAATGTGCCTTCTCTATACTTCTATGTCTTTATAGCATACGATCGAGGGACAATGAACAATCTCATTTAACCAAGCATGATAATAACAATCATGAACTCTTTTTTTCATATGCTCGTCGCTAACTTTCTGTCTGGTCCAAAAATTAGGCAAAAAAAGTATCTGAAAAAGTTGTCACGCCCCGCTCCCGTAGGAGCGATCGTCCTCGCTATGGCGTGATGCCGTATGGGCCTAGGTTGCGCCCATGCAAGGCCAAGTCCAGAAACGGCCGATTTGAGCTAGGCCACAGAGTCGTACAGAGTGTCCCCATTGCAGCGGAAAGTAAATAAACACAAGTAGAAGCGAATTCAAACTCTTTATTGATATTCAAGAAGGTTACAAGCGGCACTAGGCCGATATTACAAATCGCTCGAGCTCTCTCTCTGAAACATAAAAGGCGTGCCAAGTGGCTTACAAGATGGAATGATACATGGCGATGTTCCGATACATTATGTCCTGTATAGGGTGCTTCAGCTTCTGCAACGTTCCAAGGCCCCAGAGATAGCTCCGCGCCTTAGCACGTTCGAGGAAAGCTCTGCACCCGTCGACGTTTTTTTGCTTCCTGCAAGCAGACTGTGGGGTTATCAGTACATTGTTATGCACTGGTGGGGAGGCTAGCTCGCCCACAATGCTATCATTACCAAACACGTTTCATTTACTTTTGTGCACTGTCTATCATTCATTGTCTTTCTAATCTTTTCTTAGGATCGGTTTTATAGCATATGTCGTAACCTATCCCGTGTTGCCAAATTCAAGTGTCGCATGGAAATAAATGTACGACTTACCCATACTTATCGTCCGACCTTTCCTGTCCAAAGTAAACCAAGTTAGTCAACAATTCATGTGTAATAACATAACTTGATTCTTGGAAACATTCAATATCAAGGGCGTGTCCCTGCCTCAGTTTTTAGCGTATCGTAGGCACGTTCTAGCGCATCGTAGGCATGTTCTAGCACGTCGTAGGCATGTTCAAGATGTCACATTTCCAGCATGTTTAGGACGTTACATTTCAAGCATATTCAGAGTGTTATATTTCAAGCATGTTCAGGAGTGTTACAGTTCGAGCATGTTCAGGAGGCACTTGTTCATTTTACTTAGACTACTTTGATTTCAATGAAAGGACTTGCACGTGGATAGCCACCAGCAAAGCCCACTTAATCTATATGCAATGGTCGCTGGCATCACAAGCCATTTGGACATATCCCCTTGGTAATTCTCAACTTAGCGTAGGGTGATGGCTGGTACACCCCGTTAAGTCTTTTGAATATACCCTGCACTTACGTCTCCTGGTGCCCAAGCCCGCACCCAGGCAGACCATAAGCCCCGTTTTGATTCTGCCTAGGCCGGCCACGATTTTCCTCCCATCGCCCGTGACGCAGAATCCTTCCTCATGACGGCCACGGTATTCCCCCCATCGCCCGTGCCATTTGTCCACGACCATTTCGTATTTTACTTATCATTTAACATAACGGCTGTCTCCGAGCCGTAGACTAACCCTTAGCCATAATGCGTTAACGGCCAGGTTGGCGTCCGTGCACCGCGGTTAGCAAGCCCCGTTGCACGTGCCCGTCACACCTGTCGCTAACCATTCTTTTCTTTCTTATCTTTTATGTATTCTTTCTTTCATTTCTTTCTTTCACTTGTTCGTTCGTTCATAGATTCACTCATGTATTCATTCATTCATTCATTCATTCGTTGATTCATTCATTCACGCATTACGCAACTTCCAGTGTGGGAGTCGCTTTGGCGACCCATCGGTCCCATAGCCTTTCAATGTTGCTATACTCTACTCGGAACGACTATATTGATAGTCTTCCCGTTTTATAGTTGTAACCCATTCATTGTTTCATTGTTGGTCGCATAAGGAACATAAACGTAAGCTTGTGCCTTAGCACGAGCGTGGAGCACGGTACGAGAGTTCACATTTTCCAAGTTTCTTTCCATATTCTATACAAGCATACAAGATGTGATTATTCCCTTAGCTAGGTGCGTTGAGTCATTTATTAGCTTGTACGGTGTTATCGCCTAGCGATTCTCGTGATAGTGTCCGTATTGTTATGTGTCTAGGCTAAGCAAAGACGGGTTCATCGGAGCCACCCACCTAGCGATGTTCGCATCGGTCGAGCGATACTCCGAGCGTGCCTTTGAAAGTCTAAGTCTGGATTCATCTTGACGGGCCAATGTAAGCCTTGCATCGATTCTTCATCAGGTCAATGCAACTCTTCGGGTCGACGGCTCGTTCGAGTCGTTGCACTGCCGTTTGAATCGGCATTCCGCTAGGGCGGAGCGGGTCGTTACAAAAGTCTCCAACTCGTCGCTTCATCTGTTGCTATACCGACCGACAACCGATAAAAATTTGGATAATTTTCGTCGGTAAGTACTGTCTGATACTCAAAAATAAAACTAACAAAAGATCGACATTTCGTCGCTAGTCTTCTGCTGGGATTGCAACTGTAAAACCCTGAATTTCGAATTATTAGATTTTCGTCAGTTGTGGAGTTTCTGTTGCAGCAGTGTTCCATAGTTAGATATTTTTAGTTGTTGTTATTATTATTATTATTATATTAGTCGGATCAGGAAAATATTATTTTTAAAAATTAATTGTTAGATTTTTTGTGTGTGGCCTGTCCCAATCCCGTGACAGGGGTCCGACCCCGAGTCCAGACACCAGATCCCATTTTCCGGATCCACCCTTGGATTTTCCATTAAAACCTGAAATTAAATCTATTTATATATATATATATGTATACATATAGTGGTTTGATAAGTTTTATTAAATAAATAAATAAAACCAAAACCCTTTTTTCCTACGACCTGGTTTCCCACGACCAGGCCGCCCCCATCTGTCTCTCCACAACTCTCTCTCTTCCACTCACTTCCTCCTTTCCCTCTCCTCCACACCTACTCTTCCGCTCTCATCCTTCTTTATAGTCCCACTTCCCACTCCTCCTTATTTCCTCACTGCTATCCAAAACCCCCTCTCACTCCCATCTCTTTCCCCAATTTTCTGCTCAGCCGTGCCCTAGCCGACCGTGCGCCCGCCTCCCGGTCGCGTTCTGCCGCCAGCGACCTCCCGTCGTGCCCTAGCCACCTCGACTCCCAGCTGCACACCCGAGGCCGCGCCCGTCTCCCGCCGGCCCGCTCCCGCGGTCGCCTTTTCCGGTGACCCCTCTGTGCGCTGTCCCGCCGGCCAACGCTTTCCCGCTGTCCCGAGTCCCGCAGCACTCCGTCCCGCGCCAAAGCCGTGCGCCGCCCCTGTTCCAGACCCTCGGACCCCGATCTGCGTGTTCTAGTGCTGCCCCGTGGCCGCTGCCCCTGTGGCCGGGCTGTCCCGAGCCGATTTGTTGTCCGCGCCTCCTTTGCGCTGTTCCGAGCCGATTCCCGCTGTCCGCGGAATTCATTCTTCTAATATTTACATCTGAGAGCTCTAGCCGAGCATTTGAGGTATAATTTCGTGTCCCTGTGTCCCTCCCCGTAACTAGTCTGTGATGACGCGGTCCTGATCCCATTTCGGGATTAGGTATTTTGTTTGTGTTGCTTTGGTGATACGCGGTTATTGCAACGTAGCGGCGTATTTCTATTTTGATATATATACATATTTTTGTGCTATAGTTTTCTGGACTGAAAATATTAGATTGTGGTGGTTATTCCTGGTTTGGAATATTATGTTGTGAGTTATCCCTGGTTTGGGGATATTTAAATTGTGTTGTGGTTGGCACCCTCCCAGGATTGGGTTGCCCCAATTATAGAGAAGATGCTGTCCAAATTTTCAGAAAATATTTTAAAAGGGATTTTCTTATAAAATTAGCAATTTGAATAAAACTTATTTTGCAAAGAAAACCAGTCTTTGCAAAATGATTTATAGATTGGATTTTGTTGGTTTGGATTTTATGGATTTTGTATCACCAGTTAGGCGATGACCGTATCGGTCTGTAGACCCTAGCGAAATGCAAACGAAATCGGAATTTTCGGACGTTGAGGCATAAGCTAGAATGCAACATGATATTTGGACCAAGTCTGAGACTTACCATATTTTTATATTTTAAATTAAATTATTATTTTAGAACGTATTACTGGCCAATAGTATTTTGAGTGCAGGGCCTCGGCCTGCTGAATGGACCGCTTCCCGGCGTTCGAAGCTCAACAACAATTTTTAATTAATTTATGTAATAAATTGTAAGGGCATAAGCCTAGTTTTCTATTTCTTTTCTGCGACCTTGTAGTGTGTAGTGTAGCTTTTTCTTTATTTTCTGGGTTGTTGTTTTGGCGTTAAACGCGTAGAATATAAAAATAAATATTTATTTTTATATAGAAATTTAATAAGTTTATCTCACATTAAGTTTTTTGTAAGTTAACAGAAATTCATATTTTTCTCATTTAAAGAAAAACCTAGTTTTATATATAGATGTTACTAAACTACAAAGTTTTGACAATTAACTTGTAAATGTTATTTTCCCAATTAATCAGTAAATCGACTTTTACCTCGTTAAATAATTAATTGTAGTTTGATAACGTATTTCGGTAGAATAATTTTAACAAATTAAAAACTTGACTAGGATCAATTTTAGAGATTGTAACTAGCACACCTAGATATGGTTCATTGATGATGGTTCTAAGTTAGAACTTCTCAATTGTAGGATTTCGAGGACGAGTCTAATTTCTTCCCCGGTATCGATTCAAATCCAGTCATAAACAGAGGCAAGTTACGATTATGTTTTCTTATATTTTATTTAGTAATTGTCATGTGGCATGCTTAAACCACATTGCTACACTGAACCCTCTCCTAGGGTTCAAATATTGATTGATATTGATTGTGGGGATATTGGAGGAATAGTGTAGCATTTATGACCAATATCCCTCATATTGCATATTGTTATTGTGCGAGCTTACCCCTCTTACACACGGGGATAAGCCGTATCGCGTCGGTAGGATGCTATTATACAACCCAAGCCGGTCATAGACGTTTACACATTCAAATCACATTGTTTTAAGAAATGAATTGTTAGATTGCTGGAAAGTATTGTTTCAACTGTTTAGCCTGCACTTTTCTATTATTATTTGAAATGTGAGGTACATATTCGTACTTGCTCCCTCCTGACTGGAGACCAACATTTTTAGGTGACATTGAGGATGCTGAGCTATTGTACAATAGCTACTATAACCTGGTGTTGAATCCTGTGGTGTTGCCAGAGTTTCCCTTGGAGGACGCAGAACCAGAGGCTGTTGAGCCGACCGTCTAGCTAGTTGCTTTTCAGTTATCCAGTTTTTTTGTATTGGAGTTTGTTGATTTGAATTCAGTACTTTATTTTAGCACTTTCATTTCCAGTTGTACTTTTCAATAGTTGATTAAAAAGGTTTTTAAATATTTGCAAATTTGTGTTGTGACAAATGTATAAATGTTGTTGTGAATACCTGCATATAGAACAGCTTACTGCCGCCGTCTCACAACGGTGTAGGCTGGGCATGATCCGATTCGACCCAATAATTTGGGATCGGGTCGTAACATATTTTTAGTGGTGGCCCATGCAGGTCAATCAACAGCTTAAGTGAACATACCTAGAAACAACTAGAACATTAGAATATTGATTTGTCACAATATAGGACCGAATTACCTATATATAAGTAACTATTTTTGCTTGCTTATAGAACGGTAGGTTACCTTGTTTATGCTTGCCCCTAAACTTGCCAGGCTATGAAGACAACCTGACCTATGCCTATCAGTCGGTACTAGCAAGATCTTTTTTTCTATTTCTATGTATGACGCAAGAAAACATGACAAGAGAATCATAGTAGTAGATTGAGCAGCGGGAGGTTGCTCGAACCAGACCAGGACCAGAAGAGTTAATGATACCAAGAATTATTGATTAGCACTAGATGATACCCTACCGAAGCATAACATATTACCCTTGATAACACTTTTTTTTCTGGCCAATATCTTTCCCAAAGACATGTCTCCCCTACGATACAATTTCTGAAAATTGTAATCTTAATGAGAATGTATGTAAGGCGGTATTTCTCAAGGATATATTGGTGATTGAGAATTGGAAGAATAGAATTTTGGAATACCTAGACATTATATATATATATATATATATATATATATATATATATATATATATATATATAGTAAAATATATATATATATATATATATATATATATATATATATATAGTAAATATATATATATATATATATATATATATATATATATATATATATATATATATATATATATATATATATATATATATATATATATATATATATATATAGTATACATGGTGAACGGAGAGTCTACTATATCCACCATGATACAATATAGGGCCGAAATATTTATTTTGGCTTGCTTATAGTTTTATAGGTTACCTTGCTTACGTTTGAACCTAAACCTTATCTAGATTAGGCCGATTGTATGATGGTATGTTTTACTGCCTATTTTATTTTCTAGTTTTTTGGTATATTTTAGTGTCCCATGGCTTTCGGGATTATTTTTCTTCCATATCTTTATCAGATTCTAGCATACTTTAGGATCCATACTCTTTTGCCCTTTTTTTGGGACTAAGATTAGATTTTTTTTTTCCAATCTCCTTCTTTGGCAAACCTATTTCCAACTTCTCCATTTGTTGATCAAATCTTACTCCTCTATCTTTATCAGGAATCTAGATCCAATCACTATTTAGAGTTTCAAATTCTTCTATAGCGAACCTAATAAACTCTTATCTACCCAAAGTATTTCTACGACTAGTGTATCCAACAATTTCTCTTGACCTTATTTCCAATTGACTTTCTCAGAACCAATTTTGAACCGAATTCTTTTGGAACCATAAAGCCCCAAGGTTAATTGTTACCAAAGAATTGGTTCAACTTAGCTGGTTCACATATCTCCCAAGGGAACTATTTTTCGAAAAAAATAATTCCAATATGGATTGATATTTCCTAAGTTATTCCAAGTACCAAAAATATTTTTATTTGTTGATTTCCTCCACTCAACTCGAAATTTTACTCTCCCTAGGCAACTTCTTGATCAATTCAAGGCCTAGAAAGCTTTTAAACTCAATGCTTGAGTATCATGAAGCACGAACGGTCAGAGAATTGATTCCATCCTAATATTGAATTTCCTTTAGTCATTAAAAAAAATTGAATTGTTGAATTATTCCTTTGAAATTTCCATGGACAAAGTTAAAAAAATATTCAGTGACCTAATATGGCTTCGCACATATGCGTCGCAACCATCTATTTGAATTATAGAAACTGCGAGTATACTGCAGCCAGTTGCGCACTGGCGGGGCATAGACTCTAAGTTGAAGTGATTTAGGTGTTGATAGGTTTCTTGGATATTATTGAGACTACGTCCTAAATGCATCAAATTTGTCTCCTATGTTGTTCAGCCAGGAAATGGATAAAGTTGATAGACTACTCGAAAACCTATTACTATTCAAGTTATGGAGCCAAAATTTCACTGCAGACAGGTGCACTCTGGCGAGGCATGAATTTGAGGCAAAGTGACTTCGGATATATTTGGATTTCGAATATTATTAAGACTATATCCATAATATGATTGTCTTCTCTGCACCATCAAATTATTCTGACTGTTGTCCGATTAGAGGATTTGTATTTCTACCGGCTTTTCATTTTCAGACATCTCTTATCACAGCCAGAAAGGATAGATTTTCTATAAAATTGTACTTGATATTTTCTAGAACTTATTAGGACCATATCAATCTCTATTGGCTCAATCTCTTTCCTGTTTCAACCTTAGTACATTGCATATATATTTTTTTATATTTATTTATTTATTCATTTATTTATTTATTATTATTATTATTTCTTTTAGTTACATATTTTGGAAGCTGTAGATAGTTGTGGTTAGCTTTATATTTTAAACAATTGATATACATCTTGTGGATGACCATATGTATATAGTTGATAGCTATATGCGGGGGAAACATAGATTGTTACTTATCTCATTCCTTGTAAGGGATCCTTGGGATTAATATTAGATAGCTAAAGGGTAGAAAATGTAGAATAATACCTTAAGTAAGCTAGCCTTAAGGGAGTGGTATACCTAACTTGTGACTTATTTGAAATATAATCGTTAGTAGTGCTCGCTAGCGTCTAAACCTCATTCAGAAATGATGGTATTTGACGATTTTGAATTTTATGCTTAAAGGAAGAGTTATTGAAGATAAAGGAAGACGTAGGTAGAGTTAGCGAGAAAAGTATAGAATTTGGTAATGTTCTCCCATGGAGGTAGTGGATTTGGATAATATGTATAAACATGTGAATATAATGATCAAGTAAAGAAACACTTGACGAGGATCAACTTTTATGGTTAGATGACTACTATACCTAGAAGGGACAGATATAGCCATGGAAGGAATAACACGAAATGGAATGATATGTTCTAGAGAAGGAATAGGCAGAGAGGAATTGAGATAAGACCATTGGCATACAACGATAGATAAAAAATTGATTTAGGTGATTTATGATTCCATATATATATATTTAGTTTTAATACCTTGATAGATATCTCAGTTTTATGTAAATACCGAAAGTTCAGCTAGTTAGAGATTCATTTTGCATGTGTATTAATAAGATTTTATCTTGTAAGTCATTTTATTTTTGCATACCCTATCTTTTGACACTTGAAATAGTGATACAATATTCTTTCTATTCTCCTTTGATTATCACTCAGTTCTCAACGAAAATATCATATCCGATTACATTCCTATCATAGTTATATTATTATAATCACCCTCGCTATCCTACTATCATACAACTTATTGATTTTTCCTGCGTCACAAACCCTTATACCCCATTCCAATTTAATTTGGAATTTCTAGTCCCTCATTTCAGAAGATTCCATTATTTTATGTCTTCTCAATAAATTATTGATATTGTTCGTCTCTTTCGTTTTCTGTTTCACGAGACTTTATTTGATTTTTCCTCTATTTTATGATCATTTGATTATATTTTAACCATACCTAGATTTTATACATGTCTAAAATAATTTTAATCACAACAATATTCCAACTTTATCTCAGATCTTATCTAGATAAATCTGATCGTGCTGATATTTTATCATTGTACTCAGTGATCATGCCTAGAATCCGTCGTGCCTGATGATTTAAATTTCGTTTTTGATCAAGACTAAGTAATTTTGATTGTACCCCGGCCCTTATCTTTGAAATTTCGAGGACGAAATTTTCTAAGGAGGGAAGGTTGTAAAACCCTGAATTTTGAATTATTGGATTTTCGTCAGTTGTGGAGTTTCTGTTGCAGCAGTATTCCATAGTTAGATATTTTTAGTTGTTGTTGTTATTATTATTATTATTATTATTATTATTATTATTATTATTATTATTATTATTATATTAGTCGGATCAAAAAAATACTATTTTTAAAAATAATTGTTGGATTTTTTGTGTGTGGCCTATCCCAATCCCGTGCCAGGGGTCCGACCCCGAGTCCAGACACCAGACCCCGTTTTCCGGATCCACCCTTGGATTTTCCATTAAAACCTGAAATTAAATCTATTTATATATATATGTATACATATAGTGGTTTGATAAGTTTTATTAAAATAAATAAATAAAAAAATAAAACCAAACCTTTTTTTCCCACAACCTGGTTTCCCACGACCAGGCCGCCCCCATCTGTCTCTCCACAACTCTCTCTCTCTCCCACTCTCTTCCTCCTTTCCCTATCCTCCACACCTACTCTCCCCCTCTCAACCTTCTTTATAGTCCCACTTCCCACTCCTCCTTCTTTATAGTCCCACTTCCTACTCCTCCTTATTTCCTCACTGCCATCCAGAACCCCCTCTCATTCCCATCTCTTTTCCCAATTTCTGCTCGGCCGTGCCCTAGCCAACCGTGCGCCCGCCTCCCGGCCGCGCCCTGCCGTCAGCGACCTCCCATCGTGCCCTAGCCACCTCGACTCCCAGCGGCTCACCAAGGCCACGCCCGTCTCCCGCCGGCCCGCTCCCGCGGCCGCCTTTCCCGGTGACCTCCTGCGTGCTGTCCCGCCGCCAGCGCTCCCCGGCGACCCCAAGTCCCGCCGTGCCGCCGGCCAGCGCTTTCCCCGCTGCCCTGAGTCCCGCAGCACTCCGCCCCCGCGCCGAAGCCGTACGCCGCCCCTGTTCCAGACCCTCGGGCCCCGATCTGCGCATTCCAGCGCTGCCCCCGTGGCCGCTGCCCCTGTGGTCGGGCTGTCCCGAGCCGATCTGTTGTCCGCGCCTCCTTTGCGCTGTTTCGAGCCGATTCCTGCTGTCTGCGGAATTCATTCTTCTAATATTACATCTGAGAGCTCTAACCGAGCATTTGAGGTATAATTTTGTGTCCCTGTGTCCCTCCCCGTAACTAGTCTGTGATGAGGCGGTCCCGATCCTATTTCTGGATTCGGTATTTTGTTTGCGTTGCTTTGGTGATACGCGGTTATTGCTACGTAGCGACATATTTCTATTTTGATATATATACATATTTTTGTGCTATATATAGTTTTCTGGACTGAAAATATTGGATTGTGGTGGTTATTCCTGGTTTGGAATATTATGCTGTGAGTTATCCCTGGTTTGGGGATATTTAAATTGTGTTGTGGTTGGCACCCTCCCAGGATTGGGTTGTCCCAATTATAGAGAAGATGCTGTCCAAATTTTCAGAAAATATTTTAAAAAGAGATTTTCTTATAAAATTAGCAATTTGAATGAAACTTATTTTGCAAAGAAAACCAGTCTTTGCAAAATGATTTATAGATTGGATTTTGTTGGTTTGGATTTTATGGATTTTGTACCACCAGTTAGGCGATGACCGTATCGGTCTGTAGACCCTAGCGAAATGCAAACGAAACCGAAATTTTCGGACGTTGAGGCATAAGCTAGAATGCAACATGATATTTGGACCAAGTCTGAGACTTACCATATTTTTATATTTTAAATTAAATTATTATTTTAGAACGTATTACTGGCCAATAGTATTTTGAGTGCAGGGCCTCGGCCTGCTGAATGGACCGCTTCCCGGCGTTCGGAGCTCAACAACAATTTTTAATTAATTTATGTAATAAATTGTAAGGGCATAAGCCTAGTTTTCTATTTCTTTTCTGCGACCTTGTAGTGTGTAGTGCAGCTTTTTCTTTATTTTCTGGGTTGTTGTTTTGGCGTTAAACGTGTAGAATATAAAAATAAATATTTATTTTTATATAGAAATTTAATAAGTTTATCTCACATTAAGTTTTTTGTAAGTTAACAGAAATTCATATTTTTCTCATTTAAAGAAAAACCTAGTTTTATATATAGATGTTACTAAACTACAAAGTTTTGACAATTAACTTGTAAATGTTATTTTCCCAATTAATCAGTAAATCGACTTTTACCTCGTTAAATAATTAATTGTAGTTTGATAACGTATTTCGGTAGAATAATTTTAACAAATTAAAAACTTGACTAGGATCAATTTTAGAGATTGTAACTAGCACACCTAGATATGGTTCATTGATGATGGTTCTAAGTTAGAACTTCTCAATTGTAGGATTTCGAGGACGAGTCTAATTTCTTCCCCGGTATCGATTCAAATCCAGTCATAAACAGAGGCAAGTTACGATTATGTTTTCTTATATTTTATTTAGTAATTGTCATGTGGCATGCTTAAACCACATTGCTACACTGAACCCTCTCCTAGGGTTCAAATATTGATTGATATTGATTGTGGGGATATTGGAGGAATAGTGTAGCATTTATGACCAATATCCCTCATATTGCATATTGTTATTGTGCGAGCTTACCCCTCTTACACACGGGGATAAGCCGTATCGCGTCGGTAGGATGCTATTATACAACCCAAGCCGGTCATAGACGTTTACACATTCAAATCACATTGTTTTAAGAAATGAATTGTTAGATTGCTGGAAAGTATTGTTTCAACTGTTTAGCCTGCACTTTTCTATTATTATTTGAAATGTGAGGTACATATTCGTACTTGCTCCCTCCTGACTGGAGACCAACATTTTTAGGTGACATTGAGGATGCTGAGCTATTGTACAATAGCTACTATAACCTGGTGTTGAATCCTGTGGTGTTGCCAGAGTTTCCCTTGGAGGACGCAGAACCAGAGGCTGTTGAGCCGACCGTCTAGCTAGTTGCTTTTCAGTTATCCAGTTTTTTTGTATTGGAGTTTGTTGATTTGAATTCAGTACTTTATTTTAGCACTTTCATTTCCAGTTGTACTTTTCAATAGTTGATTAAAAAGGTTTTTAAATATTTGCAAATTTGTGTTGTGACAAATGTATAAATGTTGTTGTGAATACCTGCATATAGAACAGCTTACTGCCGCCGTCTCACAACGGTGTAGGCTGGGCATGATCCGATTCGACCCAATAATTTGGGATCGGGTCGTAACATATTTTTAGTGGTGGCCCATGCAGGTCAATCAACAGCTTAAGTGAACATACCTAGAAACAACTAGAACATTAGAATATTGATTTGTCACAATATAGGACCGAATTACCTATATATAAGTAACTATTTTTGCTTGCTTATAGAACGGTAGGTTACCTTGTTTATGCTTGCCCCTAAACTTGCCAGGCTATGAAGACAACCTGACCTATGCCTATCAGTCGGTACTAGCAAGATCTTTTTTTCTATTTCTATGTATGACGCAAGAAAACATGACAAGAGAATCATAGTAGTAGATTGAGCAGCGGGAGGTTGCTCGAACCAGACCAGGACCAGAAGAGTTAATGATACCAAGAATTATTGATTAGCACTAGATGATACCCTACCGAAGCATAACATATTACCCTTGATAACACTTTTTTTTCTGGCCAATATCTTTCCCAAAGACATGTCTCCCCTACGATACAATTTCTGAAATTGTAATCTTAATGAGAATGTATGTAAGGCGGTATTTCTCAAGGATATATTGGTGATTGAGAATTGGAAGAATAGAATTTTGGAATACCTAGACATTATATATATATATATATATATATATATATAGTAAAATATATATATATATATATATATATATATATATATATATATATAGTAAATATATATATATATATATATATATATTTTTATATATATATATATATATATATATATATATATATATATATATATATATATATTTTATAGTAAATATATATATAGTAAATATATATAGTATATATATAAAAAAAAAATATATATATATATATATATATATATATATATATATATATATATATATATATATATATATATATATATATATAGTATACATGGTGAACGGAGAGTCTACTATATCCACCATGATACAATATAGGGCCGAAATATTTATTTTGGCTTGCTTATAGTTTTATAGGTTACCTTGCTTACGTTTGAACCTAAACCTTATCTAGATTAGGCCGATTGTATGATGGTATGTTTTACTGCCTATTTTATTTTCTAGTTTTTTGGTATATTTTAGTGTCCCATGGCTTTCGGGATTATTTTTCTTCCATATCTTTATCAGATTCTAGCATACTTTAGGATCCATACTCTTTTGCCCTTTTTTTGGGACTAAGATTAGATTTTTTTTTTCCAATCTCCTTCTTTGGCAAACCTATTTCCAACTTCTCCATTTGTTGATCAAATCTTACTCCTCTATCTTTATCAGGAATCTAGATCCAATCACTATTTAGAGTTTCAAATTCTTCTATAGCGAACCTAATAAACTCTTATCTACCCAAAGTATTTCTACGACTAGTGTATCCAACAATTTCTCTTGACCTTATTTCCAATTGACTTTCTCAGAACCAATTTTGAACCGAATTCTTTTGGAACCATAAAGCCCCAAGGTTAATTGTTACCAAAGAATTGGTTCAACTTAGCTGGTTCACATATCTCCCAAGGGAACTATTTTTCGAAAAAAATAATTCCAATATGGATTGATATTTCCTAAGTTATTCCAAGTACCAAAAATATTTTATTTGTTGATTTCCTCCACTCAACTCGAAATTTTACTCTCCCTAGGCAACTTCTTGATCAATTCAAGGCCTAGAAAGCTTTTAAACTCAATGCTTGAGTATCATGAAGCACGAACGGTCAGAGAATTGATTCCATCCTAATATTGAATTTCCTTTAGTCATTAAAAAAAATTGAATTGTTGAATTATTCCTTTGAAATTTCCATGGACAAAGTTAAAAAATATTCAGTGACCTAATATGGCTTCGCACATATGCGTCGCAACCATCTATTTGAATTATAGAAACTGCGAGTATACTGCAGCCAGTTGCGCACTGGCGGGGCATAGACTCTAAGTTGAAGTGATTTAGGTGTTGATAGGTTTCTTGGATATTATTGAGACTACGTCCTAAATGCATCAAATTTGTCTCCTATGTTGTTCAGCCAGGAAATGGATAAAGTTGATAGACTACTCGAAAACCTATTAGTATTCAAGTTATGGAGCCAAAATTTCACTGCAGACAGGTGCACTCTGGCGAGGCATGAATTTGAGGCAAAGTGACTTCGGATATATTTGGATTTTCGAATATTATTAAGACTATATCCATAATATGATTGTCTTCTCTGCACCATCAAATTATTCTGACTGTTGTCCGATTAGAGGATTTGTATTTCTACCGGCTTTTCATTTTCAGACATCTCTTATCACAGCCAGAAAGGATAGATTTTCTATAAAATTGTACTTGATATTTTCTAGAACTTATTAGGACCATATCAATCTCTATTGGCTCAATCTCTTTCCTGTTTCAACCTTAGTACATTGCATATATATTTTTTTATATTTATTTATTTATTCATTTATTTATTTATTATTATTATTATTTCTTTTAGTTACATATTTTGGAAGCTGTAGATAGTTGTGGTTAGCTTTATATTTTAAACAATTGATATACATCTTGTGGATGACCATATGTATATAGTTGATAGCTATATGCGGGGGAAACATAGATTGTTACTTATCTCATTCCTTGTAAGGGATCCTTGGGATTAATATTAGATAGCTAAAGGGTAAAAAAGGTAGAATAATACCTTAAGTAAGCTAGCCTTAAGGGAGTGGTATACCTAACTTGTGACTTATTTGGAATATAATCGTTAGTAGTGCTCGCTAGCGTCTAAACCTCATTCAAAAATGATGGTATTTGACGATTTTGAATTTTATGCTTAAAGGAAGAGTTATTGAAGATAAAGGAAGACGTAGGTAGAGTTAGCGAGGAAAGTATAGAATTTGGTAATGTTCTCCCATGGAGGTAGTGGATTTGGATAATATGTATAAACATGTGAATATAATGATCAAGTAAAGAAACACTTGACGAGGATCAACTTTTATGGTTAGATGACTACTATACCTAGAAGGGACAGATATAGCCATGGAAGGAATAACACGAAATGGAATGATATGTTCTAGAGAAGGAATAGGCAGAGAGGAATTGAGATAAGACCATTGGCATACAACGATAGATAAAAAATTGATTTAGGTGATTTATGATTCCATATATATATATTTAGTTTTAATACCTTGATAGATATCTCAGTTTTATGTAAATACCGAAAGTTCAGCTAGTTAGAGATTCATTTTGCATGTGTATTAATAAGATTTTATCTTGTAAGTCATTTTATTTTTGCATACCCTATCTTTTGACACTTGAAATAGTGATACAATATTCTTTCTATTCTCCTTTGATTATCACTCAGTTCTCAACGAAAATATCATATCCGATTACATTCCTATCATAGTTATATTATTATAATCACCCTCGCTATCCTACTATCATACAACTTATTGATTTTTCCTGCGTCACAAACCCTTATACCCCATTCCAATTTAATTTGGAATTTCTAGTCCCTCATTTCAGAAGATTCCATTATTTTATGTCTTCTCAATAAATTATTGATATTGTTCGTCTCTTTCGTTTTCTGTTTCACGAGACTTTATTTGATTTTTCCTCTATTTTATGATCATTTGATTATATTTTAACCATACCTAGATTTTATACATGTCTAAAATAATTTTAATCACAACAATATTCCAACTTTATCTCAGATCTTATCTAGATAAATCTGATCGTGCTGATATTTTATCATTGTACTCAGTGATCATGCCTAGAATCCGTCGTGCCTGATGATTTAAATTTCGTTTTTGATCAAGACTAAGTAATTTTGATTGTACCCCGGCCCTTATCTTTGAAATTTCGAGGACGAAATTTTCTAAGGAGGGAAGGTTGTAAAACCCTGAATTTTGAATTATTGGATTTTCGTCAGTTGTGGAGTTTCTGTTGCAGCAGTATTCCATAGTTAGATATTTTTAGTTGTTTTTGTTATTATTATTATTATTATTATTATTATTATTATATTAGTCGGATCAGAAAAATACTATTTTTAAAAATAATTGTTGGATTTTTTGTGTGTGGCCTATCCCAATCCCGTGCCAGGGGTCCGACCCCGAGTCCAGACACCAGACCCCGTTTTCCGGATCCACCCTTGGATTTTCCATTAAAACCTGAAATTAAATCTATTTATATATATATGTATACATATAGTGGTTTGATAAGTTTTATTAAAATAAATAAATAAAAAAATAAAACCAAACCTTTTTTTCCCACAACCTGGTTTCCCACGACCAGGCCGCCCCCATCTGTCTCTCCACAACTCTCTCTCTCTCCCACTCTCTTCCTCCTTTCCCTATCCTCCACACCTACTCTCCCCCTCTCAACCTTCTTTATAGTCCCACTTCCCACTCCTCCTTCTTTATAGTCCCACTTCCTACTCCTCCTTATTTCCTCACTGCCATCCAGAACCCCCTCTCATTCCCATCTCTTTTCCCAATTTCTGCTCGGCCGTGCCCTAGCCAACCGTGCGCCCGCCTCCCGGCCGCGCCCTGCCGTCAGCGACCTCCCATCGTGCCCTAGCCACCTCGACTCCCAGCGGCTCACCAAGGCCACGCCCGTCTCCCGCCGGCCCGCTCCCGCGGCCGCCTTTCCCGGTGACCTCCTGCGTGCTGTCCCGCCGCCAGCGCTCCCCGGCGACCCCAAGTCCCGCCGTGCCGCCGGCCAGCGCTTTCCCGCTGCCCTGAGTCCCGCAGCACTCCGCCCCGCGCCGAAGCCGTACGCCGCCCCTGTTCCAGACCCTCGGGCCCCGATCTGCGCATTCCAGCGCTGCCCCGTGGCCGCTGCCCCTGTGGTCGGGCTGTCCCGAGCCGATCTGTTGTCCGCGCCTCCTTTGCGCTGTTTCGAGCCGATTCCTGCTGTCTGCGGAATTCATTCTTCTAATATTTACATCTGAGAGCTCTAACCGAGCATTTGAGGTATAATTTTGTGTCCCTGTGTCCCTCCCCGTAACTAGTCTGTGATGAGGCGGTCCCGATCCTATTTCTGGATTCGGTATTTTGTTTGCGTTGCTTTGGTGATACGCGGTTATTGCTACGTAGCGACATATTTCTATTTGATATATATACATATTTTTGTGCTATATATAGTTTTCTGGACTGAAAATATTGGATTGTGGTGGTTATTCCTGGTTTGGAATATTATGCTGTGAGTTATCCCTGGTTTGGGGATATTTAAATTGTGTTGTGGTTGGCACCCTCCCAGGATTGGGTTGTCCCAATTATAGAGAAGATGCTGTCCAAATTTTCAGAAAATATTTTAAAAAGAGATTTTCTTATAAAATTAGCAATTTGAATGAAACTTATTTTGCAAAGAAAACCAGTCTTTGCAAAATGATTTATAGATTGGATTTTGTTGGTTTGGATTTTATGGATTTTGTACCACCAGTTAGGCGATGACCGTATCGGTCTGTAGACCCTAGCGAAATGCAAACGAAACCGAAATTTTCGGACGTTGAGGCATAAGCTAGAATGCAACATGATATTTGGACCAAGTCTGAGACTTACCATATTTTTATATTTTAAATTAAATTATTATTTTAGAACGTATTACTGGCCAATAGTATTTTGAGTGCAGGGCCTCGGCCTGCTGAATGGACCGCTTCCCGGCGTTCGGAGCTCAACAACAATTTTTAATTAATTTATGTAATAAATTGTAAGGGCATAAGCCTAGTTTTCTATTTCTTTTCTGCGACCTTGTAGTGTGTAGTGCAGCTTTTTCTTTATTTTCTGGGTTGTTGTTTTGGCGTTAAACGCGTAGAATATAAAAATAAATATTTATTTTTATATAGAAATTTAATAAGTTTATCTCACATTAAGTTTTTTGTAAGTTAACAGAAATTCATATTTTTCTCATTTAAAGAAAAACCTAGTTTTATATATAGATGTTACTAAACTACAAAGTTTTGACAATTAACTTGTAAATGTTATTTTCCCAATTAATCAGTAAATCGACTTTTACCTCGTTAAATAATTAATTGTAGTTCGTAATGATAACTTATTCTGGTAGAATAATTTTAACAAATTAAAAACTTGACTAGGATCAATTTTAGAGATTGTAACTAGCACACCTAGATATGGTTCATTGATGATGGTTCTAAGTCAGAACTTCTCAATTGTAGGATTTCGAGGACGAGTCTAATTTCTTCTCCGGTACCGATTTTAAATCCAGTCATAAACAGAGGCAAGTTACGATTATGTTTTCTTGCATTTTATTTAGTAATTGTCATGTTGCATGCTTAAACCATATTGCTACACAGAACCCTCTCCTAGGGTTCAAATATTGATTGATATTGATTGTGGGAATATTGGGGGAATAGTGTAGCGTTTATGATCAATACCCCTCATATTGTATATTTTTATTGTGCGAGCTTACCCCTCTTACACACGGGGATAAGCCGTATCGCGTCGCTAGGATGCTATTATACAACCCAAGCCGGTCATAGACGTTTACACATTCAAATCACATTGTTTTAAGAAATGAATTGTTAGATTGCTGGAAAGTATTGTTTCAACTGTTTAGCCTGCACTTTTCCATTATTATTTGAAATGTGAGGTACATATTCGTACTTGCTCCCTCCTGACTGGAGACCAACATTTTTAGGTGACATCTGAGCTATTGTACAATAGCTACTATGACCCGGTGTTGTATCCTGTGGTGTTGCCAGAGTCCTCCTTGGAGGACGCAAAGCCGGAGGCTGTGGAGCCGACCGTCTAGCTAGTTGCTTTTCAGTTATCCAGTTTTATTGTATTGGAGTTTGTTGATTTGAATTCAGTACTTTATTTCAGTACTTTCATTTCCAGTTGTACTTTTCAATGGTTGATTAAAAAGGTTTTTAAATATTTGCAAATTTGTGTTGTGACAAATGTATAAATGTTGTTGTGAATACCTGCATATAGAACAGCTTACTGCCGCCGTCTCACAACGGTGCAGGCTGGGCATGATCCGGTTCGACACAATAATTTGGGATCGGGTCGTGACAGCAACATACATTTTTCAATCGCTAATTGGTCCCTACATTTCCATCGCTATATACGTCACTAATCCATCGCTATAGCGATAGACTAGCAACGAAAATTTGACAGCGACAACTGATGTAGTGACGGACCTTTTTCGTCGCTATTCCCTCTCTGTATATGATTAGCGATGGAAAAAACCAATATAAGATGGATATTTTTGTCGCTATTTTTTAGTATTTTTATATTGTAAATTCTAACAAGATAAACTAACAGATTAGGTTTAGAAATTAAATATCTATATATATAGTCCCCTCAATCCCGTAATAAATCTAGACTTGTAGATTTTATCCAACGGTGTATAAAACATCCCAGAACTCGCATGTCGATCCGAATGAATCAGTCATTCCACAGAGGTAAATCTTTGCCTGCTAGACAAGAGGATAGCAAGTTACAAATTCTGTCTCGATAGGACATGTATTTCTATTACTAAGAAATTAATAAATGAAAATGAAGTAGTTTATGGTGGGGTTATCATCATCCTTTTTCTTATATGTATTCCTAAGTCAAGAAGATCTTATGAGAATTGAATATTTTCACATAGAAGACGTAAAACAGATATTGGACACTCTACAGAAGCATTTCTCAATCCATTTACCTAAGAATACATTTTCATTTTAAATCTATTGGATTTATTCCATATTCGTTTTATAAAAAAAAGAAAAACTTAGTTTTATATTAAACAACTTATTAGAAACACAAGACAATAGGGGCAGCCCTGGCCCAGGACAGGCCGGGCGACGGCCTAGGGCCCCCTGACGAAAGGGGGCACCAATATGGAATTGTCTATAATAGAACTAGTATGTATCATGTATCTTTTTTTAACAAAAATATTGTGATATAGGTTATAATGCTATAGTTACATTTAAGAGGTCCTTGATTCAAATCTTGACTACAACAAAATTTTATTTTATTTATACTTTTTTTTAGATTATGTATGAGGGCCCATTTTAGAAGTTTCGTCTTGGGCCCCCAACAGCTCAGGGCCGGCCCTGCAAGACAGCCAATAAGAAATGTCATGAAATCGCCCGCTCTTCGAGGATGTCCTCAGCGTCGAGGAACATGTACTAGGGTGTATGTGCGACTCGTTTTGGTCATGAGTTCGAATAAATGAAACAATTTTTCCAGTACCAATTGCTAGTAATATAGGATAGATAGTGTTGGGGGAATTCGCGCCTACTCTGACTTTCGCGAGACATGCGAAAAACGATAATAAATCTCGTCGTTAATTTTTAACGGGGATCACAATATGCATTAGTCTAGTACTATAGGTATATATGTACATATGAACTCATTCAGAAAAAAAAAAATCTAATTTACTTAGAGGTAAAATTATTCTCTTTCTTTTTGAGAAAATGCAGTGAATTGTTTCAAGACTGATCTCCCTTGCTTTGTTTACTTTGACTGACCTGACCCATCAGAACAAGACTCGCTTGATTTACGAATCCAATATCGACATAGATTCAAGGCATTTTCTGGGTTAGAAATTAAATATCTATATATATAGTCCCCTCAATCCCGTAATAAATCTAGACTATTAGATTTGATCCAACGGTGTATAAAACATCCCAGAACTCGCACAACTTCGACAAAATCGAGTTCTGACCGAACTCTGGTTTTCGTGCCGGCGCAGTACTAATCCCAAGGGATCGAACACGGATCGAGTTCCCCCTGGACCGAATTCGGTCTGAGTTTTCCTGGATCTGATACGCAAATGACTTTCATCGCACTTTCCGAACTTCTTGACACACAGATTGTGCTCGTCGCACTCTTGGAATTCTGCATGTAGGTTGGGAACCCACCCAACACCAACATATGTGTCCTTCCGAAAACAATATTTACTCAAAGATGCTCTATACATGCAACACAACCACCCCGGAGAGGAATGTGATAATTTTTCGTACCAGTGTTTGGTGTAAGAATTCCAAAATAGTCGACAGTAGATCTATCGGGTCATTATCACCACTAATCTTAAGTCTCGAGTCTTTCTTTATTCATGATCGAGTCAAGGGAGAGTGAGATACTAGGACGAAAAGCTCATCATTCATGATGCAATCACCAAGTTTTTTTTAGCACACAGATCGCTTCATAAATAAATTCTCATATAGATATGTAAGTCGCTATTTTCATTCAAACTTGTTCATCTAAGAAAAACATTTCTGTAGAATTTAGTTCACTCAAAACAATCCTAATTTAAATAAAGTGGTACACACACATGCAACATCCAAAAGTTCACATAATGGAACAGGAATCCTCACGATACGTTGATTCATACGGTCTTTCATACACAACCACAGGAGGCAGCGGAGCGTAATAGTAGGGCCTCCACTGCGTCGCTTGATCTGCCTCTGGCTCGGCAGCAGGGGTTTCCGATTCCGAGTCTACATCGTCGCCATTTTCTTCTACTTCTTCGAGACTGACAATATCCGCAGGAGCAACTTTCTTCCGCAGGACGCGGACCAGGCTTACGGAATCGACGCCGTCTCCGATGGCCACCAGGTGATTCCTTTCCTCGCCATCTACCGCGACGGAGTCCACGCCTTCACGAGGAATTAAAGAAGAAGGGCCGGTACGTGCCATTTAGTGAAAATTCAAAATCACAAATTTCTTCCTAGCTAGCTAATCGTAGATATGCACATACCTTGAGCTGATGCCACTAGGATCATGGCCTTCTTCCTAGTTTTCTCGTCGTGTATATGGACCCTGATCACTATCTTCTTCTGTAGCGACAAAATTGGCACAACAGTCACTTCGAACTATCCATTTCATATGCATATAATTATATAAAAGGCTTATGAAGTAATCGACATTAATGGAAGAGAGAACAGAGCTAGTAAGTAGAGTTAAACATACAGTCATGATCTAAGAAAATCTTTGTAGGACGGAGAAGAAGCTTGTTTGATCTGTAGATTTGTGGAGGGAGTCTATAGAGAGGTCAGAGGGGGTCTATAACTATAAGCTTCTATATATAGGTCAGAGGGGGTCCCTCGATCGCTAGGTAATGGCTGAGAAGTTTCTTGGAGACATTTCTTTACCTAAGCTATAGTCAGATTAACGCTGCTCGAACTACCTCAGGATTGCATAGCAATAATGATTCTCGGACCGACGGGTGGACCGCGCGCTGAACGTGGGCCATCCCTCCGACGCCATCCCGTCCAGTAGCATACTGCAGTGTGGCCCCGTTTCGGCACGCAGTCCCTTTCTCGGTCCGTGTAGCACTATTGATGGTATAGTTAGTTAAGTTGAAAATTCCCTTTAATTTGACTTCTTTACTATGTTGCTCGAGCTTATAATATTTCCCAAAGTGTACTATTACTCGATGTTTATCTTCAATTTGAAAACTTGACCTCAAGTCTTCCATTGGGACCAATATACATCGTATATTCGCCCCGACATACTTAATACCGATTTTGTTGGGGCCGTTTGTTTTGTTTACTATGATGAGATCGTCATTACTATTAAGCTCACTGAAGGAAGAAAAAGAAAAGAAAAAAAAAAGAGCAGTGCTACGGTGGACCGCGGTCCTGATCTGCATT
This sequence comes from Iris pallida, assembly GCA_029216955.1. Classification (NCBI taxonomy): domain Eukaryota; kingdom Viridiplantae; phylum Streptophyta; class Magnoliopsida; order Asparagales; family Iridaceae; genus Iris; species Iris pallida. The sequence goes on along the minus strand of JANAVB010036819.1, from coordinate 5,678,403 downwards.
CCAGAGGTCGGACTGTTATTGGAGAGAGTTTTTGAATTTTCGGAAGTAGGCCTTAAGATAATAGGAGGCAAATGGGAGGAGGACACGTCGGCGCAGACACAGCAGCGGTCGCCTCCCGCGATCCATTTAGAGTTTTCTAAAAAAAAAAGTTCTCAGCAGCTTAATGGGTCCGTAAAAACAAAATCTTTATCATGCACATTACATTTCTGGTCGTCGATGCAATGTCTGATGTAAGAATATAATTTAAACAAGGAAGATCTGGTCCTTGACTCAAGTCAGTTCTTCTTTTATTCATTAATTAATTCCTTTTTGTTGCTTTCATGGAGCCCTCGAATAATAAACCAAATCGAACAAGTCAAGTCAGATAATACTTATCATTATGCAAGGTTAGCACACTAACGAGAGCCTTTCTTTCCTATGCTTGAATGTAGCAAGGAAGGCACCCCCAAGTTTATGGCCTCGGAAGTATCGTGAATGGTTCATAAAAATCTTTGGACTAGCAATATCTTTGACATATTCATTTGCATAAGTGCATGATTGATCTTGCGTATTATTTTTTTGTAAATACGTGATAGGTAAATAAAGCAATATAAATATTAGCAAGGATGATAGGATTAATGACATTATGACTATGTCACGTTTAAGCAATAACAATGTAGTAATTGCATGACTATTAGTGAATTCATAATACTAAAACTTAATCTAATAAACATAATAAACACTCAAATTAATCACTGAGCTAACAAAAGTCTACATTGCACTATAGCGGTTATCTGACTGTGGTAGAAAAATTCAATAATGCTAGTTGGTGCTCGAAAAAGAAGAACAATAGGTTTACATGAGGATTTGACTTCTTCACAAATGTAGTTGCTATATCGTGGAAGTCGAAGAAGAAAAAAAATTCACTCACTATCCATGGAGTCCGAGTTCTATGCATTGGCTACAGTTGCAGATAAAGTATAATGGCTTCGAGAGCTAATGCATAATCTTTCTTCAGTTTGTACGTAAATTTCGATAATACCGATATACTGCGATAATCAGGCGACTGCAGAATTGACATTCAATGCTCTGTTCAATAATAAAATGACTGTGGGTCTTCATCACATAGCACTAAATTAGCGTACCTCAGATGGCGTCATTGTAGTGGTTGTTGTTTGAGCCAGAAGAATCTGACGGATCAGTTCACAAAATACAAGCTTCATCTTGTTAAGGACACAACAAAGATAATGGGCTTGAAAGAGTTCCAATGTAGTGCCTTTGTAATTCCACTGTAAAACTATTAATTTAAAGAGAAATATACTAGACATCTCACTTTTGGTTCAAGGAAAGACCATTGAGTGGGATACATTAGGTACAATGGTTTGTCCATAGAGACATTGTTAGAATTGGATCTCATAACCTTTAGGATCTACTATTTGCTATTGGTAAAGATGTAAAACCTACCCAAATTGGAAACCATCCATATTTTAACTTTTAAATATATGTTTTTTTTTAAAATCCTAACATTAAATATTTTCCGGTTACAATAATAGTAAATCAGAAATCCTTATTTTTCAAATTTAATCAATTTAATATACAATTAGTATCCATATTAAACATAAATTTATTTAAATATCATCAATTAATAATCCTTATCCTTATTAAACATAATATACAAGTATCTATATTAAATTTATTTTCAAACTAGTCTACTAATGAATTAATTTTTATTTCCTTGTCTAGTATTTAATTAATTCTGATGTTTGGTAGATTTTAGGTTGTTATTAAATAATTTCTAAAATTTGAGAATTAATTGTTGTTTTTAACAAGAATTAGTCCCTAATGATTTAAGCATAACCCTTCTATAAAATTTCTATGAACCCTAAAATGTTAGAAGAACCTAAAAATTTGGTAAATAGATTCCCTAATTTGTTATTTTCTAAAAATCTAAACTTTGCTAATTTAACTGTTGAAATTATGTTTTGTTTTACAAATTGTAGGAGGCATAAATCGGAACCCTGACCTATTTATTTTGTAAAAAAAATCCAGAACATACCCCTATATGTCTACACCTTAAATATCAAATTTTATCATTTTAAGAATTAATATTGAATTGTTATGAATTTTACAACAGCACTGGTACAAATTATGGTAGATTTTAAAGTTTGAATTATAAATTAGAAACCAAGATTTGTAAATCTGTAAATTAGTATTTATTTCTATATATGGTATGGAGTGGACTTGTTGTACGCAAAATTTTAGGAAACTTAGAATTTGTTTGCTAATTACTAAAATTGTTAGAAATCAATAAAACTAATAGTAGCCGACAAACACGTCGAGTTAGACTAAAATTATAACTTGTGTGTATGAGCTTAAATTGTGATTATGAGGATACCATTGCATCTGTTTCATCCAAATAGCAAATATAGCACATTATACCTTGATTTTAGAGACATTAAAATTTGGAGCTATTTTGTGTACTAATTATTGGCGTGGCGGATGACTTAGCTTTTATATGTATGCTAGAAATTAAGCGTCAGACACCATCAGACACCATTAGCTATATATGTATGCTATCTAAAATAGTGACATCCACAATTCTTTCCTTGTAGCTTTTATAGACATCCAAAAAATATTTACTTTTAGTTTCTATCTTCGTCCAAAACGTATTTCATTGCCAACCTACACAAATATAAAAAAAAAGAAATTAATATTAGTATAAAATATGCACACAAAAAAGTATACCAGATTAGTCTAACATACAAATAGATATATGAGAGCATTCTGAGTGTATCTTTCAAGCAAATTCTTTTGTCAAGGAGATTGTATTTAATCTTCCGGTACACTGAGAGCCAGAACCTCTTTTAAGAAATAGGACACCCTTACTAAGCATTTTCCACATGGAGCAACCATAGCCTTATAGGATTACTCTAACATAGATATATGAGAGCTTTCTGAGTACTCGGATGTGAACGAAGGACATTAGTATATATTAAAAAATTCTCATTAAAGCAATGGAAAGCTCAATTGAAAAATCTTTACAAAACACATAGAAAAGTAATATGATATTATCTCCCAAACGGCAACACAAAAATATTGACTTCTTCTTCCACATATCTGAAGATTGCCTCTTTCTTTTGCCCTTATTTTTTTTCCTTCCCAAAATCATTCCTCATATTTTTCAGCCCTTCCAAAATTTTTGATCCAGTCATTATTATAAGCAGGGCCGGCCCTGGCCCAGGGCGGCCAGGGCGACCGCCCAGGGCCCCATAAAATTTGGGGGCCCAAAAAAATTAATTTAAATATATATATAAATTAGTAATCTTATATTGCAAATAGAACTAATATATAATATGATCCTCTTTTATCACAAAACATTTGTGGTGTAGTGGTAGTTTGTTATACTTGTACATAAGAGGTCCTAGGTTCTAGCCTTTTTTGTATCATTTTTTAGTTCAATTTTATATATTATATATGGGCCCCATTTTAAAAATTTGCCTAGGGCCCCCATTAACTCAGGGCCGGTCCTGATTATAAGTGGCTCCCTATGTTCTTGCTTACCATAAAACCAACTTTTTTTTTCAACCGGAATAGATGATTGGACGGAAGAAAATGCCCGTGTTCCATGTAAATGGTTTTCCTACTAGTTTTTTTTTAACCATTTTGAACATGTATTCACTCCAAATATTCGACGGAGGGCCTTGTGAGGGGTCCACACGAAGGTTACTTGAAAACCTCAAGTGAGGGGCTTCCGAATCCACGGAACAGTCGAGTCCACGGCCAAAAAAATAAGAGAATAAATCTCAAACTTTAAAGAAGAATTTTATTGATTAAAAGTTAATAAAATAAAGATAAAATCTATCCTAATAAAAGATAAAGTCAAAATAAGAATCCTATCATAAATATGATTATAAAAAAGTAAAGAAAGGAAAAAGGAATCCAAGAGGGAAGAGAAAAAGAAAAGGAATCCTGGAGGGACTAGGATTCTACGCTACATCAGTCTCCCCTACTTCAAGAGAACACGTCTCTGAGTTCTTATCAGAATAAAGCGGTTCACCAGGTGGAAAGTATTCGTAAAGATCGGCGACATTGAAGGTTGGAGAGATCTGCATGTCTTCAGGGAGATCAATCACATAAGCATTGTCATTTAGCTTGCGTAGAACTTGAAATGGTCCAATCTTCTTCTTCGCCAATTTGTTGTAGGAGCTAGTAGAAAAATGTTCCTTACGTAAGTAAACCATGATCAAGTCTCCCTCATGAAAGACCTTATGGTGGCGGCATTGATCAGCAGCTGCTTTATATTTGGTATAAGATTCTTCAAATTGATGTTTCATTTTATTATGTATTAATTGATGTCGCTCTAACATATGCTCAACACCAATGTCTCGACCCGGAGTCTTAGACAGAGAGACGAGGTCCAAAATATGTCGTGGCTAATATGAATAGACAATGGCAAACGGTGCTTTTCCAGTTGATCTGTTAGGCTTGCAGTTATAAGCAAATTCAGCCTGTGATAAAGCCAGATCCTACTGCTTAAGTCGTGTTCCAACTAAACTTCGCAACATGTTTCCAAGTGTGCGGTTCACGACCTTTGTTTGTCCGTCAGTTTGTGGGTGACTAGTACTGTTATATTTTAGTGATGTATCCAATCTTTTCCATAATGTTCTCCAGCAATGTGACAGAAACTTAGTATCTCTATCTGAAGTGATTGACTTTGGCACACCATAAAAACGTACGACTTTTCGAAAGAAAAGGAGAGCAATATGAGTCGCGTCGGATGTCTTACGACATGGAATAAAGTGTGCCATCTTAGAGAATCTGTCTACCATGACAAAGATAGAATCAGCACCGTGATGTGTTTGTGGTAAGCCAAGAATAAAGTCCATGGAAATGTCTTCCCAAGGTCCTTCGGGAATTGGAAGAGGCATATAAAGATCAGTATTCTGTTCTTGGCCCTTGGCAACTTGGCATATAGGACAACTGCGGACATGTCCCTCAACTTCTTTTCTCAATTGCGGCCAATAATATCTTTCTTTGGTTATGGCTAGCGTCTTATCTCGACCGAAATATCCACCGAGACCTCCACCATGGAGCTCTCTAATAATATGTTCCCCCAAGGAACTACGAGGAATGCACAACTGATTTCCTTTGAAGAGATAGCCTTCTTCGATGTGATATCCATTTGCAGCTCTGTTTGGTTGACAATCTTTCCATGCTTGTTGAAAATCTTTGTCTTTCGGGTAGAGTTCCTTGAGGTATTCAAACCCAATGACCTCTTGATGTAAAGTGATGAGGAGGTCGGCTCGATGGCTTAAGGCATCAGCTACTTTGTTCTGAACTCCGGCCTTGTGCTTGATGGTATGGAATACTTCAGCTTTACCCGATACAACCAATGCATAGAGTTCTTCTTATTTCTCAAGACCGCTTTCAAGTTCTTGACCGTCAACAATCATTACGGTCTTTTGTTGTTGTGGACTGTTCTTAGGAATATCACCCGGTGCTAATGGATGAAGAGTGAGACGTCGTCCATCTTGAAGGAAAAATATGTGTTCTCTTCCCCGGTATGTGACATTTTTGTCAAATTGCCATGGCCGACCGAGGATGATGTGACAAGAGTCCATGTCGATAATATCAAACATGACTTCATCTTTATAGGTCTTTTCGATGGAGAAGGGTATGCGACAAACTTCAGAGATGACCATGTTGTGTCCCTGTTGAATCTAGCCAATCTTATATGGAGCCGGGTGTGTTTCTTTGGTCAGTCTCATCTTCTCTACTATTGCTCTTGAAACAATGTTATCTGTACACCCGTTGTCAATGATGATGTCACATAACTTGTCTTTGACCTTGCATCGGGTTCGGAAGACATTGTGGCACTGGGGTGGTTCTTCAATCTTTTGGGCTAGTAGAAGACGCCTAACGACACACACTAGTTGTTCACCATCATCTTCGGGAAGGACCTCTTCTTCTCCTCAGTGTTCTTCTCCTCCCTCTTCGTCTTCGTAGTCAGCAAAGGCAACTTGTGCTCTAAGGGGACAGTTGTTGGACAGATGTCCGACTTCGTTGCAACGGTAGCACTTGTTTCCTCTTGGTTTGCTGTATAGATTGGCAGTTTGCTGAGGTTTGGCAACTTGTTATGGGACCTGTACTTTTGAAGGTGCCATCGGGGAGAGAGAATTAGGGTCTGCTGGTCCTTTGTCCTTTTTGAAATATTTGGCAGCTTGATTTGGTGTCCAATCATCCTTTGTTATTGATCCATGGTTGTTAGCACTGAAACAGCTCTTTGGACTCTTAAACTTCTCAATATTTTGTTCTACCTTCTCTGCAAAGGTGATTGCTTCACTGAGTGTGTATATATTTTGCAGGTACAGTTGATCATGGATGTCATTCCTTAGGCTGTCAAGATAACGGGTCGCCTGTTGAAGATCTGTTTCGTACATATCATTACGGGACAAAAGTCTGAAGAATTCTTCTGTGTAGTCAGCTATAGTTCGTGCACCTTGTGTGCAATTTTGATATCGATGATAGAGAATCTGCGGATAATCTGGAGGTAGAAATCTTTGTCGTAGCAGTCGTCGTATATTTGGCCAACTCCGTACCGAAGCTTTTCCGACTCTCGCACGGATGTGCTCGAGTTGTTCCCACCAAGCAGAGGCACCTCCCTTGAGCCTATAGGCTACAAGGTAAACCTGTCTCTCTTCAGGAATGTTCTTGTATTCGAAGAAGCGTTCTACTTCTATGAGCCAGCCAAGAAAGTCTTCAATGTGCAGTCGACCGTTGAAAGAGGAAAGATCCATCTTCATTTTGAAATCACCTCCTCCTTCGTAGTCACCTTGCCCTCGTCGTTGGTATGCATGGCTCCGTCGTTGTTGGTTTACATAGATGGTTTGGGGGCCTTGATGATGGGATCCCTGCAGGCTGAAATCATCATCGTCGCTGTCTTCGGAGTATTCCATGTGAGGGGCCCCACTGTTGTGGCCACAATGCGGACCCTTTTGTGGACGACTGATAGTAGGACGAACATTTGCGTCTCTCGTCTCTGTAGGCGGTATTCCCGTAATATTAATGACTTCGTTGGATTTGATTCCAAGAAATTCCAGCACTCCATCCAATTTGTCAGACAGGACATCAACTTTTTTGACAAGGCTTCAATGTTATTAGACATGGCATCAAACTCCTCAGGTGTGACAGGTTTCGCCATTGTTGTTTTGAGAAATAAAGATTCCCAAAGGTTTCCAAACGAATTGGAATCTTCGATCTGTGGGGCTTTGATACCACTTGACGCAGCGGGATAGCAGAATGGGCTTACCTTTGTGCTTGGCAATGGCCAAGTCGATCGGTGATGACGATAACTAGACCACCATTGCTTGGTGAGAGTGAAGCGGTGCCGCAAAAACTCCGACAGAGGGCCTTGTGAGGGGTCCGCACGAAGGTTGCTTGAAAACCTCAAGCGAGGGGCTTCCGAATCCACGGAACAATCAAGTCCACGACCAAGAAAATAAGATAACAAATTTCAAACTTTAAAGAAGAATTTTATTGATTAAAAGTTCTTTTTCGATTGCATACAAAATGTGCCTATTTATAGGGCTTTTGTGACAACCTAATCCTAATAAAATAAAGATAAAATCTATCCTAATAAAAGATAAAGTCAAAATAAGAATCCTATCATAAATAGGATTATAAAAAAATAAAGAAAAGAAAAAGGAATCCAAGAGGAAAGAGGAAAAGAAAAGGAATCCTAGAGGGACTGAGATTCTAATCTACATCAATTCTGGAATTGTACTTTCATCAGATAACATGTCATGCAATATTTCCAAAAGATGACTAAAATAGTTATCAGAAATGTCATACATAGACTTGCGCTTGTATACAATAGCGGTTTTTGATAACCTAGTGTATTTTGTGCAACTTGAGTATAATAGAGTATTTGCATCCTTCAATAAGGTTGTGAATCCATCCCCCTTTCCTCTTCAATAGGTTCATTACTAGCTACATATTGAACATATGCATCTTCAATTATTTTTGTTGTCTCTATCTGTTCAATATTTGAAATTTCATTGTTCAACCCTTCCCCATGCCAAATCCAAGTTGTGTAAGACATGTCTTAGCAAATGAAGTAAAATCATATTCTCATTTTCTCGACACAAATTCTTACAATCTATACAGGGACATAACATCAAGTCTGGATTCTTCACATTAGACATGGCAATTTTCACAAACTGACGAACATATTGCTTGCACAATGTTGTATTCCTAAAAACATATGCAAGTAATTATTAAATAAACAAGTGATACAAATGGATTTAATTTACGTGAACACATTAATATAAGGATGGATTTCAATACTTGTTAAGATGAACCCAATCTTTATTCATCATGATGACACCCACCACTTGCCTATATCGAACTTGATAACACAAAAAAGTTCGTAAAAGGGCCTAAAGAGGACATTAATGTGAAAAACTAGGTAAACAAAATTGTTCTATTGTTTCTAAATTTATATATGGAACTTCCGTTTAAAAATAAGGTTTCTAAAAAAAATTATTAAAACAATAAAGAGTTTTAAAGAAATCATACTACGGGGATTAACAAAATACGATTCGATTCTTGAAGGTTACAGTTTGTTTCTGCCATACCTTGTATTGAAAAACCTGAAAAAGGAAAGATGCACAAATTTAATTGATTTCATAAAAATAAGTAATAAAGAAAACAAAAAGATCAATTATCTTGAACTTAAGCCTTCAATCCAAAACTAGGGTAGAGAGCAAAACCCTGAAACTCAAATGAGAACCAAGATTACTTGCAAATAAAAAAAGGGAGCGAAGGAGAGAAACGACACACGATCCGTTTTGTGTGTCGTGTGTGTTGTTTGTGTGAGAGAACAATAAAGAGAGAAACGATCGCGGGAGAGGGAGAGGGAGAGGGAGAGGGGGTACCTAGGGTTTTCGTGGAAAGAGTGCGCGGTTTTGATGAAAAGGGGGGGCGCGGGAGATCGAAAGAGGTTCTGTTGGTATATAGATTTTGCTTTTGATGAAAAAGAAAGGGTTAGGATTTACAGTCCTCTGATATCTATGCTCTCCATCTATGTACCCAGTATATGCTCCAATAAAAAATAGAGCCTGTACTTTGGTAGTAGACAAAGTATATATGCATATTAATGGCTAATTAATCTTTAGTTTTCCATACTTAATTAAAACTGATTTGCATTTTAATTAACGAATTTCTGGATTCATACTCGACTTGTATCGAAGATCATTTTGACCCAATTTTTCCGGTCCTATTAATTTATTTTATATTTATATTTTTGTATTTTAGTTTATTTTTTAGATAAATATTGAAAAAGAAAACATATTTTGAATATTAAAAGACTCTGATAATCATGATTTCATTGTCTTTGGAGTGTTACTGATTTTGGTTGGTTCAATTTTTTTTAGTTCACTATATATATATATATATATATATATATATATATATATATATATATATATATATATATATATATATATTTTAGGTACAGATTTAGGTTGTCTCAACCACATTAAAATTGTTGTTTGTATATATTCATAATAAATTTTGGTTGGCTCAAAATTATTAAAAACAAATCTCTAAAGTATCCTCTCTCAAAAATAAAAATAAAAAATCATTAAATTGATCCTTCCAGGATTCGAACAGGAGATCGGATTTGACAGACTTTTCTCAATTAAATAGCAATACAAGAACGCTATAAGCGTTACAACATTGATAAATTGTTATATAACTGAATCTGTAATTTTGTTCTGCATTTCTAATAGCATTCCAGAAAAGTACGCTATTACTAATAGTATTCTATAGCGTTCAGAACATAACGCTATAACAAATATGTTATAGTAAATCCTATTCGTTGTCATGCTTCATGCTTCTCGGGCAGCTGCAGTTTAGTCTCCTCACTAGTAGGGGAGATGCATAATCGACGATCCGCCAAAAGGTGGGATCTGATGACAGCTCAAGAGGAGGGAGTCAAACTCTCCATGCCATATTCGATGATATCGATGACAGATCGGACGTTGGGAGTCCGATTCTCCATGCCAGATTCGAGGATATCGATGACAGCACAGTGGAGGGATCCAAACCTCCAAGCATGAGCTGAAGCTATTGTCCTGTGACGTAACACTACTTCCACACCAACCCTCGAGACGGAAGACACCAAACCGCCCTTTACAGACCTAGCACCCAAATCCTCAGGTGTGGCCCCCTCACCCGCCCTGAGGCGGCCACCAAGACCTAACATGGGTGAAACGGTACGGACATTAGGAAGCAAATTTTGTTGGGAACGAAGCGCAAAAACCGTTCCCCCAAACCAGAAAGTCCTGCGAGAGAACTGAGCAAAAGCACACAAACCAAAAATGCCAAACACAATCGCAGTCACAAAGATTTTTGACGTGGAAAACCCTTGCGGGAAAAACCACGGGACGATCGGAGTCCAACCCTGAAGAACCTCCACTAATGGAATAAAGAGAATACACCATCTACAAGCTCCTCCCGATCCAACATGGATCACCACAACTCACTTGAAAGAAGAAATTTTTTGATTGCAGACTTCGAAGAACAAGAGATGCCAAAAAATTATTTGAAGCAATCTCTCCTTCACAATAGTCCTTAATCCTCTCTCTCTCTCAAAGATTGTAAGCACTCTTGTTTTTTAGATGAGTTTTCAACTAGCATGCATCACCCTTTTATAAGTCCTCGGTAATTCATACATGGAAGGCCAATATATATGGAAATTTTCAATATGCATCAATCATATATTTAATGGAAATCCAATCATAATTGGCTTGCCATAATTGGAAGTCCAATTATATGGAAAGCTACTATATGAAGGGTCCAATCATAAATATATGATCAAAATAAATATGGAAATCCAATCATATATTTCCTTACCATATATGTTCCAAAATAGGATCCATGCACTCCCCGAGCTTCTCCGACACACGGATGGCGCTCATCACTCTCCGGGGTTGTTTGCCATTGATTATCAAAGAACAGAACAGTTTTATGGGAGGACTAAACTTTAATTCACAATTACAAAATCGCTCGTACAAAGAGAGCCTAGGAACAAAACCTAGGAAAAGCAATCTAAGTACAATTGTTTAATTTGGATTCTAGAGGGTGGCGGTAGAGGCTCGGGAAAGTGTTATCAACTCTGCCTTATTCCTTGGACGATCGAACGCAACCTCGGCTCCGACGAATAAATGCTCTCTCTCTTCTCGGCTCTGTGTTGCTCTATCTGTCTCTGTGTGTACAAGGGGATAGCACCTTGCTATTTATAAGAATTTTTGATGAGTGGAGTGTACAGCAACGTGGCCACATCCTTGTAACTGTGCCTTAAGAAGTGGGCGGTTGGGGATTGGTTAAGATTAATCTTTATCTGTTTGTTGCAATAAATCTGGGCTATTATGTTGGTTGAAATAAATCTGAACTGCTATGATCTGTTGGTTGCAATAAATCTGAGTTGTTAAGACCTAGTCAATTTCTGCCACGTATCCCAACTGCCACTAGGCTGCGAGCCGCATGAAGGACTGTCCCCCTGTTTGAGCTGCATGAGGGTGGCCTCACAATCGAGCCGCATGAGGGTGGTCTCACAACCGAGCCGCATGAGGGTGGCCTCACAACCGAGCCGCATGAGGGTGTTCTCACAACCGAGCCGCTTGAGGGTGGCCTCACAACCGAGCCGCATGAGGGTGGCCTCACAACCGAGCCACATGAGGGTGGCCTCACAACCGAGCCGCATGAGGGTGGCCTCACAATCGAGCCGCATGAAGGTCACTCAGGCGATCCGCATAAAGAACTTCCTTGGAATTTGTGAACTGTGCCAGCTATCACAAAGATTTTCTCGTCTTTTTATGAGCATGTTGCGTCTCGTCTTTATGTCAGAGCCATCATGTCAGAGCTGTCACTTTGTGTCAGAGCATTAATGGCCAGCCGTCCGGAGTAATTATGGCCAGCTGTATGGGCCTATTTCGAACCGCATAGGCCACGTGGCTTTTTCTGAGCCGCATAAAACTATTTGAGCCGCATGAAGCTCCGAGGGATTTTTGAGCCGCATGAGACCCCCACAGTTTTGAGCCGCATGGAGTTTCTGGGCCGCATAAGAATCACTATACTTTTCTATGCTTCTACAGGGGTATTCTTGTAACGCCCCAGTTCCAAAATATGTAGGACTAAGTATGTAGACATGCCAGCTGTATACATACGAAGTACAGGGGCCTTGTATGTATACATAAGCTGTATAATGCAGTAATCCAAGACAAAACTAAATCTCATCCACAATGAAAAGAATAATAATATAAAATTAACTTGAATATTTATGATACAATCGTTGGACGGAGACAAAGTCTACTACCAACTATCTAAATGAAAGAAGTGTACAAGAATCGATCCATAAAATGGCAAGATGAACCAAGCGCAATCGTCTTCGAAGGAAGGAAGAAGACCATGGCCTTGGCTAGGATACCTGCGGAAGACATGAACACACACCTGGAGAAAAACCAGGTCCTCAGACGGACGTAGCAAGATACAGAAAGAACAAGCTAATATGAACTGTCAGAATAATAAAATAATATATAAAAGACTATCCTAGACACAAATATGCAAAGGAGATTCTAACCGCCTAATGTGCAATTTAGAGGACAACTTTCATGCGCATGGGTAGGATTTTAGGCTATGTGTACGTAACTGGCATCCAGTCATCTGTATCTGGCCGTAACGTCCAAAACGTCAGAGGGTATCTGCAAATATATCGCCACAGTTCCATCCGGAGACTGTGGTTTATCTGTTTGGATTCCCATACGCACTAGCGACTGTCCTCCTCCAATATTTCCCACACTGTTCAAGTCATGTCCATGGCTCGTCCAGTTTTATAACTGCTTGAGTCTCTAAAACCCTAGTCATAGCAGTTACGATCATCTATCTGTCACACGACTTTAGAGATAGCTAGTCAATAAGTCGTGCCCCTAGCAAAATGTCTCAAACCGTGTAGTGTGAGTGTCATGGCCCAAGAAGATATAAGGATATCCCCCAACAAGAAGGTAGTCCGCTAACACTAAGTTAACATACATATAGTAAAGTAAAACGACTAATAGAGTCGCTTGCACCCAAGTGTGGCTTGGACGCGCAGTTTATATCAAAGGAAACTAATAATATGAAACAAAGTAAATAATGCAGAAAATAAATAATTTGACAGTTAATTAGCAAGGTATACTTGCCTGTTGTGACGCCTGGTGAGCTGCCTGGTGTGGTACAATAAAGGTGGCACAAGATCGACTTTGGTGTTACCACTACGCGAAGGGCCTCCGACGGTGGCACGGATTGTCCCAATGGGTCCAAGATGGTTAATTTAGTTAGGGTCAACCGGATGAAGTTCAGAATTTGGCGAGGGAATAGGAGTGATGGGCTTAGTCACGGACGAAAGGATAGTCGAAGGAATTTTAGATAAATAAAATATATATAATTTTAGAAACTATTTGCAATCCTCGAAAAACTATGTTTTATTTTTCCAATATATTTTAAAATCATTGTAAGTCAAAAATTATAATTTACTTAGGTAGAAAACATTATAACCATATTTTTAAATACCATAGCAAGTAGTATAAATAAATAAATATATTTTAGGTCAGTATCACACAAAATTAATACTTTAGCCTCTAAGCCGAATACCATATTTTGAAAATAGCTAGAAACATGACAAAAATATTTTTCACCTTAATTTGTCAAAGTACCATTTTTAGACTGAAGAGTCATAAATTAATTTGACAAAATGATACAATGATATTGTATATAGAATATCAATAATATTACTAGTAATTTGTAAGAATATATATTAAAATTTATAATACTAATACTAACCATAAATCTTAGTCAACTGTAAAAATAAACAATAATAATAATAATAATAATAATAATTATAGTAATAATAGATACTTAAAAAAATTAATAAACAAAATAAAACAAAATACAAAAAAACAACAGCAAAAACAAACCATTACTAACCTACTCCTAATTAATGAAAAGAGGAGAGAGAGAGTGAGAAGGAAAATCGAGGGGGAGAGGGGAAAGGAAGGGGAAGAGTGAGGTTGAGGGGGAGAGAGAGGTGGCGCTGCGGGCGGTAGACGGTTCGACGCAGCAGGTGCGGCGGCAGAAGCTCGCGGCGAGGAGGCTGGTCCGGAGAGGAGAAAAGGCGCCGGTGGGAAGGAGGTCGGAGGCGGCCGGGAGCGGCTGCGGATGAGGGGAGCAGGCCACGGCGACGGCGGTGGAGGAAGAGGAAGGAGGAGCGTTGAGGTGGGTTCGATAGGCCAGGCGGGGCTCGAGCACGGCTAGGAGGCGCCGGCCGGGCAGATCTGAGCGCTGGGCAGCGCTCGGCGGCAAGGGGCGGCTCGAAACTATGGCGGAGGGAGCGAAGGACTTCGTCGGGGGAGCTGCAGCGGGGCGGAGGAAGGCCACGGCGGCGCAGCTCCGACGAGGTAAGGGTGTTGGTGGTTATTTTTATTTGGGTTTACTTGGAGAGTTTTGGGGGTCTTTGGTGGTGGCGGCGTGGGCTGCCGCGGCGATGGCTGCGGTGGTGGTGTAGGTGATGAGGGGGTTTGGGTGCGACGGTCGTGGACACCGTGAGTCCCAGAGGTGGCGGTGGTCGAGATGTTTCGACGAGGAGGGAATATGGCGGGGATGATGGAAACGGGCGGTGGCGGCGGTTAGGCCGATGGTGGCGGTGGCAGGGATTGGGCTCGGGTGGCTGGGTGCGGCCGGGGCTTTTTGCTGGGTCGGGTGATGGTGTTGAATTTTGTGAAGTCAGGAGGTATGGTCGACGATGGTGGCTAAGAACAGGGATACAGTGGTTTATGTCTCGACGGGTCGGGATTTGGCCGAAGTTGGCAGCGTAGTTGCTGCGGAGGAGGTAGCCGGAGATCTTGGGGAAGAGGGTTTCGGGAAGGCATGATGGTGATGTCGGGCGACGGGGAGTCGGAGAACGGCAGCGGGCGTAGGGTTAGATTTTATGTCGTCGTGTCAGGGGCTGTCCGACACGACGTGGATCATTGTACTGAAGCTGGAATAAGATTCACGGACACGATGCACAAACTTGGGTAAAAATATTTTATGGAATAATTAGAATTTATGGAGGAGTACCTGCCTATTTATAGGATGTGGGAATTCCCAGTTGGATAAGGATTAGAATTGATTTAAAACCCCAATAGATAAATACCATATTAATTTAAATAGTTTTAAAGTGAATTCAATCCAAATTTGAATCAAATTAAATCTAAGTAAATCCATCTTTACATTAAAAATAGGATCCATAAAATACATTCATATTTATACTTCATAATAATTAATTTAAATACCAATCAACAAATTTTAAAAATATTTTTATGAACACTAAAATTATAATAATAATTAATTTCGAAAATTCAAAATAAGTATTTAAATATTAATAGAAAATAACTTACAATACATTTTGCAAATAAAAATAATAATATCGATTAGTTTTTGAAACTCAAAATATGTATGGAAATAATTTCCTTGCACCTTGCATGTAAAATGGAATAAAAGTATTATTTCTCTAAAGCATTACTTCTACTTGTATAAATCATTTTTATAGTAATGAAAATAAAACATTTGACTTAATATTTGTAAAAAAAATGTTTATATACAAATTATTTACTCTTTATATATTTCGAAATCAAACTATTTACTATATTTATGGAACATAAAATAAATTTTTTAAATGAATAAATGTCATGTATTTACGTACTCGCACTCGTCGTATAAATACAAAAAATCAATACTGAAAATAAAATTTCAAAATTGCAGTAAAAATTTAGGGGTTTTATATCCTACCCAACTTACAAAAATTTCGTCCTCGAAATTAAGAATAAGTAGGGGGAGGGGAGAGTAGGTACAAGGGTATATCGATACGGAACACGATCCTATCATCAGGCAAGGAGACGACGTTCAATGCAACATACATTAGAAAATCACGATTTTAAATAATGCCAAAATAATCATGGATATGGTTATGGGTGAGGTCGCTAACTAACGTAAGTAAAAGATCAAGAGTTTTGGAAATGAAGGTAAAATAATTTGAGAACAAGGGCACATGGTCCCTTAGAAAAGATAGTCATCTAGGTTTAGGGGTACGACTAAGAAAACATTTCTAGTCATTCATAAGTTCCAAACGATTAGATGGTCAAGGTAATAGTTTGAGGGCGAATAACTTGAGACGAGATTATAGTCACGTGGCTTGGTCGATGGCTAACTAGCTTGGCAATAGATGATGGGACAACTAGAGGTGATACTTTGGGTCTATCTATCAAGTACGAGTCTTCGTCTAAATAGGTGAAAGACGAAAACCAATATGAGTCCAAAGAAGTTGTTTTCGAATACCAATATGTGGTTCAAAGGCGAGTGAGTAATTCAAAAGAGTTGCCAAGGCTGTCGCGGATGGGACTATGTAGGGCAAGTTTAACTATGTCTCCATCCACGTATAACGATAGATAAAAGCGAACCAAAGTGCACTAGGTTGATCAGACCATCATGCACCGGTTCTGAGTAGACAATATGTTAGTGGGGCCCCCAATAAAATATATGTCCTTGAACAAGCTTGATAAAAAGTAAGCTTGCAAAAATTAGGCTATTTAGCAGCATTAGTCACGATGGTAAAAAAAACATAGGCACGAGAGCGTAAGAGTGAAAGAAGGTAGAATTAGTTCAACTCTTTAAGAATCTAAGTCTTGTCATGTGATTGTTCCTATACATTCATCCTACTGTCTTTTATCTAAGGCTTGGTGGGCTAGATAAGTTAGGGTCCTATAAAGCCTATAGTCTAAGTAATCATGTTAATATGGGTCACAAGGAAAAGAAATGTTAGGTCGTGAGGTGACTACCCAACTTACAAGAGTTAAAACTAGTGGTGTGATGGAACAATTGGTCATGTCTACCTAATATAGGTTACCTTCATAACCACTATCAAGCACGAAAGAAGGATAAGAATCAACGGTAGAGGGAAGCAAGCAAGATGCAAATCAAGGGAGTTAAAGTAAAATTGAGGAGGTCAATTATGTGGATGAGATCCTAGACTCTAATCCTATTCGCAGGCTTGCTTGGTACGGTAAGGTAACAAAACAATTTATCTTAACCTGCATGGGCCACTACAATTCTCCACATAGGTTGGGAACCCCACCCACTCCAACAAATCTCCCCTTCACAACTAGGTGGAGGAACTCGTCATCCCGACGATCCGCCTGCAGTACTAAAACTTTTCCCTTGGTAGAACCTTCGTGAGCATGTCCGCTCCATTGTCATCAGTATGGACCTTCTCAAGCATCGCGTCCTTCTTCTCAACCACATCCCGTATCCAATGATACCGAGTCTCGATGTGCTTGGACCGGCTATGAAAGATCTGATTCTTCAAAAGTGCATAGCACTCTGACTGTCGTAAAGCAAAGTATACCCCTAAATTTCTACTACGACTTTTTTTAATATTGTAAATTGGTATTTAATTTTTTACTTCGTATTTGTACATCGCTTGCTAATTTGCATTTTTCGTACCATCTCGTCGAGTGCGAATATGTGCGAGGTACATATTTTTGGAAAACGTATTTTAGTAAATATATAATCTCAAAGTAATAAGTGGTAGATAGTTTATTTATTTAAATATATATATTTTCTTTATTGCTTAAGTTGCACAAAATATATTGAGATGTAAAATAGAATTTCCCAAATTTTATTTTTCCTTTATAGAAAGGCTATTTAGTTACTGGTAATTTAGAAACTATTATTCTAGATCGATGCGAGGTACATGAATTTAATCATGTACATATAATTGTATTTTCGAAACTATTATTAATAAATTTTATTATTTATGAAAATCATATTTGAAATATTTGTTTGAATTAATATTTGATTAATTATGCTTATTTAAACTTGAAAAGATTTCATTAGAATTTGAATTAAATGAGTAGAGGTTTTATGTTTAATTTGGATTTGAACGATTTAAAGTTTAAGGCGAATTTAAATATAATATGGTATTATCTAGGGAGAATTTAAATTCTCCCAATCCCTATCCAACTGGGAATTCCCACCTCCTATAAAAGGAGAGGTACTCCTCCAGAAATTTTTCATCCACAAACAAATTGTGCATCGTGTCCGTGATTCTTTTCCATCCACTATATTTTTATTTGTACAAATACAGTTTGCTCTCCGTGTCGGACATGCCCCGACACACCATCCCGACCACCATCAGGCCACCCCTTGTCCTCCCCGTTCTTTCCGACAACTCCCTGATACCAACCATCCCGGCCGAACCTTCTCCTTGGCCATCGTCGACTCCGACCAATAATCTCGCACTACTAAAATCTGTCAAATCAGCGACGCCACAGGACGTCGCTAAATAGGGAAAATACGTCGCTAATATCGATTAGCGACGTATTTAGCGATGTTTGCACGTAGTCGCGATTAACCTAGTCGTTAAACAATAAAACGTCACAATACGTCGCTATTGCGACGACACTCAGCGACGCAGACACGTCGCGAATTTAGCGACTACCAGCGACGTAAAACGTCATCATTTACCGACGCAACCTAGCGACGTTGAGCGACTTGATATGCATCGATGCTGACCTGGCTTGAGAGGCAAATGGCGACGTTCTGCGACTTTGTTACGTCGCTATAGTACCGACCTATAGCGACGTCTAGCGACGTCTTACGTATCGACGTTTAGTGACGATCAGCGACGGTATTCATCATAGTTAGCGACGTTGTGATACTTACTTAGCGACGTTACCTTCGTCGCTGAACGTCGCTAATATTGAAAAAAATAAAAATATATAGCATTTGCAGCATCCCCTGCAGCATTTGCAGCATTTGCAGCATCCCCTACACCATTTGTTACTACAACGACGGTGTGTATCACGAACACAGTATCAAACAACACAGATACATACAATCACAAATACGTTTGAAATACAATCTCATCAATCAACACAGATATATGAAAATTTGTAACAACAATGTCAAACATAATGGTCCACAACTTAATTGCGAAGTATGGGAACGAATGGCTCAGAACACAACCCAAAATTCATTCTAGCATACATTAGTGTGAATCATCTATGTTCTGTACATATGGTGTTGTATATGTTCTTATCGTATCTAGTATCTGAAGAATGTAACAGAATCAAGATGAACTCACATAATGTAATACTAAGACATCATCTACTACTATATAAGATATAGTGATAGGTTGTCGTATCATCATTGCCGAGGGATGAGGGTCGGAGGACAGTCAACTTTATCTACGGCTACATAGTTTCTGCCTCGCCAGTCGAATGGCTGCAGGGACTATGTCCTGATCACGATGTCGTACCATAGATTAATACAAAGTCCTTATAGCAAATGTCGTACATAGATTTCTACCTCGCCAGTCGAATGGCTGTAGGGACAGTGTCTGACTTGGTGTATCTCACCATTTTTCCAAAATGCCTGACATTCTACCTCGCCAGTCGAATGGTTGTAGGTGTATTTCTACCTAGGTATCCAGTCTCTCATACAGGACCTACCTATCTGCCTTTAACATTAAATTATACAAATCAAACTAGTCTTAAATACTGGTACCAACTGCATGAACATGACAGTCCCTAATTTGTACTGGATTTATCCTACCTCTGAGTTTCACACATATTAAAAAGGAAGGCATTTACTGTTAACAAGATAACCTGTCATGAATTGAACAACAGGCAGACTTAGATTTAGAATTTAAATATGGTATTCAGGTCAACTTAATTCAGTCAAAGGGTACTGAACAAAAAGTCTAATTAAGACCTTCAACTAAGCAGGCAGCCTGGACTGCTGTTCAGAACTTGGCAGGCAAAATCCCATACCATCTGATGACAAACCTATACACACCCTTGCCCAAACCATTTGTTTTAGTAGGTAAAACATTCCAGGTTACTCAAGTAACCTGTCGTGCAACATTTGGTGTCAACAGCATTCCTTGTTAATTGTAACATGCATACTATCATATCCCAACTCTGCCAAAACCTGACCAACATACCCTACACTAATCATTCCATATTTCAGTAATGTTAGTGAGCTAAATCATACTCAACTGTCGAGAATACTTAGGAGAAAACTCATTCACAGGATTAGTATCCATCCTTCGTGACATAGCTGAAATTTTATATGGCTCGATAATAATTATTAGTCAATTTATTCATTATTTCAAAATCCTAAAAATGCCCAAAAAACTCCCAGTATCAGTAAATAGGGCTCGAACCCTAAATTAGAATTCGAATCCAAGCAAAATATCAAATTGACAGTTGATATGCCCAAAAAACTCCCAGTATCAGTATATAGGTGTCACACTGTGAGTCTTGTGTCCACACAGTAGGACACGACGTGTCCAA
This sequence comes from Iris pallida, assembly GCA_029216955.1. Classification (NCBI taxonomy): domain Eukaryota; kingdom Viridiplantae; phylum Streptophyta; class Magnoliopsida; order Asparagales; family Iridaceae; genus Iris; species Iris pallida. The sequence continues at coordinate 5,657,992 of JANAVB010036819.1, read as the reverse complement.
ACCAACAAAATAGGCGTCACACGAACTAGAAGCGAGTCCACGCTCTCGTGTCCCCCGCAACGAGTCCACTGTGAGTCTCGTGTCCCCCGCAGCGAGTCACGCTCTCGTGGACACGAACTAGAAGCGAGAGAGAGAGCTAGAAGACGAGGAGAAACTGGGAAGCGGGGACAGGGGAGAGTTACCTGAGGAGGAGCTACCTGAGGAAGGAGGAGGAGGAGAAGGAGGAGGGAGATCGCCGGAGGAGGGAGATCGCCGGAGGCGCGCCGCGGAGGAGGAGGCCGGAGGAGGAAAATCGCCGGAGGAGCGTCGCGGAGGAGGAGCGCGCGAAAAATTAGAAGGAAATGTGTGAATGATCGAAAAGGAAACCCTCGCCGCCTATATGAAATATTTAGCGACGTCCTTCTCGACCGTCTCTAAACGTCGTTGATATTTAATAAACGGCAACGCTGCTTAAAATGCGTCGCTACACGTCGCTATATTAGCGACGTGTACCGACGAACTTGCGATGCAGATTCCCATTTAACAAATTGTAGCTGCTAGACGTCGCTATTAGTCGCTGTTGGCGACAAACAGCGACATCGTAGATAAACGTCGCTAAACCCCCAAAAATTAGTGACGTTCTTTCTTGAAGTCGCTAAATACGTCGCTGATATGACTTATTTTGGTAGTGTCGCCAACCACTGCTCTTTCCTTCCTGCACACGGACAACACCACCACCGCACCCGGACAACACCACCACCGCTGCTCCACCAGTGTCCCCGACCACCATCTCCTCTACTTTCCACAACAGCCCCTCCCGACCACCTCTTCCCCGCCATAAGACCTTCGTCCCTCACCGCCACACCTCCGGCAAACCCCAAACCACCACTGCCACCAAATCATCATCAAACCTCCGTCGGCACCACCGTATGCGCAACCGCCATCATCACACGCACAGGAGAAAAGAAAAAAAATTGAGAAAACCTAATCCTAAACTCACCTCCACGTGGCCGAGAATCCTCCGCGCCACCCGCTGCCACCACCTGGAATCTGCCACCGTCCGTCGCCTCCCGAGCCTTGCCGTCACTGGAAAAACCCCTCTTATCCCGCTCCGTCCTCCGCGACCGCCCCGTTCCGGACGCGGCCGTCCACACTGGGCCGTGCGCGCCGCCCGCGCGCAGCCAACCACCGCCGCGTCGTTCCATTCCGTCGTCGTCCCCGATCGACACCGGAGGCGAAGCCGCCGTGTGCAGAAGCCGCCGCGACCCGGCGCCCAGCTGACTCCGACTTCCCGTGCGTGTACCGCGCCTCCGCCGTGCTTCGTCGACGACGAGACGACGAGACGACCGGTGAGAACCCCTCTCCTCTCCCGAGCTACTTTCCCATTATTTTTTCACCACTCTTTAAGAACAGTTTCTTTCTTAAAAGAACAGTAATGCTGTCATTGTTATTATTATATTATCTTATATGTTATTATTATTATTATTATTATTATTATTATTATTATTATTATTTTATTTATTATTATTGTTATTCATTATTATTATTAATTGAGAAGATTATTAATATTCTTAGATATATTCAAAATCTTATTGTTATTTAATTAATATATAAGTAAAAGAATTTTTTTATATGAGCTCTTTATATATTAAGGTACATGTTCTTTTGACTCTTCTATTTTAAACAAATTTATATAAGGTTTGTAAATAAGTTTTAATCGATATAAATATTCCAAAATATATTGTAAATAGTTTTCAAATATTATCTATATTTAACTAATAAATCTAGTTTGTGCCTTGGCCTTATATTTATCAGTTAAATAAATTTATATATATATATATATATATATATATATATATATATATATATATATATATATATATATATATATATATATATATATATATATATTTCTTCACAACTATGTTTTGCTAATAAATTGTAGTCTTCATCTAGAAAACATCTTTTAACAGTTTTCAGTTAAAATAATTCTTTTAGATTTATTCTCTAAAAATATATTTAGCTAATAGAAATCTATTTTCTTTTTCAATCATCATAGTATAAGTATTTTCCTACGCCATTTTCCTTTGTCATCACAAATATTGACTAATGACACGTTCATATTTTCTCGTGACTCTTGGACCATTACACTTCGAACATGGCTACTGGACAAACATGACTTGTCGGATTATCGCACCACACTAGACGACACATTAGGTAAGATACCTTGCCATTATACTGTTTATTTTTAGTTTGCATTTTATTACATATCACTGTTCATTTATTTCCAGTTCTTGATTTACTGCCTGCTCAGTGATAATAGCTGTACTTTGTTACTTATCCTTTGATTGCATATGGACCTAGAGTTAAGGGACTACCACTAGTTTAGTGCATTACATAAACTTTGACACTGTTGTGCCATGAGATGTGTGAGTTATGAGTAGCATATAGCATTCGGACTTGCGTGTTGGCTGATCACTGATGCGTACAGGACGTGCGTTAGGTCTAACTATCAATAGTGTATGTTAGAAGACTTGACGGTTAGTAGTGTTACATAGTCGTGGATGCGACGTGATAGATACATTGGGTGGGGAGAACATTTCCTTGTCGTATGGGCTTCGATTGCACTTTCCTTGTAACCCGGAAGCTCTGCTGGAGATACGGGTATGAGCCTCTCAGGTTGGCCACTGTCGTTTTTGAACGTCATGCGCTTAGGTCACTGGTGCCCAAGTGGGGACTATACCAGATCTCATTTACAGCCAGGGCTCATGCGACGAAAGGTTTGTTCTCACTGAATGTTCACTTTAGTACGGTTAGGTTGCCTTATTTATGTCTTGTCACTTTCTTTGATTGTGGCATATTTTATATTCGGTATTTATATGAAATGTTTATTGTATCTTGTTACGTCCCTCTGAGGACCTGGTTATCTCGCCAGGTGTGTGCTCTTGTCTTTCGCAGGTGTTCTAGTCGTGGCCATGATCATCTCTATTTCTTCGAGGATGATTGCACTTTGATCGTCTTCGCTTCGCTCGCCAAACTCTTTCTTTTATTATGTATTTCTTTTCTTAGTTGGTAGTGGATTTGTCTCCGCCCAACGATTGTATACATGACAAATTCAAAGTTGCTTTTATATCATTTATTTATCTAGTGGATAAGATTTAGTTATTCTGGTTTTACTGTATTTTACAGCTTATGTATATATACGAGGGTCCATATATGTCACGCCCCAGAACCAGAATACTGGAGAGCGGGGGCAGACATAGCCAGCTACGTATACTGAAGTGCAACCCACCTCGCTATACGGTCACGGCTGTCTAGATACATGAGGGTTTAACTACAAGCCATCAGCCTCTTATGGTCATGAACAAGCCTAGTGTCTCAATCACAAGCAAGTAAGTAAGTGTTACAAGATGTAAGATCATCAAATATACAATAGTAAGGCATCCCAAACATTACATATTCAGCTGATCATGAAGCTAGTCGTTACAATATGTCAGGACTAGCAAGAGTTTAGTCATACATGATCAACCCTAGGATCTGTTAATTATGTTACAGCCCGTAGGCAGATAGTAATAAGGTGCAATACGAGCTAACACATGCTCGTCGGCTAAACGCCTCAAAAGAATAATTTTTACAATAAAGTGGGAGAACAAAAGAAACCCACTCGTTGCCAGGGTTACGCCTGGTGGTCACCATCTGGCTGAAAGATAGGTAGATCCTCTGGTGCTGCTCCGATATCTGGCCACACAAAACCAGCTGGGTCAGACCCCAGAAAGAGCAAGTGCCACAAAGGAGGCTTCACTTAGGAACTAAAACCAGCATATCTCAATAGAATATTAAAGATAATAAATAAAGAACTGATAATAATAGAGATAATAATAGTAAATTGAGTACGAGAAAACTATTCAAGTAGCCAGGTCACAACCCTTAAACCAAACAAGGACCGGGGTTGTAGCCCTTCACATGAACAGAAACCCGTCTCAATTACTATTGGTACAGTAGAGACAATAAACGAAGAGAGGACACAGAACTCCTCCGAAAGCCAGGTTACAACCCTTAAACCAAACAAGACCGGGGCTGTAATCCTTCGCCTGAACAGAACTGGACCCCTGATCTTTATTGCTAAGGCCATCATAAGTAATTAATCATACTGTTGAAGTGAAGTAAAACATGACGAGCATGGCATGGGGTACAATAAGACAATAAACGAAGAGAGAACACAAAACTGCTCCGGGAGCCAGGTTACAACACTTAAACCAAACAAGGACCGGGGTTGTAACCCTTCGCCTGAACAGAACTAGACCCCTGATCGTTTATTGTTGAGACAGGCACAATCAATCGTGTCATGTCACAGTCTTGTACAGGATCAGGATAAGACTAAGCTGGAATAAACTCCATCCAATCAATCATGGCCAATCAAGAAGTACGGCTTGATACTCTTAACTAACTAGGGTTATCACAGGCCTAGATACTAGTAAGATGTAATAAGATTATCCTAACAGCCACAAGCCCTGCAGACCATCCGGTTATCCGGATCGAATGTCCATTTATGAAGGGTGCACCACATGACTGTGTGCTAGAAATGTGCCCTACTCGTCGGTAGGCTACAAGTCCACTGAATGCGCCCAGATAACGGGATTGCCTGTAGCTGAAAATCTCTTCATGACTACTGAATTATTTTAGTTAATTAGCCTTAGTTAATTTCTGTAGGTATCCCTGACCGTGGTACTCAGGGATCCCTATCCTAGACATGATGCAAGACAGTACTGGTTTATTTGTACAAACACAATTGCCCACGGTGTCCAAGTCTTTCATACTTGTCATGTCAGGCTAGCTATCATAACAGCATGTCGTGATATCATGTTAGTTCACTTATCAAGAGTGCGCCATAACGGGCCACCATCGTATTCATAGAACGTACCAGACCCTACATAGCAGAAGCATAAAGATGACATTTAATTAGTAATAATAATAATAATAATAATAACAAAATGACCAGGCTAGATGGAGCTATGCGGCTAAGGAAAGAAACTTATGCGGTGGTGGGGAGGCAGTGCCATGCGGCTGGAAAGCGAAGCAGGGCTCATGCGGCAGCAGAGAGCGCAGGCGCATGCGACTTGAACCAATAAGTCCATGCGGCTGGAACTGCGCGCTTATGCGGCTAAGTGGGAGTTGAGAATATGCGGCTAGAACGGGAGCATCACCATGCAGCTGGAAAGGTAAGGTGGGCCCATGCGGCTGGACCAACACGTCTATGCAGCTAAGGATAGCCTCGGTCTTATGCGGCTGAGAAAGGATCGGGTCTTATGCGGCTGCAGAAAATGACTTCATGCGGCTGGAAATGATTAAGTCCATACGGCTAAGTTCAAGTAGAATTTCATGCGGCTGAGAATTGCCAAGTCTTATGCGGCTGCAGTAAGTTGTCTTCATGCGGCTGAGTAAGGTTAATGCGCCATACAGCTAAGTGAAGTCAAGGCCACATGCGGCTGGAAAGAGACTTGCCGCATGAATGTTCATGCGGTCAAATATTCTATGCGGCTGAGAGACTGTGCTTCTTCTCCACTGATCCGAGAAGAATGGCCATGAAATCCATAACTTCAAAGCTCCATAATTTTTTCATTCTAAGCCCAAATCTGGACTTCCATAGGTCAAAATGGGGCAGAATGAAATTCTCTACAATATGGAACCAACAAAACTTGGAAATAACAATGTTAAGTAGATCAAAACCCAAAAAATCCAAAAATACTATAAACTTAGATCTACACAAATTGAACCATGGAAATTAGAAATGCCAAATATTAAAGTGTGTTAGAATCTCGAGAGGAAGAGAATGGAACAATAAAAACGAAGTTCCTCCATGAAGCAAGCTACACTTGCCTAAGCTCTCTCTCTCTCTCTCCTGGTGGGTAAAGAAGTAATGGTGGAGAAGAAGAAGTAATGGAGGGAATTAATGAGAAGAGAGAGAAGGGAGTGGTTTAATAAATGGTGAGGAGCTGGTAGGTGGGGGGTCCACCTTTGGTTCATGATGAACCAAAGCAAACCAAGCCAGCCGAACCAACCCAAGAATAAACCAGCTAATGAAATGCTAGAATAAATCAAGCAGGGAGACATGCAATACGGGTCAAATTACGTATACGTATACCAAGATACGCAATACGAGCCGTATGCATTACAACTCTACCCACCTTGAAAGAATTCCATCTTCGAAATTTAATTAAGAGGCTAGAGGGACAAGAATAAGCTATACTGTTCACAGGCAAGCTATACTAATCAAGCAATCAGGTAATTATTCATGCAAGCAAGGAATCGAAGGCATGAGACATAAGAAAGATATTATACCTCATGAGTCAAACAGGTCGGGATATCGTGATCGGATATCATCCTCACGCTTCTACGTTGACTCACCCAAAGAGTGATGACCCCAAGCAACTCGGACTAACTTGATAGTCTTGTTCTTGAGTGTCTTCTCTCTCCGGTCCAATATAGATACGGGCCTCTCCTCATACGAAAGGTTGGTACCAACAACCAATTCCGAATGATCCAGGATATGGCTCAGGTCCGGGATATACCGTCGCAGTTGGGATACATAAAATACGTTATGTACCTCACGCAACGACGGCGGAAGAGCGAGACGATATAACACATCACCTACTCGCTCCAGAATATTGAACGGCCCTATATACCTAGGACTAAGCTTTCCCCGTATGCCAAAACGAATGACGCCACAGTTAGGCAAAATCCTCAGGAATACATGGTCGCCGACAAAAAATTCAAGGGGACGCCGATGAGAATCGACCCAATGACGTTGGAGATCTTGGAAAACTCGAAGATGATCCCTGACTCTTCCGACCACTCCAACGGTCTGAGCAATCATTTCTGGACCGAGCATCTGCCTCTCCCCAACATTATCCCAAGCTAGCGGGGATCTGCACTTCCTGCCATACAGTGCCTCGAACGGTGCCATCTGGATACTAGCTTGGAAACTATTATTGTATGAGAACTCCACCAGGTGCAGGTGATCTTCCCACGAACCACCGAAGTCGAGCGTACAAGATCTCAACATGTCTTCAAGTGTCTGGATCGTGCGTTCCGACTGACCATCTGTCTGCGGGTGATAAGCTGAGCTGAACTGGAGGTGAGTCCCCAAACTCTCTTACAGGCTACGCCAGAAGTACGACGTAAATCTGGAATCTCTGTTTGCAAAAACAAAAGTCTTTTTATTTCATAAACTTTAAAGAATAGTACAAGAGTATAAAAAATTCTGGGAAAGTACATCTATAGGAATCCGATCTGAAGACGATCGCTTTATCCCTTGGACGATGTGAACTTTGAAGACGATAGCCTCTGAAGAATGCAGCAGCACTTGGACAAGAACTCCTGATCTCTGATGATCTTGAATAATGATCCTTCCATAATGAAGAACTTGAAACTCTATTTATAGAGTTCTAGAAATAACTATTTTGTAGTTATTCTGGATTACGCACAATGAACTGCGCTGGAGACAGACTGCGCAGACTGCAAACTGCACTGGCCATTGGGCAGTTGCTCGATCATGGGAAAACCGTATTCAGATGTGTGGCATTATTTGATTGAAATGCGCTTGGTCGTGTATAGACGGTTGCCACGTGGCGAGCAATTGATGGCATGTAAGCCACGTAATAAATGTCAGTTATCTTCAACAAATTTGATGGATCGTGCCACTTGAATAGCGCTAGCTTCAGACTGTGCTCCCTTCTAGTCATTGGATAGCGCTAGGATTCAGACTTGGTCAAACTGTGCTGAGGTTGGACTGGCAGACTGCGCTCTTGTTGGACTGGCAGACTGCGCTAGAGTGTACAGCTGTTCTCGAGCGCTATGCTGTACAGGAAACAAACAGACTCCTCGTTTTTCGGGCTGTCAGTCTGTCAGAAGATTTGATCTTCCTGTCAGGTAATGATGGCGTTGCCACGTCAGCGTAGCGCGCTCGGGCGTTAGCGCAGTTCAGCCTCGTGCGTTTGATTTCTAGCACAATCTGTCTTCAGCGTAGTTCATTGAAGGGTGCGCAATTTAGACTTCTCTACCTATTTGATGGATGCAACTTGATTTTTAAGACTTACAAGACCCCCTTCAAAGTTTTCAAAATTTGAAAATATTCAAAGTTTCGAAATACTTTGAATTTCGAATTTGAAATCAAGTTGCACTTTAGCTGCACGTTTGGAGGAATTAGCTCCGTCTTTCGTGGCACAATCGGAGACGACTGTTACGTTTCTGTGAGAAAACTATAAATACTTTCATCTTCTATTCTTTCAGTCTTTACTTGCTTTTGATCTCTCAAGAGAAAGAAACTCCTCTCCTACTCTGACTTCTTCTTTCTCCTCTCGTTGTCGACATGAATGGCGCCCAAGCGATCGGCCACTGAGAAGGAAAAGGCCCCTGCTGAACCTTCGACTCGTGTTGCACCGCGAGTATCTCGTCACGAGACGGGCCATCCAGCTCTTTAAGGTGAATGACGAACCATGATCGAAACCCCCTTTTTAGGGTTTTTGAACCTTCATGCCTCTCTCTTTTTAGAGATTGATGGTATTCTCAACCACTTGTGCCACCCTGTTTAGGGTTTCGGCTGCATGTACAACAGTTTTCATTTTTATGAAAACTGTATCTTTGCGCATTCGGTTGGAGAGCGCTGACAAAATGTTTAGCGTAATCCATCGATTTGCGCATCGATGCGCAAACTGACGTTTTACGCACGTTGGTTGTGCTAGCACAATCTGATGTCTTGCGCACATTGGTTGTGCTGGCGTAATCTGATGTCTTGCGCACATTGACTGTGCTGGCATAATCTGATGTCTTGCGCACATTGGCTGTGCTGGCGCAATCTGATAGATTGTTTCACACAGCACAATTTGGATAAATTATGAAGAAGTTTTTAATTTTTTTTGTACATACTGATCTTTGTCTCTTCATTGATGCAGTTAACCTCAGAGAAGATCCAAACTACGAGGTTCTTGCAGGATCTCTGTCTGAATCAAAATTCAAGGAAGATCTCTCACATGTCTCCTTTCTACAGTATGCTTTACCATCATCCCGACAGGCTGTCTTGGTTGCGCAAAATAATGATTCTTTATTGTGTCTGATGAACGGGCAACCTCTTCAGACTGCTGACACTGTTACCCACAAGAAACCTCTATTTATGTTTGGTGAGGCTTTTGATAAAAATTCTCAGCCAAGGCCTCGCATGGAACAGAGAATCTTCCAAAGGGGTGAGAAGACGATATATTTGACAGAGATCTCCAGATGCCTCCCTCTGTCCAGATATGCTTTTGTGAGCTATCCCAGAAGAATGGAATGGGACATAACTCTGCTGCAGCAGGCCCGAGTGGGTAATATCTGTGTTAAGAAGGGGCCAGATCATAAATATGTATTCTACAGTTCTTTTGAGCGACATAGCTCCCTACTCAGAGGACTAAAACCCTGTTGCATTCCGCCGAAAGATTCTTCTCTGCTGCTACCAGTAAGAACTCTAATATTCGCGAATGAGTTTGTGAAGGTGGAAGGGAGGTATCCGGACCAAGATCTACGGTTGACAGGTCTTGTGAACCCGAACAATAAAAGGTGGATCTGTGTGGCCAATTGGATATTGGTCCAATTTGAAGATCAGCTTAAAGAAATTGATCTGTATCAGGCAGTGTATGCTACTGTCTATGGCTTCTTCCCTAATCCACATCTATTCCTTTCGTTGGCGGAAAGATATAATTATAGGACCGGGACTTTCATGACGCCGTACGAGGAAATTGGATTAGCCTTGCATGAGATGAAATACATCTCTAATCTGCCAATGGGGGATATCCCCTATGAAGAGTTTGTCCCGACAAATGATGAATTGGAAAAACTACGCAATGAGAACGCCAATATGGTAGATGTTTTTGAAGAGCTACTCTGCCATTACAAGATTTGTTCTCTATACTACAAGAGTGGTACAGCCAACACTTGCTATTCGACCAAGTGGTTGTCGTATCTTTTCCTTAACCATATTATTGAAAAGAAGACCAAAGAACATGAGAACTGCAATCCCAACTTCTTCAAACCGCTTAGCAACAGCGAGGTGATGGCGTTGATGGAGAAGCACGACGAGATGGATATCAAGATCAAAGATGATCTTCAGTATCCTCCTTTCAAGGAAGGAGCCATAGTCGAGAGCTACATAAGGATGGATTACAGGCCCATGTCGAAGGAAGCCCTACTGGCAGGGTTCCTTACTTACTGGCTTCGACGATATGTCGTACTTGGGGCCAGTACAGTTGACCGCTTCCATCGCGGTGTATTGTTTGCTGCCGTCCGTCTAGTTTTCGGCTACCGGATGGATTTGTTATCAGCAATGACATGCAGGATGAACGCCGGCCTCCGTCTCATCGTTGATTCGATGATTCGAGGAAAAGGCGAAAAGGGACATTTTCCTCGGCTGGAACTGCCGTATACATATTTGTTTGGATGGCTGCTTCTACACCATCCTTCCTTAATGAACCCTGCTATGGGGGCAGTGAGCGGCAGTTTTCTGAGAAGATATTCTAGATGTAAGTGGATCTCTACCACTTTGAAAGACAGCAGACGAGTCTTGAATCTGGGCAAAGGATGGAACTTCTACTGTGTTCCACCTTCAGTCGGTTATGAATATGTACCGACAAACATGATCGACTCGGTGAGAGTGCCACCTTTGGGTCGTACCACCTTCGATTGGCTGAGGACGATTCGGCCATCACATCTAGTATACCGGTTCGAAGATGAATGTTATCTTGAACCTTATCTCCCAAGCCATTTTGTACGTCAATTTGGCTATGACCAATTTCATGTCGGCAATGCCATAACGTGCCTTCAAGGAAAAGGTTATTTGATTAATGGAGCTCGGGCTTGGGCCTATTACAATGCCCGTGACACAAAGACAACGTTTTCGATGCCGACGAGGAACGACCGTGGCCCGCGCATGCTGTATACTTATTCGATCTTTTATACATCAGTAAATACTTTTGCTGAGAATTTCAATCTAACAGACAGCTTTGCGACGGTGACACAATTTAGAAAAGGAGCACCTGTTTTGTTGTCTCCTGGTAATGATGAAGAACACGAGCCAGCTGATGTGCCTCTAGAAGCTTCGAGGGAAGCCAATTTCTCTGAAGAAGTCTATGAACCGCTGCGTGTTTCTTTGAAAGTTGTAAGATCTCCGATCAAGGAGAAGAAGAGGAAGGCAGAAGAACCATCTTCTCCTGTCTTTAAGAAGAAGACCGCTATAGACTCTTCGGAAAGAGTCATGACTCGATCGCTGTCTCGGCAACAGGCTGAGTCCATCCACAGAGAAGAGGCGACGACCCCGACTTCCATCCAAAGACAAACACACGCTGCAGACGTAGAGAGCCCTGAAGAATCTTTACGCAGAAAGAAAATAGCTTTCAGAAAGAAAGTGACCACTCCCTCAAAACCTATCCATACATCTGCCCTGATAAGTGCTGCTGCCGGGGTTATGATGCCTTCACCTACGCCTGCTCCTGAGCCTAGGCAGGTGACAGATACACAAGAAGGAGCTACTAGTGCAGAGATAAGGGACAAGGTCGCAGACACAAGAGAAGAGACCGCGGAGGCAAAAGATGAGGCTGCAGAAAGAGAAGCGGCTGCAACTCCGATCCCAATCAATGAGTCGGAATCATCTGTCGAAGTATTGCCATCTCCCACACTTGCAATGGAAGCTGCTCATCTTCCAGCTACACCAAGATCATGTCGCGCTGAAGAAGATCGACTGATGATCGAAGCTCTGGATGGGTGTGATTTTGACTTCCATGACATAGATCCAATCGATGCAAGTGATGATGAGGAAGTACAAGAAGAGGAAGCAGATGATGAGGAGACATCGGCGGAGGATGTTAATGACCATCTTATTCCAGAAGAGGATGCTGCTGTCCTTACATCCCAGGAGAAGAATGCTGCTAATGAAGTAGCACCGAAGGAAGCTATTGTTATTGATCAAAGAGGTATTGACTGATTTTGATAATCTTCATTTATAGATCAGATGATTGATATTTTAACTTTCATTCATGCAAACATGCAACCTTCTCCGATTCTTCCGGTATGTACTGACATAGTGCAGACAGAGGCGATAGCCAGCGGCATCCGTCATCTATCAGGCGGCTCCGAAGCAGGAAGTAGTCAGGCAGTAATGTCTGAAACTACTTCCGCGAGGCTCCAGCCTATTTTATTAAATGACAATCTTGTCACTAAAGCTAGTTTTGGTAAGCTTGCCTTCATTTTGATCTTTTCTCTGATAGTCCTTAGTGACAGCAAACTGATGATGTTTACTTGATTTTGCAGAAGAACATCTAGGAGGGGCAACTAGCTCTACAATGGCTCCTTTACCAAAAGAGGCTACGACCGATGTTCAAGAAGCCAAACTTCCGCCTTCACAAGCGTCTGCTGCTGAAGCTTCTGTTGGAATAGCTGCTACACCTAGTGCAGTAGCTACCAATAAATTTGTAGTGGGTTTTTTCACCAATTTATTCTTTAGTTCCTTGGGACCTTTAGTAGAAAGGGTAATGGAGAAAAAAAATGTTGGTTTCATCACTGTCAAAAGTCTAACTTCTTATCTGATCGACGGAATTCGAGATCAAGGTGATGAAGCTCAGGCTGCTTACCTTAAACATGTGCTGGATGAACTGGAGGAAGCAATCAAGATTTATAAAGATCTTAACCGAGGGGAAGTAAAGCCACTGGTGAATACCGAGTTCGAAAGGATGACTCGAGAAGCTGAGGTCACGAAAGCTGATTTCAAGAAATTTTTAGACACTTTTGCCACAAAATCTTCAGAGTATGATTCTCGGGTGGATATAGTAGTGGCTACTGCTGGGAAGAAAGAGAAGAAGGTTGCTGATCTGAAGGCAGAGTTTGCTCGACTTCAAGAAGAGTTGAGAATCGTCCATCTTGCTCTTGAAGAAGAGACTACACACCATCAACCCGCAGTTCAGCAACTGGACATTCTGACCCATGAGAAGAATGAGTTTGTGAAGTTTTATCAAGATGAAATCGCTCGTCGACTAGTGACCTTGCCAACATTTGACGCTGGATCTGGAATGGCAGAGGCTAGAAGGCGGGTGCTGGATTCTCGTGAAGAACGACTCCAAATCTTGAAGCAGCAAATAGCTAATCTGATGACCCCTCCGACTGAGTGAAAGAAAACCTTTTGTATTTTCTTCTTTGTGATATGTCTTTTTGTAACGTCTTTTATCTTGATCAATAAAAAGACATTATTTTGTGGATCTATTATTTGTTGCATATCCCGTTACGGATATAAATAATAGAGATAGAAAATATATTCAGAGGTTCAGGACATGATATATTTCTTGGTTTAGAAAATAATTATATCCATTATATCTGCTCAGAGGTAATGTGGACATGGCAGAATATAATTTTCTTTTTGAATATCATTATTTCGGTAAACAACTTAATCAGAGGTAATAAGTACGTGACAAGTTGTTGATATGGATGAACAGATGAGTCGTCAGAATGTATGAACGAAGTGAATCATCGGGATGAACGGATGAACCGTCAATTGGATAGCGTGAATAGGTGAACGGGTGAACCGTCGGATGAATGGAATGAACGGATGAACCGTCGGGTGAATGGAATGAACGGATGAACCGTTGGGTGAATGGAATGAACGGATGAACCATCATAATAAATGGAATGAACGGATGAACCGTCGGGTGAATGGAATGAACGGTTGAACCGTCGTAATAAATGGAATGAACGGATGAACCGTAGTAATAAATGGAATGAAAGGATGAACCGTCGTAATAAATGGAATAAACGGATGAACCATCGCATGAATGGAATGAATGTTGTGAAGAATTCGTCGCTTCGGTTTGCATGATCGACCGTCTCAAGAATCTCTGTCTATAAGTAGAACAGAAATTTTAGATGGAGTGATCAGTTTCGAATGTAACACAAAATGTTGTCTGGAGATGCATCCGAGAAGGCTGACGTCATCTCGAAGGTCGAAGAAGTCGTTGAGGAACGTCCAGCCGAGCCAACCCAGCCAAAGCAGACGGAGGCGGGCGAAAGTTCATCTGCACCCAAACCATCACAGGATATCTTGGACTTCCTAATTGATCCAGGGAAGACTGAAGAAGAGGAGGCTATGAGGATGGCCGCCTGCTCGTTTCTAGTGAAATCGAGGAAGGATGTCCTTGGCTCTTTTGCCGACTATATTTTTGAAAAGGATGGTAGTAGTCCTCGTCCTGTCTTTAAGAAGGACGATAGTGATTCTTGTCCTTGATATCATGTAACATCGTTTATGATGAAATAAAATCAAAATTTATTTATGAACTGTCTTGTCATATTTACAAGAAATCCCTTTACATTCATACATAGTACTTTTTAAGGAATTTGCCATTGATAGGCATCATCGCCGCTCGACCGTCCAGCTCTGTGAGTTGATAGGCTCCATTTGAGAAGACTTTACTCACGATATAAGGCCCTTCCCATTTCGCATCGAACTTGCCTTTGCTCATGTGAGTCATAGTCATGGGACGTCTGACTGTTAGAACGAGTTCCCCTTTCTGAAAGGCTCTGATTTTAACTTTGCGATTAAAAGTCTTTGAGATACGGGCTTGATATAATTCAATATGTTGTTGAGCCAATAGCCGCTTCTCGTCGAGCGTCTCCAGTTCTTGAAGTCAAAGAAAATCATTGTTCTCCGTAGTAAGTTCATTGGCGATGGCAATTCTCAAGGAAGGAATTTGAAGTTCCAGAGGTAAGACTGCTTCACAACCGTACACCAAAAAGAAATGTGTACAGCCTGTGGGGTTGCGGACCGTAGTACGGTAGGCCCATAGACATTCTCCAAGCTTTTTACTCCAATTCCGTTTGTTAGTAGACACAAACTTCTTAAGGAGTTTGATAATAGTCTTGTTAAAGGCTTCAGCCAAGCCATTAGCAGCCGGGTTGTAAGCTGTAGAAGCGATATTGTCAATCCGATGATCGTCACAGAACCTGGTGAACTTTTGACTGATAAACTGAGGTCCATTGTCATGAACGATTCGTCGAGGTATACCAAACCTGTAAATAACGTGGTGTTTGACAAAGTTGATGACGCTGCTAGTTTTGACTTCAGCCAAAGGTATAGCTTCGGCCTACTTGGAGAAATAATCAGTTATTGCTAATATAAACCGATGTCCTTTAGAAGAAGGAGGATTGATAGGACCTATAATATCCATACCCCAAGCTTCAAAAGGCCAAGAAGCAGCAGTCGGATGAAGGAACTCCGACGGTTGATGGATGAAATCTGCATGGATTTGACAAGCTCGACATTTCTTTGCATATTCGATAGCATCAACTACCATAGAGGGCCAATAGTAACCCATTCGTCGAATACGATCCTGTAGTTTAGGGCCGGGTTGATGTACTCCACAGACACCATCATGAGCTTCACGCAATACTTGCTTTGCTTCATTACCTGCAAGACAACGCAAAAGTAGACCGTCATAAGTCTGTCGATAGAGAGTCTTGGTGGTTTGATTGTAGTAGAATCGAAGAGATCGTCGACGAATATTCGTAGCCTCCTTAGGATCTTCAGGAAGTATGTCATGAACTACGAAGTCGATGAAAGGGGCTCTCCAATCTTCATTGATAACATTGACTTCGGTGAAGTTACTAAACTCAATGTTGCGATTGTTTTCAATGCAGAACAACTATCTGTTGGAAACAATAACCACTTGTTATCTTTTGACGGGAATTGCTAAGACTGCTGTGAGATTAGCTAAAGCATCTGCCTCAGTGTTACAAGCTCGTCGAACATATTCAATGAAGAAAGCCTTGAACGATGTAGTTATATAAATTACATCTTCATGATAGGGTACTAGATCTTGATGGCGAACTTCGTATGTTCCTCTAACCTGATTGACAACCAGTTTAGAATCGCCATAGACTTTAAGATATTCGACTTCCAACTGTTTTGCTAATTGGAGTCCAATGAGCAAGGCATTGTATTCAGGCACATTATTAGAGCATAGCTGATCTAAAGAATAAGCTCTTTGGATAGCTAATCCTTCTGAAGAGACTAGTACAATTCCAACTCCTGTAACAATGGTCCCATTTGGTCCGATCCGGGATGCCCCGTCGAAGAACAGACGCCAGGTAGGAAATTCTTCAGAGATCATGTTTGATTCCAATGTTTCATCTAGAATTTCATCATAAAGCTTAGATGTCTCCGGAACAGGATGAGCTGCTAAAAAGTCAGCCAGTGCTTGACCTTTAACAGACTTTTGTGGAACATAAACCATGTCGTATTGGGCTAGCAGAATGGCCCATGTAGCCAGTCGAGAATTGAGTGTGCTGGGCTTCTTTATCAGTACCCGAAGAGGATTAACTCGGGAAATGACGTGAATGGTTTGGCCAATAATATAATATCGAGTCTTTTGAACAGCAAACATAAGAGCTAGGCATTCTTTCTCAACCGGACTATAACGGTGTTCAGCACAGATCATAGTATGACTAAGATAATAGATGGCTTGTTCATGGCCTTCTTTGTTCTTTTGGGCAAGTAAAGCACCCAATGAATGATCCATAGCACGGATATATATTAAGAATGGTATGCCTGAGATTGGTGGCACTAAGACTGGCGGGTTCATCAGATACCGCTTTATATCATCGAATGCTCGTTGACATTCTTCGGTCCAAACGAAAGATATACCCTTTTTCATTAACTGAGTAAACGGTCTACAGCGTCCAGACAGATTTGAAATGAACCTCCTGATGTACGCAAGTCGACCTTGGAATCCTCGTAGCTCTTTTAAGTTGCATGGAGGATGCATCTCTTGAATGGCTTTGATCTTCTCGTGATCCACGTGTATACCTTTAGAGGTAATAACGAAGCCGAGAAATTTACCACTAGAGACACCCAAGAATGACTTGGTGGGATTCATTTTTAACTGATGTTGGCGCATTAGATTGAAGATGGTTCTTAAATCTTGGTTGTGATCTTCCTTTAGACGACTCTTGACAGCAATATTGTCGACATAGTATTCGACAGTTTTGCGCAGATGATCTCGAAAGATGGTACTCATAGCTCGTTGGTAAGTTGCACCAACGTTCTTGAGACCAAATGGCATCACAGTGTAATAATAAACTCCACGAGGAGTGCGAAAAGAAGTATATTTTTCATCTTCAGGGTTCATCCGAATCTGATTGTATCCAGAAAATCCATCCATGAAGGATATCCTTTCGAACCCGCAAGTGTTGTCGATCATGACATCTGTAATATGGAGAGGAAATTCGTCCTTTGGACAAGCTTCATTAAGATCTCGAAAGTCAATACAAACTCGAACTTTGCCAGTTTTCTTCAAGACTGGGACAACGTTGGCTACCCAATCAGGATGTTGTTCTTTTCGAATAAAGCCACAAGCTATGAGCTTTTTGACCTCATCATCAATTGTGTCCATCATTTCTGGCTTGAACCGCCTTTGCTGCTGTTTGACTGGCTTTGTATTAGGCAAAATATTCAGTTTATGAGTAGCGACTTTAGGATCTAAACATGGCATGTCTTCATAATTCCAAGCAAAGACATCAATATATTCTCGGATAAGAAGAATTAATTCTTGCCTATCTGCCTCTGGGAGGTTCTTGCTGATGAATATTGGACGAGGTGACCCATTTTCTCCTACATCAATTTGAACCAATTAATCTTCGATAGGAGGTTCTCGTTGTTCGAATCGGAGTTCCCATTGGGTATCCATTCGTTGGGCCCAAGGATCTTTTTCAGGATTTTCTTCTATGTCTTCATCATAGCCTTCTGGGAGTTCAGCGGAGACCATGTTAGAAGATACGATCAATCGATGAACTTGACCGATGCTGGTATCAGAATCCCATGATCTGGAATCAGAAGAGTTAGAGCGTTCCTCATTATCGGATTCAGAGACTTCTTGAGATAAGACCGGAGGTGAAGTATATCCGAGACCTATTTTCGTCCTGCTGTAGTACATCTCTGATTTTCCTTTCGGAACAACCGTACGGATAGGAGTTCGTCTACCCTTGCCATAATTGAGGCCATTCTTGAAGTCATAACCCATCTTTCGGATGATGTCTTTTGATTGTTGACTATAACGACGAAGTTGGAGACGTCCCATATCGTTATTTTTGCTATCATCCATATAGCTAAATTTTTGTTCTGGCCCTTTACTAAAAAGTATTGGACTCTCACCTCTCTTTCGAGAAGGGACAACAAAATATGAGTCATTTGGATGTTCAAATAATACTTCCGTCTGAAGGGATTGTACGACCCCTATTGTAAATGACTGAAAGCTGTCTAACATATCCAAATAGTATTTAGTATGATAAATGACATCAATATACTGGAAAGTAGATGCTTTTTCATTGATTTGTACATCCATATTTACAACAGGACCTTTAGCCTTAGCCGGCTTGGTCAGATCGATTACATGAGAAGGAATAGAAGAGCAAGGAGGTTTAGGCTTGTTACGGCGAAGGTCGATAACAAGCGGCTCAGAAGAGGTGAGCTCCCTTTTATCCTTGTTACGACGGAGGTCGATAACTAGTGGCTCAGAAAAGGTGAGCTCCTTTTTATCCTTGTTACGACGTAAGTCGATAACCAGTGGCTCAGAAGAGGTGAGCTCCCTTTTATCTTGATTATCACCAATTGATTGCTTCTGGGCTGGCAGATGGATGGCCAGTGGTTTGGAGGATTGAGGATGAGACACACGCCCTTTGACAGGTATGATGAGAGTGTCGTTGGGCACTGCTTCTTGTTCTTCCTCACCGTCCATGGCTAATACTACCATCATAAACTCTTCTTTGTACATGCGAGCGTCATTACAATATGCTTCAACGCCTTTAAATGGGTAGAGATCTGCAACTTCTTTTTGGACTTCTCCTTTATCATCAACATATTTGAAGCATTGATGGAGAGTAGAAGGAACAATGTTGTGTTCATGAAGGAATGGTCTTCCTAGAAGAGCATTGTATGAACAACCGTGGTTGTCTATAATGTAGAAGGTCACCTTTGTGCGAAGATTGTCAATTTGGAGCTTTAAGCGTATCTTGCCTAAAGGTTCACTTCTTCTCTGGTTGAATCCCAGGATGGTGGTGATAGTGCCGGAGAGGCTATGCACTGGAATCTTCAGAGCATCCAACATCATCTTAGGCATGATGCTGAGTGCTGACCCTGGATCTATCAGAATACGATCGATCTTCATAGTGTCGATATATCCTGTAAAGTAGAGAGGACGGTCATGTCGATTATCTTCCATCAACATGTCATCCTGTGTGAAGGTGATGTTTGGAATTAATTCCAGCACACTGTGACAGTGGAGACAAGAGACAGGTTCTGACTCAGGTTTCTTGAGAAGAGTTAGGAAAGTGTCTGCCTATATCAACGCTTCACTCAGTGTTTCTTGAGTCTCTTTAGAGAGGCATAAGAGCTCGAAGATGGATAGCCTGGCTGGTGTGTTGGCTAATTGAGCCAATATGTCAAAGTTATATGGCTTTTCAAGTCCAGAGGGGGAAGACTTCTTCAAAACTTTGTTGAAGCGGACTTATTTTTTGCCTTTGTCGGCTGCTATCGATTTAGAAAGAGTTGATTCCACAACCGGTAATGATGTATAGGGGATGCCCTCTGTAGAGACAGGCTACACTGGAACAGCCTCGAAAGACGAAGCAGGATCCTCCTGAGTTTCGGGATGCTCCCGTAGATAGGTTTTCCCTAACCTGGTGCCCAATAGGATCTCTTCTTCAACTATGGGGTCAAAAGACACCATATTGCAGTTCTTTGTCTTGCCCTTAGAGCGTTCCTTTTGCTTGGAGGAAGAAGGAACTTCGAAATCTGAAACAAGATCAGAATGAATCCACATAATCTCGCCATTATCAAGGGATAAGGGGAAAAGACCTTCACTTTGTGGAGGAGGAAGATTTTCAATCTCCAGAGTGGCCCTGAGAATGGGAATGATGCCGCTCTGCACCACTTGTGGCGGGAAGTCACCGAACTATATATAAATCATATTGGCTGTAACAGTCTTTTCATCCTGTTGGAGAGTGATGACACCGGCTGACCAACTCTTGAATCTTGTCTTTGAGCACATAGCAGGCCCGAGTAGGATGCCCTATGAACCTGTGATAAACACAGTACTTAGGGTGGTCAGTTTTACCGACTTCGTCAGGCTTCTTCGGGTCAGGGAGTTGCAACTTATTGGTTTTAAGCAAACAGTCGAAGATGCTCGCTGTATCATTTTCATCAAAGGAATACTCTACTTTTGGGCGAGGTTCCTTTGGTGGAGGTGCAGAAGGAGTAGAGGTAGACGTGGGTTGAGCCACGTTAACGGCTAAAGATTCCTTGCTCTTGAGGTTGATGTTCAAGGTTTCTTTGTCCTTGCGGTTATTTTGGCGATTACCGCTACCAGATGGAGAAGACTCATCTCGATCAGGGTTAGACATGTGTACCCCCAACTGTTTGAATTTCTCAGCGCTAACTTCGGCTGCTTTAGCATTGACGATGAATGACGGCCAATCCTGGAACTGTGTTGACCCCGTCCACATGCTGATGATAGGCAACAAGTTTGACTTACAAGTGTCTATCGTCAAGACAGATGGGGTTCTGGGAGGCATTTTGAGTGCTTCTCGACGGAATCGTTCAACGAAACTCTCAGTAGTTTCATTATGTCTCTATTTGATCTTTTTGAGGGCGGATATAGTCACATCGTTGATACCCTCGTAGAATCGTTCTAGGAACATCTGCTTGAGTTCGGCAAAGGAAGTGATAGAGCCGTCAGGCAGGCTGCGGTACCAATCATATGTCGTGCCGGCTAAGCAGCCGACGAAGACTCTGGTAAGAAGAGCATCCACTACAACAAAAAACCCTTTTAATGACAGCTAAAAAGCGTCATTAATGACGAACCATGACGCTTTTTTTTGTCACAGCAACCGTTATAAAAACGGGTGTTATAAATGTTTTTTAAAAACGTCATAAAATAACCGTCATGAATAGTTTCTATAAAAGCGTTATGAATAGTTAATATATAGTGCACAATTCAGAACAATTTTAAAACGTCATGAATAGAAAATATGTATAGGCTCAATGCAGCACATTTATAACACTTTATACTATTCAAATTAGCATATTTATAACGCTCTATACTGCACAATATATATTACATTCCAAAAACTTAACATTATATATCACCATCTTTATTACATTTCTCAAAATAGAGTACATATCAACATCTTCATTACATTCTCAAAATAGAATATCCAAATACATATACATATACATATATATATATATATATATATATATATATATATATATATATATATATATATATATATATATACAACTACCAAAATTGTCCACATCAAAACTTGGCCACATAATCAATAATCATGAAAGATCAACGACAGCCGGAACACCAGTGAAATCCTGAGAAAAAGAGAAGACAACCAAATCAGTCCATATAATTGTTAGGCCTAAAAATCAAATCTAATAGAGCCATCAACCCAGAATGGATGTGTGGCTATGCTTATATATACAATGATAAGTTTGTTATAAGGGATAACAACCATATCCCTAAAAGAACCATTGGTTGGCACAATAGTTTCAGTTCACTGGCCAAATGGAAATAAACTTGAAATTGAATCAGAATACCAATAACTGTTTGCCAGTAAAATTTTAAAGAAAATTACATGCAAAGCCAATAACTATCCTACTTGTAATTACATCTTGCCACTATCAATTGCCCACAACAAATTCCATAGTCTGAATTCCTCCAAAGGAAACAAGAATGAAGCAAATGAAAATGCAAAAAAAGAAGCTAAAAACGAGAGAAATGGTCAGTACACATCGTGAGAGTTTTACATTGACATACAGGAACGAGCGAACAACACAACTATATTTGTAAAGCTCTGATGAAGATAATGCACATCTTCTTCAAATAACATATGTACAACTTCTGAAACAAACAGAAATTGGCCTACAGAACAATATCTGAGACTTGAATAAATCCAAGTAAAAGGACTTTCTGATATCCTTCCTATCCAAGACTCACCGACTCACCAGAGATGGAGAACAATCATGAGTATCCATAAAAACACGAAGGACAGCATCCTTGAGCCATGTTTCCTGATCAATTTCAGCAGGTCGTCTGGCATAAGGCATAAGACAATTTTGACCTAAGGGCAGGCTTTCTGATCAATGATAATTATGCTCATAGTAGAATATATTAAAAATAATCTATAATCTTTCACTTTGTAGTGTGTAACTGAACAATTTATTTCAAATGATGTGCGACTGAGATTGCATGTTTTTTAGATGTCAAATTGTATGTGTCACATGATCCCCATATATATATATATATATATATATATATATATATATATATATATATATATATATATATATAAATATATATATAAATATATATATATAAAATATATATATATATATATATATATATATATATATATATATATATATATATATATATATATATATATATATATATATATATATATATATATGCAAATGACCTCTAGCCT
Source organism: Iris pallida (assembly GCA_029216955.1). Taxonomy (NCBI): domain Eukaryota; kingdom Viridiplantae; phylum Streptophyta; class Magnoliopsida; order Asparagales; family Iridaceae; genus Iris; species Iris pallida. Next base: position 5,635,456 of record JANAVB010036819.1, on the reverse strand, counting down.
AGTGGTTAAGAGAGATGCATGCGGCCCGAGTGGTCAGGAGTTCGAATCCCAGTGGGAGTGATTCCAGAAACAATTTACCTGGTTCCAATATATATATATATATATATATATATATATATATATATATATATATATATATATATATATATATATATATATATAAAATATATATATATATATATATATATATATATATATCTATATATATATAATATTTTCAAGTTTTAAAAATATTTTATCGTTTTTGGCTTTCCGAAACGGGGACCCGATACTTTGATCCAAAATTGCTTAAACCACCAATACTGATACTCATAGGAAGGGTCTCAAACCGATTCCGATACTACAGGGTCTGGGCCAGAGGGTGTAATTTGAAACCATTGAACTCCCATGTGTGGAAGAGCGCCCTGTTGGTGGCTCATTCACAGCTGCCCTCTTTACATGCATAGCCATAGTAGCTCCATATTTCCTATGAGATATAAACTAGACACAAAAAATAGTCATGGGTTTCTCATTATACAAGTGTCAAGTGCCACACAATTCGAGAAGCGATCAGTTTTATAGGTTCACCCTCTTCTCCACTACTTTATGGTATTAAAGCACACTTAACAAATATACAGGATGAAGTTTTTCACAATTTCCATCAGATATAGTAGAAGTTATGGATGTCAACTTTTACAAGCTATAATACATACCAATATTCTACATTTTTTACTATACTCAAAACATTTCCCACATATGGTCATGATATTAATCTTTCCAGACTTTCCTTTATACACAAGGAAAAAGAGATCCACCAATGATTAAGTGAACAAGGTAAGTCATCGTAAATCAGACGGATGCCACAGAAGAGTAACAAACAATGGAAGTAAGATTAAGCAGCTTGTTCTATATACAGAGAAAAAGAAAACCTGGATTAAAATGTTGATTGAAGAAAGTTATAGGAAACTAAAAAAAGATATGTACATGAAGAGTCCAGTAAAAAAAGGATTGAATAGAAAAACTACAGCTAGAGTAAAGTGATGATAGCATGAAATGATTATGTCATGTCGAATTAGTGAACACACCTGAAGATGATATGTTTTCACATCTGTTCGAAATTTCAAAGCTTGTGAAGAAAACCCCATTGTCTGTTTTGCCATCTAAAGAAGGTCGAAAGAACAATGGAAATTCCAATGAGCAAGACAAGTCTACCTAAAAATCATTGTCTGTCAATGAAAACAAAAGGAAATAACACCTGGCACTGATACATATTTCGAGGACTTTGATTGTGATCACACCAAGGTGTGAGATTAGCAACTACACTAAGCATTGCGGTAGGATGGGTTTCTTCATGTGTTGCTGGAAAACCTTCCCGTCTTCCACCATCACCACCATCAGGACATCGTATTTCCATAAAAGCCTATAATACAAAATTTGTATTAAATCTGATACACGTTAAACAGAAACTAAATAATGCATGCCTTACATTACGGAGAAACGAAATAGTGGGCATTCTACCTGTTCAAATGGCCCAATAAGCTCAACATTGTGATATGATGTACTATAAGAAATATTCCTAACTGGCCGAAGAAATCTAGTTGGATTAGTGAAAAGATACAAGCCCGGGTAAGCTCCACCTAGACTTAAAGGTACATAGCCAACCTCCGTATCATCAGGAATCTGTAATAGAATGCTGTCAAAATAAAACTAAAGTGGAACATTGAAAACAAAACCAAAAGAAAAAGAATAACATACTTGGTCTCAAAAAAATATACATAACAATTCAAGTGCCATACCCCTAAGGATGTAGAAAGTTTCAAGCCACGAATGTGTGAAACTACTTTCTCTACATGACAAGAAGCAATAGAGCCTATGATTCGCCCATCTAGAAGAACATGAAGAACTTCTGGTGGACCAGCACGCTCAAGGTTTGGCAACAACGGAATCATTCCAAGACGACCCCGACCGGATCCCAAAAGAAATAGAGGGAGTAGATACCTAGATGGGGTTTGTGATCCAGCGTCGATGCCGACGTGTCTCCATGCCGAGGACAACCCCGACCGGATCCCGAGCCCACGCCTTCCCGAGCCCTCCTCCGACTCCACTTCCTGTTCTCGATCGAGCGTCGTCCCGCTCATCATGAGCACCGACCTCCCCAATCTTCTGAACCCGAAGCCACAACGCCTGGACGACCTCGACCCACCACATCGTTCCCGCCGCTGCCGCTTCACATTATCAACTAACTAACAGAAAATTAATTTTTACAATTAAAATTCTATGTCACTAGTAGGATGGAACCTAATTATTATAGTTAAGAGACTATTATCCTAACCAACGAGACTACAACAAGGGCTTTGGTTCTGAAAAAAAAAGTCACTAACATGATTTATTTTCGAGAATATTATAAATTATATAAACAAATTTGATGCCAGTAAATCGTTTCGCAGTCTGCATACTTTAGTGTTATTGGCCAATGTCAATCAATTTTGATAAAGTAGAGTGGTAAACTAGTCAAAATAAAAAAGACCCATATTTCTCCTTTCTTCAATTCACTGGCACTACCAATTTACTATCGAGGTCCAGAAAGAAAGAAGAAACGCAATCTAGGGTTACAATCAAAGCTCAGTTTAGCCAATTTCCGAATTCTCGTAGTTTTAAAATCACCCCAACTTTCTTCTCAACAAACATTATTAATCGTTGAGTCAGTAAATTACTAACAAGGTAGATTGCTGAATTAGTTCAAAAAAACCTCTTTATAGGGTTTCGTGAACAGGGGGACAACCAAATCTTAATCTTAAGTAGGAAAATTTCCAAATTTCTGGTAAGGAAATTCAGAAGAGAGAGAGAGAGAGAGAGAGATCGGACCTGGCATCGAGGTGGGAGGAGGAAGAGAGTCGGCTGCGGTCTTCCTGGAGGGCGAGCTCGACATGCTTGAAGCCCTTCTTCTTCAGATACGCGAAGACCGTCTTCTCGATCTCCTCGTCCTCCATTCCTTCTTCCTTCGCGCACCAAACCCTAACCCTAATCGAAAGCTAGGGTTTTGGACACCAGTGGCTTCTCTTCGAGGAAGACGAAGGAAGGAAAACAAAAAGAAAAGAAAACATGAAAAGTAATATTTTAGGGTTTGGGGAGAGGAGGAAAGAGGGGGCAGAAGGAGAGCAAGGAGAATGAGAGTTTTCTGAGTAAAATCGGAGGGGGTGGAATATATTACAGAAAGTTTATTACAAGTTTGCCACCGCTCTAAACTATTAATAACGCTTTGTTTTATAAACGTTATAAAAAGCCCAAAATTAGCCCAAACCGTCATAGAAAAAAGGTATTTCTCAACTTGATAACGCTTATGTATCAGCCGTCATTAAAACTCCTTGTCGAGCGTCATTAATAGGTCTTTTTGTTGTAGTGATCGTTTGGCTGGAGCTGGACAGTCATTACCTCAAAATGGTTAATGAACTGACTCGGAGAAGTGCTGCCGTCAAACAGCGTGATCGTAGGAATCTTGTACTTTGGAGGGAATGGGACTTCTTTCCATTCTATTGGATAAGGTTGTTTGATCCCCAACCTCTGTAGACCGTCCTTCTCTTTGAAGTCCTCAAACTGATTACGTAGTAGTTTTATAGCCTCATTGGCATCTCCTGAGGATGGAGAAGTAATAGACTGGCTCACCGGGTTAGGAGAAGGAACAACATAGTAAGCACTACCCCCAGCCCCTGAATGACTGGGTGTAACTTGGATAGGTATTGAGGCTTCTGGAGGAGACGGTACCCCCAGACCTGCATTGACAGGCACCGATGATGCTATAATCTCGGGATTGACAGCAGGTGCAATCGGTGATACTGTATGTTGAGCTATGATATTAGTATGCATACTTGCGATTATTTCAGCCATGGTCTTCAACTTGTCTTCCAGTGCGGCTATTCGTTGCTCTTGACTTGCCGAACTAGAAGCGTCTGGATCTTCAGTAACAACATAGGTTGAAACTTCTCTGGGTACAGTAGAAGACACTGTCTGCTCAGAGCTTTCGCTATATACGTCATAATCAGAGAAAGAATCATCGCCTGAATGAGAAATAGAGAAATGACCAGAGGGATTTTGGAGAAGATCCCTATGACCGACTGTATCTCGACTTCGGGATCGGGTGTGTCGGAATACTCCTTCAGAGGATTCATGGAGTAAATCCAGATACCGTTGACTGGGCTTACGGGGTTTGTCGTGTTTTGAATACTTCCTACCCCCAGTGTCTCGGGAAGCCATATTCACAGAGGCATAGAGCACCTCGTCTTCATCTTCTGACATTGGTTGAGAAGTTAAACGATCGAAGACAGATCCTTTTGTCGTCTGGCAACAACACTTGATAACCACCTGGTGATTACAATGGTGTTCCAAGGGTTGGATTGGAGGTGTTGAGGTGTTGTCCCGCTTCTGCTTGAGGTATTCCCGAAGATCAGGGATATATTCTTTGACGACATTTGGAACATGATTCCGATTCTTCAGATGCTTTGTCTCGTGTGTATATAGAGAAGTACTCAACTCGTTGGCATAAGTGTCAGGATTTTTCCTTCTGGAAGTTTGCTTCTGATGTAAGTTCACCTTCGGCCTTGGTTGTTTACGTTTCATAGAAACTGGTCTATTGAGATAAGTCCGTAGATCGGCAAATTCACCCCCAGAGGCCTCCGTCTGAGACACTAGCAATTTCCTTTGCTTTGATCGGGATATTCGAAGAGTTGGGAGATCTTGGAAGTCTGCTACTGGAGTAGGCAAGATGCCTCTCTGGTCAATAGTCTTTCCTTTAGCAGGGAGAGAAGAACTCTTGTTTGAGAAAGTTTTTGTACTGTTTGGTGCCGAGACACGTTCAGATGGATCTTCCGTGGTAAAAACCGGGAAAGACTGAGAAAAGACCAAAGGGCCTTTTCCTTTATTTTGTAAAGAAGGGTTGGCTAAAGAGCGTTTTCCTCTGTTGTTTTCCAGATTTTGGACTTCGGAAGATTGAGAAAAGACCAAAGGGCCTTTCTGTTTTTGCTGAGACGGAGGAAGATTAGTCAAAAGACTACCCCCTGTGGGTTGTGCAGGAACAGAAGAAGCGGCAACTTTCTCTTTGACGGAGATGACAGATGGCTCCTTGGCCATAGAACAAGCAGGAGGTGCAACCTGGGTTCTTGAAGAAGCAGCAAGTGAAGCCGTAGCCACAGAGGGCTTAAATTGTGCTCTGGTTGAAGAAGTAGTAGATTGCGCAGGAGGGAAAGAGGCCGCCAACTGCGCCAGAGGGAGAGGGGTCTTGGGCTTTGCCATAGCAGTGTAAGTTGTAGACTACTCTGTGGCAAAAGGAGCAGTGTGCTGCGCATGGGCTGTAGGAGCAGTGTGCTGCGCATGGGCTATAGGAGCTCTGGATTGCGCTTTAGCGGAGAGGGTGATGGATTGTGCAGGAGCAGAAGTGGATACTGGCCTCCTGTTAGACGAAACAACAGGTTGCGCAGAGGACTACGGGGTCCACACTGAATGGACCTTGCTCTTGGCAGAGGTCACAGTGCGCCGAGTAGCCCCAGAGTTGATCATCGCTTCGTAGACAGTCTGGTTGACCTTCACAACCAGCGTCTTCTGCGTCTTTCCGATAGACGCAGTGTCACATTGAGTTGTCACTTCCTCGTTGTTTGCAAAAACAAAAGTATGAAACTTTATTGATACAAACTTTGTAAAGATTACAAGAATTCTGGGAAAGTACAACTGTAGGAATCCAATCTAGAAGACGATTTCTTTATCCCTTGGGCGATGTGAACTTTGAAGACAATAGCCTCTGAAGTTGAAGTTGAAGGCAAAAGCCTCAAAAGTTGAAGGCAAAAGCCTCGAAAGAATGCAGCAGCACTTGGGCAAGAACTCCTGAACTCTCTATCTCTGATCTGATCTCTGATCCCTTTGAATGAAGACTTAAAACTCTATTTATAGAGTTCTAGAAATAACTAATTTTTAGTTATTTTGGATGGCACAAGCTGGATTGCGCAGGAACTGGATTGCGCAGCATCAGACTGCGCAGGCAGTTGTCTGGTTGTGGGCTGACTGTCTTGGACACATGGCATCATTTGATTGAAATGTGCATGATCGTGTGAAGTCGGTTGCCATGTAATGAGCAATTGATGGCATGCATGCCACGTGTACTTTTGTCAATTGTCAGAATGAAGTGCGCCACATGAATTGCGCTGACTTCGGATTGCGCTGAAATGGATTGCGCAGGCACTGGATTGCGCTGCATGTACAACTGTCCTCGAGCGCTGTGCGGCACAACAAACAAACAGTCTCCTCGTTCTTTGTGCTGTCAGCTGTCAGAAAGATTTGATTTTGTCAGATAATGATGACATTGCCACGTCAGCCTGCACAGTTGAAAGTGTGTGCAGTCCGATGTGCGCAATCGGAATGATGCGCAACCTGATGTCTGCGTAGTTCATTTGAAAGATGTATTTTTTAATTTTCTGACTTTGTTGATAGGTACAACTTAATTTTTTAGGACCTACAAGACCCCCTTCAAAGTTTTCGAAAGTTGAATTTATTCAAAGTTTCGAAATACTTTGAATTTCAAAATTTAAAATCAAGTTGCGCATGAGCTGTCTGCGCAATCGGATGAGTCGATCAAACTTTTTCGGCGCAGTCTGAGGCAGCCGTTACTCTTTGAAAAACTTATAAATAGTTCTCTTCGATATTCATTTCATTCTTTACTTTGCTTTTGTGATCTGAGAGAAAAAACTCCTGAGTTCATTCCGACTTCAGCTTTCTTCTCCGTCGAACTTCATGGCGCCAAAGAGATCCTCCGCCGCCGACAAGGGCAAGGCCCCCGCTGAGCCTTCGGCTAGGGTGGCACGATGTCCTTCTCGACATGAGACTACGCATCCAGCGTTGCATGGTAGATGGTTCAATTGAAAACTCTTTTTAGAGTTTTTTCGACTTCACTGATCTTCAAAATCCATCTTTTTTTAGAGATGTGATCATATTACGCCACCCTTTTAAGGGTCTTGGTTGCACGAACTAGTCATTCTTCATTTTTATGAAGAATGCTTTCTTGCACAATCGGTTGAACTGTGCTGGCAAAAGTCAGCACAATTTGCTGATTTGTGCAGGATTGCCAACGCAATCTGATGCTGCGCAAACTGATGTATGCACAATCTGATGGTTGCGCAATCTGATGGTTGTGCAATCTGATGGTTGCACAATCTGATGGTTGCACAGTTTGATGGTTGCATCCTTGATTTTTTCTTGTACTGAATTTTTGTTTTCTCTATTTGATGCAGTTGATACCAGAGAAGATCCAGGGTATGAGAACTTTATAGGAACTCTTTCAGAATCAGAATTCAAAGAGGACCTGTCCCATGTGCACTTTTCACAGTATGATCTACCAGCATCCTGCCAAGCTATCTTGGTAACCCAAGATAATAAAACCCTGTTATGTATGATGAACGGGCAACCTTTGGAGTCAGCAGATGCCATCATTCACAAGAAGCCCCTATTTCTATTTGGCGAAGCTTTTGAGAAGAGCTCTCAGCCGAAGCCACGGATGGAAGAACGGATTTTCCAATAGAAAGAGAAAACAATCTCGATACCAAATATCTCCCGCTGTCTCCCTTTATCTCGATATGCTCATGCAAGCTATCCGAGGAAAATGGAATGGAATCTCATAACTTTTCAGGATGTCCGTCCAGGAAAGATTTATGTGAAGAAGGGGCCTAATAAGAAAGACATGTTCTACAGTTCTTCGGAACGATACAGTGTCTTGCTCAGAGGTTTAAAGCCCGGTTGTATTCCACCGGAACATTCTTCTTTGTTAATGCCCGTGAGAGTTCCAATATTCGTGAATGAGTTCGCGAAGGTCGAAGGGAGGTATCCAGATCAAGACCTCAGATTAACTGGACTGGTGAACCCAGACTATAAGAGATGGAGTTGTGTAGCAAACTGGGTTTTGACTAAGTTTGAAGACAAACTTCAGCAGATTAACTTGTATCAAGCAGTGCATGCCACTGTTTACGGTTTCGCCCCCAATCTGCATCCATTTCTGGCTCTATCAGAGAGATACAACTACAGGACATGGACTTTTATGACTCCCTGCGGAGAGATCGGGTTTGCCCTTCACGAGATGCAGTACATCTCTTACCTGCCGATGGAGAATGCCCCATATGAGGAATTTGTTCCAACTAATGATGAGTTGGACAAACTTAGAAAAGAGAACGCAGCCATTGTAGCAGTCTTCGAAAAACTGCTGTGTTATTATAAAATCTGCACTCTGTTTTACAAAAGTGGTACATCTGGTACCTGCTATTCGTCTAAATGGCTGCATTATCTGTTCCTCAACCATATTGAAGAAAAGAAGACCAAGGAATATGATAACTGCTATCCCGACTTCTTTAAACCACTGAGCAGCACTGAGGTGGTGAAGTTAATGGAGAGAAGTGGTGACTTGGATGTCGAGATCAAGGATGATTATCAATGTCCTCCTCTAAAGAAAGGAGACACTCTCGAGAGTTATCTGAGAGTGGGATATCGATTTATGTCAAAAGAAGCTCAACTGGCAGGCTTTTTGACATATTGGCTCCGTAGATTTGTCGTTCCCGGAGCAAGTGCCGTAGACCGCTTTCATCGCGGTGTTCTTTTTGCCGCCGTTCGATTAGTCTTTGGCTACAAGATGGATCTCTTATCGGCGATAAATTGTAGAATGAACGCCAGTCTCCGCCTGTATGTCGAATTGATGCTGAAAGCTAAGGGCGAGAAAGAGTTTCCTCGGCTAGAATTGCCATATACTTATCTGTTCGGGTGGTTGCTTCTGCACCATCCTACTTTGATGGACCCCGACATGGGACCAGTCAGTGGCAGCTTTTTGCGGAGATTCTCCCACGGTAAGTGGAAATACACTTCTTTGAGAGATTACCGATATGCTTTGAACCTCGGCAAAGGATGGAACTTCTATTGCACTCCTCATCCTGCCAGATATGAACAAATGCCGACCAACATGGTTGACTCAAAGATGCAACCTTTGAGTCGTACAGCTTTTGATTGGTTGAAGACAATTCGACCATCCCACTTGGTGTATCGGTTTGAAGAAGAATGCTACTTGGAGCCATATCTTCCCAGCCGGTTTGCTCGGCAGTTTGGGTACGACCAATTCCACGTAGGTAATGCAATCTCATGCCTACAAGAAAAGGTTTCTTGATAGATGGAGCCCGAGCTTGGGCGTATTATAACGCTCGAGATACGAAAGTAACGTTCTCGATGCCATTGAATAGTAATCATGGCCCTCGTATGCTGTTCACATATTCGGTGTTTTATACATCATCGAACACTTTTGCCGAGAACTTCAATCTTGCGGATAGCTTCGCGTCTACAACGAGATTGAAGAAGGGAGGAGTCATCCTGTCACTTCCAGGCAATGATGAGGTGCATGAGCCAGTGGATGCACCCTTAGAAGCTTCGAGGGATGCTATGTTCCCTGAAGAGGTTAACGCGCCACTGCGTGTTTCTTTGAAGGTTGCTAAATCTCCGGCCAAGAAGAAAAGGAGAGAGGAGCCTTCCGTCCCAGCTGCGAAGAAGAAACTGATCTTGGATCATTCTTCAGAAAAGGTTACAACCAGATCTCAATCTCGGCAGCTGGCCGAGATAATTCAGCAGGAAGAAGCTGCCACACCGACCTCTGTTCAAAAATAAGTCGAGGCAATAAATGTAGAGAGTCCTGAGAGACCTCTGCATAGGAAGAAAAGGTTGGTCCGCAAAGGACAAGTTTTGTCTTCGATCGTGATAGACGCTGCAGCGGGACTCACCATGCCCTCTCCCACTCCTGTTTCTGAGTCTGGGAATAAAACTCCCAGTCCAGAACAGAAGGAGGATATTGAGGAAAGAGAAGAGACCGACCGGAGAGATGAGGCCATAGAGCCTAGAGATAATATTACAAAAACAGAGCATGAACCTGTGCAATCTTCTTTGCCAACCGCAGCAGAAACTCATCTTCCTGCCATACCGGGAGCAACCCTTGCGGAAGAAGACCGTTTGATGATCGAAGCTTTATATGGCTGTGACTTCGGTTATCAAGCAGAAGCTGATCATGTCGCTGATGCTGCTAGTGAAGAGGCTCCCGAGGACAGCGAAAACGAGGAGAGCACCTCATCAGAAGCTGCTGATGAAACACAAAATTCGGTAGAGAATGTTGAAATCCAGACATCCCCTCGAGACACTCTAACTCCCGAAAAGGAGGCTGAGGTGCCGAGATCTCCGGAGAAGATTGTTGATGAAGAGATGGATTTGGAGGAAACTCCAGCTGCTTCTCCCGAAGGTATTGTAATGAAAGTAGCGATCTTCTTTTAATAAATAACTTGATAGCTAACATCGTTACTTTTATCCATACAGAACCCGGATCCTCTTCTGCTCCTTAAACATGCATGGACATAGTACTGGCAACGACAATTGCCAGTAGCAGCCGCCATTTATCTTGTAGCTCTGAAGCAGGGAGTAGCCAGGCCGTAGCGTCTGAGGCTACTTCTGCTCAACTAAAGTCTGTTCCTGCAGATGACAGGCCTGTTACTGGATCCACCCATGGTAAGACTACTTTTACTTTTAATTCTTTTTGATAATAGCCAATGATAGGCAAAGTGACAGTATTTGATTTTGCAGAGGAACAACCAGGAGGAGCAACCAGCTCCACTTTGGTTCCCTTATTCAAAGAGCCTGCTGTTCAGATACGAGAAATCGAGCGTCCTGCAGTTTCGTCATCAACAGAAGTAGCTGCAACTCCTGGTGCTATGGCAACTAATCAGCTTGTCATCCAATCATTCACCAAATGCTTCTTCGAGTCCTTGGGACCTCTGATCAATAGAATGATGGACAAAGAAGACGCTGATTTCTTCATGGTTAGAGGTCCGACTTCTTTCTTGGTGAAGGCCATCCGGGAGCAAGGTGATGAGGCTCAGGCCACTTTCCTTGACCATATATTGAATGAACTGGAAATCTCTATAAAGAACTACAAAGATCTCAACAAAGGGGAAGTGGAACCTTTAGTGCAGGCAGAGTTTGAACAAATGGCTCAGGCAGCTGCAATTGAAAGAGTGAATCTCCAGAACCTATTGGATGCATATACTACAAAATCTGCTGAATTTAATTCCAAGTTGGAATCGGTGATCTCAACTGCTGAGAGAAGAGAGAGAAGGATTGCTGAGCTGAGAGTAGAAATTGCTCGTCTCGAAGAGGAGCTAGAGAATGAAGTTACAGAGCATCAAACTTCGATCCAACAAATTGATGCTATAACTCAGGAAAGAAACGAGTATGTAGCAGCTCATAATACTGAAATCACTCGCTGAATGGTGACCATGCCCGTTTTTAATGAAGAATCTGGGATGGAAGAGGCCATGAGGAAAGTGATGGCATCTCGTAAAAAACGGTTGCAGATTTTGAAATAACAGATTGCTAATCTGATAATGCCTCCGTCTCAGTAGAAAGAACATCTTGTATCTTCTTGTCTTTCTTTATGCTATGTAATGTCTTAAATTTTGATAAATAAAAGACATTTTATTGTGGCTCTATTATTTCTTGTATATCTTGTTTAGATACAAATAATAGCGATAGAAAATATATTCAGAGGTACATGACATGATATATTTCTTGATGATTTTGTAGAAAATAATTATATTCATTATATCTGCTCAGAGGAAATATGGACGTGGCAGAATATAATTTGTTGAATATTATTATTTCAAAATAGACAACTTAATCGAAGACGACAAGTTGCTGATGTGGATAAACGAATGAAATGAATCGTCAAAATGTGTGAATGAAATAAATGAACGAAATGAATCGTCGAGGTGAACGGATGGACCGTCAAATGTATTGAATGAACGGGTGAACCGTCGGATGAACAGGTGAACTGTCTGATGATGATGAACTGTCGGATGATAATGAACGGATGAACCGTCAGGTGATGATGAACGGATGAACCGTCAGGTGATGATGAACGGATGAACCGTCAGGTGATGAACGGATGAACCGTCGAATGATGATGAATGAACGGACGAACCGTCAGATATGATGTGTCGTTTTCATTGTCTTGAGAATCTCTGCCTATAAATAGAACAGAAATCTGGAAGGAATAATCATTTCCACTTTTCAATCATAAAGATGTCGTCCGGAGATGCATCCAAGACGGCTGAAGTTACCCCAAAAGTTGAAGCGGGTGTTGAAGAACATCCGGCTGAACCAGTCTAGCCAAAGCAGACGGAAGCAGGCGAAGGTTCATCCGCACCCAAACCATCGCGGGATATCCTGGATTTTCTGCTTGAACCAGGAAAGACTGAAGAGGAAGAGACCATGAGAATGACTGCCTGCAAGTTCCTGGTGGGCTCGAGCAAAGAAGTCCTCAGTTCTTTTGCTGATTATGTCTTTGATAAGGACGGCAGTAGTCCGCGTATGTTGAGAAGGACGATAGCGACCTTTCTTGATATCATGTAACATCATTTATGATGAAATAAAAATCAAACTTTATTTATGAATTGTCTGATCATATTTACATAAATTTTTGTTACATTTATACATAGTATTTTTTGAGGAATTTGCCATTAATAGGCATCATTGCAACTCGACCATCTAACTCTGAAAGTTGATAAGCTCCGTTTGAAAAGACTTTGCTGATAACATAAGGTCCTTCCCACTTCGCATCGAACTTGTCTTTACTCGAGTGAGTCATTGTCATAGGACGTCTTACTGTTAGAATAAGTTCTCCTTGCTGAAAGGATCTGACTTTAACTTTTCGGTTGAAAGTCTTCGAGATGCGAGCTTGATATAACTCAATATGCTATTGAGCCAATAGCCGCTTTTCATCGAGCGCTTCTAATTCTTGAAGCCGGAGAAGATCGTTATTCTCTGAAGTGAGTTCATTAGCAATGGCAATCCTTAAAGAAGGAATTTGAAGTTCTAGAGGAAGAACTGCTTCACAACCATACACCAAAGAGAAAGGTGTAAAGCCTGTGGGATTACGGACCGTAGTTCGATAGGCCCAAAGACATTCACCAAGCTTTTCACTCCAATTTCATTTGTTAGTAGATACAAACTTTTTGAGGAGCTTAATGATAGTCTTGTTGAAAGCTTCAGCTAATCCATTAGCTGCAGGACTGTAAGCTGTCGAAGCGACATTGTCAATTCGATGATCATCACAGAATCTCGTAAATTTCTGGCTGATGAATTATGGTCCGTTGTTATGAATGATTCATCGAGGTACACCGAATCGATAGATGACATGGTGCTTGACAAAGTTGATGACACTGCTGGTCTTGACTTCAGCCAGAGGTATAGCTTCAGCCCATTTGGAGAAGTAATCGGTTATTGCTAGGATGAACCGATGTCCTCTAGAAGAAGGAGGATTGATAGGACCTATGATGTCCATGCCCCAAGCTTCGAAAGGCCATGAAGCAGCCGTCAGATGAAGAAATTCTGAAGGTTGATGAATAAAATCAGCATGGATTTGACAAGCTTGATATTTCCTCGTATATTCAATGGCATCAGATACCATAGAGGGCCAGTAGTAACCCATGCGTCGGATACGATCCTGTAGCTTAGGACCGGGTTGATGTGCTTCGCAAACACCGTCGTGAGCTTCACGCAGTACTTATTTTGCTTCATCAACAGCTAGACAGCGTAAGAGTAGACCGTCATAAGTTCGCCGGTAGAGAGTTTTAGTGGTCTGATTGTAATAAAATCGGAGAGACCGCCGACGAATACTCGTAGCCTCCTTGGGATCTTCGGAGAGTATGTCATGGACCACAAAGTCGATGAAGGGAGTTCTCCAATCTTCATTGATAACATTGACTTCAGTAAGATTACTGAACTCGATGTTACGATTGTTTTCGACGCAGAATAATTCTCGATTAGAGATGACCACCACCTGCTGTCTTCTGATAGGGATGGCTAGGACTGCTGTAAGATTGGCCAAAGCATCTGCCTCAGTATTGCAGGCTCGACGTACATATTCAATGAAGAAGGCTTTGAATGATGTAGCCATATTGATTGCCGCTTCAAAGTAAGGCACTAGATCTTGATGGCGAACTTCATAGGTTCCTCTAACTTGATTAACAACCAACGTAGAGTCACCGTAAACTTCGAGATACTCGACGTCAAGTTGTTTGGCTAGCTGGAGGCCAATGAGTAGAGCATTGTATTCAGCCACATTATTGGAACAAGGTTTATCCAGAGAGTATGCTCTTTGGATAACTGACCCGTCTGGGGAAACAAGGACAACTCCAACTCCTGCGACAATGGCACCATTGGGTCCAATTCTGGATGCTCCGTCGAAGAATAGATGCCAGGTAGGAAATTCTTCAGAGAATGCATTAGATTCTAAAGTCTCATATGGAATTTCATCGTAGAGTTTAGATATTTCTGGCAAAGGATGAGCTGCTAAGAAATCCGCCAGGGCTTGACCTTTGACAGATTTTTGAGGAACATATACCATGTCATATTGGGCTAGCAGAATGGCCCATGTAGCCAGCCGAGAGTTGAGTGTGCTGGACTTCTTCATAAGTACCCGAAGAGGATTAACTCGGGATATGACATGAATAGTTTGGCCAATGATGTAATGCCGAGTCTTTTGAACAGCAAATATAAGAGCTAGACATTCTTTTTCGACCGGACTATAACGATGTTCAGCACCAATCATAGTACGACTGAGATAATAGATGGCTTGTTCATGGCCTTCTTTGTTCTTTTGGGCAAGTAAAGCACCCAATGAATGGTCCATAGCACGGACATACATTAAGAATGGTATGCCAAAGATCGGTGGTACCAAGACCGGTAGATTCATGAGATACCGCTTGATGTCGTCAAATGCTCGTTGACATTCTTCAGTCCAAACGAAAGATACACCCTTCTTCATGAGTTGAGTGAATGGTCTGCAGCATCCAGACAGATTCGAAATGAATCTCCTGATGTACGCAAGTCGACCTTGGAATCCTCGTAGCTCTTTTAGGTTGCGTGGTGGACGCATCTCTTGAATGGCTTTGATCTTCTCGGGATCTACGTGTATACCCTTAGAGGTAATGACGAAGCCGAGAAATTTGCCACTTGAGACACCCAAGAATGACTTGGTGGGATTCATTTTGAGTTGATATTGGCGTATAAGATTGAAGATAGTTCTCAAGTCTTGGATATGATTTTCTTTCAGACGACTCTTGACAGCAATATCGTCAACATAGCATTCGACAGTCTTGCACAGATGATCTCGAAAGATGGTACTCATTGCTCTTTGGTATGTTGCACCGATGTTCTTGAGACCAAATGGCATAACAGTATAGCAGTAGACTCCACGAGGAGTGCGGAAAGAAGTATACTTCTCATCTTCAGGATGTATCCGAATCTGATTGTATCCGGAGAATCCGTCCATGAAAGATATTCTTTCGAACCTACAAGTGTTGTCAATCATGACATCTGTGATAGGGAGAGGAAATTTATCTTTTGGACATGCTTCATTAAGATCTCGGAAGTCGATACAGACTCGAACTTTGCCGGTTTTCTTTAGAACTGGGACGACATTAGCTACCCAATCAGGATGCTGTTCTTCTCTGATAAAGCCACAAGAGATAAGCTTCTTGACTTCATCATCGATTGCGTCCATCATTTCTGGTTTAAAATGCCGTTGTTGTTGTTTGACCGGTTTTGCATTCGGTAAGATGTTCAGTTTGTGAGTAATGACTTTGGGATCCAGTCCTGGCATGTCTTCATAGCTCCAGGCAAAGACATCAATGTATTCTTTAATCAGAAGAATTAATTCTTGCTTGTCTTTTTCTGGAAGGTTCTTGCTGATGAATATTGGACGAGGTGACCCGTTCTCTCCTACGTCAATTTGAACTAATTGATCTTCGGTAGGAGGTTCTCTTTGTTCGAATCGGAGTTCCCATTGGGTATCTATTCGTTGAGCCCAAGGATCTATTTCAGAACTTTCTTCAACATCCTCGTCATAGCCTTCTGGAAGTTCGACGGAGACCATGTGAGAAGATTCAGTCAGCCGATGAACTTGACCGACGCTGGTGTCAGAATCCCACGATCTGGAATCAGAAGAGTTAGAACGCTCCTCGTTATCAGATTCAGAGCCTGCTGGGGATAATATCGGAGGAGAAGCATATCCGAGACCTCTTTTGGTTCTGCTGTAATACATCTCTGACTTTCCTTGTGGAACAGCAGTACGGAGAGGAGTTTTCCTACCTTTACCGTAGTTGAGACCACTCTTAAAGTCATAGCCCATCTTTCGGACGATATCTTTTGACTGTTGACTGTAACGACGGAATTGAAGATGACCTGTGTCGTTGACTTTACTATCATCCATATAACTAAATTGTTGTTTCGGTCCTTTACTAAAAAGTATTGGATTTTCACCTTTCTTATGAGTGGGAACAATACGATATTAATCCTTTGGGTGTTCAACTGAAACTTTGGTTTGAAGAGATTGCACAACTCCCATTGTAAATAACTGATAGCTATCTAACATATCCAAATAGCATTTAGTATGATAAATGACATCAGTATACTGGAAAGTAGATGCTTTTTTATTGATTTGTACATTTGTATTTACAGCAGGACTTTTAACCTTAGCAGGCTTAGTCAGATTGATTACAAGAGGAAGAGAAGAAGAACGTGGAAAAGGATTAGCTTTGTTACGACGGAGATCGATAACAAGCGGCTCAGAGGAGGTGAGCTCCCTTTTGTCCTTGTTATGAGTTAAATCAATAACAAGGGGCTCAGAAGAGGTGAGCTGCTTTTTATCCTTGTTACGACGTAAGTCAATAACAAGTGGCTCAGAAGAGGTGAGCTCTCTTTTGTTCTGATCATCATCAATAGATTATTTCTGGACTGGCAAGTGAATAGCCAGTGGCTTAGAGGATTGAGGACGGGAAATACGCCCCTTGACAGGAATGATGAGGGTGTCAATAGGCATTGTTTCTTGCTCTTCTTCGGTGTCCAGAGATAGGACAACCTTCATGAATTCGTCCTTGTACATACGTGCATCATTGCAGTATGCTTCAATGCCTTTAAAAGGATAGAGATCAGCAACCTCCTTTTGTACCTCTCCATTGTCATCAACATATTTAAAACATTGATGGAGAGTCGAAGGGACAATGTTATGCTCATGCAGAAATGGTCTTCCCAGCAAAGCATTGTAAGAACAACCGTGGTTGTCAATGATGTAGAAGGTAACCTTTGTGCGAAGATTGCCTATTTGGAGTTTTAGGCGGATCTTGCCCAAAGGTTCACTCTTTCCCTGGTTGAACCCAAGAATAGTGATGATTGTACTGGAGAGACTATGCACTGGGATTTTCAGCGCATCTAACATTGTCTTCGGCATTATGCTGAGGGCAGACCCTGGATCTATCAAAATACGATCAACTTTCATCGAGTCGACGTATCCTGTATAGTAGAGGGGACGATCGTGCCTGTTATCCTCTAGCAGCATATCATCCTGAGTGAAAGTGATGTTCGGAATTAGCTCCAACACGCTGTAGCAATGGAGGCAAGAGGCCGACTCTGCTTCCGGCTTCTTCAGAAGAGCTAAGCAGGTTTCAGCTTGCATGAGAGCCTCGCTCAAAGTTTCTCGAGTCTCTTTGGAGAGGCGTAAGAGCTCGAAGATTGATAACCGGGCCGGTGTATTGGCCAATTGAGCTAGGATGTCAAAATTGTAAGTCTTTTCAAGTCCAGAAGGAGATGACTTCTTCAAAGGCTTGTCGAAGCGGACTTGCTGTTTGCCTTTGAAAGTGACTGTCGGTTTGGGAGGAATGGGTATCACAACTGGTGAGGACGCAGTAGGAATATCCTTAGTAGAAGCAGGCTGTACTGGAGCAGGTTCAGAAGAAGAAGAAGTAGGATTCTCTTGAGTTTCGGGGTGATCCTTCAGATAGGCTTTCCCTGATCTGGTGCCTAGCAAGATTTCTTCATCAACTATGGGGTCAAAAGACACCATATTGCAAATCTTTGTCTTGCCCTTGGAGCGAGCTTTCTTCTTGATGGAAGAGGGAAGTTCAAACTCTGAAGCAAGATCCGGATGAATCCACATAATCTCGCCATTGTCAAGAGACAAGGGGACGAGACCTTCACTTCGTGGAAGAGGGAGATTCTCGATCTCGAGAGTAGCTTTAGGAATAGGAATGACTCCATGCTGCACCATCTGCGGAGGGAAGTCACCAAACTGAGCTGATACCATGTTTGCAGTAACAGTCTTCTCATCTTGATGCAGAGTGACAACACCAGCGTTGACCAGCTCCTGAATATTACCTTTGAGCATATAACATGCTCGAGTAGGATGTCCGATGAACCTGTGATAAATACAGTATTTAGGATGATCAGTCTTACCGACTTCATCGGGCTTCTTGGGATCTGGAAGTTGGATTTTATTGCTTTTGATTAAGCAATCAAAGATACTAGCAGTGTCATTCTCATCAAAGGAATATTCTACTTTAGGACGAGGTTCTCTCGGTGGAGGTGCTGAAGGAGTAGAGGTGGACGTAGGAGGAGCTACGTTAACCGCCAGAGATTCTTTGTTCTTGTTCAAATTGATGTTCAAAGTTTCTTTTGGTTTGTGGTTGTTCTGACGATTGCCACCACCTGATATCTGGTGTTCATCCCGATCGGAATTAGACATTTGTACCCCCAGCTGCTTGAATTTGTCGGCGCTAACTTCAGCTGCTTTAGCGTTGACAATAAAAGATGGCCAGTCTTGGAATTGAGTAGACCCCGTCCACATGCTGATGATAGGCAAAAGATTTGCCTTGCAAGTGTCTATGGTGACAGCGTCCGGAGTCCCAGAAGGCATTTTCAAAGCTTCCCGACGAAATCTTTCGATAAAACTCTCAGCAGTTTCATTGTGCTTTTGTTTGATTTTATTGAGGGCTGACATAGTCATGTCATTGATCCCCTCATAAAATCGTTCCAAGAAAATTTGCTTTAAGCCAGAGAAGGAGGTGATACAACCATCGGGCAAGCTTCTGTACCATTCGTATGCTACGCCAGCTAAACAGCCGACGAATACTCTGGTAAGAAGAGCGTCATTTGGTTGAAGTTGAACAGTCATAACCTCAAAGTAGTTAATGAACTGACTGGGAGATGTGCTGCCATCAAACAGCGAGATGGTTGGGATCTTGTACTTTGGAGGAAACAGGACTTCCTTCCATTCAACTGGGTAAGGTTGCTTGATCCCCAATCTTTACAAGTTGTCCTTCTCCTTGAAAGCTTCGAACTGAGTTCGCAGGAGCTTCACAGCTTCATTGGCATCTTCTACTGATGTAGAAGGAACAGGTTGAACCACAGTGTTAGGAGGAGGAACAGCATGATAAGTACTACCCCCAGTACCTAACTGACTGGGTGTAGGTTGGACTTGTACATGAGGTATTTGAGTAGATGCTACCCCCAATCCAACATTGACAGGCACTAACGATGCTATGATTTCAGGATTTGCAGGCGGTACGGTCGATGGCACTGTCTGCTGAGCCACAATGATGGAATGTATACTTGCGACCATCTCAGCCATGGTCTTTAACTTGTCTTCTAGTGCAGCTATTCTTTGTTCTTGACTAGCTGAACTGGAAGCATCTGGGTCTTCATTGACAACATAAGCTGTCACTTCCCTGGGTACAGTGGAAGACATTGTCTGTTCTGAGCTTTCGCTGTATGCATCGTAGTCAGAGAAAGAATCATCTCCTGAGTGAGAAGGAAGAAGATGACCAGAGGGATCTTGAAGATTACTTTGACCGATTGTATCTCGGCTTCGGGATCGGGTATGTTGGAATACTCCTTCAGAAGATTCTTGGAGTAGATCCAAATACCGCTGGCTTGGCCTGCGAGGCTTCCCGTGCTTGGAGCACTTCCTACCCCCAGTATCTCTGGAAGTCATATTGACGGAGGCGTACAAAACCTCGTCTTCATCCTCAGACATAGGTTCAGAGTTAGAAAAGTTCAGACGATCGAAGACAGATTGTCTTGTTGTTTGACAACAACACTTGATGACCACTTTGTGATTGCAGTGATGTCCAAGTGGTTGTACTAGAGATGTTGGAATGTTGTCCCATTTTTGCTTGAGGTGTTCTCGGAGATCAGAAACAGCAACGGGACGAGCAGAAGTTCGAGGGACATGTTCTTTGATAATATTTGGAACATGGTTTCGGTTCTTCAAATGTTTTGTCCCTTGAGTGTACAGGGAAGTGCTCACTTCATTAGCATAAGTGCCCGGATTCTTGATCCTGGAAGTTTGCTTCTGATGATGTTTGGTCTTCGACATTGGCTGTTTGCGTTTTACCGAAGTTGGCCTGGTGAGATAAGTTCTTAGATCAGCAAACTCACCCCCAAGGGTTTCTGTTTGAGACACCAGCAATTTTCCCTGTCTTGAACGGAAGATTTTGAGGGTTGGGAGATCTTGGAATTCTGCTACCGGAGTAGGCAGAATACCTTTCTGATCAGTACAAGTTTTTTTAACATGGAGAGAAGAATCCTTGTTTGAAAGAATTTTTGTACTGACTGATGCCGGAGCACATTCAGATTGATCTTCAACCGTAAAAACCGAAGAAGACTGAGAAAAGACCAAAGGGCCTTTTCCTTTGTTTTGGAAAGAAGGGTTAGCTAAAGAGCGTTTCCCTCTGTTGTCTTCCGAGTTATTAGACAAGGAAGTTTGAGAAAAGACCAAAGGGCCTTTTTCTTTGTTCTGGAGAGTAGGAGGAATAGCCAAAAGACTACCCCCAATAGATTGTGCAGGAGCAACAGGGTGTTGGAGAGGAGCGGCACTCTTCCCTTTGTTGTGAGATGAAGAAAGATTAGCCAAAGGGCTGTCTTTCTTGGATTGCGCAGGCATGGTTTGCGCATGGGTGGATAGCATACTGGCAGGTTGCACAGGAGAGTCTTTGGAAGATGACTTTATGGTTCTGGCCACAGACACTGTGGTTTGCGCATCAGGAGTTCTGGCCACAGAGTGTTTAGGATGCACTCTAGTTGCTGGAGTATTGTTTTGCGCAGGAATATTGGCAGCCAACTGCGCCAGAGGCAGAGGAGTCTTGCCTCTTGATAGGGCAGCATAAGAAGTCTTCTGTGCACTGGCAGCAGTAGATTGTACAACATTCTTGCCAGAGACAGATTGTGCAACAGTCTTAGTGGCAGCAACTGTAGACTGTACAGCAGATTGTGCAGCAGGCTTCTTGGCAAACTGTACAGCAGTCTTGCTGGCAGAGTTGATAGACTGCGCAGCAGTCTTGGAGATCCACACTGGGCGCACTTTGCTCGTGGCAGAAGTGGTTGCAGTGCGAGGAGTTATCTTAGAGTTGATCATGGCTACATAGGCTGTCTGGTTGACCTTCACAACCAGAGTCTTCTGCGTCTTCCCGATAGACGCTACGTCACATTGAGTTGTCACTTCCTCGTCGGAGGAGAAAGTCGTCCCCAGCAGGGTCGCCATTTTGTTTGCAAAAACAAAAGTATGAAACTTTTTTGATACAAACTTTGTAAAGATTACAAGAATTCTGGGAAAGTACAACTGTAGGAATCCAATCTAGAAGACGATTGCTTTATCCCTTGGACGATGTGAACTTTGAAGACGATAGCCTCTGAAGTTAAAGTTGAAGGCAAAAGCCTCGGAAGTTGAAGGCAAAAGCCTCGGAAGAATGCAGCAGCACTTGGGCAAGAACTCCTGAACTCTCTATCTCTGATCTGATCTCTGATCCCCTTAAATGAAGACTTGAAACTCTATTTATAGAGTTCTGGAAATAACTAATTTTTAGTTATTTTGGATGGCGCAAGCTGGATTGTGCAGGAACTGGATTGCGTAGCATCAGACTGCGCAGGCAGTTGTCTGGTTGTGGGCTGACTGTCTTGGACACATGGCATCATTTGATTGAAATGCGCATGATCGTGTGAAGACGGTTGCCATGTAACGAGCAATTGATGGCATGCATGCCACATGTACTTTTGTCAATTGTCAGAATGAAGTGTGCCACATGAATTGTGCTGACTTCGGATTACGCTGAAATGGATTGCACTGAAATGGATTGCACATGCACTGGATTGTGCTGCATGTACAGCTATCCTCGAGCGCTGTGCGGCACAACAAACAAACAGTCTCCTCGTTCTTTGTGCTGTCAGCTGTCAGATAGATTTGATTTTGTCAGATAATGATGACATTGCCACGTCAGCCTGCGTAGTTGAAAGTGTGCACAGTCCGATGTGCGCAATCGGAATGATGCGCAACCTGATGTCTGCGCAGTTCATTTGAAAGATGTATTTATTGATTTTCTGACTTTGTTGATAGGTACAACTTGATTTTTTAGGACCTACACTCGTCGGAGGAGAAAGTCGTCCCCAGCAGAGTCGCCATTTTGTTTGCAAAAATAAAAGTCTTTTTATTTCACAAACTTTAAAGAATAGTACAAGAGTACAATGAATTCTGAAAAAGTACAACTATAGGAATCCGATCTGAAGACGATCGCTTTATTTCTTGGACGATGTGAACTTTGAAGACGATAGCCTCTGAAGAATGCAGCAGCACTTGGACAAGAACTCATGATCTCTGATGATCTTGAATAATGATCCTTCCATAATGAAGAACTTGAAACTCTATTTATAGAGTTCTATAAATAACTATTTTGTAGTTATTCTGGATTGCGCACAATGAACTGCACTAGAGACAGACTGCACAGACTGCAAACTACGCTGGCCATTGGGCAGTTGCTCGATCGTAGGAAAATCGTATTCAGACGCGTGGCATTGTTTGATTGAAATACGCTTGGTCGTGTATAGGCGGTTGCCACGTGACGAGCAATTGATGGCATGTAAGCCACGTAATAAATGTCAGTTATCTTCAACAAATTTGATAGATCACGCCACTTGAATAGTGCTAGCTTCAGACTGCACTTCCTTCTAGTCATTGGATAGCGCTAGGATTCAGACTTGGTCAAACTGCGCTGAGGTTGGACTGGCAGACTGCGCTCTTGTTGGACTGGCAGACTGCGCTGGACTATACAGCTGTTCTCGAGCGCTGTACTGTACAAGAAACGAACGAAATCGTCGTTTTTTGGGTTGTCAGTCTGTCAGAAGATTTGATCTCCCTGTCAGGTAATGATGGCATTGCCACGTCAGCGTAGCGCGTTCGGGCGTTAGCGCAGTTCAGCCTCGCGCGTTTGATTTCTAGCACAGTCTGTCTTCAGCACAGTTCATTGAAGGGTGCGTAATTTAGACTTCTCTGCCTATTTGATGGATGCAACTTGATTTTTAGGACTTACAATCTCGGTCCGAGGTGATACTGACTGGCACACCGTGCAATCTGACAATCCATTTGAGGTACATCTCTGCTAGCTGAGCCGTCGACTGACCAACTCTGAATGGGAGAAAGTGAGCCACCTTCGTGAGCCGGTCAACTATAACCCAAATAGCATATCTGCCAGCCAGGGATCTAGGCAATCCAGTCACAAAATCCATGGTTATATGCTCCCATTTCCATTCTGGAATCGACAAGGGCTGGAAAAGTCCTGCTGGCCTCTGATGTTCAGCTTTAACTTGATGGCAAACCAAACACCGTGAGACAAATTGAGCTATCTTCCTCTTCATGCCATTCTACCAGAAGTGCTGACGAATATCACGGTACATCTTCGTGCCACCGGGATGAATAGAATACTGCGAACTGTGGGCCTCTGCCATGATCTCCTGTCTGATATCTCCACTGGGTACACAAAGACGCTTACCATGTCGAAGTGTACCGTCTTTATGGATACATAACTCTGGTCTTCGTCCTGCCTCACACTCTGTTCTGAGTTGCTGAAGCTTGGAATCTGCTGACTGCGCCATCCGGATCCTCTCGACTATAGTGGACTGAACTTGTATGTTCGCCATCAAAGCCATACTGGAAGGGAGGACAACTTCTATACCCATCTTCTGAAGATCGGCTAACAGCTCTGGTTGCGCTGTCAGAAAATAGACTCCGGCTCTCCTGCTCAATGCATCTGCAACAACATTGGCTTTCCCAGGATGATACTGCAAGTTAATGACATAATCCACAAGCAGCTCTAGCCATCTCCTCTGATGTATGTTAAGATCCTTCTGGGTAAAAACATACTTCAAGCTCTTGTGGTCGGTAAAAATCTCTACCCTATCTCCATATAGGTAGTGCCTCCACAACTTAAGTGCAAACACTACAGCTGCCAGCTCCAAGTCGTGGGTTAGGTAATCCCTCCCATGATCACGAAGTTGTCGTGACGCATAAGCTATTATCTTTCCATGCTGCATCAGAACACATCCTAAACCCCTGCCCGAAGCATCACAATACACTGAGAATCCTCCGGTTCCATCTGGAAGAGTGAGAATAGGAGCCATCATCAAGCCTCGCTTGAACTTTTTAAAAGAATCCTGGCACTCTGTTGTCCAAGCAAACTGCACATCCTTGCGGGTCAACTGGGTCAATGGCGCTGAAATTCGAGCAAAGTCTGAAACAAATCGCCGGTAGTAGCCGGCTAAGCCAAGAAAACTGCGAACTTCTGCAACTGTGCTAGGTACCGACCACGTCTCAATGGCCACAATCTTCTGGGGATCCACTTCAACTCCTCCTCGGGTGATGATATAACCCAAGTACGAAATACGATCGAGCCAGAACTCGCATTTACTGAACTTGGCATACAACTGGTACTCTCTGAGAATCTGGAGAACAACTTTGAGATGATGCTCATGCTCCGCTTCATTCTTGCTGTAGACCAGAATATCGTCTAGGAACACAATCACGAACTGATCTAAATAAGGCATGAAGATACGATTCATGAGGTCCATGAATACGGCCGGCGCATTGGTGGCTCCAAATAGCATCACAAGAAACTCCCAATTCCCATACCTAGATCTGAAAGCTGTCTTCGGGATGTCCTACTCTCTGACTCTGATCTGATGGTATCCTAATCGCAAGTCGATCTTCGAGAATACTGCTGCCCTCTTGAGTTGATCAAACAAGTCATCTATCCTCGGGAGAGGGTATCTGTTCTTGATTGTCACTGAGTTCAAGGTACGATAATCTACACATAATCTAGACGTACCATCCTTCTTTTTCACAAGAAGCATCGGGGCTCCCCAAGGCGATCCACTAGCACGAATGAATCCCTTGGTTCTGAGTTCTTCAATCATCTTGTACAATATCTTTAGCTCTGACGGCGCCATCCTGTAGACTCTCTCTGACACTGGGGCTGTCCCGAAAATCAAATCGATGGTGAACTCTATCTCTCTCTCTGGGGGCATCTCTGGAAGCTCTTCTGGGAAAATATCTGGAAACTCTTTGACTATCCGGGGTAACTGCATTGCTACTACTGCCATCCGTAACACTGGAGGAGAAGGTTCAACTTCGCCTCGGAAGAAGGAAAACTCTGGCTCATCTGGAATGCTAAAAATAACCCTGCCAATATGGCAGTCTATCCTAGCATACTGGTCCCTCAACCAATCCATCCCTAAGACCACATCATAATCGGCCATCGGGAACTCTATCAATCTAGCGGGGAATTCTCTACCGCTAACTACGATCCGGTATGAGAAAAATACTCTATCTCCTCCTACAAGTCCGTTACCAGTAAGTATATTGAGCCATACTGATAATGACTCGGGCTCCAATCCTACCCGTGTCACGAATCGTGCAGACATAAATGAATGCGATACACCAGATTCAAATAATACTGAAGCTGGAAAGGTGTTGACAAGAATAGTACCTGCCACTACCTCACCTGGTGCTATTCTTTCTTCTCCCATGGTCAAAGCCAGTACTTGACCATGTCCTTTAGGTGCGGGTCCCCTCTGCTGAAAATTTCTCTGCCTGCTCTGGATCAGGGCTTGGGCTTGGGCATACTGCTGCGGTCTCTACTGCTGGAATGCCTGGGCCTGCGTCGGCAATGGCCTCGGGAACGGGTACTGCAGCTGCTGCTGTTGCTGGACTGGTGCTGGTCCTCTAACTGAAGGACTAGAGAAGGCCGATGAACTCCCCCTGTTCGGACAGTTCCCAACCATGTGGTCCGGGGTACCACAAACCAAGCACAAACCCTGTGCTCTGTGACACTCCGATACCACATGCCCTGGCTTCCCGCAGTGTGAACATCCCACTATGGAAGACTGCTTCTGCTTCTGCTGCTGAGGGTGCGTCGGGGTTGAATGCTGAACCGACGCCACTGAGGCCGCCCGCCTCGGAACTCCAATGGTCAAAGCCCTGGCTGCCGGGGCTGGTGCTGAAGACTGATTCATCTGGCTGTGAGATCTCTTCCGACCTCCGGTCCTATCCACGATCCTCTGGGAGGTATATTCATGTCTCCGGGCTGCCCTCAGTACTGCATCAAAAGTCTGATGCTCAAACTGCTCAACTGCCAACAAAATCTCCAGGTGGAGCCCCTGCTGGAACCGCTGGGCTCTATCGAACTCGGTCGCCACCAAAGTAGGAGCAAACCGACTAAACCTGGAGAACTCGGCCGCATATCCATCGACCGTCCTGTCCATCTGCTTTAAATTGGTGAACCTCGTCTGTAGATCATACCGAGCTACAGCATCAAAATACTTGGTCTGGAATCTCTTCCTGAATACTGTCCGTGAAATAGGGGCCACTAATCCCTCGGCCTGTGCTGCCCACCAGCTGCAGGCAAGATCTAGTAACTGCAGGCGCACTACGGCCACCTTCTCGTTCTCTGGAGTCCTGGCTGCTTCTAGAATCACCTCCGTGTTCTGAAGCCATGCATCTGCAGCGATTGCATCTTCACTGCCGTCGAAGAAGGAAGGGTTCAAGCGCTTGAAGCTGTTGGCCGCGCTGTTACCCTAATGACCTCCTCTGGTCAAAGCATCTGCCACCGCCTGGTGTAAGGCATCTCCACGACGATCCTAGGAAGCTAATAGGGATCTGATGATACCCACCAAAGTGCCATCATCAGGCTCTGCAGGCTGGACGGGCTGAACTGGTGGCTCTCCTCCAGTAGGCATGACTCTGGAGGCTACTTCTGAATACTGGGCTTGATCTCCAAGTTGCTGCTGGTCCGCAGGAGGTGCTCCGCCTTACTGATCGGCAGGTCCCGGAATAATGTCGCTGAAGAAGACGACATAGGAAAAAATAAGGAAGGACCAGGATAGATCAACGATACAAGCATGTGATCAAGTCAAGATTTTCAGGGATCAAGAGGATACGAGCAGAGATCAAGGAAAAGTACTGATTGAGACATCTATTCGGTAAACCCTCACATATCTTGATTTACAAGACCTGTATGGGCCACCACTTAAATCATGTCACGCCCCAGAATTAGAATACTGGAGAGCGGGGGCAGACATAGCCAGCTACGTATACTGAAGTTCAACCCACCTCACTATACGGTCACGGCTGTCTAGATACATGAGGGTTTAACTACAAGCCATCAGTCTCTTATGGTCATGAACAAGCCTAGTGTCTCAATCACAAGCAAGTAAGTAAGTGTTACAAGATGTAAGATCATCAAATATACAATAGTAAGGTGTTCCAAATATTACATATTCAGCTGATCATGAAGCTAGTCGTTACAAAATATCAGTACTAGCAAAAGTTTAGTCATACATGATCAACCCTAGGATCTGTTAATCATGTTACAGCCCGTAGGCAGAAAGTAAATAAGGTGCAATACGAGCTAACACGTGCTCGTCGGCTAAATGCCTCAAAAGAATAATTTTTACAATAAAGTGGAAGAACAAAAGAAACCCACTCATTGCCAGGGTTACGCCTGGTGGTCACCATCTGGCTGAAAGATAGGTAGATCCTCTGGTGCTGCTCCGATATCTGGCCACACAAAACCAGCTGGGTCAGACCCCAGAAAGAGCAAGTGCCACAAAGGAGGCTTCACTTAGGAACTAAAACCAGCATATGTTAATAGAATATTAAAGATAATAAATAAAGAACTAATAATAATAAAGATAACAATAGTAAAATGAGTACGAGGAAACCATTCAAGTAGCCAGGTCACAACCCTTAAACCAAACAAGGACCGGGGTTGTAGCCCTTCACCTGAACAGAAACCCGTCTTAATTACTATTGGTACAGTAGAGACAATAAACGAAGAGAGGACACATAACTGCTCCGGGAGCCAGGTTACAATCCTTAAACCAAACAAGGACCGGGGTTGTAACCCTTCGCCTGAACAAAACTGGACCCCTGATCTTTATTGCTAAGGCCAGCATAAGTAATTAATCATACTGTTGAAGTGAAGTAAAATATGACGAGCATGGCATGGGGTGCAATAAGACAATAAACGAAGAGAGGACACAGAACTGCTCCGGGAGCCAGGTTACAACCCTTAAACCAAACAAGGACCGAGGTTGTAACCCTTCGCCTGAACAGAAATGGACCCCTGATCGTTTATTGTTGAGACATGCACAATCAATCGTGTCATGTCACAGTCTTGTACAGTATCAGGATAAGACTAAGCTAGAATAAACTCCATCCAATCAATCACAGCCAATCAAGAAGTACGGCTTGATACTCTTAACTAACTAGGGTTATCACAGGCCTAGTTACTAGCAAGATGCAATGAGATTATCCCAACAGCCACAAGCCCTGCAGACCATCCGGTTATCCGGGTCGAATGTCCATTTATAAAGGGTGCACCACATGACTGTGTGCTGGAAATGTGCCCTACTCGTCGGTAGGCTACAAGTCCACTGAATGCGCCCAGATAACGGGATTGCCTGTAGCTGGAAATCTCTTCATGACTACTGAATCATTCTAGTTAATTAGTCTTAGTTAATTTCTGTAGGTATCCCTGACCGTGGTATTCAGGGATCCCTATCCTAGACATGATGCAAGATAGTACTGGTTTATTTGTACAAACACAATCGCCCACGGTGTCCAAGTCTTTCATACTTGTCATGTCAGGCTAGCTGTCATAACAGCATGTCGTGATATCATGTTAGTTCACTTATCAAGAGTGCGCCATAACGGGCCACTATCGTGTTCATAGAACGTACCAGACCCTACATAGCAGAAGCATAAAGATGACATTTAATTAATAATAATAATAATAATAATAACAAAAGGACCAGGCTAGATGGAGCCATGCGGCTAAGGGAAGAAACTTATGCGGTGGTGGAGAGGCAGTGCCAGGCGGCTAGAAAGCGAAGCAGGGCTCATGCGGCAGCAGGGAGCGCAGGCGCATGCGGCTTGAACCAATAAGTCCATGCGGCTGGAACTGCACGCTTATGCGGCTAAGTGGGAGTTGAGAATATGCGGCTAGAACGGGAGCAGCGCCATGCGGCTGGAATGGTAAGGTAGGCCCATGCGGCTGGACCAACAAGTCTATGCGGTTAAGGGTAGCCTCGGTCTTATGCGGCTGAGAAAGGATTGGGTCTTATGCGGCTGCAGGAAATGACTTCATGCGGCTGGGAATGATTAAGTCCATGCGGCTAAGTTTAAGTGGAATTTCATGCGGCTGAGAATTGCCAAGTCTTATACGGCTGCAGTGAGTTATCTTCATGCGGCTGAGTAAGGTTAATGTGCCATGCAGCTAAGTGAAGTCAAGGCCACATGCGGCTGGAAAGAGACTTGTCGCATGAATGTTCATACGGTCAAATACTCCATGCGGCTGAGAGACTGTTCTTCTTCTCCACTGATCCGAGAAGAATGGCCATGAAATCCATGACTTCAAAGCTCCATAATTTCTTCATTCTAAGCCCAAATCTGGACTTCCATAGGTCAAAATAGGGCAGAATAAAATTCTCTACAACATGGAACGAACAAAACTTGGAAATAACAATGTTAAGTAAATCAAAACCCAAGAAATCTAAAAATACTCTAAACTTAGAGATCTACACAAATTGAACCATGGAAATTAGAAATGCCAAATATTAAAGTGTGTTAGAATCTCGAGAGGAAGAGAATAGAACAATAAAAACGAAGTTCCTCCATGAAGCAAGCTACACTTGCCTAAGCTCTTTCTCTCTCTCTCTCCTGGTGGGTGAAGAAGTAATGGTGGAGAAGAAGAAGTAATGGAGAGAATTAATGAGAAGAGAGAAGGGAGTGGTTTAATAAATGGTGAGGAGGTGCTAGGTGGGGGGTCCACCTTTGGTTCATGATAAACCAAAGCAAACCAAGCCAGCTGAACCAATCCAAGAATAAACCAGCTAATGAAATGCTAGAATAAATCAACCAGAGAGACATGCAATACTGGTCAAATTACGTATACGTATACCAAGATACGCAATACGAACCACAGGCATTACAATATACTTCGTATGTATACAGCTGGCATGATTACGTTCTAGTTCTACGTATTTTGGGACTGGAGCGTTACATATTTTTGTGCTGGCCCATGTAGGTCGAGTTTGTCACATCGGTTACGTAATTGTACCGATGTGGGCCTGCAATATAGGATTAGAGTTTAGAATCTCATCCAACTATTTGACATCCTTTCTTGACTTCAAATTCTGAACTCTCGTTCAACCTCCTTGAATTGCATCCTGCTTGAAATCTTTCTACCGTAATTCCTTATCTTTCGTACTTCGTGACAGTAGGAAGATGGCTACAATATTATATGCCCATAGGTCAAACACATGGCTAGGAAGATTACATTGACAATTAGTGTACATTGAGGTCTTATTTGAGTTATAAAGGTAATTATTTTCCTAAGAAGTATGATTTTAAGGATTAGTTAATTTCAAGTTGGGTAATAGCATATTACCGCCTTCAATGGATAGTTGGAATTTTATTTTGCTATTACAAGGTGGTATACACAAGAGGATAGCTAGATCGAGAAAATAAAATTTTTATGAATTTTGAAATTGCGAAATAGTTATGATATATTGGGGATATGAAATCGATTTGAGAAATATCTTAAGTTTTTATATTGTGACACGTGATTTACGGTTAACTTTAAATTTGGATTGTAATATGTTAAAGTTTATCTCAAAATTTATTAGAGAGAGTTTTAAATTATAAGTTATGATTTCGTAAACTACTAGAGAATATGGAGGGCTTATGATTTATGGTTTATTTGAGAGCTTGAGATTTTTAAATTGAGTCGTACGATTTATAAGTTTATTTAATTTTGAGTTTGAAGGGATGATGGTAAAAAATTTTGTTTAAAATATTTTGGAATATATGAAATCGACTTTAAAGGAAAATTTAAAATTCAAATTGTGTCCCATGATCTATGATTTATAAAGTTATTTATATTTCGAGTTTAAAGCCTTGATTATGGATATTTAAATTTTGGTAAAAATTTTTTTTAAGAGTAGTTGTGACTTATTGGAAGCTAGATATACACATTTGAAGGATGTATAATTAAATTCGGGAGTTATTTAAATGTTCCATATTGTAGTATGAAATTCGGTTGATAAACTTATTAAATGATGAGTTTAAGGTTTGGAGAAAAAAAATAAAAAAAATGATAATAATTATTCGATTTACGATATACAAGGGTTGTTTCGAGATTGACTAGAGATTTAAATTTTTGAATTAACTTGGCAGCCTAAGATAATTAGAAATTTTGGTGGGGTATCTTGAGAATTTTATTGAGAAACTTCAAGAAACTTGAAATTTAGATTAGATCAAATTGGTAGAGGACCATGAAGCAAGTAAGGTCACCCTAGTAAGATAGAAGTATTCCACATTAGATTGCCGTACCACCTATGATTATTTATTGCATATACACAAGTATAGTTAGTCATCGACCAAACCGATGAACACCTCTTTGACTTACTCGACTTTCTCTCAAATCTAGATCTTTATTCGTGACATCTAATTGTTTGAAACTTAGAAATGATTGAAATCATTTCCTTGACCATACCCTTATCTATGAGACTATCTTCCCTCTAGAAACTGTGTCTCTAACTTATCTTAACTTGACCTACGAGATTCCTAATTATCTTTATTCGTGCTGTAACCTTTATTTTTGTGCATTAATTAGTACCTTATGAAAATCCACTTTTCTATTTTGATCATTTAGCGTTCCCTATCGTGACTTTGATATTGGAGCACCACCCTAGACTTTCCCTTCCAACAATTTTCACATGCAAGACGTAGACGACTCCACCTTCATATAGGTATACCATGTCCCACTAAAACATGTCCCCTTGTACTCTATTTTTATGATGCGACTTTCGAGTCAAAATGGCTAGCTATAAACCCTACCATGATAACATTGTCCTTCCTGACTTCATTTAGAGACCAAAACTTGAGTCAAACCTTTCGTCCCAATGTATGATTGTGACCTACTAAAATTTCTAATTTGTGTTTTATCTCAATTGCTTAATGTAACACCCAGTTTCTGGAATGAGGGTATTTTTTTAAATTTTGTATTTATAAATATTATTTAATTGTATTTATTTCACATTATGATTTTTGGTGATTTTTAATTATTTTTAAAATCAAATCAAAACTGTTTTAAGTCATGGCTTGTGATTTTGATGTCTTGCTAATGTAACCAGAGAGACTGTCTGACCTAGAGCCTGACCATGTCATTAGGATAATTTATTATTACTTTTGAGCATGAGGGTATTTTGGTCATTTGGCCTCTTTGAATTATTTCATGATTTATTGCATTGGTGATTGTTAATTTTGACTTTTGACTAGCTGTGACTTAAGAGACTAACCTAGAAGCTAACCCTAGTTATGGTTACTTGGTAGATAATGGTGTGACCCTAGTCTAACTTAAGTTAACCTCATCCTAGCCATTAGAATCTAGTTTTCAAATAGGAGGAATAGAATAGGTGCATTAATTTCATGACATGATTCTAATTCCATGACTAGTGCAATTAGGCCCATGACTTAATCCCAAATCCCAACAAGCCCACCCATGGCAGCCAACCTAGGGTTTTCCACCCCTATTTAATGCCTCTTCCATTTGTTCTTGCCTCTTTTATTAATTTTCTAAGTTTTGAAGAAAGAGGTAAAGAGCCATTTTCCCTAATCCCTAACTTTTTTATTTCAACTCCTTTTTAACCCTAGTCTTTTGCATTAGGACCTAATTAGTGTTTATTTACTGTTGGTGGAGAGTAATCCCAGATTTTGAGCAATTTGGGGATCCGAGCTAGCAAGGAGGAACACTTCATTTTGGGGCTTTTCTTGCTATTTGCACATATAGGTAAAACCCTTTAAATTGTATTAATATTCGTTTTCCTTGCATTTAGGGCTAGATCTAGGAGTCCCCTAGCTGTCCCTGAAGTTTGGGTCGATTTCGTGTCCGTTTGGTGTCCGTATCGGACACGTGTCGTAGTGTTGTGTAGGTGTTTGATTAAATACCTCTAAGGATTTTATTTTCGATTTTTGTAGAACTAATTATATGAAATTGTTGATCTATATGTGTATACTAATTTTTGTGAAGACTGATTTGATTTTCGTGTCTTTTTCGTATCCAAAAGGGACACGGGCACGCAGCACGATACCCCCGTGCTGTGCCCTGATGCCCGACACTTCTGTAGGACACGACACGACTTTTTAAGACACAATTTTTGGCACAGAGGTCGGGGCAACCTCTGCCACCATCCTCCCAAAAGATGGGCTCGAGTGGTGCAGTGTGCGAGGAGTTCTCCTTCCCGCACTGGCCGCACTGGTCGCGTACTCGGACTGAACCGCACGTATTTGTGCCTCTGACACGCAATTGGACACGGCCAGACACGGGTCGTGGATACAGGATAGGGTGTCGACCATGTATCCCTACACGTGGGCTACACGTGTGCACGGCCACGTGTCCCCACGTGGCCTGTGTCGTGCACTGGACACACGTGCACGCGTGCACGATGCTGCCTGTGCACAGTGTGTCTGTGCGTGTTTTGAGGCTTCGACACGCCGTGTCCGGCTCTAGGGTGACACGAAAAACTTCCTGGGGACACGAGCACATGTGGGGGTTAATTACCAACCACTAATTCGTGTGTTTAGCATGTAATTAACTATCAATTCTATTTTCCCCTAAAACACTGATACACGAGTTAGTTTGGAATTCTGAGAATTTATTCCTGTTTAAAACTGATTTTAATTGATGTTTTATTGTTATATTGATTCAGGAACATGTGTGTTAGTACTGTTAGTGATTGGTTACTGATTTGTGTGGGTTTTTAGGTGTCGAATTGGGTTTTTGCTTGAATAAACTGCCATGATACATGTTCAGGATTTCATTCCTGAACTTTCATCCCTTCCTAAACTGATTCTTCCTGTCAATTGCTATGATAAATCACTTAAATATGTGTATTAGACTACTGTATGGATTGATTGTTGGCTAGTGTTAGGTTTTAGATTTTGAATTGGGCTTTTGGGATGTTGAACGATATCATTCACTGTTGACTGATACACATCTAGGATTTGAATTTTGATTTTAAATCCCAGTTTAAAACTGATTTCAATGTTAAATTTCCCATGTTTAATCCACGTACATTTGTGTTAGTCACTGTTGGGTTGATGCACGTGGGTTTGAAGTTAACAATGGGATAAGGGGTTTCGAATTAGTGTTGACAGATAGCTATTATAAACTGTCAATTCCTGAGAACCTATATGAAACTGTCTTGACACTTATTCACTGAATTCTGAGAACATATCCACACACCCATGTGAATGTTATACACACACAGGCCGTCTTTAATTTCCTGCCACTGTTTACTGTCACACATTCCTCTACTCCTCTCACACACACAACTGAATCACACACACACACAGCCCCTTTCCCCTCCTCTATATGTATAGATGTGTGTATACATGAATATATATGTATGTAATATAATGTATAGGAAGCATGTTTTAATGTTACAGTTGGGGATGTGGGCTTTGACAGGTTAGTTGACAGTTGGCCTTCATTATGAAGTTTGGAGTTCAGTAGAGAGTCCTATGGGTTCAGTTTTTCCTAAGTTAATATAGATATTGTCTATATATATTTGATATATATTAGGAAGGGTGAGGCCTTAGACTAAGAGTGAGGGTATTTGTGTGTGTTTAAGTGTTTGGCAGTGAGTGATATGTATGAGATATGTGGGATGTTGGCTTAGTATTCAGTTAGTGATTGAGTCCATTTCCATTATGGCCTTGTATCAAGGAAAGGATATGGCCATTTGGGTTTGGCCATTGGGTTATCACTTGACCATAGACCTATGGGTAAATTGGAGTGTTGTAGGTGGCAAGTGCTAGTATCTAAGGTTGGTTTGGTATGTGTGAATTAGGATTAGTGATGAGTTGGCCTTAGGCCATTGTTAGCCTTGATGTGAAACCTTGGTTCACATCCTAAGTTTAAGAGGAGTTTAAAAAGGGGTATGCATAATAATATATATAAATATAGGGTTAAGGTATTACCTATCTATGGAGGTATGATAACTTATCTAAGATTGAGGGTTACCTATTAGCTAATGAGACAATGCATGTATGAATGTAGGTAAATGAGCATGGATCCATGTATGCATAAGAAATGTAGTGTAGGCTATGAATGTAAATATATATATATATATATAATGTATATAATATGTGTTGATTTGTGACTTGTGATGTTGCTTGGTTGCTAGTATAGGCTTGGTTAGGCCTAGTGAGACTTGACTGGACTGGGATTGACCTAGTTGACTAGTATAATTGACCAGGTTTGACTTAGAGTTGACTTGGACCTAGTTTGACCTAGACAGTTGACCAGGTTGACTTAGAGTTGACTTTGACCTAGATTGACCTAAAAATCATGTAGATTGCATCGTAGACTTTATTTATCTTATTTTAAACATATTATAACCTGTATTACTCTGTTTAGGATATTGTGACTCTGTTGCAGACATCTGATATTACACTACTCTTTTCAGAGTAGCAGGCGAGTACATTCTCTGATAGTTCTCTCATTTATTTGTCAATTACTGTACTTCAGTTCTAGTTAGCTGTATGTGATTCTCTATTACAAACATTTATTGTTATTTCTGAATCCATGTATACGACACACATACTTACTCGTCTTACCTCTATTATTCGAATCACCATATGAATCACTATTCGAACCACCTATTCGTATCTTCTTATGCTGGTTGGACTTTTATTCGATTGATGTGTCAGATTTTGGATTCATTTGTATTAGATGGGCGGGAAAATACTTGATTAGACATGTAAACATTCCCACTATTCGAACCACCCCCTGTGAATAATATTCGAACGATAGCCATTCCATACCCGGCCAGGTGTGTGATGTGCCGGATTTACCCTTAGCCATTTACATGTCTAACTAAGTATTTTAAAACACACTTGGAGAATTTATTCGAATCATTATTAGAACATTGTGAATCACTATTCGTATTACCTTATTCGTATCACCTTATTTGATTCACCTTATTAGAACAATGATTAGAATCACATTCGACTCATACTGTACTGGGATCACATTCGACTCATCTTATATTAGACTTACATTGGGATTACACTCGACTTATATTGTACCATCTGAACTCATTATGTTACTCTAGTTCAGCTAGATCTTATTTTACAGTCTTCATTGCTATATTTCTCTTCTTGTTTAGTTACCTTACTTTCCTTGTACCTTAACTGCTCTCTACATCATTACTCATACAAACTGCCATATTCATCAATACAACTGTCTATAACTGCTTTATAGTTCTATGTCATTTACTTGGGATTTCTTGATGAATTATACTCGTTCCTGTCCTGACTGGACCTGTTGAAAATATTACAGATGCTTGCCCTGAGGATATTTGCCCTACTTGCCTTGGAGCAGAAGATGGCTTAGCTACCTATGGCCCCGACACTCAGGAGTGATCGGAAGACTAGCTAGTAGACTTGATTTAGTTTTCATGTTTTAGAACTTGAATTGTAATAACTGAGATTCGAGTTTGTATTTGAGTTTGTTTGAGATATTATTATTTAGTAGTTTATAAATGTTGTTGTTTAGTCTTTAGTTATAACTTCTGTGTTATCTTATCGTGCTTAGACTGTGATTGAGATTTCATTATATCTATACTTGTCCTCCGTTCGGAGTTGAGATTTGACAAGTACATTATATAATTGCGTGAGTTGTTGATTAGATAGTAACATAGGACAGCGTTCTACCGCCGACACTGCGGCGTAGGCTGGGCATTGTTACGTACTCGTACCCTCACAGTGGGTGCGGGTCGTGACACTTAACCCTTGTCCTTTTATTTCATGCCTTATCTTGTTTACTTAGTCCCATACCACCTTTTCTCTCCATGCAACATTAACGACCCTACTTTCTTCCTTCAGATTAAATTGCGTCACCCGTATTTCGCTACGATCCCTCTGTAGTTTATGCAACCTTGTTCCGTTATGATTCTCTTATGTAAAGATAAACTGTGACAATGACATCACTCGGTTAGTAGATGTTAGATTAGAAAACTCATCAAGGAGAATAGTGGTAAAAATTAATAAATGTGATTGAATATGCATAAGTGGAATTTTTGTGGCAAAATTGAGAAAGGTGCTATCATTTTTCGAAGGAGACAAATCGGTTCTCCAAGGTAAACCCATTATTGAGAAATTTTTATGAGGTGACAAATAGGATGTTGATGTAGTAGATCTCGAATCTACCCAATGTTAAAAAGTGAAAATTTTGATCTCCTAAGGAAATTTTTATGATGATTACGAAAATAAAGTTTCATGACGAAGATAGAGTTGATTGCTCCGACTAATTGATTTATTAAATTTCAATTTTAAAGAGATTATGAGGTCAAAATTTAGTTTGAAAGAAACTATATATAGATATGATAAAAAAAGAAGAATATAGAATCCTTGAATTCAAAACTTTGGTACATATTGAAATTTATATTGTGAGATAAAGGAATTGAGAATATATTTTAAGGAATATAAATTTTGTGAGTTAATCTTAAGAAGAAAAATAAAATGAAATAAAGAAGAAAAAGAAAGTGTCTTAAGAAAAATTGAAGTTTTATGGATTATGAATATTGAGAAGAAATTGAAGCTTTTGAAGATTTATTACTAATAAGAACCATAGAGATTACTCGAAGATCATGATGATGTTTAACGCGACCCGAATATGAAATTAGTAGTCTTAGAATGAAATAGAGGAATTTATTAAAAATCTTTGAGATTTTGGTGATTCTAGGATTTATGGCAGTAGGACCAAATTAGACACAGAAGGATGTCATGCACATGATCATTACAAAACTACATCATTGATTATTCTTTTAGTTATCAAATTGTCAATTTTCGTTGAATGACGTTTCTTCTCTTCGCCTAATGAATTAACTCGTGACTTCTCATCTTTCTATCTCCTGAAGCCTACCTACCCTAATTTTTCCTAAATTTCGAGGACGAAATTCTTATAAGTTGGGTAGGATGTAAACTACCTAAATTTCTACTACGACTTTTTTTAATATTGTAAATTGGTATTTAATTTTTACTTCATATTTGTACATTGCTTGCTAATTTGCATTTTTCGTACCATCTCGTCGAGTGCGAATATGTGCGAGGTACATATTTTTGGAAAACGTATTTTAGTAAATGTATAATCTCAAAGTAATAAGTGGTAGATAGTTTATTTATTTAAATATATATTTTCTTTATTGCTTAAGTTGCACAAAACATATTGGGATGTAAAATAGAATTTTCCAAATTTTATTTTTCTTTTATAGAAAGGCTATTTAGTTACTGGAAATTTAGAAACTATTATTCTAGATCGATGCGAGGTACATGAATTTAATCATGTACATATAATTGTATTTTCGAAATTATTATTAATAAATTTTATTATTTATGAAAATCATATTTGAAATATTTGTTTGAATTAATATTTGATTAATTATGCTAATTTAAATTTGAAAAGATTTTATTAGAATTTGAATTAAATGAGTAGAGGTTTTATGTTTAATTTGGATTTGAACGATTTAAAGTTTAAGGCGAATTTAAATATAATATGATATTATCTAGGGAGAATTTAAATTCTCCCAATCCCTATCCAACTGGGAATTCCCACCCCCTATAAAAGGAGAGGTACTCCTCCAGAAATTTTCCATCCACAAACAAATTGTGCATCGTGTCCGTGGTTCTTTTCCATCCACTATGTTTTTATTTGTACAGATACAGTTTGCTCTCCGTGTCGGACATGCCTCGACACACTATCCCGACCACCATCAGGCCACCCCCTGTCCTCCCCGTTCTTCCCGACAACTCCCTGATACCAACCATCCCGGCCGAACCTTCTCCTAGGCCATCGTCGACTCCGACCAATAATCTCGCCAACCACTGCTCTTTCCTTCCTGCACACTGACAACACCACCACCGCACCCGAACAACACAACTACCGCTGCTCCACCAGCGTCCCCGACCACCATCTTCTCTGCTCCCCACAACAGCCCCTCCCGACCACCTCTTCCCCGCCACAAGACCTCCGTCCCTCACCGCCACACCTCCGGCAAACCCCAAACCACCACTGCCACCAAATTACCATCAAACCTCCGCCGGCACCACCGTGTGCGCCACCCCCATCATCACATGCACAGGAGAAAAGAAAAAATTTGAGAAAACCAAATCCTAAACTCACCTCCACGTAGCCGAGAATCCTCCGCGCCACCCGCTGCCACCGCCTGGAATCCGCCACTGTCCGCCGCCTCTCGAGCCTCGTCGCCACTGGAAAAACCCCTCTCATCCCACTCCGCCCTCCGCCACCGCCCCGTTCCGGACGCCGCCGTCCACACTGGGCCGCGCGCGCCGCCCGCGCGCAGCCAACCACCGCCGCGTCGAGTTCCCTTCCGTCGCCGTCCCCGATCGGCACCGGAGGCGAAGCCGCCGTGTGCAGAAGCCGCCGCGACCCAGCGCCCAGCTGACTCTGACTTACCGTGCATGCACCGCGCCTCCGCCGCACTTCGCCGACGACGAGACGACGAGACGACCGGTGAGAACCCCTCTCCTCTCCCGAGCTACTTTCCTATTATTTTCTCACCACTCTTTAAGAACAGTTTCTTTCTTAAACGAACAGTAATGCTGTCATTGTTATTATTATATTATCTTATATGTTATTATTATTATTATTATTATTATTATTTTATTTATTATTATTGTCATTGATTATTATTATTAATTGAGAAGATTTTTAATATTCTTAGATATATTCAAAATCTTATTGTTATTTAATTAATATATAAGTAAAAAAATTTTTTATATGAGCTCTTTATATATTAAGGTACATGTTCTTTTGACTCTTCTATTTTAAACAAATTTATATAAGGTTTGTAAATAAGTTTTAATAGATATAAATATTCCAAAATAATATTGTAAATAGTTTTCAAATATTATCTATATTTAACTAATAAATATAGTTTGTGCCTTGGCCTTATATTTATCAGTTAAATAAATTTTAATATATATATATATATATATATATATATATATATATATATATATATATATATTTTCATAACTATGTTTTGCTAATAAATTGTAGTCTTCATCTAGAAAACATCTTTTAACAGTTTTCAGTTAAAATAATTCTTTTAGATTTATTCTCTAAAAATATATTTAGCTAATAGAAATCTATTTTCTTTTTTAATCATCATAGTATAAGTATTTCCCTACGCCATTTTCCTTTGTCATCACAAATATTGACTAATGACACATTCATATTTTCTCGTGACTCTTGGACCATTACACTTCGAACATGGCTACTGGACAAACATGACTTGTCGGATTATCGTACCACACCAGACGACACATCAGACAAGATACCTTGCCATTATACTGTTTATTTTCAGTTTGTATTTTATTACATATCACTGTTCATTTATTTCCAGTTCTTGATTTACTGCCTACTCGGTGATAATAGCTGTACTTTGTTACTTATCCTTTGATTGCATATGGACCTAGAGTTAAGGGACTACCACTAGTTTAGTGCATTATATAAACTTTGACACTGTTGTGCCACGAGATGTGTGAGTTATGAGTAGCATATAACATTCGGACTTGCGTGTTGGCTGATCACTGATGCGTACAGGACGTACGTTAGGTCTAACTGTCAATAGTGTATGTTAGAAGACTTGACGGTTAGTAGTGTTACATGGTCGTGGATGCGACGTGATAGATACATTGGGTGGGGAGAACATTTCCTTGTCGTATGGGCTTCGATTGCACTTCCCTTGTAACCCGGAAGCTCCGCTGGAGATACGGGTATGAGCCTCTCAGGTTGGCCAATGTCGTTTTTGAACGTCATGCGCTTAGGTCACTGGTGCCCAAGTGGGGACTATACCAGATCCCATTTACAGCCAGGGCTCATGCGACGAAAGGTTTATTCTCACTGCATGTTCACTTTAGTACGGTTAGGTTGCCTTATTTATGTCTTGTCACTTTCTTTGATTGTGGCATATTTTATATTCAGTATTTATATGGCATGTTTATTGTATCTTGTTACGTCCCTCTGAGGACCTGGTTATCTCACCAGGTGTGTGCTCTTGTCTTTCGCAGGTGTTCTAGCCGTGGCCATGATCATCTCTATTTCTTCGAGGATGATTGCACTTTGATCGTCTTCGCTTCGTTCGCCAAACTCTTTCTTTTATTATGTATTTCTTTTCATAGTTGGTAGTGGATTTGTCTCCGTCCAACGATTATATACATGACAAATTCAAAGTTGCTTTTATATCATTTATTTATCTAGTGGATGAGATTTAGTTATTCTGGTTTTACTGTATTTTATAGCTTATGTATATATACGAGGGTCCATATACTTCGTATGTATACAGCTGGCATGATTATGTTCTAGTTCTACGTATTTTGGGACTGGGGCGTTACAGCTCTTGCTTCAGCCCC
This sequence comes from Iris pallida, assembly GCA_029216955.1. NCBI lineage: Eukaryota > Viridiplantae > Streptophyta > Magnoliopsida > Asparagales > Iridaceae > Iris > Iris pallida. Next base: position 5,593,767 of record JANAVB010036819.1, on the reverse strand, counting down.
ATTTTCTACAACAGCTTTTTTATCCACAGCAACTCCTTGCAAGCCTCCGTCGCCGCAATGTACTCTGCCTCCGTCGTCGACAAGGCAACACACTTCTGCAACCGCGACTGCCACAATATTGCTCCTCCAGTAAACATCATCACATAGCCCGAAGTTGATCGCCTCGTGTCTACATCTTCACCCATATCAGCGTCGGTATACCCAACCAGCTTCGGTTCGTCACCACCAAAAGAAAGTCTCCAATCGGTAGTGCCCTGAAGGTATCATAGAATCCACTTGACTGAACTCCAATGTACCCTTGCAGGATTTGAAAGATACCTGCTAACTTTGCCAACTGTATGAGCGATGTCTGGTCTCGTACACACCATAGCATACATAAGGCTCCCCAGAGCTGAAGCATATGGAACCCGCTCCATATCTTTTTTTTCGTCCTCAGTAGATGGACACTGCTCCTTAGTGAACTTTAAGTGAGCCGCAAGGGGGCAACTCACTTTCTTCGACCTGTCCATCCCGAAACGCTAAAGTACCCAGTAAATGTACTTCGTTTGGGACAAGTAAAGTAGCTTAAACTCTCTCTCTCGGCTGATCTCCATCCCAATAATAGTCTTTGCTGTACCCAAATCCTTCATAGAGAAGGCCGCGTCCAGTTGGCGCTTCAACTCTGCTATACTAGTGGCATTCCGACCCACTAATAGTATATCATCAACATAGAGAAATAAAATAATAAAATCATCATCAGCAAAATACCTCATAAATACACAGTGATTCGAAGTCGTCTGTGCATAGCCATGCTCCCCCATAAACGACTCGAACTTCCTGTACCACTGCCTCGGAGCCTGCTTCAGACCATACAAGCTCTTCCTCAACCGGCAGACCAAATATGACTTACCTTTATCACAGAATCCCTCTGGATGCTCCATGTATAACTCCTCCTTAAGATCACCATGGAGGAATATCGTCTTCACGTCCATCTGCTCGACCTCCAAGTCGAAACTAGCTGCCAATGCTAGCACCACCCGAATAGACGACTGTTTGACGACTGGCGAAAAAATCTCATCATAATCCACGCCTTTTCGTTGACCGTAGCATTTAACTACCAGCCTTGCTTTGTATCGAGGACGAGTAGCATCATCCGTCTGCTTCACTCTAAACACCTATCGATTCTTTAAAGCCTTCTTGCCCTTTGGCAACCACACCAGTTCATAAGTGGAATTGGCGTGTAAGGAACTCATCTCCTCCTGCATAGCCTCCATCCACTCCTGCCTGTGTTCGTCTTCCATAGCCTCTGCAAAACTTTCGGGCTCTCCTCCATCAGTCAATAGCACATACTCACCCGGTGAGTATCTCGTAGATGGTCGACGCTCTCTGTCGTTCCTTCTCAGTGGTGCCACTGGTGCTGGTTGTATACCAACAGCCTCCTCCTCTTCAGGAACTGCCTCTCCGGCATGCTCATCCTTCCGAGGGACACCCTGACCACCATCAGCAGGCTGATGATCAAGGTTGGGAGCAACTTCATGTACTAGCTCCCCCATAATTGGATCCTCTGCGATGTCCTCTGGAAACTGCTCGAAACGAAATGACTCTAACTCAGGCAATTCCTCAGCCTCAGAAGGCATCTCAGAATCCTGAGTGTTGGTCATGGTCTGATCCTCGACGAATACCATGTCTCTACTTCTGTAGAGCTTTCTTTCCACCGGGTCGTAGAGTCTATAGCCAAACTCATCCCGACCGTAGCCGACAAAGATGCATCGCCTCGTCTTCGGCTCAAGTTTGGACCTCTCGTCCTTCGGTACATACACGAAGGCCTTACAGCCAAACACTCACAGGTGATTGTATGACGGCTCTTTGTCGTACCATACTTTGTCAGGCACATCACCCTGCAAAGGAGCACTAGGAGATAAATTAATAACATAAGCAGCTGTGAGAAGAGCCTCACCCTAATAACTGCCCGGCAAGTTTGCTTCTGACAACAAACACCTCACCCTCTCTATCAGTGTCCTGTTCATGCGCTCCGCTACACCATTGAGCTGAGGTGTCTTGGGCGGAGTCTTCTGGTGTCGTATACCATGCTCTCTGTAATAAGCATCAAAGGGACCAATATATTCGTCGCCGTTGTCGGACCGAACACACAATAACTTCTTGACCGTCTCTCTTTCAACAGAGGCCTGAAACTCTTTGAAAGTAGGCAGCACCTGATCCTTGGTCTTTAAGGCATAGACCCAAACCTTCCTAGAATAATCATCAATAAAAGTTACAAAGTAAGATGCACCACCAATAGATTTTACCTTCATAGGACCGCAGACATCCGAGTGAATCAACTCGAGCAATGCCGCCTTCCTTGAGCTTGGGTGACTTTAGAAAGACACCCTATTTTGCTTTCTAGCTAAGCAGTACGTGCACTTCTCCAACTTTGTAGACTTGAGCCCTGGAATCACCTTTCCGTTCACCAAGTAGCTCATCCCCTTCTCGCTGATATGACCGAGCCGCCTGTGCCACAACTCGGTAGATGCATCACTGACTGCGTTCAGCTCTTGTGTCCCCTGTGCGCTCCCATCCATATAGTAGAGACCGGACTTCTTACTTCTTCTGGCAATTACCATCGAACCTCTGGAAAGCTTCCACTGACTATTTCCGAAGAGACTGAAGAATCCCTCGTCATCCAACCTTCCAACTGATACCAGGTTGAAACGGATGTCAGGGACATGACGAACATCTTTGAGAACAAGAACTACACCTGTTTTCGTTCTCAAATGCACATCTCAAATGGCAACCACCTTCGACACATCTTTATTGCCCATCTTCAACACTCCACAGTCGCCTGTCGTGTAAGTGGCAAATAGTGCCCTGTTGTGAGATACATACGCTGAAGCTCCTGAGTCCACCAGCCAAGAATTGTCATCGCAGGCGAGGTTTGTGATAACCTCATCACCTACGACGATCACATTACCTCCATGTATCGAGGCCGCCGCTGTAGTGTTCTTATCTTGCTTCCCTTTGTCGCCCTTCTTCTCTCTCTTCCAAGCGAAACAGATCCGCTTGATGTGGCCCTTCTTGCCACAGTCGTAACACTCTGAGTCCTCGTACCGACCCTTAGACTTCCCCCTCTTGTCTCTGCCACCATCTGGACCCCTGTTTTTGCCCCTTCCACGGCTCTCTGAAACTAGTGCCTCTGAGTGATGGGATGTGGATGAAGTGCCCTGAGAACGTCTCCGCATCTCTTCATTCAGTATCCCGTTCTTGGCAAACTCCAGACTGACCATGCCTTCCGGAGCAGAAGCGATCATAGATACTCGTATGGTCTCCCACGAGTCTGACATTGTACAGAGCAACCAAAGTCCTTGAACCTCGTCGTCGAACTTGACTCCCATCGAGGATACCTGGTCCACGATACCCTGGAACTCACTCAAGTGATCCGTAATCGATGCACCATCCTTGTACTGTAGACCCATCATCATCCGGATCAGGAACAGTTTGTTTATCCCGGTCTTTTTTGCGTACAAAGATTCCAGCTTCTCCCATAACGTCTTCGCGTGCTCAATATTGGCAACGTGGTTATACACGTTCTCGTCAACGAACTGTCGCATGTACCCACACACCTGTATATGTTTGAAGTTCCAGTCCTCATCGGATTTGTCACTGGGCTTCTCGGATGCAAATACTGGAAGATGCAGCTTCTTGACAAACAGCAAATCCTTCATCTTGCTCCGCCAATAATGGTAGTTGGAACCGTTCAGGTTCACCATGCGCACCGGCTTCACATCCATCTCTGCTTCCTGGTTTGACTGTCAACTCTTGACACTTCATTGAATCCAAAGCTCTGATACCACTCAGTTGGGAACGAAGCACGGAAACCGTTCCCCCAAACCAGAGAGTTCTGCGAGAGAACCGAGCAAAAGCACACAAGCCAAAAACGCTAAACACAATCGCAGACACAAAAATTTTTGACGTGGAAATTCCTTGCGAAAAAAACTACGGGACGATCGGAGTCCAACCCTGAAAAACCTCCACTAATGGAATAAAGAGAATACACCCTCTAGAAGCTCCTTCCGATCCAACACAGATTACCACAACTCACTTGAAAGAAGAAATTTTTTGATTGAGGACTCCGAAGAACAAGAGATGCCAAAAAATTATTCGAAGCAATCTCTCCTTCACAATAGTCCTTAATCCTCTCTCTCTCTCAAAGATTGTAAGCACTCTTATTTTTTAGATGAGTTTTTAACTAGCATGCATCACTCTTTTATAAGCCCTTGGTAATCCATACATGGAAGGCCAATATATATGGAAACTTCCAATATGCATCAATCATATATTTAATGGAAATCCAATCATAATTGGCTTGCCATAATTGGAAGTCCAATTATATGGAAAGCTACTATATGAAGGGTCCAATCATAAATATATGATCAAAGTAAATATGGAAATCCAATCATATATTTTCTTACCATATATGTTCCAAAATAGGATCCATGCACTCCCCGAGCTTCTCCGATACACGGATGGCGCTCGTCGCTCTCCGGAATATTCTCCACATAGGTTGGGAACCCCACCCACTCCAACAAATTTTCGTGCCCGAAGAACTGCATGGGCTGCAAAACGTGAGCTGCAGAAACACCCGATGGGGATGCTACTCCAACGATAACCTCCCCAGACAAAAGCTCTCCTCCTTCCCACATAAGCGACCAACTGGCGCCAGAAGCCGCGGTGAAGTGCACGAAGAAGCGCGGGGTGGGTCTGGGGGGAGGACCAGGATGGTGTTGCCGAGATCTTGAGGTGGGACTGAGAGAGAGGAGGAGGGTTCTGGGAATGGGTCCAAAGTGGCGATATGCGAATTCGAGGAAGGGAGTGGGGAAGCAAAGACATAGTTATTATGAGCGAGGGTGGAGGTGATGGGACGAAAAGAAGCTTCTGAGCACACACACACACACACACACACACACACACACACACACACACACACATATATATATATATATATATATATATATATATATATATATATATATATATATATATATATATATATGTATGGAAAATTCTTCAATACATTCCATGTAAAAATTTGTATCGATACAACCCAAATTTGAATCATTGGATGTTTATCCAATGGTTCAGATTATAGCCGAAGTCATAAAGTCAAAGTAAACATCTTTCACAATTTTTAATGCATTTTCAATGCAATTGTTTGGGATGTATTGAAACATCCCATGTATTGTAGAAGGACCATATATATATATATATATATATATTAAAATATATATGTATATATATATATATATATATATATATATATATATATATATATATATATATATATATATATATATATATTATTTTATTAGTACTTTTTTTTTGCCAATGACCCCCTAGCCTAGTGGTAGTGGTCGGGCATACAACCCAGCGGTAGGAGATTGATTTCCAGTGGAAGAGTGGTCAACATAATTACCATTTCCAAAAAAAAAATTGTTTCATGTATGAGCATAGTAGGGATTATTGAATCTGGAAATAATGTTAAATTTATTGACAAACAGTGACGGACTAGCTATGGAATACTGTAAAATTTCCAAGTTAGTGATGGAATAGTGGAATATTTTCGTCGCTAACTTTTTGTCTGGTACCAAAAATCAGGCAAAAAAAGTATCTAAAAAAGCCACCAACTCGTCGCTTCATTTGTTGCTATACCGATCGACTACCGATGAAATTTGGACAATTTCCTTCGGTAACTCCTCTCTGATACTCAAAAGTACAACTCACAAAAGGTTGACATTTCGTCGCTAGTCTGTCGCTGGGATTGCAATAGACATTTTCAATCACTAATTGGTCCCTATATTTCCATCGTACAGACGTCACTAATCCGTCGCTATAGTGACAGATTAGCAACGAAAATTTGACATCGACAACTGATGTCGTGACGGACCTTTTTCGTCGCTATTTCGTCTCTATATATGATTAGTGATGGAAAAAACCAATAGCGCGAGAAATATGTTCGTCGCTGTTTTTCATTATTTTTAAATTTTAAATTCTAACAACATAAACTAACAGATTAGGGTTAAAATTAAATATCTATATATAGTCTTCTCAATCCCGCAATAAATCTAGACTGTTAGATTTGATATCCATCGGTGTATAAAATATCCCAGAAACTCGCACAACCTCGACAAAATCGAGTTCGGACGGAACTCTGATTTTTCGCGCCAGCGCAGTACTGATCCCAAGGGATCGAACACAGATCGAGTTCCCCCGGGACCGAATTCGGTCCGAGTTTTCCTAGATCTGATCATACGCGAATGACATTCATCGCACTTTCCGTACTTCTCCGACATACGGATCGTGCTCGTCGTACTCCGGAATTCTGCATATAGGTTAGAAACCCCACCCAACACCAGCATATGTGTCCTTCCGAAAACAATATTTACTCAAAGATACTCTATACATGCAACACAACCACCCCAGAGAGGAATGTGATAATTTTTGGTACCAGTATTTGGTGTAAGAATTCCAAAATAGTCGACAGGAGATCTATCGGGTCATTATCACTACTAATCTCAAGTCTGGAGTCTTTCTTTATTCATGATCGAGTCAAGGGAGAGTGAGATACTAGGACGAAAAGCTGATCATTCATGATGCAATCACCAAGTTTTTTTTAGCACACAGATCGCTTCATAAATAAATTCTCATATAGATATGTAAGTCGCTATTTTCATTCAAACTTGTTCATCTAAGAAAAACATTTCTGTAGAATTTAGTTCACTCAAAACAATCCTAATTTGCGGTGGTACATAAAAGAAATAAAGTGGTACACACACATGCAACATCCAAAAGTTCACATAATGGAACAGGAATCCTCACGATACGTTGATTCATACGGTCTTTCATACACAACCACAGGAGGCAGCGGAGCGTAATAGTAGGGCCTCCACTGCGTCGCTTGATCTGCCCCTGGCTCGGCAGCAGGGGTTTCCGATTCCGAGTCTACATCGTCGCCATTTTCTTCTACTTCTTCGAGACTGACAATATCCGCAGGAGCAACTTTCTTCCGCAGGACGCTGACCAGGCTTACGGAATCGACCCCGTCTCCGATGGCCACCAGGTGATTCCTTTCCTCGCCATCTACCGCGACGGAGTCCACGCCTTCACGAGGAATTAAAGAAGAAGAGCCGGTACGTGCCATTAGTGAAAATTAAACATCACAATTTTCTTCCTAGCTAGTCGTTGATATGCACATACCTTGAGCTGATGCCACTAGAATCATGGCCTTCTTCCTAGTTTTCTCGTCGTGTATATGGACCCTGATCACTATCTTCTTCTGTAGCGACAAAATTGGCACAACAGTCAGTTTCAACTATCCATTTCATATGCATATAATTATATAAAAGGCTTATAAAGTAATCGACATTAATGGAAGAGAGAGTTAACAGAGTAAACATACAGTCATGATCTAAGAAAATCTTTGTAGGACGGAGAAGAAGGTTGTCTGATCTGTAGATTTGTGGAGGGAGTCTATGGAGAGGTCAGAGGAGGTCTATAAGCTTCTATATATAGGCAGCTAACTGGTCCCTTGCTCGCTAGGTAATGGCTGAGAAGTTTCTTGGAGACATTTCTTTACCGAAGCTATAGTCAGATTAACGCGGCTCGAACTACCTCAGCATTGCTATGCAATAATGATTCTCGGACCGACAAGGGGACCGCGCGCTGAACTGAATGTTATGCGGCAGTCCCCCATTGGCCAGAACCCCCCAATGCAACCCCAGCCCCCCTGCAAACGTGGGCTATCCCTCCAACACCATCCCGTCCAGTGGCATACCGCCGTGTGCAGTGACAGAACTAGCATCTAAAATTAGGGGTGGCTGAATTTTAGGTATAGCTAGAGCGACACGAGGATACTAGTATCGTGTAGCCTAAAGTACCAAAATTTTAAAAATTTATTTATCCAAATAAGAAAATAAAACTTAAGTAAGAAAATATTTTAAAAAAGTTCAATTTTTTTTAAAAATTTTGGGACGGGCTACAGCCCATCCAAGTCCTGCTGTAGCTCTGCCTCTGACCGTGTGGTGCCCGTTTCAGCACGCGGTTTACTTCTCGGTCCGTGTAGACTATTGATTGCATAGTTACTAACTTACTTACGTTGAAAATTCGCTCTAATTTGATTTTACTATGTTGCTCGAGCTTATAATATTTCCTAAAGTGTACTATAACTTGATATTTATCTTCAATTTGAAAACTTGGCCTCGAGTCTACCATTGGGACCAAAATCCATCGTTTATTCGCCCCGACATACTTAATATAGATTTTGTTGGGGCCGTTTGTTTTGTTTATTACGATGAGATCGTCATTACTATTAAGCTCAATGAAGAAAAGAAAAAAAGTTCTCAGCAGCTAATTGGTCCGTCAAAAACAAAATCTTTATCATGCGCATTACATTTCCTGTCGTTGATGCAATGTTTGATGTAAGAATATAACTTAAACAAGTCAGATCTGGTCCTTGACTCTCAAGTCAGTTCTTCTTTTAGTCATTAATTAATTCCTTTTGGTTTGCTTTCATGGAGCCCTCGAGTAATAAACCAAATCAAACAAGTCAAGTCATGAAATAATACTAATCATTATTGAAAGTTAGCATACGAACGAGAACCTTTTTTTCCTATGTTTGAATGTAGCAGGAAGAACCCCCCCCCCCCCCCCCCCCCCCCCTCTCCTGCGTAGTCCTGGAGATATCGTGAGCGGTTCAGATTTTTTTTGAACTAACAGTGTCTTTGACATATCGTGATTTCTTCATTTGCATTAGTCCATAATTTATCTTTCTTATTTCTTTTCTATAAGTACATGTTAGACAAACAAAACAATATAAATAGTAGTAAGGATGATAGCATTAATGACTAAAGTTTAAATAATAACAATATAGTAATTGCATGACTATTTGTGACTTCGTAATACTAAAACCTAATCTAATAGCCATAATAAAAACTCAAATTAATCATTGAGCTAACAGAAGTTCACATTGCACTACAGCGGTTCTCCGGATGTGGTAGAAAATCTCAGTAATGTTAGTTGATGCTCAAAAGAGAATAGCGAAAGGTTCAGGGGAGGATTTGACTTCTTCATAAATGGAGTTGCTATATTGTGGAAATCGAAGAAGTAGATTTTGTTCAATCACTCATCCATGGAGTTTGAGTTCTGTGCAATGGCTGCAGTGTCAAATAAAGTAATGGCTTCGAGAGCTAATGTATAATCTTTCTCCAGTATAATAAAATGACTGTGAGACTTCGTCACATAGCACTAAATTAGCGCATCTCAAATGACATCATTGTAGTGTTTGCTGTTTGGAGTCAGAAGAATCTGACGGATCCATTCACAATATACCTCAAGCGCTTGCTTGTTAATTATACAACAAAGAAAATTGACTTGAAAGAGTTCCAAAGTAATGCCTTTATAATTGCACCATAGAACTATTAGTTCAAAGAGAAATGTACTAGACATCTCACTTTTGGTTCAAGAAAATACCATTGACTGGGATACACTAGGTACAAAGGTTTGTCTATGGAGACATTGTTGGAATTAGATCCCATAAACTTTAATTAGGATCTACTGCTTGCTCTAGGTAAAGATGTAATAACCACCAAAATTGGAAACAATCTATATTTTAACTTTTAAGTATATTTTTATTTTTATGAAATCATAACAGTAAATATCTTCGGCTTACAATAATAGTAAGTTAGATATCCTTATTTTTTTCAAATTTAATCAACTTAATGTACAACGCAAAAAAATCAATTTAATATACAATTAGTATCCCAATTAAACATAAATTTATTTAATAACCATCAGTTATATCCATATTAAACATAATATACAAGTATCATATTAAATTTATTATCTAACTAATCTACTATTCTTATTAACACTAAGTTCAATTTAAATCTATCATAATCACATTAAACTTATTAAATAGAAATCTATTATCTTTACAATCTGTCCTATATTACCTGCTACATCAAATTCAAATAACAATCCTAATCATACCCCTATTGATCAATATCTACCCATCATATATATAACTAAACAAATTTTGAAATAAAATTAAACTTATATAAACTCGTCCCTTTTGTTGGAGTGGGTGGGGTTCCCAACCTATGTGGAGAAGACCCCGGAGTGCGACGAGCGCCATCTGTGTGTCAGAGAAGCTCGGGGAGGTAAGAGGCCATTCGGAGACGAAGAAGAAACTCGGGAGCCATATTTTTACATTCTGGAACAGGGGAGGCAGGATTCTGCCCGAATTCTGCCCCCATACAGAATTCTGCCCGAATTCTGCTTTTTGGTTCCAGAATGTTGCTGGTATGTTCTGGTTGTCCGACACAGAGTTCTGGCCGAACTCTGTGTCGTCGGGGCTGAGCGGAAGTTTGAGGTGATTTTTTACCATTGGATCTAATCAAACGGTCCAGGTTTGTTGCGGGATTAGGGAGTTAAGTTGGGATTTCCAAACCCTAAATATGGTAACACAATTGTAGCACACAATAAGAGGAGAGAGAGGAAGGAGGCAAGAGTGCCATTTTGCAACTTTGGGAGAGAAGACGGAGGATTGAAGATCGTTTTCGAAGGAGATCGCGTTCGGGTAATCTCTACTCGTCATTCTCGTTCTTCGTAGTATTATAATCATTGTTCTTGCTTCTAAGTGTTGTGGGGATCCGATTTGGATCGGGAGAAGTTTGTAGAGGGTGTAATTCTTCTATTCCATTAGTGGAGGCTTCTCAGGGTTGGACTCCGATCGTCCCGTGGTTTTTCCCGTAAGGGTTTTCCACGTCAAAAATTCTCTGTGTCTGCATGATTGTGTTTGGTGTTTTGGTTTGTGCGTTGTTTGCTCGGTTCTCTTGCAGGTACTCTCTAGTTTGGGAAAAGGTTTCCGCATTTCTTTCCCAACAAAGTGGTATCAGAGCCAGGTTCTGAAATTCAGAAGTGTGTCAGGAGTTGACAGAAAACTAAAGAGGAGAGATGGACGCGAAGCCGGTGCGCATGGTGAACCTGAACGACACCAACTATCACTATTGGCGGAGCAAGATGAAAGATTTGCTATTTGTCAAGAAGCTGCATTTACCCGTGTTTGCATCCGAGAGGCCCAGTGATAAATCCGAGGAGGACTGGACATTCGAGCATATACAGGTGTGTGGGTACATACGGTAGTTTGTTGATGAGAACGTGTACAACCACGTTGCCAATATTGAGCACGCGAAGACGTTGTGAGATAAGCTGGAATCCTTGTATGCGAAGAAGACCAGGGTAAACAAGTTGTTCCTGATTCGGACGATGATGGATCTGCGGTACAAAGATGGGGCATCTATTATGGATCACTTGAGTGATTTCCAGGGCATGGTTGACCAGATGTCTTCAATGGGAGTCAAGTTCGACGACGAAGTTCAAGGATTATGGCTGATGTGTACATTGCCAGACTCGTGGAAGACCGTACGAGTATTTATGATCGCTTCTGCTCCAGAGGACGTGGTCAGTCTGGAGTTTGCCAAAAGCGGGGTGCTGAATGAAGAGATGCGGAGACGTTCTCAGGGCACTTCATCTACATCCCATCACTCAGAGGCATTAGTTTCAGAGAGCCGAGGAAGGGGCAAAAGCAGGGGTCCAGGTGGTGGCAGAGACAAGAGCAGAGGGAGGTCCAAGGGTCATTACGAGGACTCAGAGCGTTACCATTGTGGTAAGAAGGGCCACATCAAGCGGAACTGTTTCGCTTGGAAGAGAGAGACGAAGGGCGACAAGGGGAAGCAAGAAGAGAACACTACAGCGGCGGCCTCGATGCATGGAGGCGATGTGATCGTCGTAGGTGATGAGGTCATTACTAACCTCGCCTGCGATGACAATTCTTGGCTGGTGGACTCAGGGGCTTCAGCACATGTATCTCACAACAGGGCACTATTTGCCACTTACACAACAGGCGACTGTGGAGTGTTAAAGATGGGCAATAGAGATGTGTCGAAGGTGGTTGCCGTTGGAGATGTGCATTTGAGAACAAAGACGGGTGCGGTTCTTGTTCTCAAAGATGTTGGTCATGTCCCTGATATCCGTTTCAACCTGGTGTCGGTTGGAAAGTTGGATGACGAGGGATTCTTCAGTCTCTTCGGGAATAGTCAGTGGAAGCTTTCCAGAGGTTCGATGGTGATTGCCAAAGGAAGCAAGAAGTCCGGTCTCTACTATATGGAGGGGAGCGCACAGGGGGCACAGAGGTGAACGCAGTCAGTGATGCGTCTACCGAGATGTGGCACAGGCGGCTCGGCCATATCAGCGAGAAGAGGATGAGCTACTTGGTGAACAGTAAAGTGATTCCAGGGCTCAAGTCTACAAAGTTGGAGAAGTGCACGGACTGTTTAGCTGGAAAGCAAAATAGGGTGTCTTTTCAAAGTCACCCAAGTTCAAGGAAGCCGGCGTTGCTCGAGTTGATTCATTCGGATGTCTGCGGTCCTATGAATGTAAAATCTATTGGTGGCGCTTCTTACTTTGTAACTTTTATTAATGACTGTTCTAGGAAGATTTGGGTCTATGCCTTAAAGACCAAGGATCAGGTGCTGCCTACTTTCAAAGAGTTTCAGGCCTCTGTTGAAAGAGAGACGGGCAAGAAGTTATTGTGTGTTCGGTCCGACAATGGCAGCGAATACATCGGTCCCTTTGATGCGTATTGCAGAGAGCAGGGGATACGACACCAGAAGACTCCGCCAAAGATACCTCAGCTCAATGGTGTAGCGGAGCACATGAATAGGACACTGATGGAGAGGGTGCGGTGTTTGCTGTCAGAAGCAAACTTGTCGGGCAGTTATTGGGATGAGGCTCTTATCACAGCTGCTTATGTTATTAATTTTTTTTCTAGTGCTCCTTTGCAGGGTGATGTGCCTGACAAAATATGGTACGACAAAGAGCCGTCATACAATCACCTCCGAGTGTTTGGCTGTAAGGCCTTCGTGCATGTACCGAAGGACGAGAGGACCAAACTTGAGCCGAAGACGAGGCGATGCGTCTTTGTCGGCTACGGTCGGGATGAGTTTGGCTATAGACTCTACGACCCGGTGGGAAGAAAGCTCTACAGAAGTAGGGACGTGGTTGTTTGCCATTAAAATTCTTTTATTGCAAATTTCAATACAAACAGAACAGTATTACAATATAGGACGTAGATGTAGTCCTAGGAGTACACTTTTTGTTTATCTGGGTCCCTTGTGCCGATGGAGTGAGTGGTAATGTGGACTCCGTTGACGATCTGACGACGGTTATCGGTTCTCTGAAGGTCTGGATTGCTCTGGGTGCTGGAGCTTGCTGAGAGGAGGGAGACGTTGAGTGTCTGTATCTGCCTCTCTGGTGGTGCGTTTGTTCATTTTTTCGTTGTTGTCCGTGTGTGTAGGTATCGAAGAAGGAAATGATCCTTCTATTTATATAGTCTGTAGGCTAGCTGCTCATGCGCGCATATGTAGGATGTGCCTGGACGCGGGGACGCCACGTGGTGATTGCTGATGGAGGCGTATGGACGTTGCACCCTGATTGAGGGGTTGAATTCTTCATGCTATTGTTGTGGGCCGGCACGTAGCAGAGGAGAAGGTTGAATTCTTCATGCTCAGAGATCTCGGATTTGATGGGGAATGATTTGGTAGGATGCGCCTAGGATTGGGCGCATGAGGAGGCTTTGGCTCGTAACCTTTAGGAGTCACGAACCATTCGGGGCGCATGGCTTTTGAGGCGCATGCGAGGCTTCAGTAATGACTTAACTCCTGTCTTTCGGGATCAGAGAGAAGTTTGGGGTGCATAGCTTTTGAGGCACATACAGAGCTTTAATGGTGACTTTTCTTCTGTCTTTAGGGATCAGTGAAAAGTCTGAGGCGCATGCAGATTTGGGCGCATGGCTACAGAGGCGCATACGAGATGATTGGGTGGCCACGTGACAGTAGCCGTCGGAGGAAAGTAATGATGATGTTGACGTTGGTGACGCTTCGTCTTCTGAAAAATTTGTCAACTATTCAGACTTCGGGAGGCGTGCTGCCAACTCTGTCAGTTCGACATTTAATGTTTTTGATATTTGATGGACAGCTGAGTGGGCGCATCGATCGGTGTTCCACTAGGCGTATGGCGACGCATGGGGACGCATCCCCTATGATGCGCTTGGTGCTGAAGGGCACGTCTGTGTGATGCGCTGTTTGGCCGGCACATCCACTTCGTGACACGTCTTTAATGGTGCGACTGTTACGATCTTCGAGTGCTTTAAATAGCCGTTTTGACTAGGCTGAATTCGAAGCGTCTGGTTCATCCATTTAATGCAAATTCATTGTACAGAATTCGGAGAGCCATCCACTTGGCGCATGGATTTGATTTGCCCGGCCTATAAATAGTGGCATGGAGAGAGTTTGCTTCTCGTTCTCTCACGTTCTTCCGACATGAACTTGTTTACTCGGATGCATTCTGTTGATGAGATGCTCCCGAGGGTGAAGATGCGACGCAATATCTTCATTGATGCACTTGAAGGTGACTGTTACATCCAAAAGTCGGAGTCGAGGGCTTCTGAGACAGGCAGAAGGTGCCTGTTGCATCCAAAGATAGGGATGCATGAGCCTCGTCTCCGTCATTCTGGAAGAGCCGCAGATCGGAATTACGGTGTCCCGATCATCATCCTTGGGGTTTGGGAGAGCTTCTCCTCCAGCTAGAGGGTTGATTGCCACCCTCGTTCTGCTCAATAAATGCTTTATTAGTCGAAGCATTTAGACGGCGGTGAGCCTGGCTGGAAGAGCGGTACATAACTGGGCTGCTGAAGGGATGCACATAACTGAGGATGCACATAACTGAGCTGTTAAAAGGATGCGCCCCGCCGAGGGCGCATGGTGGGATGCTCCCGACTGAGGGCGCATGGTGATCGCCGTGCCTATTTGAGGGCGCATGGTGGCTGCTGGCTGTAGACTTAGGATCTTTTCTTTTGTAGAAATTCTCCTTTGTATAATCTTTTCTAGACATGTAATAGAATTTTATATGTAATAAAAAGTCTTCTTTCAATGTCCATATTTGTTGTTTTTGCTGTGAAGTACTTTGTCCGAGCTCTGGCGCTTGTAGCGTCTGGCGCATAGGTTTTCTGGTTCTGAAATTCCATGCTTCTACAAGACCCCCTTCAAAGTTTTCAAAACTTTTTTGGACAAGTTTGGAATACTTTGAATAAGAAGGATGGCGGTTTGGGCGCATGACTATCGGGGCGCATAGATACTCCGCGCATCAGTAACAGGGCGCATGCTCCGCTCAGTTAATGCAAATGATAACGCCTGGATAACCAAGAAAGATTAATGATGATCTTTTTGGTTTTATTTGCGGTTATCTCTTCGCAGAACCCGAGGCGACGGCTGAGGTCACACTTCATCGGTTCACGCGTGCGACTAAGCCTATAAATAGGCGTGAGATGGAGAGAGAGAGAGTTCTTCTTCTCTTTGCTTTTGCCTTTTTAGAGTTCTTCACAAAAACCCTAACTTTCTTCTCTCAAGCGATGGCTCCCAAGACTTCTCGCAGCGGTGCTGGCAAGGGAAGAGGCAAAGGAAATGAGCCTGTAGAGGCTGCCATGGAGTTTGCCGAAGAGGATGCTCCTGTCACCATTGTGACTCCGGCCGACGTTCGACCCGCGGTGACGGGTGGGTGTCGTCTCTTCCACTGCTTTTTTGTTCAGGCGAGCTTTGGGTTATACGGCGTGCCCTAACTCTTCTGCTGTCGACGCGCATGGACTTCTGTCCTGATAATGCGCCAAGGTTTTATCCCGCCGTCATGCATGGGTTTAGGCCCTTTTTATGCACCGAGGTTTAGCTGCTGACGCGCATGGGTTTACTCCCTGATGATGCGCCGAAGCCTCACTGCTGATACGCATGGGTTTATACCCTGATGATGCGCTGAAGCTTCTGCTGACGCGCATGGGTTTTTACCCTGATGATGCGCCGAAGCTGATGCGCATGGGTTTTTACCCTGATGATGCGCCAGGTTGTTTGACACACTTTGTCTCCTTACAGCTTTTTGCCTGACTTTTGTTTTTGTTGTGTCAGTGTTGATGAAAATCCCTTTGCTGAATGAAGTCCTTCTGGATGCTTCTCTTTGTCAAATGGGAGTTGATTTTGACGAGGCGATTATCAACCCTGCGAAGGACGCTATCTTACAGAATCAACCTCCTGAGAGAATGCTGCAGATCCAGAATCAGTTGCCGATTTTTCTCCAAAGTATGATGGAGAGTGGTAAACTGAAATCTGCTGAATCTGAGGATGTGACTTTCTTAAAACTTGCCTTTTTGTTTGGTGACCGACTGATCTCTTTCGAGGCGAAGGTACTGAAGATCAAAGAAGACTGGTTTTTCTCTACAAAAGGCATGGTTCTGTACATGCGATAACTTGACCGTCAGTTGCCGCTGACGGCCTTCTACCGTTTAGCAACCAAGAGAAGGATGCCCTGGGAACTTACTTGTGAAACCCGCTTTCTGGATTTAGATTAATTATTTGATATATAGATTAATTAGGATTATTAGTTTAGATTAGGTTATTATTATTATTATTATTATTGTTGTTATTATAGATTAATTGTTATTATAGATTAATTGTTGGCTGGGTTTCCTAGAATAATTAAAAGATTAATTAGTAACTATTAAATCCTAGCCCAACCAAAGCCCAATGACTTAAAGCCCACCAAACTAGACTGAACCCAACTTAACCAATGACTTGACTCACTCAACCCAAACCCAACCTATTACTAAACTCAAACTCATTCAACCCACAACCCCCACTCACCGCTCTGATCCACAAACCCCTCTCCACTACCCGCACTCCTCTCCTCTCCTTTACGTAAGTTTCCCTCAGAAACCTTTCCTTCCTATCAGAAACATCACAGAACCTTCACAACTCCATTCTTCACCAAAAACTCCATAACCCTCTCAAATCTCCACCAAATCCAAATCCGCGACCGCCAGTGCGCTCCCCTCGCCGTCCTCTCCGAATCCAGACCCTACTTTCCTCATTTCCGAGCAACTGACCGTTGCCCGCCCGGCAGCAGCCGGCCGTCCGTCGTCGTCCGCCAGCCCCACGCGCGCCCCGATTCCGTACACCTTCGTCCACGTGTCCGTCCGTGTGCACGCACGTGTCCGTACTCGTCAATCGCGGCATTGTTCCGAGTCCGAGGCCTTCCCTCGGTACTCCTTCGTGCAACTTTGGGTAATTTCTTCATGTTTCGTTTTCTGTTTGTGATCACAGAAACCCATACGTACCATCCTGGCCTAGAAATAGGTTCTGTAGAAATTAATTGGATTCTGTGGTAGATTTATTTTACCTTCTGTGATGTAATTAGTAAATATTGTAATAATAATTATTTTAGGAAACTTCAAATATACTTTATTGGTATTAATTGATTTGTGGATTAAGCTTAATAATTTAGTTATGGTTTTAATGATTTTTAATTGTTTAAATAAAAGTTAGGATTATCACTTATTTTTTAATGTTAATTTGTAGAGATTCTAAACCTAATAAATGATTTAGTTATTTTATTTACAAAATGGTGGTAAATAATATTCATTTAAAAGTTATTATTTTTTTTAAATAAAAGTTTTGTTAAAAAAAATATATTATAAATTATATATATTCTCCTTTTAAAATGATTTCTAATCAAAAAGGTTTATAAAGAGATTAATATAATAAAAACTAATATTTATTTAAAAAGGGTTATTTTGGTAATGATATTTAATATTAAAACCCGAAAACCTTTTTTAGTAACTTTAAACCAATATTTTGGTAAGAAAATATATTTTTGTGCATTTATTATTATCTATGTTTAAATGTGATTTTCTACATAATTTATGAAATGTCTAAAAGACATATTTTATGAAAATTATTCTGATTAAATAAATTCTATTTTAAAATGTTATTTAAATAAAAACTATTTTCTTACGAAAATTACTAATTTCGAGAAATTTATTTTAAAGTATTTTTTTCCTATTAATTAATTTATGTAAATAGTTCTTAGGACATGAGCCCAGTTTTCTATTTATTTTCTGTGACCCTGTATTGTGTAGTGTAGATTTTACTTTCTTTCTGAGTTGGTATCGTGTACCTAGACGAGTAACTATAAATCGGATATTAATTATTTTTGTATAAAATTAATAAGGATTTCTCACACTTAATTTTAAATGAATAAAATATTGGTAAGTTAACAAGTTCATGTTTTATCACTAGAAACAATGTAGTTATATATATATATATATATATATATATATATATATATATATATATATATATATATATTTTTTTTTTTATATATATATATATATATATATATATATATATATATATATATATATATATTATAAAAATATAAAGATTTGCCAATCAACTTATAAATGCTATCTTCTCCAATTAAACCAAGTAAACGGTTTATTCAATTAAATGATAACCAATGTAGCTTGAGACGTTAGACGATTTTCGGTAGATTAAATAAAAAAAACTTAAAATCTGACTAGGATTATTTCTAGAAATTGCAACTAGCACACCTAGCTTGGTTTCACAATGGTTCTAAGTCAAGTTCTCCAACTGTAGGATCTCGGAGACGAACCTAGCATCTTCCCGGAACCAACATCGTTTCCAGTCATAAACAAAAGGCAAGTATAGTTTGTGTTAGTTTACAGTTATTTTAATAATCGCTTTACTGCAAGTTTAAACCACGATGCAAACACGAAACTCTTTCTGAGAGTACTGACTGCAACTATTGTAACTGATTGGGGACTGGGGGAATAGAGTAATGTTTATGACCACATCCAACTGTAACTTAGAACTGTATTAGCTTACCCCTCACACACACGGGGATAAGCCGAATCGTATCAATAGGATACAACTGTACATCCCAAGCCGGTCATATTCATTGCCTATTCAAATCACACTGTTTTACTGTCAGAAAACTGTTCATTTCTAAACTGTTTAAAAGTGCATGATTCTATTATTTATTTTAACTGTTTAAATTAGCATGAATTTTACTTTGCTCCCTTCTGACTGGAGATACATTTTTAGGGGACATTGAGGATACTGAGCTGTTATACAGCAGTTACTACAACCCTGTTCTGTACCCTGTAGTATTGTCAGAGTCCCCCTTGGAGGACGTTGGGACTGAGGCCGATGAGCCGGCTGATTAGATAGTTTTTCCTTTTTCCAGCTTTTTTGTTTATTTAAAACTCTGTTTATTTGAATTCAATATTTATTTCAGTACATTTAAATTCCAGTTGTATTTGATTTCTAAGTTTAATAAAGTTTCATTTCCGATTTTGAGTTGTGACAAATATAGATGTTGTTGTATGGTTACCTGCTAATGGAACAGCTTACTGCCGCCTTCTCAACAACGGTGCAGGCTGGGCATGATCCGGTTCGACCCAATTATTTGGGATCGGGTCGTGACATGCTTTTAGTGGTGGCCCATGCAGGTCCGATCAACAACTTAGGAGAATATACTTAGAAACAATTAGAACACTAGAACATTGATTTGTCACAACATAGGTCCGACTTATATATTATAAATAAATATTTTTGTTTGTTATAGATCGGTAGGCTATTTTAGTGTCCCTTGGCTTTCAGAGGTTATTTTTCTCCATATCATTATCATACTCCAGCATTCCTTAGCGTCCATACTCTTTTGTTATTTTAGGATCATATTTTTTCCAATCTCCTTCTTCGACAAACATGTTTCAAAATTTTTATTAGTTGATCAAAACATACTTCTCTATCTTTATTTAGAATCTAGATCTATTTCACTATTTAGAGTTTCAAATTCTCCTTTAGCAAACTTGGTAAACTTTTATCTATCCAGAGTATTTTTACGACTAGTGAATCCAACCATTTATCTTGACATTATTTCAATTGACTTTCTTAGGACCAATCCCGAACCAAATTCTTCTGGAACCATAAAGCCCCAAGGTTAATCATTACCAAAAGAACTAGTTCAACTTAGCTTGTTCACGAATCTTCCAAGGGAATTATTTTCCAAAAATAATTCCAATATTGATTGTTATCTTCTAGGTTATTCCAAATATTTTATTTTGTTGATCCCTCCACTCAACTTGAAACCCTACTCTCTCTATGCAATTTTTTTTATCAATTCAAGGCCTAGACAGCTTTTAAACTCAATGCCTGAGTATCGTGAAGCACGAACGGTCAGAGAATTGATTCCATCCTATTATTAAATTTTCCTTAGTCATAGAATTTTTTTTTTGAATTGTTGAACTATCCCCTGGTTGGCTTTGCTAAACCATTTTAACCTAACTTCCTTAAATCAATAAGACATACTTCTTTTTTGTGTCAATCCAACTTACCCAGCCTATTCTCAAACTTTCCTTAGATAAAAAATTATTTCTTCAAAATAATTTGGGTAAATGTCAGTATCCTTTAAGTGATTTGTCGGGAATATTCTCATTGGCTTCTTCAACTCAACTCGAAGCTCTGGTGCTTCTATCTTATCTTGTGTCCAACTCAATTAGCCATAATTCAGTTAGATCAATTTCATGACTTCAAACCAATCTCTTAAATTTCAAGAGATACTGGAACACATATTTATCTTGACAAATTTTTCTTGATTCCAGAAGAACATACATCAACATCTTTTCCTATCATGACTAGAACTTTAGAACTCGTTTGAATTTTTTTGGAAACTCCTTTTGGAATTCTTATGGACAAAGTTGAAAAAATATTCCGTGACCTAATATGACTTCGCACATTTGCGTAATAGTCATTCGTCAAAATTATGAAAACTGTGAGTATACTGCAGCCAGTTGCGCACTGGCGGGGCATAGACTCTAAGTTGAAGTGATTCAGGTGTTGATAGGTTTTTGGATATTATTGAGACTACGTCCTAAATGCATCAAATTTGTCCCTACGTTGCTCAGCCATAAAATGGATAAAGTTGATAGACTACTCGAAAACCTATTATTATTCAAGTTATGGAGCCAAAAATTTACTGCAGTCAGGTGCACTCTGGCGAGGCATGAATTAGAGGCAAAATGACTATCGAATATGTATGGTTCCGGGTACTATTGAGACTATATCCATGTTATAAATATATCATGTTTGGTCTCTTATCACCATTGATAACTTTACAAGAATTGTCTTGATTCGTTTAAATTTTAGATTATTTGGAATCTTAGCGACTAGTTTAAATTTTCAGAAATCATTTCTATAGGATTCATATGGGAATTTCACTTGATTTTCTAGGACTGTTTTCCAACATTTTAGTGCCATCATTATTCTGACTTTTGTCCGATTAGAGGATTTGTATTTCTAGCGGTTGTCTCTATTTTCATAAATCTCTTATCACAAGCCTAAAGGAATAGATTTCCTATGAAATTCTACATGATTTTCCTAGAAACTAATTAGGACTACATCAATCTCTTTTGACTCAAACTTTTTCAAGGTTCAATTTTAGGGTGTTGCATATATTTTGTGGATAGCTTTATATATTAATAGTTGATACATCTTGTGGATGACTTTATGTATATAGTTGATAGCTATATATGCGGAAGAAGCATAGATTGCAACCTATCCCATTTCTAGTAAGGGCATCTTTGGGATCAATATTAGTTAGCTAAAGGGGTAGAAAATGAAGAAGAATACCTTGAGTAAGCTAGCCTTGAGAGAGTGGTACATCTTAGCTTGTGACTTATTTGGGTTAGAACCGTTGGTGGTGTTTACTAGTGTATAAACCTCATTCAAACAAATGATGGTATTTGACGATTTTGAATTTTATTGAAGATAGAGGAAGATGTAGGTAGAGTTAGCAAGGAAAATCTAGGATTTGGTAAGATTCTCCCATGGAGGAAGTGAATTTGGATAATTTATAAACATGTGAATATAATGATCAAGTAAAGAAACACTTGACGAGCATCAACTTTTATGGTTAGATGACTACTATACCTAGAAGAGACGAATATAACCATGGAAGGAATAACATGAGCAATGGAATGATAGGTTCTAGAGAAGGAATAAGCAGAGAGGATTTGAGATAAGACCATTGGCATACAACGATGGATGAAAAATTGATTTAGGTGATTTATGATTCCATATATGTATTTAGTTTTAATACCCTGACAGATATCTTAGTTTATGTAGATACCGAAAATTCAGCTAGTTAGATATTGGTTTTGCATGGTATTAATAAGATAGTTATCTTGTAAGTCTTTTTCCTGCATATCTTATCTTCTGACCGTTGAAATAGTGAAACGATATTCCTTCTATTCCCTTTGATCATCACTCGGCCCTCAGTGGAAAATATCTTACTCGATTACATTCCTATCATAGTTGTATTATTCTAATCATCTTTGCTATCCTACCATCATACAACTTTTTATCTTTCCTGAGTCACAAACCCTTGTACTCCATTCCAATTTATTTTGACATTTTAGTCCCTCATCTCAAAAAATTCCATTGCTTGCCGCCTTTTCAATAAACTGTTGACATTCGCTTCTTTCTTGCCTTTTCTGCTTCACGAGACCTCATTTGATTTTTCTCCTATTTTATGATCATAATTGTACCTAGAATTTTTTTGTACCTAAAATAATTTTTGATCACAACAACAATCTAACCTTATCTCAGATCATATCATGATAATTCTGATCGTGCCGATATTTTATCATTGTACCTAGTGATAATGTCTAGAATTCGATCGTGCCTGATGATTTAAATTCCATGTTCGATCAAGGTTAAGTGATTTTGATTGTACCCCGGCCCTTATCTTTAAAATTTCGAGGACAAAATTTTCTAAGGATGGAAGGTTGTGAAACCCGCTTTCTGGATTTAGATTAATTATTGGATATTTAGATTAATTAGGATTATTAGTTTAGATTAGGTTATTATTATTATTATTATTATTATTATTATTATTATTATTATTATTATTATTATTATTGTTATTATAGATTAATTGTTATTATAGATTAATTGTTAGCTGGGTTTCCTAGAATAATTAAAAGATTAATTAGTAACTATTAAATCCTAGCCAACCAAAGCCCAATGACTTAAAGCCCACCAAACTAGACTGAACCCAACTTAACCAATGACTTGACTCACTCAACCCAAACCCAACCTATTACTAAACTCAAACTCATTCAACCCACAACCCCCACTCACCGCTCTGATCCACAAACCCCTCTCCACTACCCGCACTCCTCTCCTCTCCTTTACGTAAGTTTCCCTCAGAAACCTTTTCTCCCCATCAGAAATATCACAGAACCTTCACAACTCCATTCTTCACCAAAAACTCCATAACTCTCTCAAATCTCCACCAAATCCAAATTCGCGACCGCCAATGCGCTCCCCTCGCCGCCCTCTCCGAATCCAGACCCCACTTTCCCTATTTCCGAGCAACCGACCGTCGCCCGCCCGGCAGCAGCCGGCCGTCCGTCGCCGTCTGCCAGCCCCGCGCGCGCCCCGGTTCCGCACACCTTCGTCCACGTGTCCGCCCGTGTGCACGCACGTGTCCGTACTCGTCAATCGCGGCATTGTTCCGAGTCCGAGGCCTCCCCTCGGTACTCCTTCGTGCAACTTTGGATAATTCCTTCATGTTTCGCTTTCTGTTTGTGATCACAGAAACCCATACGTACCATCCTGGCCTAGAAATAGGTTCTGTAGAAATTAATTGGATTCTGTGGTGGATTTATTTTACCTTATGTGATGTAATTAGTAAATATTGTAATAATAATTATTTTAGGAAACTTCAAATATACTTTATTGGTATTAATTGATTTGTGGATTAAGCTTAATAATTTAGTTATGGTTTTAATGATTTTTAATTGTTTAAATAAAAGTTAGGATTATCACTTATTTTGTAATGTTAATTTGTAGAGATTCTAAACCTAATAAATAATTTAGTTATTTTATTTACAAAATGGTGGTAAATAATATTCATTTAAAAGTTATTATTTTTTTAAATAAAAGTTTTGTTAAAAAAATATTATAAATTATATATATTCTCCTTTTAAAATAATTTCTAATCAAAAAGGTTTATAAAGAGATTAATATAATAAAAACTAATATTTATTTAAAAAGGATTATTTTGGTAATGATATTTAATATTAAAACCCGAAAACCTTTTTTAGTAACTTTAAACCAATATTTTGGTAAGAAAATGTATTTTTGTGCATTTATTATTATCTATGTTTAAATGTGATTTTCTACATAATTTATGAAATGTCTAAAAGACATATTTTATGAAAATCATTCTGATTAAATAAATTTTATTTTAAAATGTTATTTAAATAAAAACTATTTTCTTACAAAAATTACTAATTTCGAGAAATTTATTTTAAAGTGTTTTTTTCCTATTAATTAATTTATGTAAATAGTTCTTAGGACATAAGCCCAGTTTTCTATTTATTTCTGTGACCCTGTATTGTGTAGTGTAGATTTTACTTTCTTTCTGAGTTGGTATCGCGTACCTAGACGAGTAACTATTGTTTTCCATAAATAAATTCACTTTATTTATT
Organism: Iris pallida; assembly: GCA_029216955.1. NCBI lineage: Eukaryota > Viridiplantae > Streptophyta > Magnoliopsida > Asparagales > Iridaceae > Iris > Iris pallida. The sequence continues at coordinate 5,569,280 of JANAVB010036819.1, read as the reverse complement.
TTTGATTCTGGGAAAATACAACTGTAGGAATCCGATCTAGAAGACGATCGCTTTATCCCTTGGACGATGCGAAGAAGAAAAGCTCTCAAGAATTCGACAGCAATTTAGATATTCTGTATATCTGTACAATGAATGAGAAAAGAACTCTATTTATAGAGTAAAAAATAACTAAAAAGATAACTGTCTTCATGACCTATGCATAGTTGATAATCACGCAAGACTCAATCGTACGCAAGGTTGATGAGCAGTTACTGGACGTGGCCCATAACTGTTGGACACATGGCAATCATGCATGAGTCGTGTGTAAGTTACTGGGGCACGCATACGAGAGATCCGTGGCATGTCTGCCACATACTCCAATTTGATAATTTGAGATGATAATCTGCTAACTGGTTGAGGATAAAATCCATGTTGAGATAAAAAATCCACGCTGACTTACAGCAGAAACACTTAGGCTCAAAATATACGCGAACTTGAGGCAGAGGGCTCAGAATACATGCAAAATTGAGGCAGAAGGCTCAGAATAAACGCAAACTTGAGGCAGGAACACTGAAGTTCAAAATGCACGCAGACTTGAGTCAGAAGGCCAGCTGTCTTGATTCGACGTGTCTCGACTGACACAAAATCTCTGACATTGATTGCTTTGTCAGTCACATTAAATGATTATAAGCCCTTTTTTGGTAAGCCAACTTGATGAAGACCGAATCTTGTTGAAGAAGATTTCAGAAATCACGCAATAGTCGGCTGAGATCTCTTGAATCCCGTGCATACGTGGCATACGAAAAGACGTTTATTGACTGTCGTGCTGTCTGTCATAATTACAATCTGACAAATGGTGAGCTGTCTTTGAGTACTATTTTGAACTTTGCGTACTTTTGAGGAAATAATTTGATAGAACTCAGCGTGTCTTTTAGACATTTTCTTGATAGGTTGTATTAACTCAGCGTGACTATATTTTTGAGGCCTACAAAATCCCCTTCAAAGTTTTCGAAAAATGATAAATTGTTTCGAAATACTTTGAAATCGAGACAAAAAAATGAATTTAGTCACGCTCAAATGATACAGAGAGATTTTTTCCGAAATGATTGGGCCGTTGGGATTCTGTGCGGTTTAGGATCCCGTAAAAAACCCTATATCGAGGCAAATGATTAAGGATTTTGCCGTTTGGACTTCTTTGCGAGCCTATAAAAAGGCCATACACCACCATTATTTCTTTTACTCGCTTTTTAGAGAAAGAACTCCACAGAACTCTTCATAGTCTTCCCCGTCTTCTCCTTCTTCTTTCTTAACCATGGCTCCCAAGATCAATGCTCAAGCTAAGGGCAAGGCCCTTGCAACGTCCTCGCGTTCCACCTCCGATCGACTTCTTCGTCGTGAAGCCACTCATCCTCCCATGCAACGTAAGCATGCTGATGATGGGGGATATGAATTCAAGAAGAACTCCACGTAGAAATCTCTTTAGGATTTTAAGAAAAATGATGCTGAACTTTCGAAATATATCCCCCCTTCTTAGGGCAAAGGATATTTAATAAAGTATGCCCCCTTTTTAGGGTCGGCTATACTTCACATCTTCGTGTTTACGAAGCTCTGTGTTTTACGCAAATGAGCATGGCTCTCATGACTCTGCATAATTTTTCATATGTTGGCAGAGATGTCGATGTTGAATTATTCACGCAGACTTCTGAGAGTCATCCTCTGGATAGATTAGTCTTGATCTGTCAGCATATTTTTGTCATTTTCACTTCAGTGTGATTCTGGCAATGATGCGTGACTTTCATTCTAATCTGTCTAGACTTTGCATGAATTAATCACATGCATGATTATTTGATCTTTGCGTAATTCTGGCAGCGTATCTGTCTGATTTATGCGTGCCTTATAAAATTTTCCTTGAACACTGCTAAGCACGCATAAGGCTCATAGACGTAGATTTTTCTGAAGTCTGCGTGACAAAACACATCTGGTCTTTTCTTTTCTTTTCTGTAGTGGACATCCGAAGTGAAGAGGCTGAATATGAAGGATATATGAGCTTTTCATTCAAACATGACTTGTCTCATGTAAAGTTTCCTCAATTTGACACTCCTGAAACCAGATTGGTTTTATTGAAGAATCAAGACCACACAACTCTGCTCTGTCTGATAAATGGTGAACCACTCCAGAGTTCTGATTTGGTATTTCATAAGAAACCGGCCTTTCTGTTTGGGGACGCCATAGCACACAAATCACAACCCAAAGGAATCAGGGAGAAAGTTTGTTTTTATTTTGAAGGTGATACGAAGAAAGCCATGTACTGGCCGAAAGTGTCTAGGGGTTTATCCATAATGCGATTCATGCATGCTAGTTACCCGAGAAGAATGTCATGGCATCTAACAGAAAATCAACAAGCAAAGGCGAGCCGAATTATCTATAAGAAAGACGGATTTTATAGTGCTCCAGAGAATCATGTATCTTTATTTCGTGGTTTAAAGTCGGGATGTGTGCCACCAGAAGACTCGACTCTGTTGATACCATTCAGAACACCTATCTTCATAAATGAATTCATGGCGAATGATAAGGCATTTTATCCTACTGACTCAACGCCGAGGATGATAGGCTTGATGAATCAGGAGAACATAAGGTGGAAGACTCTAGTCCACTGGGTTCTGGATAAATATGAGAATGATTTGAACCAGATAAATCTTTATGACGCAATCGTCAATTCTTCTTACGGCTTCAAACCCAATCCATTTTTATTCCTGGCCTTGGTTGAGATATATAATCACCGGACAGGAACCTTTATGACTCCCAAAGGGGAGATGGGTTTTGCTCTTTACGAGATGGAATACATCTCTCATCTACCCACAGGCACATTGCCATATGAAGAATATGTACCTACAACAGAGGAGCTGAATTTTCTGTCGCAGAAGAACTCGAAAATGGTGTATCTATTCGAAGAAATGATGTGCCATTTCGGCACATGTACTCTTTATTATAAAAATAATAAGGATGAAGCCGGCTGCCATATCCAGAAGTGGATGTCTTATCTGTTCATGAATCGTGACAAAGATGAGAAAAAGATAAATAAAAAGAGGAAGTATCAGATCAATTCCTTCAAACCCCTTTCTGAAAGTGAGATTACCAATCTGCTGGAGAAGTATGATTGTAAAGATTTTACAATCAATGAAGATTGGTATGAATTTAAAGCTGGAACCACTTTCAAGTCATATGTTAGACAAAGTGGAAAAACTTTATTGAAGAAAGGACATTTAGCTGGATTCCTCTCCCTCTGGCTAAGAAGATTTATTGTTCCTGGCTCTTGCTCTTTGGATAGGATATATAGAGGCGTCATTTTTGCAGTAGTGTGCCTCATGTACGGTTACAAGATAGATTTGTTATCAGCGATGACTTGCAGGCTGAATGCAGGTCTTCGAAACTTTGTAACCATCATGATGTCTGATCAAAGGAATATGACCGATCCTTTCCCGAGAATAGAGATGCCATATACTTATTTGTATGGTTGGCTTCTTCTTCATCATGACGGTTTGATACCTCCGGAAGCGGGAGGGAGCAGCAGTCCTTTTTTAGAGAAATATACTGGAGAAACTTTCTGGAAAGTTCATACACTTCCAGAATACAGAAACATTTTGAACCGAGTGTCATATTGGTTAATTCAATGTGTTCCTCCGCCACCAGGTTATGAGAGTATGCCTGTGAATATGATAGATGGAGAGAAAGGTCACAGGCTAAGCGATGTAGCTTTTCAGTGGTTGCAACGAATTCGACCATCTCATTTGGTATATCGTCATGAGGAAATAACGTATTTAGAACCATATTTGCCGAGTCGATTTGCTCGACAGTTCGGATATGATCAACTTCATGTTGGGAATGCCACTACTTGTCTCTCTGCTCGTGGAGGACTTATCGATGGTGCTCGGGCATAGAGATATTTCACAGCTAGAGATACAAATGCTGAATTCTCCATGCCGAATCCTTTATCCAAGATGGGAACAAAAATGCTCTACACATATGTCCGTTTTTATGTTTTATCGAGCACTTTTATGCCAAATTTCCATTTGAAGACTTTCGTTGCAGAGGACGACCCAGCTTCGTCAAAGAGATCGAAGAAGAAAATTATCACTTCATAATTTACCCTGGACCCTGTGGATGAGACTACGGAGGTCGAGACTTTATATGAATTATCCAAAGAGCAAATATTTTCTGATGAAGTTCTTCCTCCGATATTTGTGTCCATCTCCAAGAGAAAACGGAGTGATGAATCTGAGACGGTCTCTAAAAAGAGCACTAAATCTCAGACTTCTAAGAAGAAAGGGATTTCAATAACTGCCACTTCATCTCTAGGTGGTCTCTCAGTTGATGAAGATGATGTTGCTGATAAAGATGAAGAGACGGATAAAGATGATGCTCCTTTAATAAAAGGAAATCGAGAGCCAGACTCATCAAGAGGACTGTCGGAAAACTGAAGGGTAATGAACTTCTGGAAACCATTATGAGCGGAGGTATATTGCCAGAAATCGAAGAAGCAGTTTCTACTGAAAGAACAGAATCTGATCACGCTCATATTCTGGTAACTTCCACTAAACCAATTGAGGTAGAATCAACTCTATTTCAGGAAACGACTGTCCCAACGACTAGTGGAGTAGCTACAGAACCCTCATTCGATCTTGGATTAGGTACCACTCCAGAAATAAGGAGAGAGGATATTAACATCCCCTTTGAGCACGGAAAAGACGGTGTCATTCAGGCGTTGGATGATCAAATTGAAGATTCGGAAGAGGAATCAGCAGCCAGGACAGAAGTCAGGGAACAACCAGAAGCTCCATCTTTTCAACATGTAGAGAAAACTAATCCAGTTGAAGAAACTCAGGTTTAAGAGAACATTCCTTCGGCCAGAGGCGATGAAGATGTGCAAACGTCTGAGCTATTAACTGCTGATGAATTACTGAAGAATGTTTGTAAAGACATCATTCTTCAAACTAGTATTCCAAAAGAGATTGAATCTACCCAAGCTGCGATGGAAGAAGAAACTGTTGTTGAAACTCAGCCTCTATACATTTCTGCAGTCAATGTTGAGTCTATGGAGATTGAAGCTCAAGAACCTGAGCTTACTAATATTGTTGCTGCTGTTCCTGAGATTCATCCCTCTCAAGGAGTTGATGAAAACATCTTAGATTCTGGATCAGAGACTCTTCACGAAGCTGAGGATCAAGGAGAATCTGAAGAAAGAAATGAATCTGACAAAAGGAGTTCTGAAGAAGAACATTTTGAGGAAGAAGAAGAAGTTGAAGAGGAAGAGGATTGGCACCCTGATACTTCTACTCATTACGATGAAGACAAGATCAGAGGGAATAGAATGGAGCTTAATCCTGAACCTGTTCGATCTTCTGACAATGCTCCAGTACCCAGTAATTCTGAAGCTGGAAGTAGTCATATAAAGCAGGTGTCAGACACCGTTATGGACCGACTGCGAGAAGATGCGAGACTTCCCAAGCATATAGAATATGAACCTCAACCGGGTAGAGTTTTATTTCAATTTTGTTTTTTACTGTTTCTTTTTCTTTATATGCTGATTATTTTTCCTTTGACTAATAGGAATTGCTGTAGCAATGAGCTCGACTCATGCTCCACCTATTCAGACTGATGTTGATGAAGGAAGTTCGCATCTACCGACTTCTCCGAAAGCACATACTTCTATTCCCAGAACAGAGAATATCCAGGCTTCTTCCTCAATAATGACAACAACTCCCGGTTTTGAAACGAGATTGGCAAGGACCCTGGCAATATATTCAGATATTATCTATTCATATCTGGATACGTTCTCCAGGCGATTCATGAAAGACGAAACTATGCCTTTCTCCGAACTCCGAACGGTGATTAATTTCCCGCTTCTGGCACTGCGACATGCTGGCTGTGAGACTCAATGTATCTTCTTTGAACATCTCCTAGATGAATTGGAGAGAACTATCCGAAAATACTGGAAGATCAAGAAGGAAGATATTAAATCTTTGACTGTGGCTGAGATCGCTCAATTGGAACATGAAGCCCAAGCTCAGCAAGCTGCCTTAGAAGAATTTCTTGCTTCTTCATCTGAGAAGTTAATAGATAAGGATGAAGAAATATTAACAACTCGTCAGAGAGTAGAACATCTGGAGAAAGATGAAACATCTAAAGCTGAAGAACTTCAGAAGTTGAAAGAGGAATCGGCTCGTCTTCAGGAGCGTATTGCATCCATGGAAAATAAGCAATCTGAGATTATCACTGCTCGTACAACCGAAGCTGCACGCTATCAAACTCTTCAACAAGAGCGAGAACAGATGCAGGCCGAGCAGATAGAAGAAGCTAACCGTCGCCATTTTGCTATTGCTATTTTTGATCAACAAGTAGTCGCAGTTGAGGCAGCAGAACGAGTCCATAAAATTCATGAGGAGAAGATGAACACTGTACTTGATCGTATTCAGGAGTTAATAACTCCTACTACTCAATAAATTTTTTCAAGCTTCTCATATTTTGAATTTTTTTGGCATTCACTTGTAATCAGCACTTTGATCTTGAATGAAGAAAATGAGAACTTTGATCTGATTTTTGACTTTATTGTTTTGATAATGATGTATCTATAGAAAATATGTTCAGAGGTAAATAATATATGACATATTTCAATATAATAGAAAATACAAATAAACTTTGTAATTCTATCAGATGATATTAAACCAAAGATAATTTTAGTTTAATACTGATTAGAAAAAATAGAATTCAGATATAAAAATATCTTTGAACTCGATTTTCCATGATCTTTGGACTCGGAAATCAAAAGACTAGATATCATTTTCGTAAAATAGAAAATATGATACTGAGATAGAAAATTCAGAGGTAATATGGACGTAATTTTCTAGATATCAAATTCACTAAGAAAAGGATACAAATTAGAATATCTATTTCCACTGGGGATTAAAGATATTGAAATAATTTCTGTAGAGAACAATGACCTTGGTATATATATATATATATATATATATATATATATATATATATATATATATATATATATATATATATATATATATATATATATATATATATATATATGTAGAAAAAAAAAAAATATATATATATATATATATATATATATATATAGATATATATAGCTGGAGAATGATAGGAGAATAATCTTACGCATAATATTTCTTCAAGAATTTGTCATTAATGGGCATCATAGTAACTTTACCATCCATGGTGGTAAGCTGATATGCCCCATTAGAAAATACCTTATTCACAATGAATGGATCTTCCCATTTTGCATCGAACTTGCCTTTACTCATATGTGTCATAGTCATCGGACGTCTGACTGCAAGAACAAGTTCTCCTTTTCGATATGCTCGAACTCTGACTTTCTTGTTAAAAGCTCTTGAGATTCTAGCTTGATAGAATTCGATATTCTGTTGAGCATATAATCGCTTTTCATCTAGAGCTTCTAATTCCTGAAGTCGAAGACGATCATTATTCTCAGTGGTAAGTTTATTAGCGATTGCTATCCTTAAAGAAGGAATTTGAATCTCTAATGGGAGAACAGCTTCGCATCCATACACCAGAAAGAAAGATGTACATCTGGTGGCATTACGAACTGTAGTGCGGTAAGCCCACAAACATTTATCGAGTTTCTCACTCCAATTACGTTTGTTGGAAGAAACAAACTTCTTTAAGAGTTTGATGATGGTTTTGTTGAAAGCTTCTGCTAATCCGTTAGCTGCTGGATTATATGCGATAGAAGCCAAATTGTTGATCCGATGATCGTCACAGAATCGAGTAAACTTCTGGCTGACGAACTGTGGTCCATTATCATGAATAATGCGTCGAGGAACACCAAATCTGTAGATGACATGATGCTTGATAAAGTTGATGACGTTGGAAGTTTTGATTTCAGATAAAAGAATAGCTTCAGCCCATTTGGAGAAATAATCGGTTATTGCGAGAATAAACCGATGACCTTTTGATGACGGCGGATTGATTAGGCCGATAATATCCATGCCCCAAGCTTCGAAGGGCCATGATGCTGTGGTTGGGTGTAGAAACTCTGAAGGTTGATGGATAAAATTTGCATGGATTTGACAAGCTTTACACTTACGGGCATATTGAATAGCATCATTTACCATAGTAGGCCAATAATAACCCATGCGTCGAATACGGTCTTGAAGTTTAGGTCCAGGCTGATGTGCTCCATAAATTCCATCATGTGCTTCGCGGATAATTTGTTGGGCCTCATCATCGGTAATACATCGAAGAAGTAAACCATCATAAGCTCGACGATATAAGGTTTTTGTAGTATGATTGTAATAAAATCTGAGTGATCATCGTCTGATAGATGCTGTCTCACTCGGATTATCTGGAAGGATATCATACAATACGAAATCTAAGAAAGGATGTCTCCAATCTTTATCTGTATTCTGAGTCTCAGCTGAATTACTGAAGATGAATTCCATACTAGAATCAGATGAAGATGAAGATGATTTACGATTTAATCTGTCGAACTCTAAATCAATACCGAATCCTCTTGTTGTATTGACATCATGAGATGTTGATTCTTCAATATCAACTGGAAATCCTAGAGTTAGATTGTTCTCAAGATGAAATAATTCTCGATTGTAAACAACAATCATTAGTTGACGTCTAACCAGAATAGCTAATACTGTCGCAAGATTAGCAAGAGCATCAGCTTCTGTGTTACATGCTCGCCTAACATGCTCGATGAAGAATCCTTCAAATGAAGAAGCTATAGATATGGCCGATCTATGGTAATGAACCAGATCTTGATGGCGAACTTCATAAGTACCTCTTATCTGATTGACGATGAGTTTAGAATCTCCATAAGCTTCTAAATGTTGAATATTCAGATGTTTAGCGAGTTGAAGACCAATAAGCAATGCATTATACTCAGCTACGTTGTTTGAACAGAATTGATCGAGAGAATAAGCTCTTTGGATAGCAAGACCTTCTGGCGACACAAGAACGATTCCAACTCCAGCGACAATGTCACCATTAGGACCTATTCTTGAAGCTCTGTCAAAGAATAGACGCCAAGTAGGAACTTCTTCAGCAATTTGGTTTGAGTCTAGGACTTCATCTGGGATTTCATCGTAGAGTTTTGAATTTTTTGGAATTGAATGAGCAGCCAGAAAATCAGCTAAAGCTTGTCCTTTGACCGATTTTTGAGGGATATAGTGCATATCATACTGAGCAAGTAAAATTCCCCAGTTAGCCAATCGAGAATTTAAAACACTTGGTTTCTTCATCATGACTCTTATAGGATTGATCCTGGAAATGACATGAATGGTCTGGCCAATGATATAATGTCGTGTCTTTTGGACAGCGAACATAAGGGCTAGACATTCTTTTTCGACCGATGAATATCGAGGTTCAGCTCCGGTCATGATACGACTGAGATAGTAAATGGCTTGTTCATGACCATTTTTATTCTTTTGAGCGAGCAGCGCACCCAATGAATGACTCGTTGCTCGGGTATATAGCAGGAACGGTATTCCTGAAATAGGAGGTACCAATACTGGGGGGATCATCAGATATTATTTTATGTCATCAAATGCTTTCTGACATTCGTCAGTCCAGACGAAAGAAACACCTTTTTTCAAAAGTTTATTGAATGGTCTGCAGCATCCTGAAAGATTAGAGATGAATCTCCTGATATAAGCGATCCTTCCTTGAAATCCTCGTAGCTCTTTTAAGGTGCATGGAGGACGCATCTCTTGGATGGCTTTGATCTTCTCGGGATCTACGTGTATATCTTTCGAGGTAATGACGAAGCCGAGAAATTTGCTACTAGAGACGCCCAAGAAGGACTTAGTAGGGTTCATCCTTAATTGATGTTTACGCATTAGATCAAATATAGTTTTTAAATCTTGGATGTGATCCTCCTTTTGTCGACTTTTGACTGCAATATCATCAACATAGCATTCGACTGTTTTCCGCAAATGTTCACGGAATATAGTGCTCATGGCTCGTTGATAGGTTGCTCCTACATTCTTGAGACCGAATGGCATCACTGTATAACAGTATGTACCGATCGGCGTTCTAAAGGAAGTGTGTTTCTCGTCATCTGGAAATATTTTAATTTGATTGTATCCAGAATACCCATCCATGAATGACATCCGTTCAAAACCACAGATATTATCGATCATAACATCAGTAATTGGTAGAGGAAACTCGTCTTTAGGATATGCCGTATTGAGATCACGATAGTCTATGCATACTCTGATCTTGCCAGTCTTTTTAAGGACATAAACTATATTAGCCACCCAATCAGGATGTTATTCCTCTCTGATAAACCCAGAAGCCATGAGTTTATTAACTTCGGTTTCAATTGCATCCATAATATCTGGACGAAATCGTCGCTGTTGTTGCTTGACTAGTTTAGCATTTGGCATGATATTGAGTTTGTGAGTTACAATCTGTGGATCAAGTCCTGGCATATCTTTATAGCTCCAAGCGAAGACGTCGATGTATTCGCGAATAAGTTTGATCATGTCTTGCTTATCAGTTTCTGAAAGACTTTCACTAATGAATATTGGTTTGGGGGATCCCTCTTCACCAACATCTATTTGAACGAGTTTATCTTCAGTCGGAGGTTCTCTTTGCTCGAATCTAAACTCCCATTTATTATCTAACCTTTGGGCCCATTGTTCTGATTCGGATGAGATTTTAAATTCGTCTTCGTCATTTTCTTTAGGACCGTCAACGGAAACCATATTGGAAAACAGAATATTACGGTGGAAGTCACCGATACTTGTATCAGAATCCCAAGAGGAGGAACTAGAAGAATCAGATCTTTTATCTTCGTCAGATTCGGGATCTTCATGGATGATATTAATGAAGGAAGTAGGAGCAATATAACCCAATCCACATTTTGTCCATCCATATTTTAGAGAAGGAATCCAAACAGGCATTCTTCTTCCTTTCCCACTATTGAGGCCAGTTCTGAAGTCATAGCCCATATTTTTGATAATATCTTTAGATTGCTGGCTGTAACGACGCAACTGTAATCTTCCAGAATCATCATTTCTATCATCATCTTCAAGGTTGATAGGATTTTTTGGTCCTTTGTAGAAGAATATTGGAATGTCCCCTGGTTTTCTGCTAGGTACTAGAAAGCATGAATCTTGTACTAATTCTAAGGATACTTCTGTATGAAAAGTCTGTACAACTCCTATGGTTATTGTTTTTAAGTCATCTAACAAATACAAATAACTATGAACATGATTACAAACATCGATATACTGCAAAGACGGAGATATTTTATTAAATTCAAAAGTAGTAGTATTTATATTAGAAGAAGGTTGAACCTTAGAAATCTTAGCCAAATCAATGACTAAAGGGGGAGAAGAAGAATGAGAAGGAGTTTTGTTTCGATTAAGATCGATCACAAATGGCTCAGAAGAGGTGAGCTCCCTTGAAGCTTGGGATGGAAAAGTAGTTCGCCCACCAACAGGGATTACCAGAGTGTCCTGTTTTATAGGTGAAGATGCAGGAAATGTAGTACGCCCACTGACAGGAATGATCAGTGTATCTTGGGTAGATGATTGAGGTAATGGAGAGATACGTCCGCTCACTGGAATAATGAAAGGACCTTCTCCAGAGGGTTTAGGAGACTGTTGCTGAGTAGTTCGACCTTTAACAGGAATTATCAAGGTCTCACTTTACGGATCTTCTTTTTCCATAGCTTGTACTATTTTTGTATACTCCTTTTTGTACATCCGGGAATCACTGAAATAAGCTTCAACCCCACGGAAAGGATTTATATCAGCAACTTTCTTTTGTACCTTTCCATCGCTGTCAATGTATTTGAAGCACTGATGAAGAGTAGAAGGCACCACATTATTTTCATGAAGGAAGGGTCTTCCCAGGAGAAGATTATAAGATCCTACGATCTCGATCACATAGAAAGTGACTTTGGATCTGAAATTGCCTATTTGAAGTTTCAGATGAATCTTTTCCAACGGCTCGCTTCGGCTTTGATTGAATCCCAATATAGTAGTAACCGTCTTGAAAAGTTTGTGAAGAGGGATTTTTAATTCATCCAGCAGACTCTTTGGCATTATGCTTAAAGTAGACCCTGGATCAATAAGAATACGATCTATCTTCATCGTATCAATATAACTGGTGTAGTAGAGAGGCCGATCATGTCGATTATCCTCCAATAACATGTCATCTTGTGTAAAGGTGATATTCGAGATGATCTCCAATACACTATTGCAATGTAAGCAAGTAACAGGTTCTTCATCTAGCTTCTTTAATTGTGCGAGACAAGAGTCAGCCTGAAGAAGTGCTTCACTTAATGTCTCCCGAGTCTCTTTAGAAAGACGTAGAAGTTCAAAGAGGGACATTCTAGCTGGAGTACTAGCGAGTTGAGCTAAAATGTCAAAGTTATAAGGCTTCTGAAGTCCAATGGGAGGGGACTTCTTGATTGGTTTATCGAAGCGAACTTGTTGTTTGCCTTTCTCAAGTGCTGTGGGCTTGGAAGGAATAGGTACAACCGATGTAGTTGAAGGAACAGGTGCAGTGGATGATTCTTCCTCACGAGGAACATCAGAAGTATCTTTGTCAGCTGGAGAGATATCAGGAGTATCTTCAGGACTCTTGGAATAATCCTTTAGATAATGTTTCCCTGTTCTAGTAGCACCAGCAAGTGCTTCTACTTTATCTTTTGGTTCTGTGTCGAAAGTAGATCCGAAAGAAGTCATATGACATGACTTAGTTTTTTTAGCCTTCTTAGATTTTAGGGAAATACTTTTGAAGGGGAGGAGATTCAAAATCTACCACTAGATCAGGATGAATCCATATGATTTCTTCTGTTTCAATAGTGATCGATACTAATCCTTCAGACTGTGAGGGAGGGAAATATTCACGATTTTAAGAGTTGCCTTGGGAATAGAAATGATCCCGCTTTCAAGGAGTTGAGGAGGAAAATCTCCGAATTGCATGGAGACAACGTTGGAGGTGACGGTCTTTTCTTTCAGAGTGAGAGTGACAGCTCCAGATTTGATCATTTCCTAGATTTTTCCTTTCAGTACAAAACATGTACGAGCTGTGTGACCCAACATTCTATGGTACGGACAGTATTTAGGATGATCTGTCTTACCAGCTTCATCGGGTTTCTTGATGTCAGGTAATTATATTTTATTGCCTTTAAGTAGACATTCAAAGATACCAAGGACGTCATCGTCGTCAAAAGAGTATTCTTCTTTGGGGCGAGGTGCTCTTGGTTGTTGATTTGTTGGAGCTGGGGTAGCTTGGGCAGATATTACCTCTTGATTTTTGCCCTGGAGATTAACTTCAAGGGTTTCTTTTCCTTTGCGAGTATTGGATTTAGCACTATTGCTAGTACTTTGACCTGTTTCTTTGGGAGTCATGTGCACTCCTAAACCTTTGAAAGTTTCAACACTAATTTCTGTGGCTTTAGCACTAACTATGAAGGAAGGCCAATCTTGAAATTGAGTAGATCCTGTCCACATGCTGATGATTGGTAACAGATTCGATTTACATGTGCCAATGGTGACAGCATCAGGAGTTCCAAGAGGCATCTTCAGACCTTCTCTTCGAAACCGTTCAATGAAATCCTCAGTAGTTTTATTATTTTTCTGTTTGATTCTTATAAGAGCAGACATAGTCATGTCATTGAGCCCTTCATAGAACCGTTCAAGAAATATTTGTTTGAAGCCAGCAAATGAGGTAATACACCCATCAGGGAGACTTCTATACCATTCATAAGCCGTTCCCTTGAGACATCCGACAAACACCCGAGTAAGGAGGGCGTCGCTTGGTTGTAGCTTGTCACGACCCACACCCATTTTTTTTTTACGGATACGAGACGTGTCCAAGCCAGCCTACGCCACAGTGTCGGCGTAGAACGCTGTCACAGCCATGAAGATCGAAATCACAAATATGCTCATTCACAACATTAATTTAATTTACAATAATCACAAGATTTACATTTACAAAAAATATAAACTTGTACAACTATTGGAATGACTACAACTCCGCTATCTAACTAGTTTCTAGGCTTTGTCTGCAAATATTCCCGTCAATCCCCAAGCTAAGTAAATCCACGGCTAACCTGAAAAATATGGTTTCCAGTCAGGAATGAAACGAGCACAATTCACTGAATGCAATTTCAAATAAAGAAAATGACTATAAGACAAAGGTTAGGCATCAATCATGAGTTTTGAAAATAAACAATAAAGCCGTAAGAAAAGACAAAAAACTAATAGTAAATAAATAGACTCATATACTTTCTCCACCGTTAGAAGTACCTTTGACATGTGATCGGTCTGGGGTACTACACCGCACGGTCTACGAGATCTACTTGCATGAAAGATAAACACTGTCTACGAGATCTACTTGAAGAAAATAAACAAAGACTACGAGATCTACTGCATGAAAGTAAACACGGTCTATGGTCGGATCACACATCCTTGGTACTTCTCATTCTCGACTCAACAATTTATAATAGAAAATAATCATATAACCAATGACTAATCAATGAAATATAGTAAAGATCAATATCGAAATACAGACAATAAACTGTACTCGCCTGTGGTCCTTTGCTGGTGAAACCGACAGTCTGAACTACTCAATGTGCCACTATAGTCAAAACCCGTACAACAGTCCCCGGAAGCTGAAATAAACAATACCAATGATCTCAGAATAGTCCAATTAGCTAGGATTGCCTGTCCTTACGTCCAATTCTGGACACAGGGGAAAAACGGTAATTTCGGGCAAAAACAGTGTCCGCCGTTGGACCCACTTTGCACCGAAAAGCGTGCCAGAGTCAACGGTCTCTAAAGTCATCAAAATATATGTCTACGGATCCAATTTTCCGATACGAACCCAACCGTATGTCTAGAGTTGGATTCCGGCGGGCCGTGCACAAAATCACCCGTTGAGTGGGACCGTGGGTCCCACAAAACGACGTTCCGATTCCACTGTCTCAGAATCGGACCAAACTTGGGACGCAGGACCAGAAAAATGATACGGTCCTGTTGGCGCAAGTTCCGTCTCGATTTGATAGACCTGTACGAAGTAATTAGGAAATTTCTCTTCATGCATTCTGTGATTTTTTTTTATTAGTTTGGGTTTGGAGCCCAAGTATTATAATTATATCTTTCTTGTTTCCATATGTTGGTGGCCAAGGGCTCTGGCCCATAAGCCCCTTTTATTTATTCATTCCTATAATGGCACTCATGGCCCATTTAAGCAAAATAATAAATGGGGAACCATGGTTCTGGTCACAACTTATAGAGAACACTTAATCTATGCCTTCCTATACTTCCTATGTAGTGACAGTTGTGTTTTCATGATCTAGCAAGTTTATTCGTGAGGAGTGCTAACTATAACCTAGGAACAGTACCATATTGGCCACTGTACATTATATAGCTTCATATTCTTCTCCTTAGCATGATGTATGTGGACTAAAGCAGCAAAACCTATTCTATACACAAGGATGTATGTCTTACCTATAGGAGTTCGCTCCCTCGATGGAATAATGCACTCGGCGCTGGTGCAACGGCTACGCAGAGGCGTCGACAGCTATTTACGGGGGAGAACCCTCGTCTCTTTGGCCATCTTCGCTGTAACAACAATAGCGCTTGATCGAACGCATAGTACTATCGGGCTCGTCAAGAAGTTGAGCGTCGCCGTGGTTCGGTTAGACGACGGCTTGACGGGCAATACGCAGATCTGGAAGGTCGACATCTACATGGATACATGGGGATGGCCACCAACGGCTACTGCTACCGCGACTCTCGGCACAACGTAGAGTGGTGAGAAGTGCGGCTCGCGATCGCACGGCCAGAAGGTGGTTTTGACATGCTTGATACTGTCAGGACTTCTGGGCCGGTCGAATGCTGTCGGAGTTGGATCGATCGGAAGACTACTTCAACGAATAATGCACATGAGGCCGCGACACTAGAAGTTGACGATGGCTCGACGCGTTCGGCGAGGTAACAGCCTCCGCAGACTAGCGGTCGGCCAGGTTGCCGAGACGTAGCAATCTTTCCGACGACGAGTCATCTTCTCTGACGTGTTGGGGGCTCGACTGGATGATGTTGACGGCACCAATGGTGATGTGGTGGCTGTCGTCGACAAGGAGGTTGATGGTGTTCGGCCCCACAAGCGAAGGTGGCTCACGGGAAGTCGACATGTGAGGGCTTCGTTGTTGCCGAAAGTAATGGAGGAGGGTGATGCCGTATATAAGGAAGAAGAAGAGGAGGGAGGCTGAGCATGTTCGGCTAGGGTTTCATTATTTTTCTATAATCAATATATATGTATATCTCTAGGCATACGTACTTTGCCTCTCGGCTGGGCTAGGATAGGGAGCCTTAGGGGAGTTGGGCTCTGTTTGTTCAGGCCGGGGAGGGGTGAAGAGTAACATGGGTGTGGAGATTTAGGCCGAGTGAGCTTGAGCCTGCTGGGTTATGGGTATGCCCAGCTCGAGCTAGGCCCAAGGCTGAGGGGCTTATGCATCAGGGAATGGGTCATTAATATATATATATATATATATATATATATCATATATAAATATATATCCTATAAGTATATACTTTGTATAATTCCAAATATTTTTATTTTATAATAAAACTCCAAAAATCGAAAGAATATTTTAAGAGAAAAACTCAATGTTATCTATTTATATATATACACCTATATAGTATATATTTCTATATGTATATACATATACACACATTTACAATATATATATATATATATATATATATATATATATATATATATATATATATATATATATATATATATATATATATATATATATATATATATATATATATATATACCTATACAATATCTATGTATATAGATATACATAAATATATATACACTCATATACATATATATAATATTCATTCTTTTGATAAGGAATGAATTAATAATAACTAATAACAATAGATAGTTATTCTCAATAGCCATAATAATAATATTATTATTAATAATAAATCCACTAGTAATTAAAATAATCTAATAGTAGCTCCTGGATGGGCAGATCACATACTCCCATTACTGGGCCCCAGAAATTCGTATAAATAATCTAAAACACTACTTAATATTAATAACACCAATAATTTATATAAATAATAAATATTTAGAGAATAATTGCCTATTCCTAAAATATATACGAAATCTTTGCATTTATCAAACATGTCTACAAGGTCGTATTTGGTCCCACTACATGACTACATGGCTTGGATTTGACATGGGTCTAATCTGGACAAGTTCAATACAACCGGGTTCCCGAAAACTCAATAATATAATTAAATAATAAATAAAATCTTCGGTACGGTTTACGTCGTAACTTGGCCTGGTTTTCCTAGTTAGGACGTCCCTATGGCTAGGTTTCCCCGGACATGGCTAGTACACTAGTCAAGGCACACTGTTACATCTTCCGTGCCACAATTCCTAGTCGTTCTGTGCTCCATAACTCCACAAAGTCTTAAGTCATCCATCGTAATAATTAACCAAATAAATATTTATAAAAATCTAAAGTCACTATTTTAATAAAATAAATAATAAAAATATTTTGAAAAATTTTTCCGGGAAGGGAGGCTACAAATCTACCTACCTTAAAAATAATTTCGTCCTCGAAATTCAAATTCATACTATTTCTTAAAATTTCAAAGAAGACCGTCTACCTTAACCTTAATCTCCTTAGATTTTAATTCCTCAAATATTTTATAACCTTCTCTAGTCATTTTATAACTTCGAATACTTGAGAACTTCTACCCACCTTTGGTCGCACTACTCTATCACATCTTCTGTCGCTAAACTTTATAATCTTCCAACTAACTGTTAAAATTTATACCAATAGATATCTACTGTATATAGCATCTATAATCCTCTCCTATCTACTGAGCAACCCAAAATTTAACAAGCAATAATTTACACAAGTAGCTAAGAAATATTGATAAATTCTAATAGGTATGACCATTTGTCACTCTACAATAGGAAGGACAAGAAGATAAAGAAAATAATCAAGGGCAAATATGAATCTTCCAAGAGCGGTAGAGAGTATCCAATGATACAGATAGGAAGAGTTCATGAACTGTTGATTTATTTGCTAGGTTGGGCTACTCTAGTCTAGTCATTGGCTAATTCTAAGAATCATTCGTTCCTTAGGAGAACTTGCAATCTGTATAATACAAAAGTTTCATTCTCGGAATTCTAAACAAGGTTCCAAAATAGAATGGAATTTGAGAAATCTAGATTGTGATCTTTTTTCGTGGTTGTTTAAACACACTAGCAAGGGATAAAGGTGCACTACAAGATCGTCTTACGACTTTCCGGTAAGGGTTACGATTGTCTTCACAGTCTAAGAGGTGGGGACTACATAATAGGTATTAGGACCTATTTCAATCAGTTTGGTTTTATAGATCAACTATGAGATTTGTCTGGAGGGCTTTACTGGGCCTTAATGGGTTTCCTATTTTGGATATCACTCGTTGGTTGGATGAACCTTGGATCTCAATCTATATGGACTGATCAAGATCCCAAGATAAACTATTTCTACTAGGTTAGGGTACCCTAGAATAGGTTTCTATCCAAGGGTTGAGCTAGTTGATAGTCGGGTTGGTTGCTAGGTCCATAAGCCTGAAATACGCCTTCAGTGACTTTTTAAATAGCACGAGAAGACACAATTGAGTAGCACACTAGTGTCATGTGCGTAGTAGACTTCGTGTAGACCACAGCCATATATTGGGTCGAAGGAATAGGGTCGTGATTAAGGCTCTAATGGAGGTTGGAAAGTGTATTGGTACTATGGTAAAAGTTATAACTAGTCCTTTTAACCTGAAAGTCGTACCATAAAATAGAGTGCAAGGGGACGTGTTTGAGTGGGACATGATATACCTATATGAAGGTGGACTCGTCTAGATCTTGCATATGAAATTTGTTTGAAGGTAGCAGCTGGACTTGTGCTCCGAATATTAATGGCACGGCCGGGGACACAAAAATGATCTACATAGAAAGTGGGAGTCCAAGAGGCACCAATTATCATCCTAATGAAAGTTATTCAAATCAATCGGTAATCCTTGTATATCCCAAAAATTTTGAAGGCTTACAGTCTACCCACCTTAGAAGTTAGGGCATGATCTTAGGAATAATGAGGTTAGAAGGATTTCAATGTCAAGATATCGTACCTCGATTCTCGGTAAATAAGAATAAGGTACGACGTAACGGAATATGGTAGATATAAGTCAAGTCGAAGATCATTCCTCAATAATTAGAAAATGAGTGTGCACAATGACACATGGTCGAAAAAATAGAATGACATGCTTGTCCACAGTATACAAGAGTTGTCGACAGGGTAACCAACTCTAAGGCACATCATATGAAAAGATTTCTAATAACTGAGTCGTAAAACTCTAGTTGTGTCAAACCTGTCAGACTATGGTCATAAGGGTTCTAGTGGTATGGGCGGTAGTGATCACGTATTGTTGTTGACAACTGGTATATCACAATTTGACAGGGTATTTAATATATGGTATTGGCTAAGCTAGTGACTATGGTGTTCCAACACTAGTTAGGTCTTAATAATAAAATTTACATAACTAGAGTAATATTTGTTGGAAACCAATCTCGGGATGAGTGTCTGCCATAGTCACGGTAAATTATTGACCTTAGCCTTGTCTATTCATCTCATGTCTAAACTGTGGGCTTTGGTCGAGGGACGGTTGAGTCAAGGCACAAGGGTTGAAAGTAAAGACAATATTCAAGAAAATATTTAGAGACACAATGAATTGTTCCTTGAGAATAGATAGTCTCCTGGGTTGGCATTACGACTAAGGGTAAAACCCTAATCATTCTTAATTTTAGATGGCTTAAAAATCCCGATACAGTTTGGGGTCGAGAGGAGAACGCGTAACTCGATCGCATGGTTGGCGATAACTTCCCTTGTGTATACAACTACCATAGCCATGGGGATACGCGATAAATTATGAGCTTCTGCCTTTCCGAACCAGTGAAAGACAAAAACCATAAAGAGTTCAAGAAAGATGTTACTGAATACAATCATGTGATTCAAGGGCGAACGTATAATTCAAGAGGAATTGTCAAGCAGTTGCGGATGAGATCCTAGATACCCATATATCTCCATCCACGTAGTGTAATTAAACGAAGAGCGAACCAAATGCATCATGGTTGATCAGACCATAATACACTGATTCTGATTAGACAATATGTTAGCAGGCGTCCCCACTAAACATATGCCTCAAATCAAGCTCGAGAACAGAGTGAGCTTGCAAAACTAAGCTGTAACAGCAGCATTTGTTAAGATAGTCGAATACAATTATGCGAGAGTTTTAAAAGGAGGCACAAATAGTTCAAGTTTTGTGAGAATCAAACCTTATCCGGTATTCTTGCTTCTACAGACATCCCACTATCCTCTTACCCTTAAGGCCTTGGTCGACTAATGGGTTATGGGTCTCTAAATTCTACATTCTGGGTAAACATATTAGCGTCAATTAATATCCCCGTCAATAGAGCACAAGGACCATAAAATGCTAGATCGGAAGACGTGCTACCCATCTACAAAACTTCCACTAATATTGGCTTCGGATCTTATGGAACACACATGGTACTGTCCTATCCTCTATAGTATCCTTAAATTGTAATCACGTCTAAAATTATTTCACCGAGGATTATGCCTCGTCCGTATACTCGGGCGATGGTAAACTCTTGGTTCTGTGATTCAGATGTGATATACTATCAGATACTCTACCTTATCTCGACACCCGGGTATCTATGATCAAAGAGGACCACTAGCCCTAGTTTTAGGAATATTCTATAACCTATAATTTCCTTAAAAATTTCAATTCTAGGGTCGTGTCTCGCCAGTGCGCTGCTGGCTGCAGTGAGTCCGTAATTCAAATAAATGGCGACAGTGCGCTGCTGTCCTGCCATTATGAGTCAACTAATATTCTTTTAACTATATCTGTAAAACTTCATGGGCTTCTATAGATTCAAACAAGTTGACTATGAAATAAGCGTAAATATTTGTCCTATCAGTCACAACCCTTAAAATAAAGGATTGAATAAGGAGAAATAACTGAGGACAAAAGAAATACAAACATTCTAGCTATTACATGTGTATTTAAGCATTTGAGGAAAAACTTGAATCGAAACTAACTTGAGGTTCATCTATGGATAACATAAAAATAACAATTCCTAGGGCAAAATAGAAACTAAATAGGCAATTTGACTAAGATGTGAGGATGATATCAAAAAGGGCAAGGAGAAAGAATTGTACCATTTATCAAGGTTAGATCATTAATTTTATGAAGCCCTGCCTTACCAAGAGAATAATTTATCCAAATTAGATTACATCGTCATATCAAGAGATACTAGTGTACCTATGGGGATCTGATAACTATCAAAATTAATAACTCCTTATCTACATTGCATGGCCTAGACTACCCATCGGTAAATTTCTATAAGGGACTCCTAGTCCTAGTCATTCTCGTAAATTAAATTAATTTCTAATTCGTGAATGAGCATGTTCTAGTCGCAGGCTCGCAATAGTACAACTAACTTAAGTACCATCACGAGTTCGCATGATTTGCGAAAACGGACCTGCATGGGCCACCACAAAAACTTGTCACGACCCGCACCCTTTTTTTTTTACGGATACGAGACGTGTCCAAGCCAGCCTACGCCGCAGTGTCGGCGGTAGAACGCTGTCACAGCCATGAAGATCGAAATCACAAATATGCTCATTCACAACATTAATTTAATTTATAATAATCACAAGATTTACATTTACAGAAAACATAAACTTGTACAACTATTGGAATGACTACAACTCCGCTATCTAGCTAGTTTCTAGGCTTTGTCTGCAAATATTCCCGTCAATCCCCAAGCTAAGTAAATCCACGGCTAACCTGAAAAATATGGTTTTCAGTCAGGAATGGAACGAGCACAATTCACTGAATGCAATTTCAAATAAAGAAAATGTCTATAAGACAAAGGTTAGGCATCAATCATGAGTTTTGAAAATAAACAGTAAAGCAGTAAGAAAAGACAGAAAACCAATAGTAAATAAATAGACTCATATACTTTCTCCACCGTTAGAAGTACCTTTGACATGTGATCGGTCTGGGGTACTATACCGTACGGTCTACGAGATCTACTTGCATGAAAGATAAACACTATCTACGAGATCTACTTGCAGAAAATAAACAATGTCTACGAGATCTACTGCATGAAAGTAAACACGGTCTATGGTCGGATCACACATCCTTGGTACTTCTCATTCTCGACTCAATAATTTACAATAGAAAATAATCACATAACCAATAACTAATCAATGAAATATAGTAAAGATCAATATCGAAATGCAGACAATAAACTGTACTCGCCTGTGGTCCTTTGCTGGTGAAACCGATAGTATGAACTACTCAATGTGCCACTATAGTCAAAACCCGTACAACAGTCCCCGGAAGCTGAAATAAACAATACCAATGATCTCAGAATAGTCCAATTAGCTAGAATTGCCTGTCCTTACGTCCAATTCTTGACACAGGGGCAAAACGGTAATTTTGGGCAAAAACAGTATCCGCCGTTGGACCCGCTTTGCACCGAAAAGCGTGCCAGAGTCAACGGTCTCTAAAGTCGTCAAACTACATGTCTACGGATCCGGTTTTTTGATACGAACCCAATCGTATGTCCAGAGTTGGATTCCGGCGGACCGTGCACAAAATCACCCGTTGAGTGGGACCGTGGGGCCCACAAAACGACGTTCCGATTCCACTGTCTCAGAATCAGACCAAACTTGGCACGCAGGACCAGAAAAATAATACGGTCCTGTTGGCGCAAGTTCCGTCTCGATTTGATAGACCTGCACGAAGTAATTAGGAAATTTCTCTTCATGCATTCTGTGATTTTTTTTTTTATTGGTTTGGGTTTGGAGCCCAAGTATTATAATTATATCTTTCTTGTTTCCATATGTTGGTGGCCAAGGGCTCTGGCCCATAAGCCCCTTTTATTTATTCATTCCTATAATGGCACTCATGGCCCATTTAAGCAAAATAATAAATGGGGAACCATGGTTCTGGTCACAACTTATAGAGAACACTTAATCTATGCCTTCCTATACTTCCTATGTAGTGACAGTTGTGTTTTCATGATCTAGCAAGTTTATTCGTGAGGAGTGCTAACTATAACCTAGGAACAGTACCATATTGGCCACTGTACATTATATAGCTTCATATTCTTCTCCTTAGCATGATGTATGTGGACTAAAGCAGCAAAACCTATTCTATACACAAGGATGTATGTCTTACCTATAGGAGTTCGCTCCCTCGATGGAATAATGCACTCGGCGCTGGTGCAACGGCTACGCAGAGGCGTCGACAGCTATTTACGGGGGAGAACCCTCGTCTCTTTGGCCATCTCCGCTGTAACAACAATAGCGCTTGATCGAGCGCATAGTACTATCGGGCTCGTCAAGAAGTTGAGCGTCGCCATGGTTCGGTTGGACAACGGCTTGACGGGCAATACGCAGATCTGGACGGTCGGCATCTACATGGATACATGGGGATGGCCACCAACGGCTACTGCTACCGCGACTCTCGGCACAATGTAGAGTGGTGAGAAGTGCAGCTCGCGACCGCACGGCCAGAAGGTGGTTTCGACATGCTTGATACTGTCAGGACTTCTGGGCCGGTCGAATGCTGTCGGAGTTGGATCGATCGGAAGACTACTTCAACGAATAATGCACATGAGGCCGCGATACTGGAAGTCGACGATGGCTCGACGCGTTCGGCGAGGTAACAGCCTCCGCAGACTAGCGGTCGGCCAGGTTGCCGAGACGTAGCAATCTTTCCGACGACGAGTCATCTTCTCTGACGTGTTGGGGGCTCGACTGGATGATGTTGACGGCACCAATGGTGATGTGGGGGCTGTCGTCGACAAGGAGGTCGATGGTGTTCGGCCCCACAAGCGAAGATGGCTCACGGGAAGTTCGACATGTGAGGGGTTCGTTGTTGCCGAAAGTAATGGAGGAGGGTGATGCCGTATATAAGGAAGAAGAAGTGTAGCCTCTCTTCCCGAAATTTAAAAAAAAATATATTTTTTATTTTATTTTATTTATTTTGGGTGTAAGAATAATTTAAGCCTTATGTTTCATAGGCTATTTAGAGTTTTATGTTCCCACCAAAAGGGAAGATGCAACAACAGTATACTACAATAGAATGCAGACACAAGGGTGCACCAATTTCTGAATTTCAAGATGACTAGGATATTGAAGCATGGTACCTGGTGAGTTATGTTGTCACACAAGTG
This sequence comes from Iris pallida, assembly GCA_029216955.1. NCBI lineage: Eukaryota > Viridiplantae > Streptophyta > Magnoliopsida > Asparagales > Iridaceae > Iris > Iris pallida. The sequence goes on along the minus strand of JANAVB010036819.1, from coordinate 5,544,938 downwards.
CATCGGCAGATATCCATATCATAGCACACAGACAGACATCAACTCACTAATATGTTGGCCAAAGTTTAACAGGTGGGGTTGGACCTTATAATTTATAGATACGAGTCCCTTATATAAAAGGAATAATCATTCAATATGTCAATTGATTGAAAAAAAAAAGAGATGAAAGGTGCATCGACTATGATGAAAGATCTTGCATTCCATTTCCCTAGCATTGCATTTGTATACGAGGATCATCATCTAGTACATTTTGATACAAACATTAGTGAAACTAATAACAGTAATGGTACCTGACAAGTATCTTATTATAAAAAAATAGCTGTATCCCTCGTGAGTGAGTTCATGGGCTTTTGTCAACTTGAAATGTTCTAGTCACAGGTAGTTAGGTACCATAGGTAACCTTTGGTATGTTGAAACTCCATAATATGCAGCAGCCCAACTGAGCACAAAAGAAGCCCCCAGCATTTAGAACCCGGACCTTAAGTTCCACACAAAGCAACCCCAAACGCAGCTTGGCCCAGCCAATGCTACTCATATTCCTTCTGAACCCGACCCAGTATATGTGCACAGCGGGGAATATATATACATGCATAGAGAGATTAGAGTAAAGAAACCCTAGCCGCATAATTCTTCATCTCCTTCCTCCCTCCACAGTGCTGCTCCTCCATCATAATTCCACCACCATCAGCACGGCAGTATCCCGACGCCCCCGAGCTTCTCGACAACCCGTCGGTGCAACACCTTCCCTACGCAACCTCTCCAATTCGCCACCACCACCACAACATCCGCCTGCCCAGATGCCATATCCACATGTACATGCGGTGTGGGCGCCTCCGGCAGGGCGAGAGGGCACTGAAGCTCCTGCCCTTCCTCAATGTCGTCTCCTCCAACACCATCATCGCTGGCAGGGTCCAGAACGGGGACTCCGAGGGCGCGCTGGCCCACTTCGCCCTCATGAAGGCCGCGGGCTTGCCCGCGGACGAGATCACCTTCGTCAGCGTTGTCAGCTCCTGTTCCGACCTGGCTGTCCTTTCCCACGGCCAACAGGCCCACACTCAGATCATCAAGGTCGGCGTCCACTCTGTGGTGCCCGTGAGGAGCTCCATCGTGAGCCACCTTCGTTCACGGCTGTCTCCATGCCATGCCAAAGCGCCACCTCCCTCACCGCTTGACCTTCCGACCCCGCGGCCGAGTATCTCGACGACCCACAGCAACGTCGCCCAACGACCACCCCGATGAGATGAGCCGGAACGACCGGAATGTTGTGCGTGTCGACTGCAACCCATGCCATTCCATGTGCAAGCCCAGCCGGATATGGCCGGTGCTGCTCTGCCGAACAAGCACGCCAGTGGCAAGTCTCCGCTTTCGTTCGTTCTTGCCGAGCTATTTCCTGTGAAGCCGAGCACTGCTGCTGCAATACAGTAGCAAACACATAGGATGTGAGCAAACAGAGAAGAAGATGGAAATTCACGTGCAAACTATATAAAGCTTGGTAAGTTTTACACTTTAACCCCCTTTAAAACCCAAGCTTCCATCTTTTTGAACATACACGTGTTAGGTGGTAAAAGAAAGATGGAGTTAAATAAAGTACTTGCGGGTGCATACATGTGGGTACATGCACGTACAGTAGCTCAAAGGACCCATGAATATATTGTTGGTAGTTCTTCTTTCTATCCTTGTATGTCCTTTAGTTGTTAGTGGCCTATTAAGATTAATACAATATTTCAACTTATAAAAATAAGATATAAATACATTAGTTTAGGTATATATTGTTATTATTGGATAGGGTTTGTGTTATAGTAGAACAATATACATGATTAGGTATATAAGTAAGTATATAAAAGAAAATTGATTTCCAAAATCAAGAAAAATCCGCAACAAAAACAGTTTAAAAATTAGAATTTGTCCCGATACGACGTGCGTTCCGCCAAACCGGACGACATGGTCGTGCACCGTAAGCGTCGAAAGGCGCGTACGGATATTGCGGACGTGTGGGCTTTGACGGAATTCAAATTGGTCGTGTGTGCGCGACGAATTTGATGCGTATCCGTCGAAATTCACCGTATCGTGCACTTTGCAAGTTTTCCAATTACTTTGTGCACGCTCGTCAGATCGAGACAAAACTTGCGCCAACAGGACCGTATCGATTTTCTGGTCCTGTATGCCAAGTTTGGTCCGATTCTGAGACAGTTGGTAAAACTGCCATTTTGTGAGCCCTACGGTCCGACTCAACGGATGATTTTGTGCACGGTCCGCCGAAATCCAACTTTGGACATATAGTTGGGTTCGTATTGGAAAACTGGATCCGTAGACATATAGTTTGACGACTTTAGAGACCATTGACTCTGGCACACTTTTCGGTGCAAAGCGGGTCCAACGGCGGACACCGTTTTGACCCGAAATGACCGTTTTGCCCCTGTATCCAGAATTGGACTTAAGGACAGGCAATCCTAACTAATTTGACTATTCTGAGAATGTTGGCAATGTTTGTTTCAGCTTTTGGAGACAGTTGTGATGACTTGGACGTTATGGCTCACTAGTTGACTATATTTTGTGGGATCTGCGTGCAACCTCCAAGCAAGTATACCTTGCCTTTCTACACAGCTTTATTTACATGCACTGTCTATTATTTTATCCAGTTTCTCATATTGTTGCCATGTATATTTTCTATCAAGCTGGTATATTTTTTATCATTGCTTTAGACAGTGTTCACAGTTAGCTTTGTGTCTTATCGGTTGTGCCTTGATTGAGTCGTGCCTCCGTGTCTTGAACCTTGAAACTAACCTGTGAGTCTACGATAGGGATGAGGGTTAGTAGTTATTGGTCCACACCTGCGAGTCCACACTAGGGACGAGGGTGATGCTAGCCTGCGAGTCCACACGAGGGACGAGGGTTAGTAGTAGATGCTAGCCTGCGAGTCCACACTAGGGACGAGGGTTAGTGGTATAGGGTTACGCCTGCGAGTCCACACTAGGGACGAGGGTGATGCTAGCCTGCGAGTCCACACGAAGGACGAGGGTTAGTAGTAGATGCTGGCCTGCGAGTCCACGATAGGGACGAGGGTTAGTAGTATAGGGTTACGCCTGCGAGTCCACACTAGAGACGAGGGTGATGCTAATCTGTGAGTCCACACTAGGGACGAGGATTAGTAGTTCAAACCTGCGAGTCCACACTAGGGACAAGGTTTTGAGTATCCGATTTGATTATCCGTTGACATCTTGACATGAGTTCTCTAGTCCTCGTTCAGCAGTTCATCTATGTGTAGACAGTGTATAGATTCGTGCTTATTTCATTGCTCAGTTTTACTTGTTTATTCTGTATCTTTCTCCATGCATAATAAACTGTTAGAAAGGCTCGTTTTTATGTATCTTGCTAGTCCTCTGAGGACCTGATGATCTCTTCAGGTTTAGCGATTGCATGGAGTTAGTTAGCAGAGCAGGATAGTAGAGGATTGCCATGTTTGATACAGGTATTTGCTTGTGATATTTCGTTATTATCCTTTCGTGCTTTATATTCAGTACCATGATATACTCTGCTCATTTATAGACTCGTATCATTCTTAGAGTCTAATCGAACAATATGCTAATGGGCTGCAGACCATGACCCATACTTGTTCATTCTTATTTTATATGATTCTTGTGGATTGAGATATAGTTTAGATTAGACATGATATCCATGACCTTGACAGCTTATACGTACTTGAGTCGGGCTGGAGTCCGCTCGATACGTAGCTGGCTTGCTCACGAGCTCGCATCCGAAAAGCGGGTGCGGGTCGTGACAAGAAAAGGAGGGAGGCTGAGCATGTTCGGCTAGGGTTTCATTATTCTTCTATAATCAATATATATGTATATCTCTAGGCATACGTACTTTGCCTCTCGGTTGGGCTAGGATAGGGAGCCTTAGGGGAGTTGGGCTCTGTTTGTTCAGGCCGGGGAGGGGTGAAGAGTAACATGGGTGTGGAGATTTAGGCTATATATTTTTTTTCAATATATATATATATATATATATATATATATATATATATATATATATATATATACCTATACAATATCTATGTATATAGATATACATAAATATATATACACTCATATACATATATATAATATTCATTCTTTTGATAAGGAATAAATTAATAATAACTAATAACAATAGATAGTTATTCTCAATAGCCATAATAATAATATTATTATTATTAATAAATCCACTAGTAATTAAAATAATCTAATAGTAGCTCCTGGATGGGCAGATCACATACTCCCATTACTGGGCCCCAGAAATTCGTATAAATAATCTAAAACACTACTCAATATTAATAACACCAATAATTTATATATATAATAAATATTTAGAGAATAATTGCCTATTCCTAAAATATATACGAAATCTTTGCATTTATCAAACATGTCTACAAGGTCGTATTTGGTTCCACTACATGACTACATGGCTTGGATTTGACATGGGTCTAATCTGGACAAGTTCAATACAACCGGGTTCCCGAAAACTCAATAATATAATTAAATAATAAATAAAATCTTCGGTACGGTTTACGTCGTAACTTGGCCTGGTTTTCCTAGTTAGGACGTCCCTATGGCTAGGTTTCCCCGGGCATGGCTAGTACACTAGTCAAGGCACACTGCTACATCTTCCGTGCCACAATTCCTAGTCGTTCTGTGCTCCATAACTCCACAAAGTCTTAAGTCATCCATCGTAATAATTAACCAAATAAATATTTATAAAAATCTAAAGTCACTATTTAAATAAAATAAATAATAAAAATATTTTGAAAAATTTTTCCGGGAAGGGAGGCTACATAGCTGGTCAGTCATCACTTCAAAATGATTGAGAAACTGACTCGGAGAAGTGGTTCCATCAAAGAATGAGATAGTAGGAGGCTTGTATTTAGGAGGATATGATACTTGCTTCCATTCTATTGGATAAGGTTGCTTGATACCTAACCTTTGTAAACCGTCTTTCTGTTTGAATGCCTCAAATTGGGTTCGGAGATTCCTCAATTCTTCAGTAACGACTCCGAAAGATTGTGGAGTTATAGCTTGTAGAGAATAGTTAGGAGGAGGGACAACATTATAAGCGCTACCCCCAGCTCCCGAATGGCTAGGAATTGGTTGAGCTTGTCCAGGGATATGGGATTGTACTGCTGGAGGAACATGCACTGGATTTACACCAGTGTCAATTGGTATGGCGTCAGGTACAGTCTATTGATTTTGCAGCTAGGTTGCCATAAGTTCATATATTGACTTCATAGTATCAGCCATAGATTTCATCTGTTGTTCCAAAGAAGCAATTCTTTGGTCTTGGGGAGTCATCGAAGAAGAAGGTTCATTGTTTAATTCAATATTTCCATCCACCATATAAGTTATGACTATACGATGGATTGTTGATGATACTGTTTGTTCTGAATCATTGCTTTGTGTATCAAAATCAGTCGTAGGAGAACTACCCCCAATAGAAAGAGGTGGGAAGTTGGATTCTCCAAGGAATTCAGAATAGTCTTCAGAAATCGAAATTCTTTGATTAGAAGCCAGGACTTTTGATCTGGTACCTCTATATACCCCATCTTGATTATCAGTTCTACCCCCAGTATCCCGAGAGGCCATGTTGATAGAGGCGAAAAGAGGTTCATCTTTATCAGACATAGGTTCACACTGGATCCGATTAAAGACATACTGTCATTTAGTTTGACATCTGCATTGAATTATGACCCTAGGTTGGAAGTCACAATCAAGATCAGTATGGTCATGATCCATTGACAGAGAATTATTCCTCCTCTTTTGTTGAAGATGTTCTCGCAAATCCGTATGTGAAGATTGAGGTATATTTGAGAACAATCTTTGTTTATTAGGAATGTATTTCTTGTCCTTGGATTTTGCCGGCTCTTGATTATACAAAGAGTGATTAATCTGAGCAACATAATTTTTGGCATATTCTGCATCCGGATCTCTTACTTTCATTCCCGATTGGTATGGTTTCTTAACACCAGAAGTGCTTCCCAAACGGGATTGATTAAGTTTCGTTCTTAGATCTGTTGGAGGTAAAACATTGGTCTTTGATACTTGAAGTTTTCCTTCCATTGATCTGGATATTTGCAGAGAAGGAAGAGTTGAACCATCCCCTTGATTAGGAGTTGGTAACAAACCATTTTGTAGAGACAAATTCTGTGCCCAATTTGAAGAAGTCGTAGAAGAAGACATTAAGAAATGTTTCTTTTTAGACTTGTTAAAGTTTTGAGACATAGAATGTCCAGAAGGAAGAGTAGTCAAAAGACAATTTCCTTTTCTTTGACTAACAAAACTGTCAGCCAAAGTTGTTCCTGAAGTAAACACTACAGGAGCAGAAAAAACAACCAAAGAGTTGTTCCTATTCGAAGGGACTTTGTGAGCCATTTGTGGAGGAGCCATAGCAAGACTACCCCCAGTTCTAGCAGAACTTGGCAAGGAGGAAGAAATAGCTAAAGAGCTATTCTTCTTAGAATATGCTGGTGACAATTTGGCTAAGGAGCCAGTGCTTTCAGCATATGAAGTTTTGGCTAAAAAGCCAAATTTCGGTACGCATGCTGAGTCAGGGAGAACTAACTTGGTGGATGATGCGTGCGGAATACACGCTGAGACAGGCTTGGTTAAAGAACCAGTACTGTTAGCGTAATTTTTGGGTTTGGAAATGCACGCTAGAACAGGTTTGGCTAAAGAGCCAGTGCTGTCAGCGTGACTTTTGGACTGTGTGACTACAAAAACAGATGTGGCTAAGGAGCCATCACTGTTAGCGTGTCTATTGGATGCTGTCGTCTTCGAGCACACAGGAGTATGCGTGCCTGCAGTGGAGTTCTTGCCAGTGTTAGTAATGGACACTGTGGCAGCAACTTCACCATCTTTGGTTGCCAACAGATTCTTAGGGACATAGACAGATTGTCCCTTTGATTTGGCAGTGGTGATAGAGGCTGAAGTGTGCTTGCCACCCTTAGCCCGCTGCATTTCTTCATAGGCGAGTTGATTGAACTGAATCGATATCACCTTCTTCGTCGATCCGACCGACGAAGCGTCGTATTGAGTTGTGGCCATCTCAGAAGAGGAGATGGGTTTTCCCAGCAGAGTCTTCAATTTGTTTTCCATAAATAAATTTACTTTATTTATTTTTGATTCTGGGAAAATACAACTGTATAAGGAATCCGATCTAGAAGACGATCGCTTTATCCCTTGGACGATGCGAAGAAGAAAAGCTCTCAAGAATTCGACAGCAATTTAGATATTTTGTATATCTGTACAATGAATGAGAAAAGAACTCTATTTATAGAGTAAAAAATAACTAAAAAGATAACTGTCTTCATAACCTATGCATAGTTGATAATCACGCAGGACTCAATCGTACGCAAGGTTGATGAGCAGTTACTGGATGTGGCCCATAACTGTTGGACACACGGCAATCATGCATGAGTCGTGTGCAAGTTACTGGGCACGCATACGAGAGATCCGTGGCATGTCTGCCACATACTCCAATTTGATAATTTGAGATGATAATCTGCTAACTGGTTGAGGATGAAATCCCTGTTGAGATGAAAAATCCACGCTGACTTACAGCAGAAACACTTAGGCTCAAAATATACGCGAACTTGAGGCAGAAGGCTCAGAATACACGCAAACTTGAGGCAGAAGGCTCAGAATACACGCAAACTTGAGGCAGGAATACTGAAGTTCAAAATACACGCAGACTTGAGTCAGAAGGCCAGCTGTCTTGATTCGACGTGCCTCGACTGACACAAAATCTCTGACATTGATTGCTTTGTCAGTCACATTAAATGATTATAAGCCCTTTTTTGGTACGCCAACTTGATGAAGACCGAATCTTGTTGAAGAAGATTTCAGAAATCACGCAATAGTCGGCTGAGATCTCTTGAATCCCGTGCATACGTGGCATACGAGGAGACGTTTATTGATTGTCGTGCTGTCAGTCATAATTACAATCTGACAAATGGTGAGCTGTCTTTGAGTACTATTTTGAACTTTGCGTACTTTTGAGGAAATGATTAGATAGAACTCAGCGTGTCTTTTAGACATTTTCTTGATAGGCTGTATTAACTCAGCGTGACTATATTTTTGAGGCCTACAACTATAAATCGGATATTAATTATTTTTGTATAAAATTAATAAGGATTTCTCACACTTAATTTTAAATTAATAAAATATTGGTAAGTTAACAAGTTCATGTTTTATCACTAGAAACAATGTAGTTTTATATTTATATATATATATATATATATATATATATATATATATATATATTATAAAAATACAAAGATTTGCCAATCAACTTATAAATGCTATCTTCTCCAATTAAACCAAGTAACCGGTTTATTGAATTAAATGATAACCAATGTAGCTTGAGACGTTAGACGATTTTCGGTAGATTAAATAAAAAAAAACTTAAAATCTGACTAGGATTATTTCTAGAAATTGCAACTAGCACACCTAGCTTGGTTTCACAATGGTTCTAAGTCAAGTTCTCCAACTGTAGGATCTCGGAGACGAACCTAGCATCTTCCCGAAACCAACATCGTTTCCAGTCATAAATAAAAGGCAAGTATAGTTTGTGTTAGTTTACAGTTATTTTAATAATCGCTTTACTGCAAGTTTAAACCACGATGCAAACACGAAACTCTTCCTGAGAGTACTGACTGTAACTACTGTAACTGATTGGGGACTGGGAGAATAGAGTAATGTTTATGACCACATCCAACTGTAACTTAGAACTGTATTAGCTTACCCCTCACACACACGGGGATAAGCCGAATCATAACAATAGGATACAACTGTACATCCCAAGCCGGTCATATTCATTGCCTATTCAAATCATACTGTTTTACTGCTAGAAAACTGTTCATTTCTAAACTATTTAAAAGTGCAAGATTCTATTATTTATTTTAACTGTTTAAATTAGCATGAATTGTACTTTGCTCCCTCCTGACTGGAGATACATTTTTAGGGAATATTGAGGATGCTGAGCTGTTATACTGTAGTGCCCCGTCCCTACATCGTGCCCCGTTGTTCGTCCACGGGGTGCGCGAGAAAGGAACACTGTCGCTATCGACTCGGTCGGGACCGATAGGTCGGGATCGATCGAATCGATCGAACGGGAACGGTTGAATTAAGATCCATCCCCCGTTATGGAATGGCTTCTTTGGAACCAAGTCCCATATTCAGCGGGCTGCGCCTCAAGGATTGACTCTACGGCTGAGTCGGGAGAGACCTCCCATTGCTCTGCTTTTCACGCCGCTTGCGTTGGTTTTGGCTTTGTTTTCTGAATGCGTTTTCGTGAATATTTTCGATGGTTTTCATGGCTTACGTTTCGAGCTTCGCATTCGTATCAAATTTCCTTAAATAACACAGTGTTCTAATCGGTTAGTTGTGCGATTTCAGGTGATCGCGTAGGCAACGTCTAGCGCGGCCAACCAATTTCTCGCCTCAAGTAAATACTAAGGTGAGTGGCTGACCCTTCTTCCCTCGACCCTCTTCTCTAATACATTATCAATATTAGACATGTGCTATGCTAGATGTAATACAACGACATGAATGATATTTCAAATGAACGGCTACACGATGTCCCACGAACACGAATATACAGATGCTTGTCATAGAATATTATCGTGCCTGCAGTTATCAAAATCATATAGAACCGTGCTAAGGATGGATGAATCGATTAAATGAATGTCGCAACGATACTATAAGATGTGCCTTGAAATAACAATTAACTTAGCACGGTCATGGACAACTTGTCGACAAGGGCGATTGTTTCTTCGGACGGCATCCCGGGGCCACGGGACCGTTCTGGCCTAGGAAGAAACACGGATAGCTATGCCGGATGGATGCCACAGTAGGCAGGGGCTTTCAACGGGGCTCGCTACCTGCGCTGAAAGGATCCTGTCTACCAAGCTATATGTCCAGGATGGCTTGTCGTGCCAGTGACCTTCACGAACGTACCCAATTACGAATCTTTAATATAAACATGACAGGGAAGAACATGGTAAGTTTACGCTACGACGGCACGCTCTGCCGGGGGTAAGATCTATCGTCATTACACGGTTGTGCCTTCAAATATAAGTTTGAATTGAGTAGGATGGCTAGAAACTTTATTAAAGATTTGTATGCACGCTCACTTGAATTCTTCAACAAATGAGAGCACGGGATTTAAATTGCCACGCACCAGCACAAAGTGTAAAGTGCTGACCCTCGCTCTCAACAGGTACTCGGGACCAGGATAGCGTGCTAAGGAACTGAAGGCGACGCTCCTTTCTTTTGAAGCCTTGCTAGAGCGAAGGCTAGTTCTGCAATATTTTGAAGACTCCGACCCAACTGCATCATGAGTCACAGACTCTCGCCGATCCCAGGTCTTAGAGAGTCATTTTGATGTTTGTAAAAAGGGATGTAAATATATGGAATGTCTATCTCATCGATGTCGGTTGTAAGCCCGCGAGGCCTCTTTTGTAACCGAGTCTGTAATATACTTATTATCAATGAAAAAGCAAGTTTCCTTCTCTAAATGAATGTGTTCAATTTCTCTGCGTACTCTTATATATGCTGTTGTTTCGGATAACCTTATGAACCGCCTTGTGCAAGCGCAACTTAGGCTTGCACGGCATCACGCCCGGGGGACGACTATCGATTCTATCGAATCGGGGCGTGACATAATGGTATCAGAGCACGGCTTTACGTCCTTGGCCTCCAGTGTCGAGTTTTTAGTCTCAAAAATCGTTGGTCTCGTGTCGATGAGATATGTCGTTCCATACGAGTATGCCCGCAATAAGTTTGGTGACTAATATATTTTGCCTTCAAAATCCCAGAAGGCACGTCAGTGAACGTGGCGGCGAACGAAGAAAGTGCTTCGAGCGGCTCGAGTAGCTCGAGGCCCGGACCCTCAAGCGATGCCATGGAGCGGATGTTGCGCATGCTGGAAGCGCAACAACGACAAGCCGAGGAGAGTCAACGCCAGAATGAGCAACATCGACGGCAGGCGGAGACACGTCAAACTCAGTTCGAGGCCCGATTCGAAGCACAATTCAAGTTGCAGCAGAAGCAGCTTGATACGCTCCAGCAGATTGTTCAGACGGTGGTGGCCAACAACAACAACAACTCTGCGACAACCCATGCCGTAACTGAGCCTGCGGTCAGACAAAGCGAAGTCGATCCGGAGGCACCCGAGCTTACACCTGCAGCACCGAGAAGTTCCAACTTCGACGTGTCGAAATTCATAAAGAGTTGTCGTACTTCATTCAATGGCACGGAAGATCCGTCCTTGGCGATTGACTGGTTAGAGGAACTAGAAGACAAGTTCGAGCTGCTGGGCGTTGAAGAGTCCAAGAAAGTCGCATGCGCTCAACTTCTACTCCGGTCGAACGCGCACGACTGGTGGGCCGTACAAAAGCGAGCGATCAGACGCGACGACGAGACAACGGCAATTTCTTGGGCCACCTTCCGTGAGGCGTTCGAGATCGAGTACCTCCCCATAGCCATTCGACAAAAGAAGGAAAATGAATTCATGCAGCTAAAGCAAGGAAACATGACGGTACGGCAGTATGCGGCGGAGTTCAACAAGTTAGCCAAGTTTGCTGGAGAATTCCTGCCCTCCTTGGCAAGTCGTGCTCGACGGTTCGTAGTGGGTCTACGACAATCCATCTACGCCCATGTGTCCGTTCCACAATACAAAACGATGGGGGAGTCTCTCAACCACGCCCTCCGCCTTGAAAGCCAATATCCTCCAGATGCTGCCGGCGCTGTGCATACCTACAATCACAAACGCCCTAGCCATGCGGGAGGAAATAACGTGACCAAGCGTCCGAACAACGGGCACCAGGGCGAACCTCAGGCGCAGAATCCGAGACTTCTTCGCTGCACCAAATGTTATCGGAACGGGCACCTGGCCGTCGACTGTCAAGTTCAAAATGGCGGGTGTTTCTACTGCAGAAAAAGGGGTCACTACCGTGCAGACTGCCTGAAGCATAGAAGAAACAACTTGAACACGCCTCAACATCCACAGCACTGTCCGGGGAATCAAGTTCCGGCGCCTCGAGCGCCTCAACCCGCACTGCAAAATGGCCAAGACCGTCGCCCCAATGCCCAGGGCCGTGTCTACGCCATGACCCGAGATGAAGTGCTTGCATCAGATACGGTCGTGACAGGTATACTTAGTTTCAATAATGTGCCTGCTCGTGTATTATTTGATTCAGGTGCTTCACATAGTTTTATATCGGCGGACTTTGTCGCCGAGCACAAATTTCCGATGATATCGTTACACCTCGACCTTAGCGTAAGCACACCTTCAGGCACACCAATACTCACTAATTTAGCTTGTGCCGACGGGATTATCTGTATCGGCGGTCAAAAGATCGGTCTTGACGTGATAGTCCTAGATATGAAGGACTTCGATATCATTCTGGGAATAGATTGGCTCGGGCCATGCAACGCAACCATAGACTGCGCCAGGAAGACGGTCACTTTTCGCATACCAGGAGTGCCTGAATTCTGCTTTTCGTGTGGTGAGGCGTCGTCGACCTGCATGTTGATCTCGGCAATCTCTGCTCGGAGGATGCTGTATTCTGGGTGCGAAGGCTACTTGGCGTCCGTCCGAGACATGCGACAGGATGGTGCAAACGTAGGTCAGACCAACGTTGTGGCAGAATTCCCCGATGTGTTTCCGGATGAGCTACCCGACATGCCCCTCGACCGAGAGATCGAGTTCAGCATCGATACATTTCTCGATACTCGACCGATTTCTAAGGCCCCGTACAGAATGGCTCCCGCCGAGCTGAAGGAACTCAAGGTCCAGCTACAAGAGTTACTCGATAAAGGGTTTATTCGGCCTAGTGTTTCACCGTGGGGAGCACCCGTATTGTTCGTAAAGAAGAAGGATGGGTCCCTGCGTCTGTGCATCGATTACCGGGAGCTGAACAAAGCCACCATCCGGAATAAGTACCCATTGCCCCGCATAGACGACTTATTCGATCAACTGCAAGGCGCCTCGGTATTTTTGAAGATTGATCTCCGCTCAGGTTATCATCAACTCAAGATCAAGTCAGACGACGTGCAAAAGTCCGCCTTTCGTACTCGTTACGGCCACTACGAGTTCCTGGTGATGCCATTCGGCCTGACGAACGCCCCTGCCGCCTTCATGGATCTGATGAATCGGGTATTTCGACCCTTTCTTGATAAATTTGTCGTAGTCTTTATTGACGATATTCTGGTCTACTCGAAAGACAGGGCGCAGCATGCAGAACATCTGTGGACCGTGCTCCAGACACTTCGAGAGAATCAGCTATTGCAAAGCAGAGTAAGTGCGAATTTTGGCTCAGCAGCGTATCCTTTTTGGGTCACATCATTTCGTCCGAAGGTATTGCAGTCAATCCGAAGAAGGTGGAAGCCGTTGCTGATTGGAGGCGGCCTGCGTCTGCTAGTGAGATTTGAAGCTTTCTTGGTTTGGCGGGATACTATCGACGCTTCGTGAAAGACTTCGCGAAGATTGCATCGCCATTGACTCGCCTCACTCAAAAGGGAGTCGCGTATGAGTGGTCGGATGACTGTGAAGCTTCATTCCAGGAGCTAAAACGGCGATTGATTTCGGCACCTATACTCGCGCTTCTGGATGGGCCAGAGGGTTTCCAGATATTCAGCGATGCTTCAGGCCAGGGCTTGGGATGTGTGCTCATGCAGCGGAACAAGGTGATATCCTTCGTCTCGAGACAATTGAAGCCGCACGAGAAGAACTATCCTACGCACGACTTGGAGTTAGTGGCAATTGTGTTCGCGTTGAAATTGTGGCGTCACTATCTATATGGTGTGGCGTGCGCGATCTATACCGACCACAAGAGCCTCAAGTATCTCTTCACTCAGAAGGAATTGAACTTACGACAGCGGTGCTGGCTCGAATTGATAAAAGACGATGACTTGACGATCGACTACACTCCGGGCAAGGGAAATGTTGTGGCGGACGCTCTGAGTCGAAAATATCTTGCCTCGCTCTCCATCGACCGCAGACTACTACAAGATTTAGAAGAAATGGGCATCGATCTCCGGGTTCGATTCAGGGATATACGGTTGGCGCAGCTGCAGTTAGAGCCGAGTTTGCTGGAAAAGATCAAGACCGCTCAGAAGGATGATCCGTACCTGAAGAAAATGCACGAGCGACTTTCAACAGGTAGTGCGACCGACTTTGCGGAAGACAAGACCGGCGTGCTGAGAATGAATGGCCGACTATGCGTTCCGGATGATAAAGAACTACGAAAGGAGATAATGTCGGAGGCCCATTATACGAAATATACATTGCATCCAGGCAGTACCAAGATGTATAAGGACCTCCGCACGATCTTCTGGTGGCACGGAATGAAGAGAGATGTGGCGCTCTTCGTGTCGCAATGCATGGCCTGTCAGTAAGTGAAAGCTGAACATCAACGACCGGGCGGGGAGATGCAGAACCTTGCCATTCCAGAATGGAAATGGGATCATGTCACGATGGACTTTATTGTTGGCCTGCCGAAGACACCACGGGGGAACGACGCTATCTGGGTCATCGTCGATCGACTAACCAAGTCAGCGCACTTCATTGCCATCAAAGTTACTTGGAGCGTTGATCGCCTGGCACAGATTTATCTTGACGAGATAGTACGGCTGCACGGAGTTCCAGTATCTATCGTCTCTGATCGGGATTCACGGTTCATGTCACGATTCTGGAGTAGCCTTCAGTCGGCGCTGGGTACCAAGTTGCAGTTCAGCTCAGCTTACCATCCTCAGACCGACGGCCAAACAGAGCGCGTTAATCAGATTCTCGAAGACATACTACGGCTCTGCGCAATTGACTTCAAATCAAGCTGGAACGTCCACCTACCGTTGGCAGAATTTGCATACAACAATAGCTATCAGTCCAGCATCCAAATGGCGCCGTATGAAGCTTTGTACGGCCGAAAGTGCAGATCGCCCATTTGTTGGGATGAAGTCGGGGAACGGCAGATACTCGGCCCGGAGCTGGTGGAACAGACTGTGGAAAAGGTCAAGCTCGTTCGGAAAAGACTGAAGATTGCACAGAGTCGGCAAAAGAGCTACGCCGATACCCATCGAAGACCGCTTGAGCTCCAGGTGGGCGATCATGTGTTCCTGAAGGTGTCGTCCATGCGAGGAGTTACTCGGTTCGGCGCGAAGGGGAAGCTGAGTCCGAGATTCGTTGGGCCGTTCGAAATACTCGAGCAGGTCGCCCCAGTGGCCTATAAAATTGCCCTATCGCCGGCGCTCGAAGGTGTGCATAATGTCTTCCACGTCTCCCAACTGCGGAAGTACGTGCACGACCCTAGCCACGTGGTGGATTTTGGCCAGCTGGAGCTAAAGTCCGACTTATCCTACGTTGAAGAGCCCGTTCAAATCTTAGAACGCAAGGATAAGCTGTTGCAGAATAGGACGATCCCTCTCGTCCGCGTACTCTGGAGGAACCATGCGGCAGAAGAGTCGACATAGGAACTCGAGTCAGAGATGAAGGAGAAGTTTTCTTCAATGTTTTCGTAGAGGTAGGTTCTGTTCTTAAGTTTCGAGGACGAAACTTTTTCTTAGTTGGTTATGGTGTAGTGCACCGTCCCTACATCGTGCCCCGTTGTTCGTCCACGGGGTACGCGAGAAAGGAACACTGTCGCTATCGACTCGGTCGGGACCGATAGGTCGGGATCGATCGAATCGATCGAACGGGAACGGTTGAATTAAGATCCATCCCCCGTTATGGAATGGCTTCTTCGGAACCAAGTCCCATATTCAGCGGGCTGCGCCTCAAGGATTGACTCTGCGGCTGAGTCGGGAGAGACCTCCCGTTGCTCTGCTTTTCACGCCGCTTGCGTTGGTTTTGGCTTTGTTTTCTGAATGCGTTTTCGTGAATGTTTTCGATGGTTTTCATGGCTTACATTTCGAACTTCGCATTCGTATCAAATTTCCTTGAATAACACAGTGTTCTAATCGGTTGCTTGTGCGATTTCAGGTGATCGCGTAGGCAACGTCTAGCGCGGCCAACCAGTTTCTTGCCTCAAGTAAATACTAAGGTGAGTGGCTGACCCTTCTTCCCTCGACCCTCTTCTCTAATACATTATCAATACTAGACATGTGCTATGCTAGATGTAATACAACGACATGAATGATATTTCAAATGAACGGCTACACGATGTCCCACGAACACGAATATACAGATGCTTGTCATAGAATATTATCGTGCCTGCAGTTATCAAAATCATATAGAACCGTGCTAAGGATGGATGAATCGATTAAATGAATGTCGCAACGATACTATAAGATGTGCCTTGAAATAACAATTAACTTAGCACGGTCATGGACAACTTGTCGACAAGGGCGATTATTTCTTCGGACGGCATCCCGGGGCCACGGGACCGTTCCGGCCTAGGAAGAAACACGGATAGCTATGCCGGATGCATGCCACAGTAGGCAGGGGCTTTCAACGGGGCTCGCTACCTGCGCTGAAAGGATCCTGTCTACCAAGCTATATGTCCAGGATGGCTTGTCGTGCCAGTGACCTTCACGAACGTACTCAATTACGAATCTTTAATATAAACATGACAAGGAAGAACATGGTAAGTTTACGCTACGACGGCACGCTCTGCCGGGGGTAAGATCTATCGTCATTACACGGTTGTGCCTTCAAATATAAGTTTGAATTGAGTAGGATGGCTAGAAACTTCATTAAAGATTTGTATGTACGCTCACTTGAATTCTTCAACAAATGAGAGCACGGGATTTAAATTGCCACGTACCAGCACAAAGTGTAAAGTGCTGACCCTCGCTCTCAACAGGTACTCGGGACCAGGATAGCGTGCTAAGGAACTGAAGGCGACGCTCCTTTCTTTTGAAGCCTTGCTAGAGCGAAGGCTAGTTCTACAATATTTTGAAGACTCCGACCCAACTGCATCATGAGTCACAGACTCTCGTCGATCCCAGGTCTTAGAGAGTCATTTTGATGTTTGTAAAAAGGGATGTAAATGTATGGAATGTCTATCTCATCGATGTCGGTTGTAAGCCCGCGAGGCCTCTTTTGTAACCGAGTCTGTAATATACTTATTATCAATGAAAAAGCAAGTTTCCTTCTCTAAATGAATGTGTTCAATTTCTCTACGTACTCTTATATATGCTGTTGTTTCGGATAACCTTATGAACCGCCTTGTGCAAGCGCAACTTAGGCTTGCACGGCATCACGCCCGGGGGACGACTATCGATTCTATCGAATCGGGGCGTGACATATACAGCAGTTACTACGACCCTGTTCTGTACCCTGTAGTGTTGTCAGAGTCCCCCTTGGAGGACGTTGGGATTGAGGCCGATGAGCCGGCTGATTAGATAGCCTTTCCTTTTTCCAGATTAGTTGTTTATTTAAAACTCTGTTTATTTGAATTCAATATTTATTTCAGTACATTTAAATTCCAGTTGTATTTGATTTCTAAGTTTAATAAAGTTTCATTTCCGATTTTGAGTTGTGACAAATATAGATGTTGTTGTATGGTTACCTGCTAATGGAACAGCTTACTGTCGCCGTCTCAACAACGGTGCAGGCTGGGCATGATCCGGTTCGACCCAATTATTTGGGATCGGGTCGTGACATTACTCCTTCTCAAGGAGGGGCATTGGGAGGTACTCTTTCAATTGATGCTACCTCGAATCAGAGGGATACTTTGGCCGCTTCGCGAGCCGGTCCCTCGTTTAGTTGTCGAACTTTGCGTCCTGGGAGCCTCTATAGTGAGGTCCCTAATGACACCTTTGCCTTCAGTGCTTCGACCTTTGCAAATCGGATGCTGACATCGAGGGTCATGTATCCGAAAGGTGGCTTTAGGGTTGAAGGTTGGTGTCACCACATGCCGAAGTGGGACGAGTTGACCATTTGTGTGCTTTCGAAGTTCAAGGCTGAGCTTAAGGAGATTGGGCTGACGGCCGCTATCCGTGCCACGCAGGCTGGCTTCGATCTCAATAAGCCTATGTTCCTTGCACTCTTAGAATTGTTCAATGCCCAGACTGGCACCTTCTTTACTCAGGTGGAGGAGTTGGGGTTAGCTCTCCATGAGATGTACGAAGTGTCCAAGCTTTCTTAGGGCTCGGAACCGTACGAGAAATACTTCCCATCGAACGAAGAGATCATTGTTCTGGAAGATAAGGACCCGGAGATGATGGCTGTCTTCAAAGAGGTGGCGAGCCATCATTATCTGATGCAACGGAAGGACAAAGGCAGGACTCAGCCTCATGTGACTGCTTGGAGGGATTAAGTCTTCAAGCAGGATCTGGCAGATTCCTCGAAGATCCGATTTATGACTCCGCAAGGGCTGAAACCCGCGGAAGTAACTTCCAAAATGAGCCGGCTAGATGAGAGGGCCCCCCGTTCAAATGAGAGTGGCGAGAATGCATATAGCTGCTTCTGGCACTGTGCGTACCAGATGTCATCTAAGGCGGTGTTAACGGCATACTTGATGATATGGTTCCGGGATTGTGTGTTTACGGGCGGATCTGGTGCTGTGGAGAGGGTACACTGGAACCTCATTTTGCCCGCCGTAAAATTGGTCTTTGGTCGTCCTCTAGCTCTCCTTCCCGCGATGGTGTGTAACCTGTTGCGGGGTTTGAGGACCTTTGCCGATGATGTGATCCATGGGAGAGGTAGAAACGACAATTTTCTGCGGGCCGAACTACCATTCCATTATCTTATGGGATGGTTGATTCTGCATCATCCGAACGTGATTAGTCCAGGTCCGGCGGAGGATCACGTTGAAGGTGATGCCTTTATCCGTCTCTTCTACAAGAGGAAGTGGTTACACACTGGCATCCCCGTTTGCAGGAGAGTTTTGTCCTACCTTCAGGGGTGGGAGATTGTCAAGGTCGGCCCCATCTTTAAAGGTTTCGAGGCTGACCAAGATTTAGACGACTCAGGTAAAGATGCGATTACTCTGCCGAAATGGGATTTTCGTTGGTTGCAAAGTATTCGGCCTTCTTACTTGGTTTACCGCAACCAAAATAGGTGTTATCTGGAGCCATATCTGCCCAGCCGGTTCGTTCGCCAGTTTGGCGGTACCCAGCTAATGTTACGGAATCCCAGTAACAGTTTGGGGTTCATCGGGAGTTTGCTGGATGGATGTTTTTTATTTGGGTTAGTGACGAGATCACTTTGGGGTTAGCTAGTCACCTGTGACCTGTTAAGTTCACATCATCTAGATATTAAGACAACTATTCTTACCTAACGTTCTTATTACAGTTTTCTTATATTTGTATGTAATATATATTTAGTTATTATTATTGTAGCTGCTACATGATTATTAGTAGTTCTCTTGACATTGCATTATTGTACACTTGAGTAAGATTCTAGACTTGTTATCTATTCTACTATATAATAGGAAAAGTTGATGGTGAAACTTTTGAATTCCAAAAATATCCTTACATGTCTATACTAATTAAAAATGGTTCACTAATTTTAATAAGGACAACTTAATAATTATGAAGACTACCCATTGATCTTCCTAAAGAATTTTCCTAAATTAACTAAAAGAATATTAAAATACGTGCAAGACACCTGCACATATGCTAGTAGGGATAGAGCAGACTTGTACTTATATCATGACAGTTTCTCGTATTGTTATTTTTATCAGGATTCTTATGTTCGTTGTGTTCTTGTCAGGATTCTTATGTTTGAACAATCCATATTGAATAACTTTGATATTGCAACTCATGTATTACGACTGGATCATCCAAGACATCCATGTGCTGAAAACTATTTCTTTAGTGTACGTTGCTTACAAGTAGCCATTTACTTTCATTTTTCATTATTTAGTCTTGTATATTTCATGTCAGTGTGACAAATAGTTTGACTTAAAGTTATATTTCACTTTGTTATCTAGTTTATTTATATTTATATTTATACATACCCTTGTGTTATCATATAGTTTGGTAGTGTTCATGTTAATCTTGTTATACATTGTCACATGTATTTATAATTCATCAATATTATGTTTGTTGGTATTATGTACTTGTTCCAATAAAAAATGGACAACTAATATTGTCAATTTTAGACGAGGAAGGTTATCCTACACACTATAGTTCCCAAGAGGGATAAGTGGATATGCTTATGGTGACCAATCTTAGTGACATAATCAGTTGCTTAATTACTTAGATGTAGTTTCGTTAGTATTTCTTTTTATTCTTTATTATTTTAGCTGGTTGTTTCTAAGTATATTATTTTTCTTGTTTTGGTGACTTTATTTGGATATACCTTTTAAAGTGCCAATGATTATCTTTCATTTTTATTTTTGATTTATTAATTATTTAGACTTCTTAGTTATTCATCTTTTGTAGTTATATTTCTAAATATTACAAATGAGCTAGATTAGTCTTGAGATATGTTGTTATTGGTGTTGATATTATACGAATAGAGATACTGTAATTATAAATTCTCAAACTCTGTATTTAGACTCTGAAATTAAAATATAAGTAAAATAAATAAAATGATACCGAGGCTTGAACTTGGTTCAATGTCCTTAAGACAATATTTGCCCCGCACTGGTGCTTACGGTTTAATACGATTAGTCTCCCAGGATACAACGGTTCTTTCCTTCAGTAGCAGCACTTCACACCGTAGGAACTCGTCGAAGCAACGTTGGTTGTATCTCTCTCTTAGACTAACTAATGCAATATGGATGAATTGAATGAATGCTTGGCTCCAAACACATGTGTATTTATAGAAATAAAGAGATACGATGGAAAGGGCACACATTTTCAATAAATAGATTCGTACATCTTTTCCAATGAAAAGATTCATACACATTTTCATAGATTCATTGATAGAAAAAATTGATATGATTAATATAACATATATACATTCACATTTTCCAACAGTCCCCACATGAACGAATATTTGACTGTGTACAATGTAGACACAATACAGACACCTTACAGACAAGATGCAGACATAAGAGAGAGATCATTTAAAAAGTTATTGTACCAGGATAGGTAGCTTTTGGCCTTGAACCTTCCCTTGTAAGAGAGAGAGATCATTTGAAAAGTTATTGTACCAGGATAGATAGCTAGTAAACTCGCCAATGTAGAATGTAGAATGATCTCTCTCTCTTTTACAACGGAAGGTTCAAGGCCACACTACCAGAATAAGTCGTTTTAGCGACGCCTAAAGACGTCGCTAAAACAACAAATTTCGTCGCTAAAATTATTCAGCGACGAAATTAACGACGTTTCTTGCTGGTCGCGGAAATGTAAGTCGCTGATCTTCTAAACGTCGCCAAACGTCGTAATTACCGACGTTCGTCGACGTATTTATACGTCGGTATAATGTCGACGTTTACCGTCGTATCGTCGGTGCTTTGCGACGTAATTTTTCGTGTCGCTACGAGTCGGTAAATTTACCGACGAATTACCGTCGAGTCGTCGGTGATTTAGTGACATGTTCAAAGTCGCTAAACGTTGGTAAGTCCTGGGAATTCCTGGGGATTATTACCGACGTGCACCGACGTTTACCGACGTCCTCCGACATATATCGACGTCGCTAAACGTCGGTACCCTGATAATATCGCTTATCTACCGACGTTTACCGACGCAAAATTACGTCGGAGGACGTCGGTAAACGTCGCTAAATCTGCAAAAAAAGAAAAAATAAAATAAAATACAGAATGTCCATTTCTCCCTGCAGTTTAAAAAGCTAACCATTTTTCACTGTAGAATAGGATCCAAACAATCACAGAATGTCCATTTCTCGCTGTACACAGGTTTCAGTCCCTATAACCAAGTCTAATACAAACACACAATGTCCAGTTCTCAGAATATCCATTTCTCACTGTACACAGATTTCAGTCCCTATAAGCAAGTCTACAACAATATCACTTCACAATACGAAGCATGGTCGACTACTTTCCGACGATACTAATCCGAAATGGTATATAATAATCCAACACGGCCGATACCTATTGGATATGACCGCTACCAAATCGATAAGGCCAATATGAATCCTAGCTATACGGCCGATACATATCGGATAGGACGATACCAATTCGCTAAGACCAATACCAACTGATACGGCCCATACCAAAACGATAGATCGATACTAATCCGATACGGTCAATACTTATAAGTACCTACGGTCCAGGAGGTTGATCCGCTAGTACATCCATGTACGATCAACGAAGTAACGATCCATTTCAATTTGGATGTGAAAATCTGTATCGTAAGACAAACTAAACATAATCAGTTCTATTTCACATGCTTAATTGCCAAGTATGGGAACGAATGGCTCAGAACACAAAGTATCCAAAACCTTACGAACACACTATATCAGTGAACACATGGTCGTAATGTGTCTCCGTGTCCATTTTGGACACGAAAAACACCTCAATTAGGGTTAGGGTTTACCTTGAGTCTCCTCGCGGTGGTGGATGAGGAGGAGGATCTCACGGTGGAGGAGGAGAAGGGGCTCGCGGTGGAGGAGGAGGAGGAGAAGGGGCTCGTCGGAGGGAAGAGAAGGGGCTCGCGGTGGAGGAGGAGGATGAGCGGCACCGGAGGAAGGGGGTCGGGCTGTCGTCGAGGTCGGGGAAGAGGGGCGAGAACAAAAAATTTGGGGAGAGGGAGAAATGAAAAGTCGAACCGAGAAAATCCTATTTATCAGAAATTAGCGAAGTCCGTAAATACGTCGCAAAGCGTCGGTATTCGTTTAATATTCGGCGACGTAAAAATGTTTACGACGCTAAACGTCGCTGAAATAATAAAACTGGCGACGTTTTCCGACAAATCAACGACGTTCGTTTTTATTACACTAAAGGTAGTCGCAATATGTCGCTGTTTGTCGCTATCAGCGACGTATTGTGACGCATGCTTTTGGAGTCGCTAAATCCAAAAAAATTAGCGACGTTTCAGGTCGGCGTCGCTAATTTCGTCGCTGATATGACTTATTTTGGTAGTGCCAAAAGCTACCTATCCTGGTACAATAACTTTTCAAATGATCTCTCTCTCTCTTATGTCTGCATCTTGTCTGTAAGGTGTCTGTATTGTGTCTACATTGTACACAGTCAAATATTCATTCATGTGGTAATTATTGGAAAATGTGAATGTATACTTGTTATAATAATAATATCAATTTTTTCTATCAACGAATCTATGAAAAGGTGTACAAATCTTTTTATTTGAAAAGGTGTACCAATCTATTTATTGGAAAGGTATGCCCTTTCCATCGTGTCTCTTTATTTCTATAAATACACATGTGTTTGGAGCATTCAAGTATTCATTCAATTCATCCATATTGTATTAGTTAGTCTAAGAGAGAGAGAGAGACAACCAATGTTGCTTCGACGAGTTCCTACGGTGTGAAGTGCTGCTACCGAAGGAAAGAATCGTTGTATCCTGGGAGACTAATCGCCATTAAACCGTAAGCAACAGTGTGGGACGAATATTGTCTTAAGGACATTGAACCAAGTTCAAGCCTCGATATCATTTTATTTATTTTACTTATATTTTAATTTCAGAGTCTAAATACAGAGTTTGAGAATTTATACTAACAGAGTTTGAGAATTTATCCTGGGAGACTAATCACCGTTAAACCACAAAAATGACAACTGTTGAAACACTATGATGATCACTTCTGCTCCTGTTCATATTGGACAAGGAGAAAATCTAGAAAATTTCAATGGAACCGACAGCAAAAGATGTTGTTCTATCTTACAACTTTGAATCTGGCAAAGATTCTAAATAAAACAGTCCCTGTTCTGCAAGGAGGTGAAACTGATAATACTGTTATTACAAATGTTGAAAAGTGGAAATATGCAGACTTCTTATGCAGGAACCACATTTTAAGTGGACTAGACAACCATCTATGGAATGTTTACAGTCCACTGAAGACTGCAAAAGAAGTCTGGGATGCTCTGGACAAGAAATACAAAGCAGAAGATGCAGGGTCGAAGAAATTTGTAGTAGGCAAATTTTTGGACTACCGCATGGTTGACTCCAGATCAGTAGCAAGTCAAGTTGAAGACTTGCAATGTATTTTCCATGAACTGGTTGCCGAAGGTATGGCCTTATGTGAACCGTTTTAGGTAGCTTCTGTGATTGAAAAACTTCCGCCTTTCTGGAAGGATTATAAGAACTATCTGAAACATAAACGTAAGGATATGCCATTGGCAGACCTAATTGTCAGGCTTGAAGATAATAACAGGAGCACTGAAAAAATCTCTTCTATAGAAGCCAGGGCAAATATCTTGGAAACAGGACAAAAAGGGAAAAAGCGCAAATACATTGGAGGCTCCGGTCAAGGAAACTATAAAATGTTCAAAAGTAAATGTCACATACGTAATAAAATGGGACATAAAGCTGCATATTGTCTTAGTCGCAACTACAACAAGAACAAGAACAAGGAACGTCCTCACCAGGCTCATATGACTGAAGATGAGCGTCTGGCTAAGGGTGTTGACGACCTGGTTCTGACGGCAGTTGTTTCTGAAGTGAACATGGTAGGGAGCAACCCAAGAGAGTGGTGGGTTGACACTGGCGCTACCCGCCACATATGTGCTGAAAAGGCTATGTTCAATACCTACCAAAGCGTCGACCAAGGCGAGCAACTCTTCATGAAAAATTCTTCATCATCAAAGGTTGAAGGACAATGGACGATCATTCTGAAAATGACGTCGAGAAAGGAACTGAAGCTTAACAATGTTCTGCACGTACCTGATATTCGGAAGAATCTGATTTTCGGATCTATGTTAAGTACTAAACATGGGTTTAAATTAATATTTGAATATGACAAATTTGTACTCACCAAGAGTGGAGTTTATGTGGGGAGGGGTTACCTCAAGGAGGGCCTTTTCAAAATGAATGTAATGACTATTATGCCTAATAAGATGATTAATTCTTCTTATATCGTTGAGTCCTCTTATATGTGGCATGGAAGATAAGGTCATGTTAATTATGATTCAATCAGGAAACTCATGAACATGGACTTAATTCCTAGATCTGCAATATATTCAAATCATAAGTGTGAAATTTGTGCAGAAGCAAAATTAACCCGTACATCCTTTCAAAATTTGGTTGAAAGAGATACCGGAACGTTGGATTTAATCCATACCGATGTATGTGATCTAAAAGGCATACAAACGAGAAATAGAAAAAAGTACTTCATCACATTCATCGATGACAATACTCGTTATTGCTATGTCTATCATATGAAATCAAAAGATGAAGCAATAAATATGTTCAAACACAATAAAGCTGAAGTAAAAAAATCAACTAATTAATCGAAAGATTAAATTTATCAAAACCGATAGAGGTGGTGAATATGAAGCACCTTTTGCAGGATTCTGTGCAGAGCATGAAATTATACATCAAACTACTGTACCATATTCACCACAATCTAATGGTATCGTTGAACGAAAGAATCGAACAATTAAAGAAAAGATGAATTCTTTATTATTAAGTTCAGGACTACCAGATAATTTGTGGGGAGAAGCTGTACTTACAGCCAACTATCTTTTAAATAAGGTGTCGCACAAGAAAAATGATAAGACGCTATATGAATTATGGAAAGGAAAAAAACCTTCATATAAATACCTCAAAGTGTGGGGATGTCTTGCAAAAGTGGCAATTCCTTTGCCTAAAAAGGTCAAGATAGGTCCTAAGACCTTTGACGACATATTTATAGGATATGCTGAAAATAGTTCTGCTTATCGGTTTCTCGTACATAAGTCAAAAATTTCGGCGATACATAATAATATAATTATTGAATCTAGGAATGCATCTTTCTTTGAGAATATCTTTCCATGTAAGAAGATACATGAAAGAGAAACATTAAAAAAATTATGATGACATTAGACATACTGGTCAAAGTGATGCAGATAATGAATTTGCCAATAAGAAAGATGTGCCTAGACGCAGTAAGAGGTCTAGAACATCAAAGACCTTTGGACCTAAATTTCTAACATTCATGTTAGAAAATGAGCCTCAAACTTTCAAAGAAGCAATGTCTACACCAGAGGCACCACTTTAGAAAGAAGCTATAAATAGTGAAATAGAGTCCATTATGCAAAACCATACATGGGAATTAGCTGATCTTCCTCCAGGATGTAAGCCATCAGGCTGCAAATGGATATTTAAGAGGAAAATGAAAGCTGATGGAACGATTGATAAATATAAAGCAAGACTGGTTGCCAAAGGATATAATCAAAAACAAAGAATTGATTATTTTGATATATATTCACCAGTAACAAGGATAACATCAATTCGGATGTTAATTGCAATAGCAGCATTGCACAATCTTGAAATACATCAAATGGATGTGAAGACTGCCTTTCTAAATGGTGATCTAGAAGAAGAAATCTATATGAATCAACCAGAAGGATTCATAGTAACAGGTAAAGAAAGGAAGGTGTGCAAACTAGTTAAGTCTCTATATGGACTTAAACAAGCACCGAAACAGTGGCACCAAAAGTTTAACAATATAATGATGTCAAATGGATTCAAGATCAATGAGTGTAACAAATGTGTGTATTCTAAAAATACACAAACTGGATATGTCATTATATACCTATATGTAGATGATATGCTAATAATAGGCGGTAATAATAACGTAATCCAGGACACAAAGAAGATCTTAATAAAAAACTTTGACATGAAAGATCTGGGAATTGCAGATATTATATTGGGAATTAAGATTTCTAAAACTCCAGATGGGCTGGTATTACCCCAATCTCATTACATTGAGAAGATTATATAAAAACATAATCAAAATGATAATAACATTGCAAAAACTCCAGTAGATTTAAATCTACATTTAAATAAGAATACTGGAGAAAGTATCTCACAAGTAGAATATTCTCATATAATTGGGAGCCTTATGTATGTCACGAACTGTACGCGACCGGACATAGCTCAATCAGTTAACAAACTGAGCAGATACACAAGTAATCCATGAAAAGTTCACTGGAAAGCTATTATTAGAGTACTCAGATATTTAAGATACACTAAAGACTATGGATTGCATTATACTAAACATCCTGCTGTACTCGAAGGATACAGTGACGCAAATTGGATATCTGATACTAAAGACTCGAAATCCATAAGTGGATGTCTTTACACTTGGAGGTGCAACAATATCGTGGAAGTCCTCAAAATAAACGTGTAATGCCTATGGTTCGTATTGCGTATCTTGGTATACGTATACGTATTTTGACCCGTATTACATGTCTCCCTGCTTGAGTTATTCTAGCATTTCATTGATTGGTTTATTCTTGGGTTGGTTCGGCTTGGCTTGGTTTGCTTTAGTTCATCATGAACCAAAGGTGAACCCTCCTACCTACCACCATCACCCTCATATATATTTCCACCTAACACTCTCTCTCTTCATTACTACTTCTTTTCCACCATTACTTCTTCAACCACCAGAGGGAGAGAGAGGGGGAGAGCTTAGGCAAGTGCAAACTTGCTTCATGATGGATCTCATATTTTATTGTTCCATTCCCTTCCTTACTAGATTCTAAGACTCTTTAGAACTTGGCATTTTTGGATTTGATGGATGGATTCTTGTAGATCTAAGTTTGTAACTTTTCGGTTTTCTTGGTTTAGATCTCTAAAACATGGTTATTTTCGAAAACTGATAGTTCTATGTTGTAGAAAATTCAATTTCATTCAGTTTTGGCTTTTGTTTCGCTTAATTTCGACTTCGGATGAGGAAGTTATGGTCATTACAAGTTTTCGGAACTTTCATGGCTGAACTTGCTGTTTGGGGACGATGAACCCCATGCGCCGGGAACCCCATGCGCCCGGGAGGCCATGCGCCGGGAGGCCATGCGCCGTGAAGTCCCGACAATGCATCCCTTAACTCCGAGTGTGTCATGCACGTAGGTTCCCTACGCACATGTACTGAAGATGCAACGTGAGTTTTCCATGCACCGATGGTGCAGGAATTCCATGCACCGATTTGTGCAGGAATCCCATGCGCCGATTATGCAGGAATCCCATGCGCCGATTGTGCAGGAATTCCATGCGCCGATTGTACAGGAATCCCATGCGCCGATTTGTGCAGGGATCCCATGTGCCAATTTGTGCAGGAATCCCATGCGCCGATTGTGCAGGAATTCACTGTTTTTGCCTGTTTAAGTTATTTTGTAGCTAGAATCTTGAAAAACTCAAAACATGAAAGTTGTAGATCTTTTTCTTGGCTTCAAGAGCATGCTACTAGCTATTTTATGTAAGTTTCTCTCATTCATGATAATGTAAGGATAGAACACGATAGTGGCCTATTAAGGCACACTCTTGACAAGTACCAAGTGGACATGATAATGCATGATAGTGGCCCGCCGTGGCACACTCCTGACAAGAAAACCTGACATGATATATCCTGATATGCTGTTACGACGGCTAACATGACATGACATGACTTGATAAGCTTATACAATGAACCAGTCTTGTCTTGCATCATACTTAGGATGGGACCCCTGAGTACCACGGTCAGGGGTACCTACTGAAATGGACTAAGGCTAATAACTAGATTAACACAGTAGTCATGAAGAGATTTCCCAGCTACAGGCAATCCCGTTACCTAGGCGCTCTTGAAATCTGTAGCCTGCCGTCGAGTAGGGCACATTTCTAGCACATTGTCATGTGTTGTACCCTCTAGGTCACTTAAGGATACATACGTTTTCTGGACGATGTACCCACTTGAATTCAACCCCTAATATCGACCTGGGTAACCTGGATGGTCTGCAGGGCTAGTGGCTGTGGAATATCTCATTGTATCTTGCTAGTAACTAGGCTTGTGATAACCTTAGTTAGTTAAAGTATCAAGCCGTACTTATTGCTTGGCCGTGATTGATTGAATGGAGTCTAACCATGTCTATTCTTGCCTCGATCCTGTACAATATTGTTACATGGCATGATTACTTGTGCTTGATTTAACAATAAAGATCAGGGGACCAGTTTTGTTCAGGCGAAGGGTTACAACCCCGGTCCTTGTTTGGTTTACGAGTTGTAACCTGGCTCCTCGAGCAGTTCTGTGTTCTCTCTTCATTTATTGTCTTGTTGTACCCCATGACATGCTCGATATGCTTCACCTTACTTTGAGATCGTGATTATTTACACTGGCATTATTAATAAAAGGTGGGGATACCAAGTTCCGTTCAGACGAAGAGTTATAACCCCGGTCCTTGTTTGGTTTACGGGTTGTAACTTGGTTATCTCAATAGTCCCATGGTTATCTCATCATATATCATCGGTCATATTTTTCCTTAATTACTGTCTTTTATTATGTAATTATATTCTTGTGCTAATTGCTAGTTTTAGTTCCTAAGTGAAGCCTCCTTTGTGGCACTTGCTCTTTCTGGGGTTTGACCAAGCTGGTTTTGTATGGCCAGATACCGGAGCAGCACCAGAGGATCTACCGACCTTCCAGCCATATGGTGACCACTAGACGGAATCCTGGCAACGAGTAGGTTTCTTTTTGTCCTTCCACTTTATTGTAAAAATTATTCTTTTGAGGCGTTTAGCCGGCGAGCACGTGTTAGCTCGTATTGCACCTTTACTTACTGTCTGCCTACGGGCTGTAACATGGTTGGCAACCTAGGGTTGATCATGTATGACTGAAACTCTTGCTAGTCCTCATATTTTATAACGATTAGCTTTATGATCACCTGAATATGTAATGTTTGGGACGCCTTACTATTGTATATTTGGTGATCTTACATCTTGTGACATTTACTTACTTGTTTGTGATTGAGACACTAGGCTTGTTCTTGACCTTAAGAGACTGATAGCTTGTAGATAAACCCTCATATATCTAGACAGCCATGACCGTATAGTAGAGTGGATCCCATTTTATTATACGTAGCTGGCTATGTCTGCCTCCGCTCTCCAGTATTCTGGTTCTGGGATGTGACATGGTTTAAGTGGTGGCCCATACAGGTCTTATAAATCAAGATATGTGAGGGTTTACCAAATAGATGTCTCAATCATTACTCGTCCTTGATCTCTGTTCGTAATCTCTGAGTCCCTGAACTCCTTGTCCTGATCACATGCTTGTAATTGTTGATCTGTCTTAGTCCTTCCTTATTGTTCCCTATGTCGTCTTCTTCAGCGACATTATTCCTGGACCTGTCGATCAGCAAGGCGACACACCTCCCGTGGACCAACAGCAACAAGAAGATCAGGCCCAACACTCAGGAGCAGCCTCCCGAGTCATGCCTACCAGGGATCCCGAGCCAGCAGTTCAGCCCGTCCAACCTGCAGAGCCCGATGATGGCACTTTGGTGGGTCTCATCAGGACCTTGTTAGCTTCCCAGGATCGTAGAGGAGATACCTTGCACCAGGCAGTGGAAGATGCTCTGAACAGAGGCGGTCGTCATGGGAATAGCACGGCCAACAGCTTCAAGCGCCTGAACCCTCCATTCTTCGATGGTAGTGAAGATGCTATCGCTGCAGATGCATGGCTTCAGGATACAGAGGTGATTCTAGAAGAAGCCAGGACTCTAGAAGCCGAGAAGGTGGCCGTAGTGCGCCTGCAGTTATTGGATCTTGCCCGCAGCTGGTGGACGGCACAGGCAGTGGGACTAGTGGCACCCATTGCTTGGGCAGTATTCCGTGAGAGATTCCAGACCAAGTACTTCGATGCGGTGGCTCGGTACGATCTACAGACCAAGTTCACTAATTTGAAGCAGATGGACAGGATGGTCGACGGATATGCGGTCGAGTTTTCTAGGCTTAGTCGGTTTGCTCCCACTTTGGTGGCAACCGAGTTCGACAGAGCCCAGCAGTTCCAACAGGGGCTCCATCTCGAGATTTTGTTGGCAGTGGAGCAGTTTGAGCATCAGACCTTCGATACAGTATTGAGAGCAGCTAGGAGGCACGAGTATACCTCCCACAGGATCGTCGATAGGACCGGAGGTCGGAAGTGATCTCACGGTCAGATGACCCAGTCGTCAGCACCAGCCTCGGCAGCTAGGGCTTTGAAAATTGGAACTTCGAGGCAGGCGGCCTCAGTGACGTCGGTCACGTCCCCTCAGCAACAGAAGCAGATGCAGTCTTCCGCAATGGGCTGCACTTATTGTGGGAAGCCAGGACACGTCGTTTCGGAGTGTCGCAGAGCTCAGGAATTATGTTTGGCTAGTGGAGCACCGGACCACAAGATAGGGTCCTGTCCGAATAGGGCCAGTTCTT
This sequence comes from Iris pallida, assembly GCA_029216955.1. NCBI lineage: Eukaryota > Viridiplantae > Streptophyta > Magnoliopsida > Asparagales > Iridaceae > Iris > Iris pallida. The sequence continues at coordinate 5,513,742 of JANAVB010036819.1, read as the reverse complement.
TATCGGCCCAGACTAGTCCCTCGGTAAGGGGACCAGCACCAGCAACAGCACCAGTGCAGCAGCAGCACCAGCCTCCGAGGCTATTGTCGCCTCAGACCCAAGTATTCCAGCAGCAGGGACCCCAACAGTATGCCCTGGTCCAAGCTCAGATTCAGAACCGACAGAGAGGTTCCTAGCAGGATATCTTTCCTTTTTCTCGTACCTTCGATTTCCATGCTTACATATATAATTGCATCATTGATTGCTTAGCTATAGCTTGCCTGTGATTAGTATAGCTTGTCCTTGCATCTCTAGCCTCTTGATTAAATTCCGAGGACGAAATTCTTTTAAGGTGGGTAGAGTTGTAATGCATGTGGTTCGCATTGCGTATCTTGGTATACGTATACGTATTTTGACCCGTATTGCATGTCTCCCTGTTTGATTTATTCTAGCATTTCATTGATTGGTTTATTCTTGGGTTGGTTCGGCTTGGCTTGGTTTGCTTTAGTTCATCATGAACCAAAGGTGAACCCTCCCACCTACCACCATCACCCTCATATATATTTCCATCTAACACTCTCTCTCTTCATTACTACTTCTTTTCCACCGTTACTTCTTCAACCACCAGGAGGGAGAGAGAGGAGGAGAGCTTAGGCAAGTGCAAACTTGCTTCATGATGGATCTCATATTTTATTGTTCCATTCTCTTCCTTACTAGATTCTAAGCCTCTTTAGAACTTGGCATTTTTGGATTTGATGGATGGATTCTTGTAGATCTAAGTTTGTAACTTTTCGGTTTTCTTGGTTTAGATCTCTAAAACTTGGTTATTTTCGAAAACTAATAGTTCTATATTGTAGAGAATTCAATTTCATTCAGTTTTGGCTTTTGTTTCGCTTGATTTCGACTTCGGATGAGGAAGTTATGGCCATTACAAGTTTTCGGAACTTTCATGGCTGAACTTGCTGTTTGGGGACGATGAACCCCATGCGCCGGGAACCCCATGCGCCCGGGAGGCCATGCGCCGGGAGGTCATGCGTCGTGAAGTCCCGGCAACGCATCTCTTAACTCCGAGCGTGTCATACGCGTAGGTTCCCTACGCGCATGTACTGAAGACGCAACATGAGTTTTCCATGCGCCGATGGTGCAGGAATCCCATGTGCCGATTTGTGCAGGAATTCCATGCACCGATGGTGTAGGAATCCCATACGCCGATTGTGCAGGAATTCCATGCGCCGATTGTGCAGGAATTCCATGTGCAGTTGGTACAGGAATCCCATGCGCCGATTGTGCAGGAATCCCATGCGCCGATTTGTACAGGGATCCCATGCGCCGATTTGTGCAGAAATCTCATGTGCCGATTTGTGCAGGAATCCCATGCGCCGATTGTGCAGGAATTCACTGTTTTTGCCTGTTTAAGTTGTTTTGTAGCTAGAATCTTAAAAAACTCAAAACATAAAAGTTGTAGATCTTTTCCTTGGCTTCAAGAGCATGCTACTAGTTATTTTATGCAAGTTTCTCTCATTCATGATAATGTAAGGATAGAACACGATAGTGGCCTATTAAGGCGCACTCTTGACAAGTACCAAGTGGACATGATAATGCATGATAGTGGCCCACCGTGGCGCACTCCTGACAAGAAAACCTGATATGATATACCATGATATGCTGTTACGACGGCTAACATGACATGACATGACTTGATAAGTATAAACAACCTGGACACCATGGACGATTGTGCTTGTACAATGAACCAGTCTTGTCTTGCATCATGCTTAGGATGAGACCCCTGAGTACCACGGTCAGGGGTACCTACTGAAATGGACTAAGGCTAATAACTAGATTAACACAGTAGTCATGAAGAGATTTTCCAGCTACAGGCAATCCCGTTACCTGGGCGCTCTTGAAATCTGTAGCCTGCCGTCGAGTAGGGCACATTTCCAACACACTGTCATGTGTTGCACCCTCTAGGTCACTTAAGGGTACATGTGTTTCCTGGACGATGTACCCACTTGAATTCAACCCCTAATATCGACCTGGGTAACCTGGATGGTCTGTAGGGCTTGTGGCTGTGGAATATCTTATTGCATCTTGCTAGTAACTAGGCCTGTGATAACCTTAGTTAGTTAAAGTATCAAGCCGTACTTATTGCTTGGCCGTGATTGATTGAATGGAGTCTAACCCTGTCTATTCTTGCCTCGATCCTGTACAATATTGTTACATGGCATGATTACTTGTGCTTGCTTTAACAATAAAGATCAGGGGACCAGTTTTGTTCAGGCGAAGGGTTACAACCCCGGTCCTTATTTGGTTTACGGGTTGTAACCTGGCTCCCGGAGCAGTTCTGTGTTCTCTCTTCATTTATTATCTTGTTGTACCCCATGACATGCTGGACATGCTTTACCTTACTTTGAGATCGTAATTATTTACACTGGCATTATTGATAAATGGTGGGGATACCAAGTTCCGTTCAGACGAAGAGTTACAACCCCGGTCCTTGTTTGGTTTACGGGTTGTAACTTGGTTATCTGAATAGTCCCATGGTTATCTCATTGTATATCACCGGTCATGTTTTTCCTTAATTACTGTCTTTTATTATGTAATTATATTCTTGTGCTAATTGCTGATTTTAGTTCCTAAGTGAAGCCTCCTTTGTGGCACTTGCTCTTTCTGGGGTCTAATCCAGCTGGTTTTGTATGGCCAGATATCGGAGCAGCACCAGAGGATCTACCGACCTTCCAGCCACATGGTGACCACTAGACGGAATCCTGGCAACGAATGGGTTTCTTTTTGTCCTCCTACTTTATTGTAAAAATTATTCTTTTGAGGCGTTTAGCCGGCGAGCACGTGTTAGCTCGTATTGCACCTTTACTTACTGTCTGCCTACGGGCTGTAACATGGTTGGCAACCTAGGGTTGATCATGTATGACTGAAACTCTTGCTAGTCCTCACATTTTATAACGACTAGCTTCATGATCAACTGAATATGTAATGTTTGGGATGCCCTACTATTGTATATTTGGTGATCTTACATCTTGTGACATTTACTTACTTGTTTGTGATTGAGACACTAGGCTTGTTCTTGACCTTAAGAGACTGATGGCTTGTAGATAAACCCTCATATATCTAGACAGCCGTGACCGTATAGTGGAGTGGATCCAATTTCATTATACGTAGCTGGCTATGTCTGCCCCCGCTCTCCAGTATTCTGATTCTGGGACGTGACAAAACGTGCATAGCCAGATCAACTATGTAATCTGAATTCATAGCTTTGGATAATGCAAGTGAAGAAGCAGACTGGCTTCGAAATTTCTTAGAGGACATTCCAATATGGCCAAAGCTCGTACCAACAATCTGTATACAATATTTTACTTGTATTTTAATTTCTGGTGAGGACGTCCCTTGTCAAAATATGAACTCTAAACATGCAATTTTGATAAAGAAACCAGATTCTTCGAAATACAAATATGCAACCAGAAAACAGTTTAGGAATATAAAGGTATGTAAAAAAAAGTATAGTTAAACAACTTTTCATGCATCAGTGGGATTAGAAACTCTATAGGACATGAACCAACTATTCTACTACACTATAGTGAAAAGTTTTCTTAGTAAATAATCAATAAACAAAAGAGTATGAACATAAATTAAAAGGACAGAAATGCATGTTAACTCTTAATTACCACTGTGCATAGACATGTCTTGAGACATATGTGCACTTCACACATCATTAATTATGTATCAAAACAGTTGAAGAAAAGGCCAATTAAATGTTGTATCGAAGGAGAGGAATTTTTAACAGAGATCAAAGGCCTTAGACAGTGAACAAATAATTTTTCGGAACCTAATACAGAGTAGTTAAAAGACGAATATTGTCTTAAGATTGTTAGTATAAATTCTCAAACTCTGTATTTAGACTCTGAAACTAAAATATAAGTAAAATAAATAAAATGATACTGAGGCTTGAACTTAGTTCAATGTCCTTAAGACAATATTCGTCCCGCACTGGTGCTTACGGTTTAATGGCGATTAGTCTTCCAGGATACAACGGTTCTTTCCTTCAGTAGCAGCACTTCACACCGTAGGAACTCGTCGAAGCAACGTCAGTTGTCTCTCTCTCTCTCTTAGACTAACTAATGCAATATGGATGAATTGAATGAATGCTTGAATGCTCCAAACACATGTGTATTTATAGAAATAAAGAGACGCGATGGAAATGGCACACCTTTCCAATAAATAGATTCGTACACCTTTTCCAATAAAAAGATTCGTACACCTTTTGATAGATTAGTTGATAGCAAAAATTTATATTATTAATATAACAAATATACATTCACATTTTCCAACAGATAAAACAACATACTATTGTCGGTGTTAGCCCTAGGTATCCCAACAAGTGGGAGCAGATCATGACAAAAGAACAAGTCCTATGGGAGGTGGGTTTTAAGACTTAATAAGTTCTTGAACATTTGGAATGTTCTGTGTGCTTTACAGGATGTACGAGCTCAGCATTACAAAGGGACAATTACCCCATGCTACGGTGTTTGACAACACAAGACATGAAACCTCGACTTTGGGACATGTCAGAACGGCGTAGCACCGCATAGAGGTAGGTCGCCTCATGCTGAAAGGTAGAGAGTAGTATATATGACATCAATACAAAGAGGAATAATCCCTCATGCTACAGTGACGTGATACCACAAGAGGTGAAACCTTGACTTGGGGCCATGTCATGGAGGCATAGCACCGCAAAGGGTGCAAGTAGTCCCATGGTGGCTTGTAGTGCACACAAGAAAGAGGCTAGTACCTCATGCTACAGTATGATGACATCATGTAAGACCTCGGTTTTGGGTTATGTATATAATAGTAGCATAGCATCGCAAGAAGGGATGACCACATGATGGGAGTTTAAACTATATAAGGAAAGAATTCACCTATATGTATGAACAAATTATATAGGCCATCACTTGAGGATAAACATGTAGACACCTAAAATACATACACAAATATCAAGTCATCGTAGGGCCTTTAACGTGCGACCAAAAACATAGTTGATGTAATTGTAATTGTGTGAATGGAGATACTTTTAGCTATGTACTGAATTCGAGACAAAACTCATTTTGTATCTTACTATTGTTTTATTCATGCTGAAAGATTCAAGTCGTAAGCGACATCTATCCCAATATACGATGTAAAGTCACTGTGGAAAATGCTTGTTTATATATTAAAATATGTTGGAGACTATTCGATTTAGTTTGACGTTGGTCATTAATAACTCGATCCCACCATTTATATTGAGGCAAACTCCAAGTGTATGTATTTCAATATTTAGCTATCATTTAATGACTTGTCTACATGAGATGTATTAGCTCAGCTAATTAGTATGGTGGGTGGGGGAGGGGAGTTCTAGTGGGCAAGGTTCAAATCCCACAATAAATATTTATTTTTGTCATAATTTCTTGAAGGATTTCCTTTGAAGGTAAGCCTAAAGAGGCCTAGCTCAGACTCGAACTCGAGCGTGGGTGGATGACGTTTTGATGTCGTACTTTTCACATACACATTGGATGTAGAGATGACGTGAAGCACGGTGACACTACAAAGCAATATGGTTGCTAGCGGGGTTGCTTGTGGTTGCGTGGCGGAAGCAACGCGACTGCTTCGCGACATATGTGGCTTCCTCGGTTCTGTGGGTTCTACGATATTTTGCGTGTTCCGTGGAGTTCTTCGGTTCTGCGGGCTTCACGGGTTATGTGGCTCCGCAGTTTTGCAGAATTCTACAGTTTCATGAAACTTCTTATATGTTGTTGTGATTTTGTGGCTTGTGGGATGGTTCAGTTTTGTAAGTGCCATATTTATAGGGAGTTACTGAAGGTAACAACCCACTTAATAAGGATTAACTTCCTGGTTATCCGCCAATGTTGGTAGTGGACAATTATGGTTGCTAGGTGGTTGGATTCCCTATTTAAGGTTTTTTTTTTTTTTTTTTGTTTGTTTGTTTGTTTGTTTGTTTTGTTTGCATTAGTGCATACACTAGACATAAGAGAGAAGAAAGAACAACAGCAGCGATGAGGGCCTTATCCATTCTGTGTTAGACGTCAAGCAAGGTTAGCATTCCAGAAGTTCTACTGTACTTGTTGCTTCCTAAGGGCGGGTAAACGAGAACGGTCTAGTATTGCTTTGAGCAATGGTGATCTTCATCACCTATCACCTCGACAATGAGTTCAGTTGTACTACATCCAGAGCTTTGTAACTTCTAGCAACTTTGTTGCGGGCTGAGAGCTTTACTCTATATGCAATTTATTATTGCTTGCTCAACCGTGGCATGACCACTAGTTGTGCTTCTGCACGTCCATAATAAGTTTATAAATTGTCATCACCACTTTTGTGGTCTCACTTTTGAAGACCTGTACAGATTTTTCGTGACATCAACAACACGGTATACATCAATGATGGAAGTTTCTGTAAATTTGTAACTACTCGAGGGTTACTTTTTTTCATAGTTAAAAAAACTACAGATTTGGATTGTTTTTATCTTTGCAAAAGGAATTCTGAATAGTTACCTTTTGTGCTAACATTCTTTCGCAGATCTGCAAAGCCTTTGCAACATTTCTAACTTTCTTGTTTGGCAAATTCTTCCCAAACCAACTCATCTGCAAAACTAAATATGCAATAACTAGATGCATTCATGCGCATAGAAATGTGTTGTTCTTGAAGTCAATATAGTAAATTGGAATAAATGATGAAAAGAAGTAGGCATGTCAAAAATCTGTGTCATCCACTTTTAGGCATGACTCACCTTGCCATTTAGGACAAAGGAATAAGTAAACATGGTGAATATTCATGACTAATCCAATTTTTCAACTTTCTGCAAATTCCAAGTATTTCATGATTTGTCCTCAGAAAAACCAACCAACGAACTCTTATCTATATGCCTTATTTAGATCACCTTTATTAGGATAAACTGATTTTTTCATCCTTTTATATATATATATATATATATATATATATATATATATATAAACTCAGATGTTAGCTCCCCAACCCCCCTGCTCCCGTCCTCTTCCCTTCTGCTCTTCGGCGCCGCCTGCCCCTGCCGTTCACCGCCGGCGACGAGGTCGAGGTCGCCCCGGCCCCCTTCCCCCCACCCTCCCCCGCCCCCCCCGCCCCCCTCCCTGCCCGGCGGTCCTGGTTTCTCGACGGTTCGCGCCCCCCCCCCCCCCCCCCCCCCCCGATCGGCCGCCTGGACCCTGGAGCAGTTAGCCTTGGTTGGCCGCCCAGCCGCCAGGTTCGCTCAGCCTCTCCGGTGGCCGCTGGCGTCCCCCAGTCATCCCGTCGGCCTAGCCTCCGTTGGATCTTCCTCCTCCCGGGTGGTTGTCTCGCGCGACGCCGGCGGAACGGCGCCTCCCCCTTCCCCCACCTGCTTCGCACCTCCTCTCCGGTGGCCCCCTGCACCGCCGGCGTCTCGCGCTCCGTCCCCCTACGTCGCGAGCGCCTCCCCGCTTGGCAAGCCCCCTCGTCCTCCGTGCTCAAATTTGAATTTGAAAAATTTGAGATTCCCGCCCAGCTATGCGCCCATTCCCCCTCTCGGGAATCATGTGCCCGCTTCCATTCTCGGCGCGTATGCGCCCGCTCCTCTAGCGCCGGCTTATGCGCCTCCCCCTCCCGCGGTTCTAGGCGCGTATGCGCCCGCTCCTCTGGCGTCGGCCTATGCGCCTCCGCATCCTGCGGTGGGGCCCGGAGTCACTTCCCCCTCCTGCGTAGGCTCCCGTCCTTCCAGCATTGGCGTATGCGCCCCCTCTCATGGCCCGGCGCTTCATGCACCCCCCTGAGCCGGGGCTGTCCATCGACGGGCATGCGCCCTTCTCGTCGGGGCCCGGCCTCCCTCTTCCCGGGTCCGCGACGCCCGCATGCGCCCCTCCTCTCCCTCATTTTCTGGGCCTCCATGCGCCCCCCTCCGGCCTGGTGCTTCATGCGCCCGCCTCACGATGGGCCGGGGCTGACCTTCGCTGGGCAGGCGAGCTCCCCGACGGGGCAAGGCCACCCTCTCCCCAGGCTCGCTGTGCCCGCATGCGCCCCTCCTTTGCTGGACGCTTATGCGGCCGGCCAGCAACCGTCCGGTGGCCACCCCCTGCTCTTTGCGCTCATGCGCCCGCCTTCCCCGCCCTGGTTCGCCCCCCCAGCTCGCGGGGGGGGGGGGGGGGCGGGGGGGCAGGTTCTCGCACCCTCTTCTCTCGACCAGTCGCAGCCCTCTCCGGGTCCGCAATTTTCCTGCCGAGTCGCGCTCCACCCCTATGCGGCGCCGGTCACAGGACTCGCACCTCCGCCGGTTGGTTTCAGCCCCCCTCCCTGCGCCCCTTGCCGGCGGTACGGCGCCCAGCCCTCATATCTCCCCGTCTCTCCCCGTACGGCCCAGTACCCGCTGCCCCCAGCCTGGAGGACCCTCCTCCGCTCTTGGCGCTAGATCAAATGCTTCTTCCGCCCCCCCCCCCACCTCTCCCCACCCGTCCCCCCTCCATCCTTCGCTGAGATTCTGAGACCCGACCGAGCTCCATCTCTGCCCCCTAAGGGCCCGGACATCGCCCTCCCTGAGATCAAGTCCCCCCCACTCTGAAGGACACCTCATCTGTATTCTGTTCTCCTCAGATGAAATCTCATCCCTTTCCTCCTCCTTCTCGAGGACCTTCGTGCTAAAATTTTAAACCGGATGCCCTAATCTGCCCATGGTCAGAGAAGCCCTCGCCGGCTGGGGTCTCTCATCCGCCTACAAGGTCGCTCCTCTAGATTCCAAACACCTCTTCCTCCAACTCTCTTCCGATCCAGACTTCTCCCTAGCTAGTCTGGGCCAAGAGATCCACCAACATCGGACCCTTTAGCGTAAAGATCGCCAAATGGTCTCCCAGCTTCAACCCCAACGCCGACTCGACGATTATCTCGACGTGGGTCACCCTGCCGAACCTACCCCTAGTCTGCTTCGCCCCGGCAACACTCAAGAGAATCGCCAGTTCCTTCGGAACTTTGGTGGCCATCGCGAAAGAAACCCGGAATCTGTCTAAAGGCAACTACGCTAGAATTTGCGAAGAGATTGATATATCCTCCGCCCCCCGGCAGTTCTCCAGCTCGAGCTAGGGGGACGGTCGCACACCCAGAAACTGGAGTTCAATAACAGCATCAACTTCTGCAGTCACTGTCAGATCAGTGGCCATCTCCCGAAGCACTGCTTCAAGGCCCATCCGGAGCTCAAGAAGACAGCTCACAAAAAGATCCCATCCTCGAGGGTGCCCCTAATCCCCACTCCAGGCCCCATCCTTCCTCTCCCTAACTCCCACTCCCATTTCTCAGAAAGCGACAGCTTCCGCAGTCCCAGCGCCCCCTCCAAGTCAAGCAATGGCTCAACCCAATGCAAGTCCTCGGGCATCTCCCTTCCCAACAGGTTTCAGATCCTCAGCCCACCACAGGCGACGGACAGCCAGGCAAACCCCCCTTGACACCTCCCTGCTCGACGCCGGAGGAGAGACCACCACAGCTACGGTAGATAGAGAGCAGAACCGGTTGGCGCTGACTTTACACCAGGCACAGGCAGTGTAGTACCCCGTCCCTACATCGTGCTCCGTTCTTCGTCCACGGGGTGCGCGAGAAAGGAACACTATCGCTATCGATTCGGTCGAGACCGATAGGTCGGGATCGATCGAATCAATCGAACGGGAACGGTTGAATTAAGATCCATTCCCCATTATGGAATGGCTTCTTCGGAACCAAGTTCCATATTCAGCGGGTTGCGCCTCAAGGATTGACTCTACGGCTGAGTCGGAAGAGACCTCCCGTTGCTCTTCTTTTCACGCCGCTTGCGTTAGTTTTGGCTTTGTTTTTTGAATGCGTTTTCGTGAATATTTTCGATGGTTTTCATGGCTTGCATTTCGAACTCGCATTTCCTATCGAACTTCTTGAATAATGCAGTGTCCTAATCGGTTGCTTGTGCGATTTCAAGTAATCGTGTAGGCGACGTCTAGTGCAACCAACAAGTTCTCTCTCGCCTGAAGTGAACTCAAGGTGAGTGGCTAACTCTTCTCTTCTCGACCCCTTCCTAGGTAAATCGATAATGTTGTTGCGAATGAAAGAATAAACGCAAGGGCACGGACACGGTAAAATGATTGAGTTTTCATAGAGAATGTAGGCTATGTCTTAATAACTAAAAGAAAAATGGTCTTTACACGGTCATGGACAACTTGTCGACAAAGTAAAGTTTCCCCGTACGGCAACCCGGGGCCACGGGACCGTTACGGCCAAGAAAGGAAACAAATACAAAAGCTGTGCTGGGCACGAGTTAGGCGGGGACTTGCAGCGGGGCTCGCTACTCACGCTGAAAGGTGCCCCGTCTAACAAAAGCAAAAAGGAGTCCACGATGGCTATGGAAGCCAGTGACCAACCACACGAAATGATGCACTTGATATGAAAATGATAACAATTGACAGGAAAGAATATGGTAAGTATCATAAGGCACGGCGCAGTCCGCCATGGGTAAGTTCCAACGTAATTTACATTATGCTTGTTTGAAATTCATTAGGATGGTTAGAAACATTCACAAGCTAAGTCATATAAACTCTTCAACCAAATGAGAGCGTGGAACTTAAATAGCCACGCACCAGTACAAAGTGTAATATACTGATCCTCGCTCTCCACACAGGTACCCCGAACCACGAGGGGCATGCCACCTAAAGCTCAAGGAGACATAAACCCTTTTGAAGTCTCGTCCGCGTGTGAAGGCTTGTGTTCTGAAATTCCTTTTTTTGAAGACCCCGCACTCAGTAAAAAAGAAGACAAATGGCGAATCGACTTCCTTCGATAGCAGGTGGAAATTGTAATGGTTTTACTTGTAAAAAGGGATGCAATATATGGAACGACTATCTCATCAGCGTTCGTTTTGTAAGTCGAGTCATGTTGTAGCCTACGCGGCAATGATTGTAATGGAGTCAATGTAAATAAAGTTTTATTATCAATAAAAAAGTTTACTTCTATTTCAATGTGTCATTCAATTTTCTCTGCGTACTCTAACTTGATGTTGTGATTCAGATAACCTTATGACTATGCCTTGTGCGATCGCAACTTAGGTTCGTACGGCATCACGCCCGGGAGATGACTATCGATTCTACGGAATCGGAGCATGACATAATGGTATTAAAGCACGGCTTTACATCCTTTGGCCTCGCGTCTAGAGTTTCAAACCTTTGAACTCGCATCGATGAGATAAGTTGTTCCATACAATGAGTCCGTAATAATTTGTGACTGATGTGTTTGCTTTCATATCGTAGAAGTGTCGGAACCCACGACCGGGCAAGGGCAGAGCGCTTCTAGCGGCTCTAGTAGTTTACGTCGTTCGCGGGCTGGACCTTCTAACGATACCATCGAGAGGATGCTGCACATGATGGAGACGCAGCAGAACCTGTCTGAGAACCGACATCAACGGACATAGGAACGATAGGGTCAATTCGAAGCTCGCTTCGACGCACATGCTAAACTTCAACAAAAGCAGCTGGATACCCTGCAGCAGATCGTCCAGAAAATTGTGGCCAACGAAAATTATGCGACTGCGCCTGCCGTCACCACGCCTACTGTCATCGTGCCGGCAGTCCAACCCATTGAAGTCGACATGGAGGAGCCCGAACGTCAACCTACGACACCAAAAAAGTACAACTTTGAAGTGTCAAAATTCAAGAAAGTGTGCCGCACTTCCTTCAGCGGCACCGAAGGCCCTTCTATGGCGATCGACTGGTTGGAAGAGCTGGAAGATCACTTCGAGCTCCTCGGTCTTGAAAAATCAAAGCAAGTTGCCTGCGCACAACTTCAACTACGGATGAACGCGCACGACTGGTGGGCCGTGCACAAGCGAGCAATCCGACGCGACAACAACACAGCGCCGATCTCTTGGGCCATGTTCCGCAAGGCTTTTGAAGTCGAGTACCTCCCGTCAGCCGTTCGTCAAGTGAAGGAAAATAAGTTCATACAATTGAAACAAGGGAATCGGACAGTAGAACAGTATGCCGCAGAATTTAACAAGTTGTCCAAGTTTGCTAGTACGTTTCTGCCTACAGAAGAGTGCCGTGTGCGATGGTTCAAAGTGGGTCTGTGACACTCTATCGGTACGCATGTCGGGGTCCCGGAGTATAAGACCACGGGCGAGGCTTTGAATCACGCTCTCCACCTTGAGAGCCTGCATCCTTCCGTTGCTGCCGACGTTGTGTACCACTCCAATCACAAACGTCCAAGCTATACGGGAGGCAACAACTACGCGTCAAAGCGTCCACACACTAGCGGCTATAAAGGCCGGAACCCGTTACCGCAATACAAAAATTGCAACCAACTTGGGCACACTGACGACCACTGCTTTGCCAAGGCAGAGTGTTACACTTACGGACATAAGGGTCACTTTGCTCGACATTGCCAAAATCTTCGACCGAATCGCAATGTCCCGCCACAACAAAACCATCAAGAGAATCGAGGACAGGCGTCTCGACCTGCTCAGCCCACTCAACCCAACAACCAAGACCGACGTCCTAATGCTCAAGGGCATGTCTTTTCCCTGACTCGAGACGAGACGTTCGCTTCTGACACCATCGTGATAGGTATATTAAGTTTCAATAATGTACCTGCTCGTGTGTTATTTGATTCAGGCGTATTGCATATTTTCATATCGGTGGACTTCGTCGCCGAGCACAAATTCCCTGTAATGTTGTTAGACCTTGATCTTAGCGTAAGTATGCCTTCGGGCGTGCCACTACTCACAAATTTAGCCTGCGGGAGAGGAACCATATGTATTGGGGGTCAAAAGATCGGTCTTGATACGATAGTTCTAGATATGAAGGAATTCGACATCATACTGGGCATGGATTGGCTCGGTCCTTGTAATGCTATCATCGACTGTGCAGAAAAGAGGGTCACCTTCCGTATACCTGGAGTGCCCGAATTCTGCTATTCGTGTGGTGAAGCATCGCTGACCTGCATGGTGATCTCGGCGATTTCTGCTTGGAAGCTGCTTCATTCCAGATACGAAGGCTACTTGGCGTCCGTTCGTGACTTGAGACAGAATGGTGCAAATGCGGGTCAGACCGACGTTGTGGCAGAATTTCTAGACGTGTTCCCGGACGAGCTACCCGGCATGCCGCCCGATCGAGAAATAGAGTTCACTATCGATACATTTTCAGACACCCGGCCGATCTTGAAAGCTCCGTACAGAATGGCCCCTACAGAGTTAAAAGAATTGAGGGCACAACTACAGGAATTACTTGATAAAGGGTTCATCCGTCCGAGTGTCTCGTTGTGGGGTGCGCCCGTGCGATTTGTGAAGAAGAAGGATGGATCGATACGGCTCTGCATCGACTATCGGAAATTAAATAAAGCCACTGTCAGGAACAAATACCCCCCTGCCCCGCATCGACGACTTGTTTGACCAGCTCCAAGGTGCAACGGTGTTTTCGAAGATTGATCTGCGATCGGGTTATCACCAACTCAAAGTCAAGCCAGATGACGTGTCGAAGTCTGCCTTCCGCACTCGTTATGGCCACTACTAGTTCTTGGTAATGTCGTTCGGTCTGACAAATGCCCCTGCCGTCTTCATGGATCTAATGAATCGGGTGTTCCGTCCGTTCGTTGACAAATTCGTAGTAGTCTTCATCGATGACATCCTCGTCGACTCGAAGGATCGAGCACAACATGCAGAGCATCTGCGGACGGTACTCCAAACCCTTCGAGAGAATCAGTTGTATGCGAAGATAAGCAAGTATGAATTCTGGCTGAACAGCGTCTCATTCCTTGGGCACATCATCTCTGCCGCGGGCATCGCTGTCGATCCGAAGAAAGTTGAGGCAGTTGCTGATTGGAAACGGCCCGCGTCAGTTAGCAAAATTCAAAGCTTCCTAGGCTTGGCGGGATACTACCGATGCTTCGTAAAGGACTTTGCGAAGATTGCATCACCGTTGACTCGCCTCACCCAGAAAGGAGTCACATTCAAGTGGTCAGACGACTGTGAAGCTTCCTTCCAGGAGCTCAAATAATGGCTCGTTTTGGCCCCGATACTTGCTCTTCTTGAAGGGACTGAGGTATTTCAAATCTTCAGCGATGCTTCTTGCCAGGACTTGGGGTGTGTGCTCATGCAGCGGGATAAGGTGATATCTTTTGCTTTCCGGCAGTTGGAGCCACACGAAAAGAACTACCCCACGCACGACCTAGAATTAGCGGCGATTGTGTTTGCGTTGAAGCTGTGGCGTCACTATCTCTATGGCGTGGCGTACAGGATTTATACCGACCACAAAAGTCTCAAGTATCTCTTCACCCAGAAAGAATTAAATTTGCGGCAGAGGCGATGGCTCGAACTGATCAAAGACTACGACTTGTCAATCGACTACACGTCGGGCAAGAGAAATGTGGTAGCGGATGCGATGAGCCAAAAATACTTAGCTTCGTTATGCATCAACGATCGACTGTGACGTGACTTGGAAGGAATGGGCATCGAACTCCTAGTTCGTTTCAGAGACGTGAAACTAGCACAACTGCAGGTGAAAACGAGCCTACTAGAGAGGATCAAGTCTGCTCAGAAGGACGACCCATACCTGGAGAAGATACAGAAGCTATTATCGACAGAAAAAGCGTCCGACTTTGCAGAGGACGAGTCAGGAGTGTTGCGAGTGAAGGGACAACTATGCGTTCTGGACGATGCAGAACTTAGAAAGGAGATAATATCGGAGGCACATTATGCAAAATATTCTTTGCATCCTGGTAGCACCAAGATGTATAAGGACCTCCACGTTGTCTTTTGGTGGCACGGCATAAAGAGGGATGTAGCGCTCTTTGTGTCAAACTGTATGGCCTGTCAGCAAGTCAAAGCCGAGCACCAGCGACCGGAGGGGAGATGCAGAACCTTGCCATTCTAGAATGGAAATGGGATCATGTCACTATGGACTTCGTTGTTGGCTTGCCGAAGACGTCGCGGGGGAACGACGCTATCTGGGTCATTATCGATCGACTAACCAAGTCAGCGCACTTTATCGCCATCAAAGTTACAAGAAGCGTCGACCGCCTTGCTCAGATATACCTTGATGAAATAGTTCGGCTGTACGGGGTCCCGGTATGTATCGTCTCGGACCGGGATGGACGGTTCGTAGCGCGCTTCTGGAGTAGTCTTCATTCAGCATCGGGGACCAAGTTGAAGTTTAGCTCAGCTTATCATCCTCAAACTGACAGCCAAACAGAGCGGGTGAACCAAATTCTCGAAGACATGTTACGACTCTGTGCGATCGAGTTGAAGTCAAGTTGGGACGTTCATCTACCGCTGGCCGAGTTTGTATACAACAACAGCTATCAGTCTAGCATCCAAATGGCACCGTATGAAGTTTTGTACGGCCAGAAGTGCAGATCGTCCAATTGCTGGGATGAAGTCGGGAAACGGCAGATACTTGGTCCGGAGCTGGTGGAGTAGACCGTGCAGAAGGTCAAGTTAATACGGAAGAGATTGAAGATAGCACAAAGCCGGCAGAAGAGCTATACCTACACGCACCGACGCCCCCTCGAGTTCTCAGAAGGCGACCACGTGTTCCTGAAAGTAGCGCCCATGCGTGGAGTTTCCAGGTTCGGTGCGAAGGGGAAATTGAGCCCAAGATTTGTTGGTCCGTTCGAGATACTGAAGCGAGTCACCCCGGTAGCTTACCAAATTACCTTGCCGTCTGTATTGTCAGAGGTACACGACGTCTTCCACGTCTCACAATTGCAGAAGTACATGCACGATCCGAGCCATATGGTAGATTTGGGTAAGCTGGACCTGAAGGCGGACTTGTCATATGTCGAAGAGCCGGTGCAAATCTTGGAGCGTAAGGATAAACTTCTCCGCAACCGTGCTATCCCTCTCGTCCGCGTCCTCTGGAGAAACTATTCGATCGAAGAGTCGACGTGGGAGCTTGAGTCAAAAATGAAGGAAAAGTTTCCTTCATTGTTCTCGTAGAGGTAGGTTCTATTCTTAAGTTTCAAGGACAAAACTTTTTCTTAGTTGGTTATGGTGTAGTGGCCGGTCCCTACATCGTGCCCCGTTCTTCGTCTATGGGGTACGCGAGAAAGGAACACTGTCGCTATCGATTCGGTCGGGACCGATAGGTCGGGATCGATCGAATCGATCGAACGGGAACAGTTGAATTAAGATCCATTCTCCGTTATGGAATGGCTTCTTCGGAACCAAGTCCCATATTCAGCGGGTTGCGCCTCAAGGATTGACTCTGCGGCTGAGTCGGGAGAGGCCTCCCGTTGCTCTGCTTTTCACGCCGCTTGCATTGGATTTGGCTTTGTTTTCTGAATGCGTTTTCGTGAATATTTTCGATAGTTTTCATGGCTTGCATTTCAAACTCGCATTTCCTATCGAACTTCTTGAATAATGCAGTATTCTAATCGGTTGCTTATGCGATTTCAGGTAATTGCGTAGGCGACGTCTAGCGCGACCAACAAGTTCTCTCTCGCCGGAAGTAAACTCAAGGTGAGTGGCTAACCCTTCTCTTCTCGACCCCTTCCTAGGTAAATCGAGAATGTTGTTGCGAATGAAAGAATAAACGCAAGGGCACGGACACGATAAAATAATTGAGTTTTCAAAGAGAATATAGGCTATGTCTTAATAACTAAAAGAAAAATGGTCTTTGCACGATCATGGACAACTTGTCGACAAGGTAAAGTTTTCCTGCACGGCAACCCGGGGCCACGGGACCGTTGCGGCCAAGAAAGGAAACAAACACAAAAGCTGTGCTGGGCACGAGTTAGGCGGGGACTTACAGCGGGGCTCGCTACTCGCGCTGAAAGGTGCCCCGTTTAACAAAACCAAAAAGGAGTTCACGATGGCTCTGGGAGCCAGTGACCAACCACACGAAATGATGCACTTGATATGAAAATGATAACAATTGACAGGGAAGAATATGGTAAGTATCATAAGGTGCGGCGCGGTCCGCCGTGGGTAAGTTCCAACGTAATTTATATTATGCTTGTCATATGCTTGTTTAAAATTCATTAGAATGGTTAGAAACATTCACAAGCTAAGTCATATAAACTCTTCAATCAAATGAGAGCGTGGAACTTAAATAGCCACGTGCCAGTACAAAGTGTAATGTACTGATCCTCGCTCTCCACGCAGGTACCCCGAACCACGAAGGGCGTGCCACCTAAAGCTCAAAGCGACGTGAACCCTTTTGAAGCCTCGTCCGCGTGTGAAGGCTTGTGTTCTAAAATTCCTTTTTTTGAAGACCCCGTACTCAATACAAAAGACGACAAATGGCGACTCGACTTCCTTCGATAGCAGGTGGAAATTGTAATAGTTTTGTTTGTAAAAAGGGATATAATGTATGGAACGACTATCTCATCGGCGTTCGTTTTGTAAGTCGAGTCATATTGTAGCCCGTGTGGCAAAGATTGTAACGGAGTCAATGTAAATGAAGTTTTATTATCAATGAAAAAGTTTACTTCTTTTTCAATGTGTCATTCAATTTTCTCTGCGTACTCTAACTTGATGTTGTGATTCGGATAACCTTATGACTATGCCTTGTGCGATCGCAACTTAGGTTTGCACGGCATCACGCCCGGGGGACGACTATCGATTCTACGGAATCGTGGCGTGACAGGCAGATCCCAACGCCTCTTCAGCCACTAGGGCGGCCATCAGACATCATCCCTCTCAACAAATCCAAGGTCCTCAACCCTTCTCATACCACAGGCAACCAGATCACCCACTCCTCCGACAAGCCCCTGCGTGACGTCGATGTCGAGATCGCTGTAGCGTACAATGCAGCTGCTTCGTCTCTAGGCCTCGAATATGAGGCCAGGATTCGTCAGGCCCAGGAGGCATGATTCACTACAAGAAACCAGGGTGTCTTACAACGGTAAAAAACTATTGCAAAAATAATATAACCCGTTGCAAATTTTGCAACAGTTATTGGAACCATTGTAAATTTGAGCGTTGCAGATTCCTCTTGTAATGGTTATAGAAGGTTTTTGCAACATTTTTGTAAATAGTTGCAAATAACGTATTATGCAACGGATCTCACGTCAATGCATAACAGTTACATAGTATTATCAATAATATATTTGGCAACGATTTACAAACTATTGTAAATATTGAGTAAAGCACGATGGTTGATAACTGTTGGCTAAAATATTTCATGCAACGGTTAAAAATTATTGCGAATAATAGGCAAGGTCAATAAAAAAATACTTTTTTTTACCTCCAATGGGGCTCGAACTCACAACCTTCTTGATCACATACCTCCGCTCTACCACTAGGCTACAAGCTTATTTGTATATAAATACTTATATAATAGAATATATATGTACTTATATCATTTTCATCAATTGAAGCTTTTGGATCGATGTTAAATATATTATCTAATATTTTTTGTTAGCAAACAAGGAACCAATTAATATAAGTGATTCTAATGATTAAATCCCTAATTGTGTATAAATAAAATTCAAATTGGACATTGAATTTGCAACGAATATAAACAAACTGTTGCAAGATCAATATTTTGTAATAGTTGTTCATTCTTTTGACAATGGTTATCATAAACGTTGTTATTAAACAAAAAAATTTGTATTTGGTAGCGTAAATCGTTGCACAATCATTACAAATAATAAGCCCACTCATAACAGGTTGCAAAAATTGTTGCACAACTGTTGCTAACAATGAGCCTTTTTATAAGACTTTATGTAATCGTTGCAAAATATTAATAAATTTGTAACAAATACTTAAAACCCTTGCATAACCGTTGCCCATTCAACTCGCTTTGACAACACTTTCATAAAATTATTGCTTCACTGTTGTAAAAAGAAAAATGTTTAGCAAGTGTTTATGAACCGTTGTAAAAAATATATTAGGCAATGGTTAATCTATAACCATTGCAAATATATTTAATTTAGAAACGGTTATTTCAACCGTTACGTAACTGTTGCAAATTATAGTTCCAGCAACATTCATAAAAGTGTTGCACTAAAACCGTTGCAAAATAGCGATATTTTTTGTAGTAATTTCTGAACCCTAACAACCCCCTCAACGCTCTAGCCGAAATGGAGATAGAACTCATCAACCTCTCAGAGGACGTCACTGGTAACGAGGATTTGAACCACCGATCAAGGTCGACAGAATCCCTCGCTCCGACCCTTAGAGTCCCCAAAACTCTTCTGATCAAGAAGAAGAAGAAACAAGCTCAAGAGCCTCCGACCATGATCACTAGGTCTGCCACCAAGAGCAACCCCACCCCCAACCACATCCTAGCTGATGGTTAACATCCTAGCCTGGAATGTTAGAGGGCTGTCCAACAAACCCACCATGAGGAGATTAACCACCCTTACCAAAACCCTCCGGATCGACATTTTAGTTATCATAGAACCCAAAACCCTTCCTAGAAAACTCAAATCCATCCAACTTCAGCTCGGTTTTTCGAACGCCATAGCTGGTTGCCATGACATCTGGATCCTCCTCTCCGACGACTGCCTCTTCGGTACCGTCATCGATCATGAGCAGACTCTCTCATGCTGGATGGAACACCCCTCCCTCCCTTCCCGATCTCTTATCTCCACTATTCACGGCAGCTGCGACTACATTGAACGGAGGCAGCTCTGGACCATCCTCTTAGACACCCGCAGCTCCTTCAACAGCCTTTCCTGGCTCTGTATTAGAGACTTCAACATGATGCGATCCCCGAGGAGAAGACGGAAGGCCGCCCCCCCACCGTCCGGCCATGAACAACTTCAACTCCTTTATGTTCCAGGCTAACATGCACCCCCTTCCCTACTCTGGCAACACCTTCACCTGGTGCAACATGCAAGAAGGAGCTCAACGCCAATATTCTCTTCTGGATCGTGCCCTTATTGACAACCAATGGTCCGACATGAACCTCATATCCAACCTCTCCCACCTTAACTCTACAGAATCCGACCACTTACCCCTCGTCATAACGATCAGCAACAATGCAACCATATCAAAAAATCATTCAGATTCTTTGACTTCTGGCGACACCACCCCCAATTCCAGAATACCATCGCTGTCACCTGGAAGTCGATGGACAACCCTGACCCCCTGATCAGATTGACTATGAAACTTAAGGCCACCAGGAACGCCCTTACTTCCTGGAGCAAACTGGCGTTTGGCAACATTTTCCAAGAGATCAAAGTTGCTGAAGATGACGTCACTCGTACGGAGATCAGTTTCGCCGCAGATGGCTCCACAGAGGCTCGCGCCTCGCTCAACCTCTCCAGAGCTATCCTCAAATCCCGCCTGAAACTGGAGACGGAATTTTGGAAGCAAAAAACCAGGCTGACCTGGGACATCGAGGGGGACAGCAACTCCGTATTCTTCAATGCCTGCGTTAGGGGCCACAGGCACCAATTATCTATCCACCAAATAACCGACGAGAACGGCACCTTACTCAAAGATCAGCGGAGCATCCCGACGGCCGCCGCCAACTTCTACTCCAATCTCTTCACCAAAGACGGCATCGTCAAGGACGACAGCTTACTGGCCCAGGTCCCGTCCCTTATCAGTGAGTAGGACAATGATCAACTTTTAGCCCCTCCGGCAGAAGTCAAGTCTGCGCTTTGGGCTCTTGACGAGCACAGCATCCCGGGATCGGACGGCTTCACAGGGACATTCTTCTGCTCATGCTGGAACATCCTTCAGACCGACGTGACCGAAGTCGTTACTGCTTTCTTTCAAGGCGCTCATCTCCCTAAATCTCTATCCTGGGACAACCTCATCCTCATCCCCAAAAAAGACAACCCGGAGACATTCAAAGACTTTTGCACGATCAGCCTCTGTAACTTCGCCAACAAAATTGTCTCCAAGATCATCGCCACCTGCATATCCTCCATCCTCCCCAAAATTATCTCCGAAGAACAAAGCGGGTTCGTCCAAGGGCGAAACATCACCGACAACATCCTTCTTGCCCAGGAGATGGTCACATGCATGAAATTTCTGGCGGGGGGGGGGGGGGAACATTGCCATTAAGCTGGACATGGAGAAGGCTTACGATCGACTGGACTGGAAATTCATGATCTGGGTTCTAAGAGCCTTCAGGTTCTCAAAAACATGGACGGACATCATTTACAAAACCATAAGCAACTCATGGTTCTCCACCGTTATCAACGGATGTCACGACCCACACCCTGATTAGGGACACGAGCACGTGGGTACGTCCAGCCTACGCCGCAGAATCGGTGGTAGAACGCTGTATAGGTCGTCTGTAAATACTACAACTAAACAGTATAAGGGTACTTGTCATCTGTAACCCCCAAAATCATGTTTGGTAAATTTGAGAATTTTTCTAATTTTTCTTGAATTTAAAATATTGTTTCTTACAAAAATATAATTTCGATTGAATTAGTTAATTTCGAGTGTTAATAAATTTTCTCAAATTAAAAAGTATTTTTGGATATTATTTTTGTAATCATTGATTCAGTTTATTGTAGAAATTTTCTAATGGGAAGACATAAAAGAATTGTTTTGTTATAATTAAACAATTTTTGTAGCTAAATTCTATTGCTACATGATAGTTATATTTGATTTCATTCTAGTGATTTCTTGGTTTCTATTTTAACTTAAATAGCTTAATGGTCCTAAATAATAGAAATTTGCGTATTTCCAATAAATTACAATATTGTTATTGTTTTGTAATTAATTAGTAACTGCTAATTATGTTATAAGATTAATTATTATTTTTGGATTAATATATATGATTTTATTGGAGAAAGCATTAACTATTTTAACAGTTGGTAATAATGTAAATCTGTTAGTGATTATGAGTAGCAGTTTAAATCCTTGTTTTGAAATATGTTCTTTTGAAAACTGTGGAGGGAAGTGTTTTGGATTTTGGTATTTGAAAATCTGTTTCAATTTCGAATTTGCAATTCTGTTACAACTATTCCTAATTACTGCCCCCAGATCTAGTTTTATTTACTACACTGCCATTTTATATTACACTCAGATCTACACATATTTACCTGCTACTGCCACTATAGTAGACCCCAGATTTATTACTAATTACCACTCTACCATTCCCGCTCACTCACACACACAGTAAATATTTTATTATAAATATACACAGTTCCCCAGGTTCTGACACCACTGTACACTCTCTCTCTCCCTGACACGTCACCTCACCTCTCTCAGCTCTCTCTCTCTCTACACTGTTCTCTCCACTGTTCTGGCCATCCTCGGCCTAGCTCTACTGCCGTCGTCACCGGAGTTCGATCTACCGCCGAGCTTCTTCGCCGGAGCGCCACCGCACCTCGCCATCGCCTCGACTGCTGTGCTGCTTCTCGAGCAGTGAGCTACCTCGAAGACCTCGCCACCGCCAGAGCCACCTCAGCTGCAGCGTCAGGCATTGAGCTCCGTGCTACCACCTTGGGCCGCGTGCACCGCCAGAGCTCGCTTCGACTGGCGAGCCACCGCCCTCGCATACCGTACCACCGTTCGATTCTCGTGCTCTCTCTTCGAAGCACGAGAGGTCACCTCGTGGTCCACGTCGACCCTTCGAGTTTCGCGCCACCGCCTCCCTGAAGCCGCCGCGGAGGAGCATCACCGCCATCAATGGCCGAACCGAGGAGACTTCGACGAAGCCTGCTTCGCCGAGACACCACCAGACTCGCTGGGCCATCCTTACCGGAGATCCGCCGCCTGGAGCCGAGGATCGACATCCCCACCGCGGTCGGTGAGTTTTTGCCTCGATCCTCTTGAACCCCCTTCTCTTTCTTGTTCCTCTGTAATTAGGGTTTTATTTTGGGTTAGGGTTTCCCGAACCTAGACTAGGGTTTCCTAGTTATGGGAATTAGGAGAGGAGACAAAGACGAAGTGGATTAGTGTTTCGGTCGAAGAAGGAAACCTAGAAACTAGGGTTTCTCGTCGGAGAAGAAGGGCTCTCGAAGTGGCTGGGGAAGATAGAAGCCTAGAACCTAGGGTTTACTAGAAGACGAACTGGAGGAAGAAGACCAGAGGAAGCAGAGTAACTTACATTTTAGGGTTAGGGTTTACTCGGAGTAGTTGGGAGAAGTCTCGCCGGAGAAGACGAGATGCTCGTCGGAAACGAAGCCTCTTCGCCGGAGAAGGCGAAGAGACGAGCTGTCTCTCGAACCTTCGCCTGAGAGTTTTGGTTCTGGAAAATTCCTGGACTGAGAGGAGAGAGAAATAGCAAAGGATTATAATGGGTGATTGATGGGCCGGGTCAGTGGGGTGAGCTTTGGGCTGATCGGTTTTAAGAAATACTAAGTTTAAATTATTGGTTAACAGAGAGAATAGCTGGTTGTGGACCGGGTTGTTTGGGCCAGTAGGATTGGGCTGGTTTGGGTTAAGATAATTAAGTGTAATTTGTTAGTTTAAATAAGCTGGATTATATTTAGTTGGGCTTGGCCTGTTAGCTAGAATTCTATATTTAAGCAAGCTATTCTTTAACATTTTATTAATAATTGTTAAAGGTTCATTTTGCTATCATTTTTATATTATATTCCAAATACATATATATGCTACCTTGTTTATTAGCATAAAATAAATACCTTGTAAACATATAAATATATAAATTCCTATTAGTGGTTATTATTATTTTGCAAAAGATTTCCAAAAAGGATTTATTATAACTAATATTACTTATTAAGATCTATATATATTGCATATATAATTGATTAATATTGAATACTATATTTTCTTATAAAAGTATTTTGTGATTAAAAAGGTTTATATAGTTATAAATTTTGCTACCAAAATGTTTAATATTTCTAAAATAGTTTATTAGTATTTATATTGATTCAAACTATATTATTTTCTAAATACTGTTAAATAGTTGAATTATCTAAAGCTAGTTAGCTAAATAGCATTGTTTAAACCCTAATAATTGTACAAATATAACAGGTGATTCATTACAACCATACAGTACTATTCTCGTACAACCAAACCGAGGCAAGTACATCGGCTCGAACTCTTTACTCTGTATTTTCTGTCTTGCTTCATGTTGACACGTTGTACACACGATTGTTCATTGTTCACTGTTCATCGTTCATCGGTCATCGTTTACCGTTCATCGTTCATTGTTCATTGTTCTTACTTGTACATTGGGGTGGGAAAATACTACAGATATGTGACCAATCCTATTTTAGCTAGGAATTGACTAATAGCTTAGGTCTCACATCGTGCACGTGGGACTCTAAGCCGTACCATTGTTCACTGTTCACTTTTTATTGTTTACCCAGCCGGTCACATACTCTGATAGTTATTTAAAATGCATGTTACACTGATAGAATAGTTTCATTGTTTCTGGATCCGGTACTATAGTTCATCGTTTTTCCTGTATTACAGTTTTATATTCCTGTCTTGTACCACAGTTTATCGTGTGATTCTTTCTCATGCATTTCAGTTTACATTGTTTAGAGTTTCTTGTCGGGGTTGCAATTTGCTCTTTTCCTGATAGGATCGTTGCAGGTGAGTGGGAGATTACATGGAGCTGGTGATTGCTTGGATATTACAGCTTTTATTTTAGTTTATTTTTCTGGAGATTGTATCTTAAATATTCATTATTGTATATTATTTCATTTGACCGGATTTGTCTCCGGCTGAGTTTGTATTTAAAATACTTGATGGATATTGGTGATTTCTGGAAATGTTATAAAAGCTGTGTTTTGTTTACATTACATTGTGACTTGGAGTTTTCTTTAGTATTGTACAGCTTACTTCGTCGTATCCATCGACGAAGGCTGGGCGTGTCTGACTCGTATCCAATTATTCGGGAGCGGGTCGTGACATCATCTCCGTACGGAGGAATATAATATGGCATAACTCAATCACAAGATAAAACTAAGGTAGATAGCACGGAATGGAAATATGATAAAAGTGAAAATAGGAAATAAGTTCAAGATCTAACTCAAGCCCAGAGATATAAACACATCATATAATCTCAAAATATAATATAAAATACTACAGTCTGAAGACACTAGCTGGATCGCAGTCCAGACAAACCTAACTAAGCTATACTACTCTGGGTGTGCAAAGTCTAGTGGCTCAACTATCAGGCCACAGTCCTGGACTAAGTCTCCATCTATCCCGACCCCATAATAGGTCGAGTAGTCTGCCTCAGAATCATCTATAATATATCAACGGTATCCTGTCAGAAAAATGAGCAAGTACAAACACTAACAGCAATTCCATATGAATTGAAAAAATTCTATAAGAGACAATTATAATAAAATACAAGACAAAGATATAGGATGACTTGGGAGCTATTCGGAAGCCGAGTTACAACCCTTAAACCAAACAAGGATCGGAGTTGTAACCCTTCTCCCGAACAGAACTTAGCCTCCAATCAAGGTATAGCATAAGAGCATGTAGAACATGTGAGTAATAAATATCATAGCATGGTGAGAAAAGTACTGAATGTAGAACTGAGTAGGATATATGATGATATAAAATAAATATAAAATGTGCCTTGAATTATTAGAGCGTTATGTGATCGGCTTGGAAAAGTTACAGGACAGGCTATCCACTTGGCCCGACAATCACATGAAAATCACTGGAAACGGTCATGCCAGCCAACCTGGATAACGAGCACATGAATAAGATCTCGCTATACCCTACGTGAGGTGAGAGTGGCACAAGCACAAGAATATAGTGACAGGGTGGCTTTGATCACATAGCCCCTAATAATTTCCCATCCCTGAATAGTATAATGGATCTGGACATGACACGTCATGACACGGGATTCCATAAGAGGGTAGCAAGTCCCCTTAGGAATCGGTGTCTATATAAATACAGAAAACAAGACAGGAAATGTACCAATATACCAAGAAAATCTAGGAACAATATCTCAGGTCATGATCCAACATATACTAGTCCGTGAACTATCGTGTCTGGAATTCGGTAAGATACTACAACTGAATCGGATATAGCAGATATCAAGACAATGAAAACTATCAGTGAATGTACTCGCGTGTGGTCCTGAGCTGATAAGGTGAACAGATGCTCAGAGTAATCACAGACCTAAAGATGAGATACTACAAGTCAAAACATGGTTTAATAATGAAAGAGAAACTAATTTAAGTCATGATATGCAAGTCTAAGTCAAACTAGGTCAAACTAGATCATACTAGGTCATACTAGGTCACAGGAAATCAATCCAAGTCAAACTAGGTCAAACTGGGTCAAAGGTTGACTTACAGTTGACTTTTGGTCATCTGGTCAACTTTATGTCAACCCTAGGTCAAACTAGGCTAATGTTGACCAACTGTTGACTTTTAGTCAACTGGTCAACTCTGGTTTAGTTTCGGGTCAATTCTAGTCACTTTTAGGCTAATTTTGACTTTCGGTTGACTTTTGTTGACTTTTGGTCAAAACGGTCAACCGAGGTCAAAACTAGTCTAGGAGCACTATTTCTAACCATTACCAACCAAGGGAACCCAATTCTACTTATATCTTGAACCTTAAATTACATACCTTATAGTTACCTAATTACCTTAACCTCTACCCTACTAACATATTACCCTAATACCAATATACTAACATAGAACTTAACATCACTTAAACTCATACTAACAAGGGGTTAAGGGACTGTGGTGAAATGGTAATGGAATGAATGGTTGAATGGTGGAGGACTAAACATGAAATGGAGATGGATGATGAATGGAATGGTATGAATGAATAGATATGGATGAATGAATGGGCTGAATGAATGAATGAGTGTAAGAATGGATGGATGGATGAATGCATGAATGAGTGAATAATGGATGAATGAATGTGGGTGGAAGAATGAATGCATGAGTGAATGGATGAAAGACTGAATGCATGAATGAATGGATGAATAGATGGCTGACGGATGAAGGGGATTAATAGATATGGACTAAAATATGAAGTTCATGGACTGAATGGATTAAAGGAATGGGTGAATGAATGAATGGATGCATTAGTGAATGGATGAAATACTGCTGACAGGAAGGGGACTGAATTGAGTGTATGAGTGAGTGGCTGAATGGATGTATGAATGGGTGGAAGAATGAATGGATGAAGGAGTGGATGGTGTGGCTGGTAGATGAATGAATAATGAATGATAGGAGGGGGCTGAATTGATGAATGGAGGATTAATGAATGAATGGATGGATTGGTAGATGACTGAATAGATGGGCTGAACTGTGACAGGGATTAGTGAATGAAGTAGTGAAGGGATGACTGAATGAGTGGACTGTTGTGGGGGTCAATGGGACATGAATGGATGGTGCAAATGGCAGCAAGGGAGCTGCCATTGCTGCTGCAACATGCTGAAAACTGCTGCTGTCCTGAGGACAGCAGCTCGATATGGTCTGCTGCTGCTGAACAACAGTTCCCCCCTTCCTACACTTCCTTCTCACTCCCTAACACTCTCTCTATCACTCTCTCTATCACTCTCTATATCCCTCTCTCTGTCACTCTCTCTATCAACTAATAACAATATTTATAATATTTAATTGACGAATATTTAGAAAATATTTATTAAATCATTAAAACGGAATACAACACCATAATACCAAAATACATCAACGCAAATGTCATAGGACGTCCCGTATGACAACGTGGGCTTGGGCTCGGTACGGGTCCAATCCGGACTGGTTTGGTACAACCGGGTCTCTTAAACTTCAAATAATATAATAAATAAATAAATAAATCTTCGGTAAGGGTTAAGTCGTAATTTGACCTGGTTTTCCTAGTTAGGGCATTACTATGGCTCGGCCATCCCTACTATGGCTAATACACTAGTCAAGGCACGCCACTGCACTATCCGTGCCATGATTCCTAGTCGTCTGGTACTTCAAAACTCAACCATGGCTAAAATCATCTTCCGTAATAATTAACTAAATAAACATTTATAAAATTATAAAATCACTATTTAAATCAAATAAATAATAAAAAAATATTTTGAAAAATTCTCCGGGAAGGGAAGGAACACTCTCTCACTCTCAACTCCACACACACACCTACACCAAAACAAACCACACCACACACACCATAACTTATATATAAAGACACACACACTCATGAAAATATGTATATGATATATATATATATATATATATATATATATATATATATATATATATATATATATATATATATATATATATATATATATAAAAGTTGTGAGTGTGAGTGTCCATATATATATATATATATATATATATATATATATATATATATATATATATGGACACTCACACTCACAACTTTTATATATATATATATATATATATATATATATATATATATATATATATATATATAAATATATAAATATATATATATATATATTTATATATATATATATATATATATATAAAAGTTGTGAGTGTGAGTGTCCATATATATATATATATATATATATATATATATATATATATATATATATATATAATATAATACATTAAGATACAATATGATACATTAAGATACCATGAAGAACATGTATTGATACTCAAGAACACATCTCCATCATCCAAAATCTGAGATTAAAATCATAAATAAATCATTCACACAAAATCTCAAACACTTGGTGTGTCCAACATTGGGGTTTCCCACTTGGACACAAAACTCAATAAGGACACATCCTAATGACCTCCAAATGGATCCAAAATGGACACAAATGGAGACACAACCATGGGAGTCATTCCTATGGATTCAAAATGGTCCTATATGCATGTAGGAGTGAAATAGAGGAGAGATTTTACCTTCCGGAAGACCAAATCTAAAGAAACTCCTCCCGATACGAGAACGACACGAAGAGGTCTCCAAATGGACACGAACAAGATCCAAAACTTCCCAAATCTAGCTAGCTTCTCCACTTGATTGAAATAGAGAAGAAAAGAAGAGGATTGATGAAGAAATGGATTGATTTTGAGGTGGAAATCAATGGAGGCTCCTCTCTAATTTGGGGAAGAACAAGAGAGAGAGTTTTTGTGGATAATAACAAATGAAGGTGACTCACCCCTATCCCCCTCTTGTGGCCGGCCCAAGTAGGCTAGGTGTCCCCTTTGTATAGTCTAAAATACCCCCCTCTTGTCCTATTGGTTTTAACTTAAAATAGGGTTTTGGTTTGAGGCTAAATTAGTCTAGTTTTAAGTCTCTAATTAAACCAAACTTAGTCATAAATATTAAGTCTAACCAAACTAACTTAAATATTGTCATGTGGGATGAGTGGGTCCCACTAGAGTCAAAGCTACCCCGGGTCCCCGATACAAGTCGGATTGAGTTGAAATTCGAACCCGTCTCAAATAACCCCAAAATAATATCATAAATAATAAACTAATCCAAAAATATTCTAAAATAAAAAATAACCAAAATACCCCTGTTCTTGAAAACTGGGGGTGACAAATCTATCCACCTTAAAAAAAAATTTCGTCCTCGAAATTAAAACAAAGCAATCACAGGAAACACATGCAGAAAATAATCCTATTCAAATACCTTTCAAAAAAATCACCAATAAAAAAAACTCTTTGAGGCACATCAACCACTTCTAAATAAAAACTGATACGTGTTCGATATGGACACGAAACCAACACAAAATCACTCATCAAAAGTCAAAATTAACAATCGCCAATGCAATAATTATCAAAATAATTTAAAGAGGTCAAATGACTAAAATATTCTTAGGCCAGAAATGATATTAAAACATCCTAGTCACATGGTTAGGCTCTAGGTCAAACAGTCTCTAGGGTTTCACTAGCAAAATATCAAAATTACAAGTCATGGCCTTAAATAGTTTTATAATGATTAAAATCTCCAAAATCAAGCATGATTTAAATGACAATAAATAAATGACCAAAATTATAAAATTTAAAATTACCCTCAATTTAAAATTATGCAGTTCGATAATCATATGCGTCTGTCCAAAATCATGATACGCAAAATCTCCGTCATGCTAGTGAGCAAGGCTACGATAATCACAGTATCCTCGACTAAGGTACATACTTCTAGAATCATGGTAATTAAAATTTTTGCTTTGCCGCATGCCTGGCAGCAAAAACTTTAAATTTCCACACTCGAGAAATATGTCCATAATCCGACTATATGTCCTCACTATGCCTGCTAACATGACCATAGAAGACTCTAAGATCCCATAATCGAGGCGACCTAGCCCATACGACTTTTTTCAGAAGAAAATCACATCACAAGAACAAAATTTTATCAAACGATCAAGGAACAGATGTAATCAAATTTCAAGACAGTTATAAGGAGGCAAATGCGGGAATAGAAACGAAAGATTGGAACCTGCAATCTGTCCTGCTACTGCCTGAGTGTCCTCAACTGTCATGGCGAAAGCTCGACCCTGCTGGCCTCCCCTAGCCTGCTGTACTATGTCATAGTCTGCCTGTCTGGCTGCATGAGTAGCACAGTTCTTCATCTGGTGATCTGAAGCTCCACAGAATAAACAAACTCCTAGCCTCATCCTGCAAACCCTTCGGGTGTGCCCCGGCTTCCCGTAGAAAACACACTGCATGGCCTGCCTCTGGCCCTGACCCTGCTGCTGGTGGACACGTGTTGGTGCTTGCTGAAGCTGCAACTGAGACTGCTGCTGAAACTGCCTCTACTGGAAGTGAGGGCACTCCGTCGGCCCCGCACTAGAACTCGCACCAAGAACATCGCTGCCCCTCTTCGGCTTGAAGACGAAGACCTTCTCTGTTATCTGCTCCTCCATCAGTATCTGCTCGAAGGTCACATCACGTCGCCTGGAAGTACGAGTGCGAACCGCATGAATAAGGCTCCTCCGAAACTTGCGGGCCTTATACCCCTCATTCTGGATCAGATCTGGTGCAAACCTACTCAAATGGAAAAACTCTGCTGCATACTCGTCCACCGACGAGTTCTCCTACTGCTGAACTGGGACACCCTGAACTGTACCCGAGACTACCCTCTCAACTGCTGCCATTGCCAGATGGTGGGAGTTCTCCATACTTTGCGGTAGCACCTCTGTCTGGCGGTGGGATGCGTCAGCCTGATGCTGCTGTGCCTCTGCCTGGGCCCTCTGGGTCTGCATCATCTGCTGTAGAAGGGCCATCATCTGCTGTGCATCCATCGGTAGCGAAGGTGGCGGTTGAAGAGTCTCAGGAATAACTATAGACGGTCCCGCAGCTGGAGGTGGAAGACCTCCTAGAACTGTCGCTGCTACTCCCGCCTGAAGGACAGGAACTGAGGTGGCAGCTCTCTCGACTGCTACTCCCATAGCCGGAGGTGGAGGTCCTACTGGATCGTATCTCTCTGGAACTGCACTAGGTCCTGCTGCCTGAGAACGAGTCACTGTCATCCTGAAGACGAATTGAAATCAGGAGATCAATATGGCACAAGATAAGGAATATCAAGGAAGGACAATTGAATTCAATGCAAGAAGAGTTGTCATGGTAATCAAAAGATCAGAATTTTTCTAAAATGTGATTGAGTAACTCCTATCATATCTTAGATCCTATGTCCTAGTCGCAGGCTCGTAATTAGTACTCTAAGTCGAGCACCATTACGAGACCGCACTAACTGCGACATCGACCTGCATGGGCCACCACAAAAACGTGTCACGATCCGCATCCTGATTAGAGGCATGAGCACGTGGGTACGTCCAGCCTATGCCGCAGAATCGGCGGTAGAACGCTGTATAGGTCGTCTGTAAATACTACAACTAAACAGTATAAAAGTACCTGTCATCTCCGCACGGAGGAATATAATATGGCATAACTCAATCACAAGATAAAACTAAAGTAGATATCACGGAATGGAAATATGTTAGAAGTGAAAGTAGAAAATAAGTTCAAGCACTCATAGGTAGGTGCTATAAAAGCAGAAATATCTGAACTCAGAGGTAGGTGCTATAAAAGGTAGGTAGCACGGATTTGGAATGCCTTTAAAAGCAGAAATCTCTCTCAAGCACTCAGAGGTAGGTGCTATATCCATCAGATGTCATATACATATACTCCAATAATCAAAATGATATATCAGCATGGTTATTACAATTTCTAAGAAAACAAAAGGCAATATTTGAACTCAATCTTTCCCAATAAGGCTTTTTCATCTGCACGTAAAGTTCTTAACGGCTAAAAGAACGAGGACAACTTTATTTCCAAATCATAATGCCTTTTTTCCAGATAGCAGTTCTAGTGCTGCTTCAGTAAAGCAGTAAGCAATGGGGATGTTTCAGTTCAGGGAACAACTGAGGAACGGTAGCTCCTTTCTGTAAATACCAAAGAAAACATATGCCTCCTTTCAACAAGAAACGTTGATAACAAATAAATGTGTCAACCGATATTTTGCACAAAATGTGGAAAATAGGTTGAGTTCAAGTCCTAACAAGCTGTGAGATTCTGGGTTAAATAGAGAGCAGTTATCCGAAATTTTCCCTTAATTTGTAGAGAACAAAATTTTCCTTGAATAGACAGTTATGTGGAATTAGCATAAGCACCAAAGCAATTACCTCTGACTTGAACAGTTGGAACCCGCACAATTTGAATGGATCAGAAGTGAATTTCAACAGCACGTACGAGGTGCACTGAAGAGACTCAAGAGGCACCTACTTCATTGCTGAGACGGGATCCAGAAGAGTACTGGCTTGATGTGGCATAACGCGTCATGGTTGTCCAGTGCTACTAATGGAACTTTGAGATGTTTTGGGAAAGTAGTTCAGTCACCTTCAGCTGTGGGTTGCAAGGATGTCACTGCTAAAATATTGGTATTTAGTGACGAAAATATTCATCGCTAAATACGATATTTTTGTCGCTAATGTCATTTATCGGCGAATTATCGACGGAAATGGTATGTTGATAGCTATAACATCGCTATGACAAATCCGTCAGTAATTCGTCGCCATAGCAACAGATTACCGACGGACATATCGACCAAAAATAGCGACGAATTAGCAACGAATTTTACCTGTCGGCAATCTCGGCGGCGCCTTAGCGACGGATTACCGACACAATTTTGTGAGCAAAAATAACAAATTTTCCAGAAGCTTAGTGACGGAAATTTTCGTAGCTAACTCTTCTGATACGCTTTTGGTATCAGACAGAACTTTAGTGGCAAAAAATTTCGTCGCTAATGTACAACAGTGCGTCGCTATTCAGTTGGTAGTACGTCGCTAACCTGGAAAATTTTTCAGAGATCCGTCGCTATTCCGTCGTCGGTCAGTCGTTAAGTTGTTCATTACTGCCAGACTAAATTGTTCCAGCTTTGTTCAAACCTGTCAATATATATATATACAATTACAGTCACATAAATTACAGTAAATACAACTCCAATATATACAGAAATTAATCCAGCACCAATATATACAGAAATGAACTCCAATAAATACAGAAATGAACTCCAATAGTCGCAATATAGTACATATCCACAAATTTATTCAATAATACATAAATTTCCTAAAGTTCATACAAACTCATCAAACAAATACAACCAAAAATCAAACAAAAATCAAACTGATGGTGGAGGAGGTGGCGGAGGCATGGTCGACTATCTGCATGCATATATCTGCCCCAGGACCAAAGTGGCGATCCGCTGTACGTCCTGAGCAGGAACGTCTGCAAGAGTCGGCGGCATGACAAGAGGCGCTATGGTCGTCGGAGGAGCCGGTGTAGTAGGTGCTCTGGTCGGAGGAGGAGTCATTGCCGGAGGCGCTGAGGTCGAAGCTGGAGTCGGTGCAGTGGCAGCAGGAATCAAAGCTGCTGTGTTTAGAACTTCGGTAACCTGAGTCATCTGACCCTGTAGGCCCACCAACATCTATGTAATCTGCCACAGAGTGTAGGTGTCGACAGTATCGTTGGTCTAGGTAACTACAGGTGGAGGTGGAGATACAGGAGCTCAGGAATAAACGAACGGCTGGGATGCCAACAATCCGGTATCGTACACACTGCCCCCTTTCCCTCTACCGACGGCTTGTATCCACAAGTCGTTATTCACAGTCGACGTCGATGGCTAACTAGTCCCAGCTCCCCCTCGGCAGTCTCTCCCTCACTGACTCGACTCTCTAAAGTCTCACACGTCTCCTATATTTATGTAGGTGAATATATTTAGAGTTAATATTCATATTTTAGTTACTATTAAGTATTGTTATGGTTAGGTTCTCATACGTCTCCTAAATTTTTCTTTGATTTATAATGCTACTTAGGGTTATGATTTAGAGTTAATATTCATATTAGAGTTAGGACTAACTATTTAGGTAAACTAAATATAGTTAAGTACATAAAGACAAAGAAGAAATATAATTAAATATAGGACTTGGTAAACTTACATAGGCTTTGGTCGTCCGATCATCTACGAGTTTCCTATCCTTCTTTAGCTTATGGATACGCTCAAAAACTTTAGAAAAGTCGATATCGTTCGGGTCTCCACCTGCCATGACGACCTCCTCGTACTATAACAATTAAA
Organism: Iris pallida; assembly: GCA_029216955.1. Lineage (NCBI taxonomy): Eukaryota > Viridiplantae > Streptophyta > Magnoliopsida > Asparagales > Iridaceae > Iris > Iris pallida. The sequence continues at coordinate 5,479,361 of JANAVB010036819.1, read as the reverse complement.
TATCAATTTATAACTAAACATTAAATTTAAATAATTGAAGAAATAACAAATAAGAATACTCACCAGCTGTCGATAATGCTCTAAAATTAGGATGGATCCACCCGTGTGGAGACCACCCTTAGCACGGGTAGCCTTTTCCTTCTCACACTTAGCCTTATAGGCCGGAGTGTCCATCTTCTTCTTCATCGCCTTCCAGAATTTCTTCTTCAACCGCTTCTTACAAAGAGCACTATTTAGTATAGCTAACGTATTCTGGTTGTTGACGATATCCCTCAATCTCTTACTGGCGACGTACTTGTAGTACTTCCGGATTGCATGATCTCTGTGCGACGACCACCAGCAACTTCTGCAAATAAGAACAAATAAAAACAAATGAACAAATATTTAAGAAATGCTGTAAACAAAGACAATATTGTTTAGGCATACCCTAAGCATCTCAAGCCAAATGAATCGTCTATCAAGTGGGATGTCCCCAAAGTTCAGATGGAACCATGGAATTGACTATACATCCAGTCGCCTAAATCTCTACCAGCCTGGAGCGGAAAGAACCTGGAACCAACAAAACAATGTACCATTAGAAAATAAAGAAAGTATGAATAAATGTGTATAATAATAATTATATACTTACGTCGCTCCATCGGCCCACAGCTCTGGAAGAGTGATGTTGGCAGGCCGCTCTGGTAGAGTAGGATGATCTGCAAATCCGGGTTGACGTATGTACACTGCACGGTCCACCAAAAGACCAGAATATGGATTCGCCCCAGTAGGAGCGACAGGTGTAGTCTTCGACGTAGAAGACGGGGCACCAACACCGGTAGGAGTAGATGATGAAGGAATATCAGGGCTAGCTCTGTTGACTGATGAACGAGTGAACGGTGGAGATAAGCCATCCTCCTCATCAACCAAATCATCCTTGCTAACTTCTCTGTGATCTGTAGCTGGAGTGCTAGAAGGAGTAGGAGGGCGGGACCCAGATCCTCGACATCGTGTATGGCCACGATCTGCCATATGAAAATCTAAAAAAATAAAAAATGGTGTGATGATACAAATAATCAATGCAAATCTAATAGAAATTAAAAAATGGTGTGTTGATACAAATAATTAATGCTAATCTAATAGAAATAAAAAGTGGTGTGATGATACTCATAAGTAGGTAATACTTACTAATCTTCTTCATCTTCTTGGTATTTCGAATCTTCTTCATCTTCTTCATTTTCACTATCACTTTCACTTTTACCTTCATCTTCAAATTCTTCTTTCTCATTCGATACGTCCATTTCAGACTCCTCCTTTACATGAGGTAAGTCCTCTATATCAAGCTCTTCGTCAACTATATCATCTTCTACAGTAACGTCAACCTCCATATCGTTAACGCCGGCTACTCATATATGTTGGTTGAGGCCTGACTACCTCATCCTCCTAGTATGCTTGATCTTCAATATTATATGTATTTCTTGTTTTAGTTTTGCATACATCCCACCAATCACGAGTAGTGCGATGTCGACTAAGATAACTCATGTAGTACAGTTGGACCGTTTGACAAGCCAACACAAATGGTTCAAAACCTACATATCTTTTTTCGTATTTTATATCAATAAATTCATACTATTTGTCAATTCTCCATCCTTCCTTGGGTGTTGTATCGAACCAATCACATTTAAACAGCACAATTTTGGTATCAAAAGAGTAATCCAGCTCTACAATATCTCTTAGAACACCATAATAATCAAATTCTGGATCGACATCATAGATTGAACCCCTTACACAAATTTTGGAATTCTTTGTGTAGTTAGCCTCTTCTTCGACAAACGAGTGATTGATAGGCTTATCAGTGGTTCTAAATTTGAAGCAATTGATGGTATATCCATCCCAACATTTTGCCCTCTTGCTTGGTCCGATAGCTAGTACTCAAAGTCTTTCGTCGGTTAATTGTGTGCCAGGATGAAAAACCTAAAACATCACGTATCATAACATCATTAGGAAAAAGCTCTTTCGTCAGTCAATTGAATTTAGAATAGTTAAATGATTTTAATCTTTACATAATTATGGACTACGACAGAAATTTGCTATCAAGCTTTCTAGCAAGTTCATCATCATCAATGCTAGGTCTCTCCATTTTTATCTCAGCTCTAAAAATACTATAATAATAACGAGAAAAATTAGAATTTTTTTTACAAGTATATAGCAAAATTGGAGTTTGTAGCAAAATTATGTCGCTTACTTCTCTATATCTTCCATCTCCTCCATACCACTATTTAGGAAGATATACCGATGAGCGACTTCAAACTCATCGTCCACCAACCACCATCACTTAGAAGCACTTATAGGCTTGCCGCCAACATTAAAGATATTACGGATTCTACTATTCGGTGCATCGACCTCATCTTCATCAATTCTTGGTGCTCTATTCCAGTTTGTTCTTACATGAGTATCAAAGTAGATTGAGCAGAAGTTTGAGTCCATCTCAATAATATATGCTTCACATATCGAAGCTTCTATATGAGCCTTATTGTCCACCTTCTTCTTCAGGTGATGTAGATATCTATAAATAATATGTCTAATATTAGAACTGTTTGAAGAAAATAATTATTAGTAATAGATAATTAATTATTTTATACCTCTCAAATGGATACATCTATCAATAATGGACGGGATCACCGATATGTGCTTCGTATGCAAGATGAATCGAAAAATGTTCCATACTATCAAAAAAGTCAGGGGAAACACCTTTTCTAACTTGCACAATGTCAATACAATCTTCTCCTCAAGTTCAAATATATGTTGCCGTCAACTTACTTGAACACAAATCTCTAAAGAATATAGATAACTCGGCTAGCGGACCCCATACTTGAGAAGGCAGCATCTCTCTCAGAGCGATAGAAAGTAAATGGTCCATGAACACGTGGCAATCATGACTCTCCATCCCTAGTAGCTTGCATTCGTAGAGATCGACACATCTTGCCAGATTCGACACGTAACCGTCAGAGAATCTCAACTTTTAATCCAATTGCATATTAACAATTTATCATCCCTACTCAGTGTAAATGGTGCTGCGGGCTTGACCTAGTTACCATTGGATCTTCGTGTTAGATGTAACTCTGGACGCCTGCAAGTTATTTCTAAGTCCTTTCTTGCTTTAGGATTGTCTTTTTTCCCTTGATATCCATCACCGTATTGAAGATGTTGTCGAATACATTTTTCTCAATTTGCATGACATCAAGATTGTGTCTTATGACATTGTCCTTCCAATAAGGTAAGTCCCAAAACATACTCCGCTTCGTCCAATTATAGCTATGTCTGAATCCTTCTAAGTGATGGCCTGATATCAGATCTTTCTTTACAATCGACAAATCCTCTACCTCTACCCAAATGATATCTCCAGTCAATCTCAAGGGAGAAGGAGTTAGTTCCTGTTTACAAGCTCTAAATGTGTTCATGTTCCTTCTTCATAGATGCGACATAGGAAGGAACTGACGATGGCAATCAAAAAAAAAAGCTTTTCCTCCATTCTGAAGGCGTAATATCTTACTTTTTTTCATACATATCGGACAAGACACAATACCAAGTGTACTTGTAACCACCACTTTTCTAGAATGATGATAATTTTAAACTTTTGTTAAATTGATCATTAAATAATCGGATTTAAATCATGTTAATGTTTTATTTGTAAATTTAGATTATTTTAATACCATTTAAATTAATGTATTGTGATTCTAGTTTTTTGCTAGTATAACCTTAGAGCTACTTAGTCCAGAGACTAACCATGACCATGGAGACCTAACCATGTGATTAGATTAGCTAATTACCACTTTTTAGGCTAAGGGTATTTTGGTCATTTGTGATAATTGAATTATTTTAAATTATAGTTAATTAATAATGTGCTAATTGAAATATTAGACCTTAACCTAGAATTTTCCCTAATCTAGATGTTAGTCATGAGCCTAGATATTACATTAGAAGTTTCTAACTAGATGACAAGATTAGTGATATCTAGATATTATGTTTAAGTAGGATATTTAGTTAGAAACCCTAATTTACTTGGGCCTTTCCTAAGAGGGCTTGAATTATGCATGTAGAAGCCTACCCATGACATAAATATCTATCCAAATCCTAGCCAACACCCTTGTGGCCGGCCACACTACCCCCTCCTCCTATATAAACATAACATTAATGAATCTTGTCTCTTTTCATTACATCCTCAAACCCTAATTTAAGTTCTTCCCTAAAATTACCCCTTTCTCCAAATAAACTCCCAATTGGGCCTAATCTTTTGCAATACACTCCCCTAGTGTAGAGGAGGTCAATAGAGGCTAGCTAGCAAGGATTGAAGGCTTTTGGGACCATAGCAATTGGTATGGGATCTCTTCTAGGTAAATTTTATTGAGATTCCAACACTCAATAGGTAATGGCCTCTAAACCCATTTGTTTTCTGATTTCTTTCCATAGATGCATTCATTTAGGGTCCCCCTAGCTGTCACGATCCGCACCCACTTTTTCGGATACGAGACGTGTCCAAGCCAGCCTATGCTGCAGTATCGACGATAGAACGCTGTCACGGCCAAGGTGCTCAAAACACAAAATATTATATTTATTGCTCATTCATATTTCTAAATTTATTACAGCATTTACAACATTTATATTCAAAAAAAATACAAGTTCTCACAATTAATGAAAATGATACAAATGCTATCTATTTCTAGGTTTCTGTCTGCACGTACACCCGTATCTCCCAAAGCTAAGTGAAGCCACAGCTGACCTGAAAAATGTTAGTTTCCAGTCAGGAATGGAACAAGTACGCAAACCGACGGTAATGCAAAACATAATAGAATTAACAAGACATGAAAATGACATATGAGAAATGAAAACTAGAAAGTAACTGATGACATGACAAGTTGTGAAGAAGACAAGGAAAACAAATAAAAGACAACTATCTATGTGGTGTGAAATATCCTTTTCGACATGTGAACGGCTAGGGGATAAATATGGCACCCTGCACGTGTCGTGTGCAGCTGCTATCAGTCAAGATTAGACATATTGCGATAGTTCTGGGTAGTCCACACGTCTACTAAGATATTTCCCCTTCCGACTACTCCGTGTGACGAGTGTGTCAACAAGCAGCAAGACATATATATAAATATGAAATAAAAATACTACTATGAATCGAAAGTAATCAAAAAGTGCACTTGCCTGAGGTCCTTAGCTGGTGAAACCGATAGTACAACCACATTAGATGAGTCAATAAAGTCAACACATGCAAAAAGTCTTCGAATGCTGAGATAAATATTACCAACGTTCTTAGAATAGTCAAATTAGCTAAAATTTTTTGTCCTTAAGTCCAATTCTGGATACAGGGGCAAAACGGTAATTTTGGGTCAAAACGACGTCCGCCGTCGGACCCGCTTTGCACCGAAAAGCGTGCCAGAGTCAACGGTCTCTAAAGTCGTTAAACTATATGTCAACAGGTCTGGTTTTTCGATATGAACCCAATCGTATGTCCAAAGTTGGATTCCGGTGGGCCGTGCACAAAATCGCCCGTTGAGTCGGACCGTGGGGCCCGTAAAACGGCGGTCCGATTCAGCTGTCTCAGAATTGGACCAAACTTGGCATACAGGACCAGAAAAATGATACGGTCTTGTTGGTGCCAGTTTTGTCTTGATATGACGAGCGTGCACAAAGTAATTGGGGAATTTGCACAGAGGTCGATACGGTGAATTTCGACAGATACGTATCAAATTCGTCGCACACACGTGACCAATTTAAATTCGGTCAAAGCCCACACGTCCAGGAAGCCGTTACGCACCTTTTGATACTTTTGGTTCGCGACCACGTCGCCCGAATTGGCGGGACGCACTTCGTATCAAAGGATTTCTAAGTTTTCGAAAACAATTTTCTCAGTTTTTTCCCAATTTTCAAATCGATTTTAAACAGAAAATAACCAACTAGAAATTAAACTAAAAATAGTGTCTCAATCTCGCTTATGTTGTCTACAAGTCTGTTCAAGCGGTTTTTCAAGTTTCACGATATTCGGGTCGTAAATCGACCGCCAACTTTGGGTTTCGGGACAGTTTCTAAATCCCCAAAATTGAGATTTTTCTCGGTTTTGGAACTCGTTTTCCATTGCGTACAAAGCAAATTTATTCAAACTATTTGAAGGGGATTGTAGAAGGTAGGGTTGTCGTCGTACCTGACCAATCGGTTCGTAAAACAGTGGAGTAACGACGGAGAATTTACGTCTCGAACTGGCGCGTCTGCATCCACTGCTGCTGTCCTGCTGTTCGTGCATGCGCGTGCGGCCCTGGCCTCGCGGCGGCGCGCGGAGGCTGGGGCAGGGTCGCCAGACCCAGGAGAGGTCGGAGCGGCGCTAGGGTTTTGATGAGAGCCCCTTCCCTCTCGCGCGTATACGTTCGGGTTGACTGTGTTCGGTTATTTGTTTAGGGAGGGGAATCGGGTTGAGCTGTGGAAACGGAAGGAAAAAGCTTGGTTGGGCCTGAGATTACCCGGTCGAGCCTTGGGCCCATGGCTGGGCTGAGCTGAGTTGCTGTTTCACTTTTTTTTTTTCTTTATTAGCATATATATATATTTATCTATATATATAACTATCTATGTACCTATATACTTATATATTTATTTATACATACACGTATATATGTATATATGTATATGTATACATACACATACACACGTATATAGTTTTTTATATATATATATATATATATATATATATTTATTTATTTTTTATTTTTATATATATATATATATATATATATATATAATATATATTTTATATTTTATATATAAAATATATATAAAAATATATATATATATATATATATATATATAAATATTTTTTATATATATATACACATACACACATATATAATTTATATATATATATAAATTATATATGTGTGTATGTGTGTGTGTATATATATATATATATATATATATATATATATATATATATATATATATATATATATATATATATATATATATATATATATATATATATATATATACACACACACACACACACACACACACATATATATAATTATTATATATATATATATACACATACACATATATAATTATTTGATAATCTTCGTAAAATCCAAATAAACCTCAATACTTTTCATCCCCTAGTGTAGGGCCTACCTATATATGTAGGAACACATATACTATAATATTTATTTGACAATGAAATAATTATAACCAATAATTGTAAAATAATATTATTTAATAATAACATCAACAACATTAATAAAATAATAATTCTAGTAACAACTGAAATTAGACCAATAATGTATTTCGGTGAACTCATCAAACACACTATTTATTTTGGCTCCAGAAATTCGTACAATATTCTAAATGCTATTTAATATTAATAATACCTAAAATCTTCCCTACAATTAAATATTTAGAAATTAGTCGCCAATTCTTAAAAATAAATAAGAATGTTTGTACACACATAAAATTTTCCTACATGGTCTGTCTTTGGATGCACTGCACCACTACAAGGGGCTCGGTTCGGGTCATGTCCGGACCAGTTTGGTACAACCGGGTCACTTAAACGTCAAATAATATTAATAATAAATAATTAAACTTTTATAATGGTCATGTCACAACTTAGTCTAGTTTTCCTAGTTAGGGTATCACTATGGCTCGACCTTTCTTAGCATGGCTAATACACTAGTCAAGGCACGTTACTGCACTATCCGTGCCATGATTTCTAGTCACCTTGTACTCCAATTCCTAATCATGGCTAAAATCATTTACCGTAATAATAAACTAAATAATTATTTATAAAATCTAATAATCTCCATTTAAATCAATTAAATAATAAATAAAATATTTCAAAATTTTTGGGAAGGGGAGCTACAAATCTACCCACCTTATAAATAATTTCGTCCTCAAAATTCTAATTCATAATTATTCCTTAGAATTCAAAAGAAATTCTACCTTAACCCTAACTTCTTAAATTTTAATTCTTCAAAATAATTAACATCCTCCTCCTAGTCATTTCGTAACTACGAATCCTTCAGGACTTCTACCCATCTTTAGTCACGCTACTCCCTCAAATCTCCTTTCGCTAAAACTTTATAATCTTCCAACTAATTGCTAAAATTTCTACCAATAGATATCTACTACATATGGCATCTACAATCCTCTCCTATCTATTAAGCAACACAAAATTTAAGAAGCAACATATTTACACAAGTAGCTAAGAAATATTGATAAATTCTAATAAGCATGACCATTTGTCACTCTGAAATAGAAAGAACAGAAAGATAAGGAAAAATAATCGTGAGCAAATATGAAGTTTCAAGGGCGGTAAAGAGTATCCAATACTGCAGATAGAGAGAAGGTTTATGAACCATTGACTTATTTGCTAGATTGGGCTACTCTAGTCTAGTCACTTGCTAAATCGAAGAACCCTTTGTTTCTTAAAGGGGCTTGGAATCCATGTAATATAAAAATTCTGTTCTCGAGATTAATGCAAACAAGGTTCCATAATATAGCAGAATTTGAGAAATCAAGTTTGTGATCTTTCCCGTGGCTATTTAAACACACGAGCAAGGGATATAAATACAATACAAGATCGTATCGCGACTCCCAGGTAGATGGAATAAGGGTTACGAATGGCTTCATATTCTAAGAGGTAGAGAATACATAATAATAGGTATATGGACTGTTTGCCATTAAAATCTTTTGATTGCAAATTTCAATTACAAACAGAACAATGTTATAATGTAGGACTTAGATGTAGTCCTAGGAGTACACTTTTGTTTATCTGGGTCCCTGTGTCGATGGAGCGAGTGGTAATACGTTGACTCCGTTGACGATCTGACGACGGTTCTCGATTCTCTGAAGGTCTGAGTTGCTCTGGGTGCTGGAGCTTGCGGAGAGGAAGAAGACGTTGAGTGTCTGTATCTGCCTCTCTCACTGTGTGTATATATGTCTCTGTCCGTAGGTGTCTGTCTCCGTGAGTGTGGAAGAAGAAAATGATCCCTCTATTTATAGCTTGCAGGCTGGCTGCTCACGCGCACATATGTAGGATACGCTTGTACGTGGGGACGCCACGTGGTTGAATCTGCAGGAGGTGCATGGATGATGCACCATCATTTGTGGGTTGAATCCTTCATGCTGCTTTTGTGGGCTGACACGTAGCAGGGGAGAGGATCTTTCTATTACTGAGATCTTGGGTGATTAGCGCCCCTTCATAGGCTGAATTGAGTCAAAGGACACGTGGCACGTGTCCGTAGCTCAAAGATCTCAGATTTAGTGGAGAGCGATCTGACAGGATGCGCCTGGGATTGGGCGCATGAGAAGACTTTGGCTCGTAACCTTCAGGAGTCACGAATCAGTCTGGGCGCATGGCTTTTGAGGCACATGCGAGGCTTCAGTAGCGACCTGACTTCTGTCTTTAGGGATCAGAGGAAGGTCAGAGGCGTATGGCTCTTGAAGCGCATGCAGAGGTTTGGACGCATAGCTGCAGAGACGCATACGAATGGTTGGACGGCCACGTGGCTTGTAACCGCAGAAAGAGATTAATGATGATGCTGACGTCAGCGGTGCTTTATTTTCTGTAAAAGCTGTTGCTGCTCTGTCATCGAGGCATGGCTGCTGTCGTGTCAGGACTTCAGCATTTAATGTTCTTTGACAGGTGATGGGCTGTTGAGTGGGCGCATTGATCTGCGTTTCACTGGGCGCATGGATCTATGTTGATTAGGATGCATGGATCTGTGCTTTGTTGGGCACATCCATACTGGGCGCTTGGTAGAGATTGGCGCGTCTGTAGGATGTGCAGTATCTGATCGGAGCATCCATTTGCATGATGCATTTTTATTGGTCCTACTGTTGCGTTCCTCGAGTGCTTTAAATAGCCATTTTGACTTGGCCGAATTCGAAGCGTCAGGTTCATCACCATAAATATAAATTCATTGCACGGGATTCGGAGAGCCCGTCACTTGGTGCATGGGTTTGATTTGTTCGGCCTATAAATAGTGGCAAGGAGAGAGTTTGCTTCTCGTTCTCTCACGTCTTTCCGAATGAACTTATTTGCTCGAGCACATTCTGTTGACAAGATGCTCCTGAGGGTGAAGATGCGACGCATTGTCTTCATTTATACACTCATAAAGGTGACTGTTACATCCAAAAGTCAGGGTCGAGGGCTTCTGCGGCAGGCAGAAGGTGCCTGTTGTATCCAAAGATCAGGATGCTCGAGCCCTGTCTCCGTTATGCTGGAAGAGCCGCAGATCGGCATTGTAGTGCCCCCATCTTCTTTCGGCTTTGGAGAGCTCTTTCTCCTGCTAGAGTGGGTGTTGCCCATTCTGGTTGTGTTGAAAGCTGCTCCTTTAGCCGCAGATCATTTGCGGTGCTCTCCTCTTCCTTGGGCTTTGGAAAGCTCTTCCTTCCGCTAGGGTGGGGTTGGTCGCCCACGTTCGTTCTGCTCAATAAATGCTTCATTAGTCGAAGTACTTGATCGGGTCGAAGTGGAGCGCATATGCTGAGACTTCATGATGCGCATAACTGAGTCGCTGAAGGGATGCGCATAACTGAGATGCTGAAGGGATGCGCATAACTGAGATGCTGAAGGGATACGCATAACTGATGATGTGCCGGTCAGGAGGCGCATGGCAGTTTGCTGCGCCTGGCTGTAGTCTTAGGAATTTTCTTTTTTGTAGAAATTCTCCTTTGTAAAGCCTTTTTTAGACATGTAATAGACTTTTATATGAAATAAAAATCCTTTTGATGTCTATACTTTTGCTATCTTGCTGTGCCAAGTACTTCGTTTGAGCTCCCTGGCGCATGTAGTATTAGGCGCATAAAAATTCCAGCCTGTAGGTGCGCCTGAAATTCCATGCTTCTACAAGACCCCCTTCAAAGTTTTTAAAACTTTCTGTCAAGTTTTAGAATACTTTGAATAAGAAGCATGGTATGGTCCTCAATGGGGCGCATGACTTTTCGGGGCGCATGATTTGCTCCGCGCATCTGTGATGAGGCGCATGCTCCTCTTCAGTGTTAAATGCAGATGATAACGCTTTGAAATAAACAAAAAGATTAATGATGATCTTTTGGATTATTCGCAGTTATCATTTTATAGAACCCCAAGCGGCGGCTGACGTAACCCTTCATCGGTTCACGCGTACGACCAAGCCTATAAATAGGCATCAGATGGAGAGAGAGAGAGTTCTTCCTCTCTATGATTTCTTCTTCTTTAGAGTTTTTGTTTCCTTCTTCTTTGAGAACCTTTAGTCCTTTTCGAGGAATGGCTCCTGAAACTCCTTGCGGTGGCGCTGGCCGAGGACAAAGCCGGGGTAAGGAGCCGATGGAGTTCGATGAGGAGGACGCTCCTATCGTCACTGTGACTCCCGCCGACGTTCGACCCGCGGTGACGGGTGGGTGTCTTCTGATTTTGCCCACTCTTTCTTTTAGACAAGTTCGGAGCGTACGGAGGAGTTGTATCCTGTTGCTGTGCCCTAACTCCTTGTTGCCGACACGTATGGACTTCTGTCCTATTGATGTGCTTAGGCTCTTCCGTTGACGCACATGGGTTTAGGCCCTGATTATGCGCCGAGGCTGTACTGCTGACGCGCATGGGCTTAGGCCCTGATTATGCGTCGAAGCTTTACTGCTGACGCACATGGGCTTAGGCATTGATTATGCACTGAAGTTTCACTGCTGATGCGCATAGGCTTAGGTCCAGATTATGCGCCAGGCTGCTGATGCGCCCCAGAATGTTTTGTCTTTGAAGCCTCTTTCTTCCTTGCTGCTGACTTTTATTTTTTCTGTGTCAGTGTCGATGACTATCCCCTTGCTAAATAAAGTCCTTCTGGATGCTTCGCTTTGCCAAATGGGTGTCGACTTCAACGAGGAAGTTATTAACCCAGCGAAGGCTGCTATCATGTTGGATCAGCCTCCCGAGAGGATGTTGCAAATCCGGGATCAGTCGCCTGTTTTTCTCTAAAGTATGATGGAGAGCGGCAAATTGAAGTCTGCTGAATCCGAGAATGTGACTTTCTTGAAACCGGCTTTTCTGTTTGGTGACCGTTTGATCTCCACTGAGGCAAAGTTACTGAAGGTCAAGGAAGACTGGTTCTTCACAGCGAAGGGCGTGGCCCTGTATATGCGGCAGTTTGAGCATCAATTGCCACTGACGGCTTTCTACCGTTTGGCCTCCAAGAGGAGGATGCCATGGGAACTTACTCCTTCTCAAGAAGGGGAAGTGGGTGGTACCCTTCGTATTGATGTTACTTTAAATCAAAGAGATACTTTAGCCTCCTCGCGAGCCGGGGCCTCGTATTATTTCCGAGCTTTACGTCCTGGGAGCATTTATAGTGATGTGCCTTCCGACACTTTCGCCTTCGGTGCTTTGACCTTTGCGAGCCGGATGCTAACATCGAATGTTATGTATCCAAAAGGAGGTTTTTGGGTTGAGGGCTGGTGTCACCACGTGTCAAAGTGGGACGAGCTGACCCTTTTGACGAAGTTCAAAACTGAGCTGAAAGCGATTGGGCTGATCGCTGCTCTTCGTGCCACCCAAGCAGGTGTTGATCTTAATCGACATATGTTTCTTTCCCTCCTGGAGATGTTCAACGCCCAGACTGGCACCTTTTTTACTCCGGTAGGGGAGTTGGGATTGGCCCTCCATGAGATGTACGAGGTGTCCAAGCTTCCTTGGGGCTCAAAGCCATATGAAGAATATTTCCCGACGAATGAAGAGATTCAGGTTCTGGAAGACAAGGACCCAGAAATGGTAGCTATTTTCAAAGAGGTGGCAAGCCACCATTACATGATGCAACAAAGGAAGAGGGGCGGGTCGCAGCCCCATGTGACTGCTTGGAGAGATTATGTCTTCAAGCAGGACCTGACGGACCCCTCCAAGATTCATTTTGTGACTCCGCAAGGACTGAGTCACACGGAGGTGACCTCCGACATGAGCCGACTGGACGAGAAGACTCCTCGTTCAAACGAGAGTGGTGTCGACGTATATAGTTGTTTCTGGCATTGCGTGCACCGAATGTCTTCCAAGGCAGTGTTGACTGCATACTTGATGATATGCCTCCGGGACTATGTGTTCTCGGGCAGATCTGGATACGTAGAGAGAGTGAGCCGGAACCTCATTTTGCCAGCGGTAAAACTGGTTTTTGGTCATCCTCTGGCACTCCTTCCTGCAATGGTGTGTAACCTGTTGCGGGGTTTGAGAGATTTCGCCGATGATGTGGTCCATGAGAGGGGTAAGAAAGGTAACTTTCCCCGAGCTGAGCTACCATTCCATTATTTGATGTGATGGTTGATTCTGCATCATCCAAATGTGATGAGTCCAGGCCCAAAAGAGGATCATGTCGATGGTGACGCCTTTATCCGTCGCTTCTATAAGAAGAAGTGGCTGCACACCGTGTCACGACCCGCACCCATTTTTTTTAAAACGGATACGAGACGTGTCCAAGCCAGCCTACGCCGCAGTATCGGCGGTAGAACGCTGTCACGGCCATGATGATCCAAATAAATAAAACAATGCTCATTCACAAAACTAATTTAATTTACATGATCACAAGTTTTATATTTGCAGAAAAATATAAACTTGTACAAATATTTGAATGACTACAACTCAACTATCTAGCTAATCTCTAGGCTTTTGTCTGCAAGTACCCCCGTATCTCCCATGCTAAGTAAATCCACTGCTAACCTGAAAAATATTGGTTTCCAGTCAGGAATGGAACGAGCACAATTCACTGAATGCAATTTCAATAAATGAAAATGACTATAAAACAAAGGTTAGACATCAATCATGAGTTTTGAAAATAAACAGTAAATACGGAAAACCAGTAGCAAATAAATAGACACAAAATACTTTTCCAATCGTAGAAGTACCTTTGATATGTGATCGATCTCAGGACAATTACACGATACTGTCTACACTGTCTAAAGTTACACTGTCTACACTGTCTAAAGTTACACTGTCTATATTGTATAAAGTTACACTGTCTACATCAAATAATACAATAAAGAAATATGGTCTACTTTGCAATAATAAATCATTGTTTACACTGTCTAATTGTAATAATAAATCACTATCTATACTGTCTACATTGCAATAATAAATCACTGTCTACACTGTCTACACTGTCTAAGGTCAGATCACACATCGTTGGTACTTCACATTCCCGACTCATCAATTTATAATAGAATATAAAAATCACATAATCAATGGCCAATTAATGAAATATAGTGAAGATCAATATCGAAATACAGACAATAAACTGTACTCGCCTGTGGTCCTTTGCTGGTGAAACCGATAGTCCAAACCACTCAGTGTGCCACAAAAGTCAAAACTCGTACAACAGTACCCGGAAGCTGAAACAGACATTACCAATGTTCTTAGAATAGTCAAATTAGCTAGGATTGCCTATCCTTAGGTCCAATTCTGGACACAGGGGCAAAACGGTAATTTCGGACCAAAACGGTATCCGCCGTTGGACCCGCTTTGCACCGAAAAGCATGCCAGAGTCAACAGTCTCTAAAGTCATCAAACTATATGTTTATGAATCCAGTTTTTTGATACGAACCCAACTGTATGTCCAGAGTTGGATTCCGGCGGGCCGTGCACAAAATCATTCGTTGAGTCAGACCGTGGGGCCCGCAAAATGGCGATCCAATAAACTGTCTCAGAATCGGACCAAACTTGACATACAGGACCAAAAAAATGATACGGTCCTGCTGGCATAAGTTTCGTCTCGATCTGACGAGCATGCACGAAGTAATTGGAGTTTGTGTAAAAGGGCCGATACGGTAAATTTCGACGGATACGCATCAAATTCGTCGCGCACACGCGACCAATTTGAATTACGTCAAAGCCCACACGACCACGAAGTCGATACGCAGCTTTCGATGCTTTCGGTTCGCGACCACGTCGCCCGGATTGGCGGGACGCACGTCATATCGAGGGATTTTTTAATGTTTTTGATATTTTAAAACAAGTTTTTCCTGATCTTTGGAGACTGTTTATTCGACTCACAATGCATGAATACAGAAACGAAAAGAAGGGTTTCCATCTCCTATATATTGTCTATAAGTGTATTCAATTAGAATCTCAAAATCGTGCATGGGTTGGGAGAAAACTGACCGTGAACTAGAGTCGTTGGACTGGTTTTCTGTCCTATTTTCAACAGATTTTTCGGCCACTTTGAGTTCGATTTACGAAGCGTACGGTGGAACTAAAATCGAAGTAATTGCAGGGATTAGGAGAGGGTCATGTTGGGAACATACCAGATCGATCGTTTCACGAAACGATCCACTGGAGGCGACGAACCATCGCCTCGAAGTTGGCCTTATTCTCGCGCTCACTGTTGTTATGCTGCTGCCATCCGCTCGGTTTCCGCCGCCGTCCGACGATCGTGCGATGGCGCGGGGTCGCCGGGGGCCGCCCTGGTTGCTGGGGTGTACGACGTAGATTGGATAGCGCTAGGGTTTCTTTAAAAACCCCTCGATCTCTCTCGATTACTACATATATATACACGCATATATTCGAGCTCTCGGTTTGGGCTGGGAACAACTCGCGGGTTTGGGGGCTTGCTCGGGCTGGGACTACTTGCTGCTGGTGTTTGGGATTAATACTTTTTTTATTATTCCTTTTTTCCTTTCATATATATATAAACCTTATACAAAAAAATCTCTATAAAATCTAAAATAACCCCAATGCTATCTACTCCTAAGGTAGACCCTGTCTGTGTATATATATATATATATATATATATATATATATATAATAATAATAATATTTAATTGATAAAAATTCTATAACCAATAATAATAAAATAACATTATATATATAATAACCTCAATACAATCACTACTAAAATACAGTAATTTAGCGACCGAATATTAGCGACGGAACTTTTCCGTCGGCTTTCGCGACGGCTTTGTGGCAGCTAGCCGACGAATTTCCGACGACAGGCCGTTACATTTTTTATTTTATTTTTAGGAAGAGGAAAGGTCGCACATCCGACGCTAGGGCGTTGGAGATATAGCGACGGATAACCAGCCGTCGCTATTCAGTCGACTACTTGGCGGGAATTGTGTTGAGAATTGGCGGAACAATTCTTCGACTACGTACCGACGGATATTCAGTCGACAAGTATCAAATATAGCGACTAACGGGCGACGGCTTACAGTTGGTCACGAGTCCATCGCTAAATATATGTTCCAGACTTAAAATGAAACGGCGGGGGGAACTTTTCACATTCCCCCCAAATTCACTCTCTCTCCTCCCTCCCTCTCTCTCTTTTTCTCTCTCTCACCCGCAGCTTCGGTGATCGGCGTCGGCGTCCTCTCCTCTCTCTCTCCGAAGGTAATCCCCTCTCTCTCTCTCTTTCTCTCTCTCTCTCTCGATCTCTCTCTCTCTCACGGTATCGTAGGGGCAGCGGGGGCGGCGGGGCTTAGGGCGGGGGCGTCGGGGGCTGGGCGGCGGGCTTGGGGCGGGGGGCTTTGGTCGGGGGCTAGGCGGCGGGCTTGGGGCAGGGGCGTCGGGGGCTGGGCGGCTGGCTTGGGGCGGGGGCGTCGGGGGCTGGGCGGCGGCCTTGGGGCAGGGGGCTTTGGTCGAGGACTGGGCGGCGGCCTTGGGGCGGGGGGCTTTGGTCGAGGGCTGGGCGACGGGCTTGGGGCGGAGGCGTCGATCGTGGGCTGGGTTGCGGGCTTGGGGCGGGGGCGTCGGAGGCTGGGCGGCTGGCTTTGTGTGGGGGCATCGGGGGCTAGGCGGTGGGCGTGGGGCGGGGGCGTCGATCAGGGGCTGGGCGGCGGGCTTGGGGCGGGGGCGTCGGGGGCTGGGCGGCTGGCTTGGGGCGGGGGCGTCGGGGGCTGGGCGGCGGGCTTTGGTCGGGGGCGGGGCGGCGGGCTTGGGTTAGGGGCGTCGTGGGCTGGGCGGCGGGCTTGGGGCGGGGGCGTCGGGGGCTGGGCGGCTGGCTTGGTGCGGGGGCGTCGGGGGCTGGGCGGCGGGCTTAGGGCGGGGGCATCGGGGGCTGGACGGCGGGCTTGGGGCGGCGGGCTTTGGTCGAGGGCTGGGCGGCGGGCTTGGGACGGCGGGCTTTGGTCGGGGGGCGGCGGGGGGCTTTGCTTCTCAAATTCATCTGAGTTTATCTATTGGCTAAATAATGTGTTATCCATATTGGGTGTTATCCATTAGTTTGGTGGTGTTTGGATTAGTAAATATGAATATGGGGTTTGGGTTCATGGTGTATATGTTCACTGTCTCATGGTGTATCAGTTGTGTGCCTCTATATAGATGTATATATCTATACATCTAACTGTGATATACATATGTGTATGTGACAATCTCAGTTAGCGACGGACTAGTGATCGGTTAGCGACGGATATTTTCAGCTCCATTTGCATTAATCTACGGTACGACATGGTGATCAGGACATAGTCCCTGCAGCCATTCGACTGGCGAGGCAGAAACTATGTAGCCGTAGATAAAGTTGATTGTCCTCCGGCCCTCATCCCTCGGCAATGATGATACGACAACCTATCACTATATATTATATAGTAGTAGATGATGTCTTAGTATTATATTATGTGAGTTCATCTTGATTCTGTTATATCCTTCAGATACTAGATACGATAAGAACATGTACTACACGATATGTATACAGAATATAGATGATTCATACTAATGTATGCTAGAATAAATTTTGGGTTGTGTTCTGAGCCATCCGTTCTTATACTTAAAACACATAGGAATTAGTAGTGTGAGAGCGCCGGAGGAGGGGAGGAGAGAGAGAGAGTAAAATGGTACGACATGGTGAAGTAGTACTGTATTTTGGCTCCAGTTCCAGCTTCATTTGCATTAATCTACGGTACGACATGGTGATCAAGACATAGTCCCTGCAGCCATTCGACTGGCGAGGCAGAAACTATGTAGCCGTAGATAAAGTTGACTGTCCTCCGACCCTCATCCCTCGGCAATGATGATACGATAACTATCACTATATCTTATATAGTAGCAGATGATGTCTTAGTATTACATTATGTGAGTTCATCTTGATTCTGTTACATTCTTCAGATACTAGATACGATAAGAACATATACTACACCATATGTACAGAACATAGATGATTCACACTAATGTATGCTAGAATGAATCTTGGGTTGTGTTCTGAGCCATCCGTTCTCACACTTGGAGATACATCGAATTATAACGACGGATATTAGGTTACTCTTCAGGATAATTGATGTCTATTTTATATTAATTTGGTTCGGTCTATATGATTCTTGGATAATTGGTGTGCATTAAATTCGTATGTGCATATTTGGTCTATGTGATTCTTGGATAATTGGTGTGCATTATATATTTGGTCTATGTGATTATTGGATAGTATATATTGGTTTGGTTTATACATATTTTTGTGAACAGGGAAAGTGCTACAATTTTTTTTCCAAAAAATCTCAGTTAGCGACGGACTAGTGACGGGTTAGCAACGGATATTTTCAGCTCCATTTACATTAATCTACGGTACGACATTGTGATCAGGACATAGTCCCTGCAGCCATTCGACTGGCGAGGCAGAAACTATGTAGCCGTCTGTCCTCCGACCCTCATCCCTCGGCAATAATGATACGACAACCTATCACTATATCTTATATAGTAGTAGATGATGTTTTAGTACTACATTATGTGAGTTCATCTTGATTCTGTTATATCCTTCAGATACTAGATACGATAAGAACATATACTACACCATATGTACAGAACATAGATGATTCACACTAATGAATGCTAGAATAAATTTTGGGTTGTGTTCTGAGCCATCCGTTCTGATCAAGCATCTTCCTTTTCCTCTCCTCCACCATGGCTCTGGACCCATCTGCTCCTCCTTACTTCCATTCTTCTTGTTTGACTCTCTCAGCCACATATGATATCCACCTCAAGTGTAGAGTCGGGGGAGAAGAAGTGGGCAGAAAGAGGAGGAGAAAGCAGCACAGCCGACGGCATGACCCGGAGGAAGTACAAAAGTTTTCATCAACATCCGTAGGAGAACTATAAGGATATATCTTTTCACAACATGTCACCTTGTCAATGACCCTTAATGTGAATATCATGTTACCGCGGTGTCGGAAGACTAACATGTCATAATTTTTTAAGCCGTGTGTTTTGACATAATCCTTCCAACTCTTTCCTCCTATGTAGTAATCTTGCATTACTACATAGCAGGAAAGAGTTTGGAGGATTATGTCAAAACACACGGCTTAGAAAATCATGATATGTTAGTCTTCCGACACCGCGGTAACATGGTTGTCACATTAAGGGTCTTTGAAAAGGTGATATGTTGTGAAAAGATATATCCTTATAGTTCTCCTACGGATGTTGAAGAAAACTTCTGTACTTTCTCCGGGTCATAACGCCGGCTGTGCTGCTTCCCCCTCCTCTTCCTGCCCACTTTTTCTCCCCCGACTCTACACTTGAGGTGGATATCATATGTGGCTGAGAGAGTCAAATAAGAAGAAGGGAAGTAGGGAGGAGCAGATGGGTTCAGAGCCATGGTGGAGGAGAGGAGAAGGAAGATGCTTGATCAGAACTTGAGGTAGAAAAGTTGTGACGTTGATGGCGTGAGAGAGGGAGAGGGTGAATGGAGGGAGGGAAATGGCTGCATGCCTTTGGCTCACTCGAGCAGTATTTGTCCTCCGACCCTCATCCCTCGGCAATGATGATATGACAACCTATCACTATATCTTATATAGTAGTAGATGATGTCTTAGTATTACATTATGTGAGTTCATCTTGATTCTGTTACATTCTTCAGATACTAGATACGATAAGAACATATACTACACCATATGTACAGAACATAGATGATTCACACTAATGTATGCTAGAATGAATTTTGGGTTGTGTTCTGAGCCATTCGTTCCCATACTTGGCAATTAAGCATGTGAAATAGAACTGATTATGTTTAGTTTGTCTTACGATACAGATTTTCATATCCAAATTGAAATGGATTGTTACTTCGTTGATCGTACATGGATGTACTAGCGGATCAACCTCCAGGACCGTAGGTACTTATAAGTATTGACCGTATCGGATTAGTATCGATCTATCGTTTTGGTATGGGCCGTATCGGTTGGTATTGGTCTTAGCGAATTGGTATCGTCCTATCCGATATGTATCGGCCGTATAGCTAGGATTCATATTGGCCTTATCGATTTGGTATCGGTCATATCCGATAGGTATCGGCCGTGTTGGATTATTATATACCATTTCGGATTAGTATCGTGGAAGGTTTAGTAACAACTGTACTTGGATTTCTCTCTTCTAGAGCTAGATTACCATTGCAAGAGAGTCACGAGAGAGTAGCTGGCCAGTTACAGAACATACATACTTCATTTTCAATCTTGCTTTTCCTGATGGAAAAGGAAGCATGTATGTTACTGTAATTGGCCAATCACGATCTGGTGACTCTCTTGCAATGGTATTCTAGCTCGAGAAGAGAGAAATCCAAGTACAGTTGTTACTAAACCTTCCACGATACTAATCCGAAATGGTCTATACTAATCCAACACGGCCGATACCTATCGGATATGACCGATACCAAATCGATAAGGCCAATATGAATCCTAGCTATACGACCGATACATGTACATATCGGATATAGGACGATACCAATTTGTTAAGGCCAATACCAATCTGATACGTCCTATACCAAACCGATAGACCGATACTAATCTGATACACTAGATACTAAGTACATCCGGCCTATACCAGCGGATCCACTAATTACTGCACGATAGGCCCAACGACTCCAGTTACATCTGGTTATTGGTGAGTACATGATTACATAGTAATTCTGTTAGTCTTGTGATACTGTTTTTTACTCTCTCATGCTACCAACGTCACAACTTTTCCAGTGCTGCTCCCTCTAATGATAATGAACGCAAAAAACCAACGTCACAACTTTTATAATTTGAGTAAATTTCTTTTTTCTATATAAAAATTTTTGTTGTCAGAGAGATGGCTCCTAGGACTTGCCGAGGTGGTGCTGCTAGTCCAGGAAGGGGCCGAGGCAAGAAACCCTTGGAGGTCGACACGGAGGAAGTCCCCGTCGTCAAACAAGAGCCGGTGACTGTTAAGGTGGAGGTGTTACCAAAGGTCGAGGTCAAGGAAGAACCGATGACCATCATGGAAGAGATTGCTTCCAAGCTTGAAGTTAAGGAGGAGCCACCGTCAGAGAGTAGTAGCATCGGGACCGACCCTCCTGTCCCTACAGAAGACCTCAACCAGATTGAGCCTTCGTATGCAAAGTGGCTGATAGAATGGTACATGCCTCAACGCAACTATGATCCCTGGCTTTGAGGATTCATCGTCTGACTTGCGGTCTTTGCTGACGCCAAAGTCGATTTTCCTATGTGTTTTGGAATATTTGTGGAAATTTTGGAATATTTATGGGAATTTTGGAATATTTGTGGGAATTTTGGAATATTTGTGCTATGATCGGATTATAACGACGGATATTAGGCTACTCTTCAGGATAATTGATGTCTATTTTATATTAACAAATTTTGGTCTATATGATTCTTGGATAATTGGTGTGCAGTTAATTCGTATGTGCATATTTGGTCTATGTGATTCTTGGATAATTGTGCATTATATATTTGGTCTATGTGATTGTTGGATAATTGGTGTGCATTCTATATTGGTTTGGTTTATGCATATTTTTGCGAACAGGGAAAGCGCTGTAATTTTTTTTTTCAAAAAATTCTCAGTTAGCGACGGACTAGTGACCGGTTAGCGACGACTATTTCCAATTTCTGACTACTGTTCGACGGCATATCCGTCGCTAACTGGAGATTTGAAAATATTTTCAGGTAGCGACGGGTGGTCGACGGAATATCCGTCGGCAAAGTTCTGACGGTATATAGTTCGACGGAATAGCGACGATATTTCGGTCGCCATGGTTCTGGAAATACCAAGAATTTCCAGAACGTGGTCGACGGATAATCCGTCCGTATTCGGTCGCTAAACCGTCTTTCGTTAGCAACAGTTATCGACGGAATAGCGACGACTCATCCGTCGCCATGGTGCTGGAAATGCCTACAATTTCCAGAACCTGATCGACGGATTATCCGTCAGCTTACCGTCGCTAATCCGTCCTTTGTTATCGACGGCGGTCGACGGAATAGCGACGGAACGATACACTCTGATACGCTATTACGACGGTTTACCGACGGACCATTATTTCGCTATTGTCTACACAGTTCAGTATTTAATACTTGAAATGGAGGACAGTCCGTCGGAAAATAGTCGCTAATGCTTCTTATTGTGAAGTCGAAATGCCGTCGCTATTCCGTCGCTTGACGACTACGTAGCGACGGACCATGATTAGCGACGAGCTGATTGTCGACGGATTTTTTTGGCCAAGGTCCGTCAGTGATCGGTCGCTAGTAGAAATTCCCGTCGGACGGGCGACGGATCGGGCCGTCGCTAAATCGACAAATTTTGGTAGTGAATAATAATAAATATAACGAATTTCAAATAAACAATAATAATGTATATATATATCATTATGCGCAGTCTAATAATCCCAAAATACACAAAGACCCATTTTATACAAATGTCATTGAATATCTACTAATAATAATGTTTATAGTATTTAATTATGAATACTTAAAAAATATTCATTAAATCCTTAAAACGAAATACCACCCTCTCATATCAAATTCCATCAGCATGAATGTCATTGGGCGTACCGCATGACTACATGGGCTCGAGCTTAGTTCGGGTCCAGTCCGGACTAAAATGGTATAACCGGTTTTCCCTACTCAATAATATTATTAAAAAATAAATAAATCCTCGATAAGGGTTAAGTCGTAACTTGGCCTGGTTTTTCTAGTTAGGACATCATTATGGCTCGGCCTTCCCTACCAGGGCTAATACTCTAGTCAAAGCATGCCATTGCACTATCCGTGCCATAATTTCTAGTTATCATGCACTCCAAAACTCCACCCTGGCTAAAGTCATCAACCGTAATAATTAACTAAGTAATTATTTATAAAATTCTAAAAAATTACCATTTAATTCAAATAAATAAATAAATAAAATATTATCAAAATTCCGGGAAGAGGGGCTACAAATCTACCCACCTTAAAAATAATTTTGTCCTCGAAATTTAAGGGAAGAGTCCATCCTCTATGATAAAAGACGGTTTCTATTAGCTATCATCTATTCTCATGGTCATTTCGTACTACGAATCCTTGAGGGTTTCTACCCACCTTCGGACACACTACTCCCTCAAAGCTATGTCACATAAAACTTTATAATCTCCCAACTAATTGCTAAAATTGCTACCAGTAGATATCTACTGCTTATGGCCACTATAATCATCTCCTATCTATCAAGCAACCCAAAATCTAACATGCAACAAATTTACACAAGTACTAAGAAATATTGCTGAATTCTAATAAGCGTGACCATTCGTCACTCTGAAACAAGAAGGACATGAAGATGAGGAAGAACAATTGAGAGAAAAATAAAGTTTCAAGAGCAGTAGAGAGTATTCAATGATGCATACAGAAAGAAGGTTTATATACCATTGACTTATTGCTAAATTGGCTACTCTAGTCCAGTCACTTGCTAAATCAAGGACCCTTCATTTCTTAGAGGGACTTGCAATCCGTGCAATGCAGAAGTCTCGTTCTTAAAATTTATCTAAACAAGGTTTCCTAATAGAACGGAATTCGAGAAGTCAAGATCGTGATCTTTTCCGTGGTTATTTA
This sequence comes from Iris pallida, assembly GCA_029216955.1. Taxonomy (NCBI): domain Eukaryota; kingdom Viridiplantae; phylum Streptophyta; class Magnoliopsida; order Asparagales; family Iridaceae; genus Iris; species Iris pallida. Next base: position 5,455,592 of record JANAVB010036819.1, on the reverse strand, counting down.
AACGCATGAGCAAGGATTATAAATGCAATGCAAGATCGTATCGCAATTTCTAGGTAGATGGAATAAGGGTTACGAACGACTTCACATTCTAAGAAGGGGAGACAACATAAAGGGTATAGGGACCTATTCCAGAAGGTTCGGTTTTATAGTCCAATTATGGTGGTATGCATGAATGGGTATTACTGGGTCTTAATGGGTTCCCCGATTTGGACATCAGTCGTCGGTTGCATGAGCCTTGGACTTAATCTATATTGACTGGACAAGATCCCAATGATAAAACTATTTCTACTAGGTTAGGGTAACATAGAATAGGTTTCCACCTAAGGGTTGAGCTAGTAGGGCAGTCTGGTTAGTTAGCTTGGTCTCTAAAGCCCAAAAATGCGTCTTCCGTGACTTTTGTGTTTAAGTAGCACGAGAAAGCACAGTTGAGTGGCACACTGGTGACATGTGCGTATTGGCTTCGAGTAGATCACCACCATATATTGGGTCGAATGAATTGAGTCAAGCTTGAGTCTCTAATTGTAGTTGGAAAGTATACGAGGATTATGGTAAGGGTTATAGCTAGTCTTTTTTACCTGAAAGTTGTACCATATAAATAGAGTACAAGGGGACGTGTTTGAGTGGGACATGATATACCTAGATGAAGGGGACTCGTCTAGAACTTGCATATGAAATTTGTTGGAAGGTAATAGCTGGTCTCGTGCTTCGAATATTAATGACACGGTCGGGGACCCAAAATGATCTAAATGAAAAGTGGGAGTCCAAGGGCACTAATCGTCATCCTATGGAAATCATTCTCCTCAATCGGTAATCCCCGTATATTTTAAATTTTTTAGAAGGCTTACAGTCTACTCACCTGAGAAGCTAAGACATAGGTTTTAGAATAATGAGGTAAGAAGAATTTCAAAGTCCGGATACTGTACCCTGACTCTTGTTGATAAAGAATAAGGCACGGCGTAACGGGGTAAGGTAGTTACAAGTCAAGTCAAGGATCGTTCTTCAATAGATGGAAAAACGAGTGTGTACAATGACACAGGGTCAATGAAATAGATGAACATATACATCCATAGTATACAAGAGTTATCGACGGGGTAACCATTCTCTAAGGCACATCATATGAAAAGATTTCTAACAACTAAGTTGTGAGTTTCTATTTGTATCAAGCCTGCCCGACTATGGTCACAAGGGTTCTAGGGGTATGGGCTTAAAGGTTGCTAGTTAAAGCAAGCTTCAAGCAATAAATTAGAGACTCACAACAAATTGGTTTCTTGAGAATAGATAGTATCCTAGGTTGGCATTTCGACTAAGGGTAAAGCCCTACTCATTCTCAAATTCAGATGGCTAGAAGGACCCAATAGCAGATTGGGGGTCGAGAGGAGAACGAGTAACTGAAGAAAAGGTTCTAGTCACATGGCTGGCCAATGGTAGCTACGCTTGTGTATACAACTGTCATAGTCATGGGGATACTCTGTACCGCTCTACCAATTATGAGCTCTCGTCTTTCCAAATCAGTGAAAGACAAAAACAATAGAGTTCAAGGGAGATGTCACTGAATATAATTACGAGATTCAAAGGCAAATGTATAATTCAAGAGAAATTGTCAATAAGTCGCGGATGAGATCCTAGATACCTCGATATCTCAATCCACGTGGAATAATTAAAGAGAGAGCGAACCGAGTGCACTACGGTTGATCAAACCGTAATACATCGATTCTGATTAGACAATATGTTAATAGGCGTCCCCACTAACCATATTTCTTGAATCAAGCTCGAGAATAGAGTGAGCTTGCAAAACTAGGCTGTAATAGCAGCATTGGTTAAGGTAGTCAAAATACGAGTATGCGAGATTTTTGAAAAGAGGCACAAGTAGCACGAGTTTAGAGAGAATCAAAACTTACCTGGTGTTCTTGCTTATACAGTCAATCCTACTATCTTCTATTCATAAGGCCTTGGTCGACTAATGGGTTATGGACTTCTATATTCTATATTCCAGGTAAACCTAATAGCGTCAATCCATTTCCTCGTCAATGGGTTACAAGGACCACGGAATGCTAGGTCGGGAGACACGCTACCCAACTTACATAACTTCCACTAGTGTTGGCTTTGGATCTTTGGGACACACAGGGCATTCTCCTATCCTCTATAGTATCCTAAACTTGTAATCACGTCTGAAATTATTTTACCGAGGATTATGCCCCGCCCGTATACTCTGGTTGTGGTAAACCCTTGGTTTCATGATTCAGATGTGATATGCTATCCGATATTCTACTTTATATTGACACAAGGGTGACTACTGTCAAAAGAGGACCACTAGCTATAGTTTTTAGTAACATTTTATAACCTATATTTCCTTAAAACAAATTTTAACTCTAGGGGTCGTGTCTCGCCAGTGCGCTGCTGGCTGCAGTGAATCCATGGTCTCCATAATTCAAATAAATGGCGACAGTACGCTGCTGTCCTACCACTACGAGTTAATTAACATTCCTTTAACTATATCTGTAGAAATTCCTGAGCTTCTAGAGATTCACACAGGTTGACTATGAGATAAGGCGTAGGTATCTATCAGTCACAACCCTTAAAATAAAAGAAGAACATGGAGGAAATAACTGAAGACAAAGAAATACAACTATTCTAACTATTCCATGTGTATTCAAGCTTTTGAGGTAAAACTTGAATCGAAACTAACTCGAGGCCTGTATATGGATAACATAATCGGAAATTATACAAAATAATAATTCTTAAGGCAAAATAGGAACTGAATAGGCCATTCAGACTAAGATATGAGAATGATATCTAAAGTGGCAAGGAGAAGGATTTGAACAATTTATCAAGGTTAGATCATTAATTCTAGAAAATTATGTTTCACCAAGTGAATACTCTATCCACATTGGATCATATCGTCATATCAAGAAGTAATAGTGTACCTATGGGGATCTGACAAACTACCAAAATTAATAACTCCTCATCTACATTGCATGGTCTAGACTACCCATCGGTAATTTGTATAAGGGACCCCTAATCCTAGTCATTCTCTTAAAAATTAATCCTAATTCATGAATGAGCATTTCTTAATCGCAGGCTCGCAATAGTACGACTGACTTAAGTACCATCACGAGTTCGCATGATTTGCAAAAATGGACCTGCATGGGCCACCACAAAAACTTGTCACGACCCGCACCCATTTTTTTAAACGGATACGAGACGTGTCCAAGCCAGCCTACGCCGCAGTGTCGACGGTAGAACGCTGTCATGGCCATGATGATCCAAATAAATTAAATAATGCTCATTCACAAAACTAATTTAATTTACATGATCACAAGTTTTACATTTGCAGAAAAATATAAACTTGTACAAATATTTGAATGACTACAACTCAACTATCCAGCTAATCTCTAGGCTTTTGTCTGAAAGTAACCCCCTATCTCCCATGCTAAGTGAATCCACTGCTAACCTGAAAAATATTGGTTTCCAGTCAGGAATGGAACGAGCACAATTCACTGAATGCAATTTCAATAAATGAAAATGACTATAAAACAAAGGTTAGACATCAATTATGATTTTTGAAAATAAACAGTAAATACGGAAAACCAGTAGAAAATAAATAGACACAAAATACTTTCCCAATCATAGAATTACCTTTGATATGTGATCGATCTCGGGACAATTACACGACACTGTCTACACTGTCTAAAGTTATACTGTCTACACTGTCTAAAGTTACACTGTCTACATTGTATAAAGTTACACTGTCTACATCAAATAATGTAATAAAGAAATATGGTCTACTTTGTAATAATAAATCATTGTTTACACTGTCTAATTACAATAATAAATCACTGTCTACACTGTCTAAGGTCAGATCACATATCGTTGGTACTTCACATTTCCGACTAAACAATTTATAATAGAATATAAAAATCACATAATCAATGGACAATCAATGAAATATAGTGAAGATCAATATCGAAATACAGACAATAAACTGTACTCGCCTGTGGTCCTTTGCTGGTGAAACCGATAGTCCAAACCACTCAGCGTGCCACAAAAGTCAAAACCCGTACAACAGTACCCGAAAGCCGAAATAGACATTATCAATGTTCTCAGAATAGTCAAATTAGCTAGGATTGCCTGTCCTTAAGTCCAATTCTAGACACAGGGGCAAAACGGTAATTTCGGGCCAAAACGGTGTCCGTCGTTGGACCCGCTTTGCACCGAAAAGCGTGCCAGAGTCAACGGTCTCTAAAATCGTCAAACTACATGTCTACGGATCCAATTTTTTGATACGAACCCAACCGTATGTCCAGAGTTGGATTCCGGCGGGCCGTGCACAAAATCGCCCGTTGAGTCAAACCGTGGGGCCCGCAAAACGGCGATCCAATCAACTGTCTCAGAATCGGACCAAACTTGGCATACAGGACCAAAAAAATAATACGGTCCTGCTGGCGTAAGTTTCGTCTCGATCTGACGAGCGTGCACGAAGTAATTGGAGTTTGTGCAAAGGGGCCGATACGGTGAATTTCGACGGATACGCATCAAATTCGTCGCGCACACGCGACCAATTTGAATTCCGTCAAAGCCCACATGACCACGAAGCCGATAAACATCTTTTGATGCTTTCGGTTCGTGACCACATCGTCCGGATTGGCGGAACGCACGTCGTATCGAGGGATTTTTCAATGTTTTTGATATTTTAAAACAAGTTTTTCCTGATCTTTCGGGACTGTTTATTCGACACACAATGCATGAATACAGAAACGAAAAGAAGGGTTTCCATCTCCTATATATTGTCTATAAGTGTCTTCAATTAGAATCTCGAAATCGTGCATTGGTTGGGAGAAAACTGACCGTGAACTAGAGTCGTTGGACTGGTTTTCTGTCCTGTTTTCAACAGATTTTTCGGCCACTTTGAGTTCGATTTACGAAGCGTATGGTGGAACTAAAATTAAAGTAATTGAAGGGATTAGGAGAGGGTCATGTTGGAAACATACCAGATCGATCGTTTCACGAAATGATCCACTGGAGGCGACGAACCATCGCCTCGAAGTTGGCCTTATTCCCGTGCTCACTGTTACTATGCTGCTGCCATCCGCTCGGTTTTCGCCGCCGTCCGGCGGTCGTGCGGCGGCGCAGGGTCGCCGGGGGCCTCCCTGGTTGCTGGGGTGTGCGGCGTAGATTGGATAGCACTAGGGTTTTTTTTAAAAACCCCTCGATTTCTCTCGATCACTACATATATATACACGCATATATGCAAGCTCTCGGTTTGGGCTGGGAACAACTCGCGGGTTTGGGGGCTTGCTCGGGCTGGGGCTACTTGCTGCTGGTGTTTGGGATTAATACTTTTTTTTATTATTCCTTTTTTCCTTTCATATATATATAAACCTTATACAAAAAAATCTCTATAAAATCTAAAATAACCCCAATGCTATCTACTCCTAAGGTAGACCCTGTCTGTGTGTGTGTGTATATATATATATATATATATATATATATATATATATATATATATATATATAATATTTAATTGACAAAAATACTATAACCAATAACAATAAAATAACATTATATATATAATAACCTCAATACAATAATAATAAATATAACGAATTTTAAATAAACAATAATAGTGTATATATATATATATATCATTATGCGCAGTCTAATAATCCCAAAATACACAAAGACCCACTTTATACAAGTGTCATTGAATATCTACTAATAATAATGTTTATAGTATTTAATTATGAATACTTAAAAAATATTCATTAAGTCCTTAAAATGAAATACCACCCTCTCATATCAAATTCCATCAGCACGAATGTCATTGGGCGTGCCGCATGACTACATGGGCTCGGGCTTATTTCGGGTCCAGTCCGGACTAAAATGGTATAACTGGTTTTCCCTACTCAATAATATAATAAATAAATAAATCCTCGGTAAGGGTTAAGTCACAACTTGGCCTGGTTTTCCTAGTTAGGACATCACTATGGCTCGGCCTTCCCTACCAGGGCTAATACTCTAGTCAAAGTACGCCATTGCACTATCCGTGCCACAATTTCTAGTTATCATGCACTCCAAAACTCCGCCCTGGCTAAAGTCATCTACCGTAATAATTAACTAAGTAATTAATTATAAAATTCTAAAAAATCACATTTAATTCAAATAAATAAATAAATAAAATATTATCAAAATTTTGGGAAGAGGGGCTACACACCGGTGTCCCTGTCTGCAGAAAAGTTTTGTCGTATCTTCAAGGGTGGGAGATCACCAAGGTCAGTCCCGTCTTCACAGATTTCGAGGCTGACCAAGAACTGGAAGACTTCGATGAAGATGCGATCGCCCTGCCGACATGGAGGTTTCACTGGTTGCAGAGTATTCGACCGTCCCATCTGGTATACCATAACAAAAATAGGTGTTATCTGGAGCCGTATCTTCCGAGTCGGTTTGCGTGCCAGTTTGGTTACATCCAGCTGATGTTAAGGAACCCCAGTAGTAGTCTGGGGTTCTTCGGGAGTTTACTGGATGGGGCCCGGGGTTGGCAATATTACAACGTCGGATGCACTGGAGTTCGCTTCACTACTCTAGTTCATAACCCTCGGCCGCAAATCTTGTATTCAGCTGTGAAGCTGTATTGCGCCATGAACATCGCGTTCCTAGATTATGATAGGGAGACTAGCTTCATTGTCGGCACCCAGCTAGAGGCGACGAAAAACATGCTCGTGGCGGCCCGGTCATATTGTCCACCGGAGGTCACAGGTTATCGGGCTGCTGCTGCAGCCTCAACTCAAGAAGAGCTCTCAGCTGGAAAGAGGCGATCTGACGAGGAGGCAGGTTCGTCTGTGCCAAAAGGACCAAGGAAAGCGACGACTTCGAAGGTGGGAGCTCCGGAGGTGCCACTTGTAGTACCGACGAAATTAGCTTCCGCTGAGGTAAAGACGTCCTACACAGTCTGATTTATTCTTTGATTTCTGTGGCTTATGTCCTCCTTTCTCTTTTTAGAAGGTGCCGAAGAGGAAGTCTCGGGTTTCGAAACCGAGTATTAGTAGGCCGAAGGAGGTGGCGAGCTCTTCCGACGAACGCATTCCTCCGATTATAGCATCTCTCAGGGAAGGGAGTGCTGATGACGTTGCTTCCGTGGAGATTTTGGTGTCTCCACATTATGTTGGAAGAGAGGCTGAAGATGTATCAGCGCCTCGGGTTGCCGAGGTCCCTCGGTCTATCCCTCAGGGGTGGCGTGGAGCCTCGACCAAGAGCAGAACCATCCATTGAGGGGGTGCCTGGAAGCATCGAGGCCTCAAGGGAAGTTATAAGAAAAGTCCTTCCAGACGAGGAGGACGTATGGAGCTCGTCTTCTTCTGACGATGGCTCGCAAGAAGATGTTGATCAAGCTGTCAGAGAGATTGCGTCTAGCGGAGACGTCTCTGACAAGAATTTTCCGACTGAGCTTCCCCCCGGTTGCGGTACCGAGGCGCTGGTCGCACACGAGACCTCGTGGCCAAGCCCTACCCCTGCCTCGGAAGTGGGGTTGATGTGGTAGGGTTTTCGTCACTGCCGAGCCCTACACCCGTCCCTGTAGGAGGAGCTGATGTAGGTGATCCGACCCTGGCTCCACGGGAAGTTGAACTGTTAGGGGCGAATCTTGTCGCTTCGAATGAAAGGGATAGCTGTCTTACCCCGGCCGGGGATAAAACCATCAATACGGATGTCGGGGGATCATCCGTCGTTGACTCTGATAAGGACAAAGGCCCTATGGTGGAGGGTACACCTCCTGCTCCTTCCACTTGGGGGACGGTGTCGACACGTCATCCGGCTCATTTCGTCCACTTCGCACCTCGGGCTAGTGACGAAGTGCAAGTCCCTGACGAGAGAGGGTCTGCTGAGGTTGAGGTTGTATCCTTGCAGATTGAAGTCGGCAGATCTTCTGCAGGTCCGCTGTCCAGAGTAGCTCCTCCAACTCCTGCTATGACGCCTCAGGTGTTGGCAGACGCAGACGAGTATGTACAGTTTGTTGTTGAAGTCGTGTATAAAATGCTGCAGAAAGGCGTATAAACGGTGTTGAATACGAACAAAAGTTTTACGACGGTGAAAGCCATGACGCTCCCTTCCATTGGTTTGATACGTTCCCACCAGGGCCACGATCATATGGCCGAGATTCTGGAGGCGTCGGTGGCCGAGCTTGACCAGCTTCTTTCTGAACTTCAAAGCATCCGGCAAAATGACCTTTCTGCTCTGATAGAAGCAGAAAAGAAGAAATTGACAGCTGAAGTCGAGTCATCGTATCAGGCCACGGTGGCTGTCTGGGAACGCGATGTGGCCGAAGCTGAGGCTGCGAGAGGCTATCTCAATCCACGCAGGAAAAAGTGGAGTTGCGGGCCTCGTTGGAAGCCAGCATAGCCGAGGTCACTGCCAGGATCCGTCAACTTGAAGACCAACGGTCCCAACTCTTGTTAGATGCTGAGCGAGTCTAGGCCGAACATGTAGCATCTAAGGAGGAGGAAGCAGCTTTCACCCGCCAGATCCTTTCTCTGACCCACTAGTGGCAACAGCTAGACGAGAAGGATGAGAATGATACTGCCTTTGAAGCTGTAGAAGTGATGCGTCAAGAAGCCGAACGCCGGGTCTTGGCGACCGCAGAGACTCGGGCGGTAGACTTGAAGCGTCAGATTGAAGAGCTCTCTGCCAATCCCCGTGATGCTTAGGGATTGTAGTTTTTTTTTTTTGTAGTTTGCAACTTCCGCTGGGGATGTAATCCTTTACTTTTAAATAAAAGATGAAGAATTTTGTGGTGTGTTCATTTTTGCTGTCATGAACAGATGATTTGTGTGGACCTATTATCTTTTGCGCACCTTAGTTTTTAGGTACATATAATAAGTTTGAGAGAACCGACATGTTTGCTCAGAGGTAATGTGGACGTGGCAAATATGGGGTTCAAATGATGAAATCTTTCTACTCAGAGGTGTTATGGACGTGGTAGAAGTGACTCTGGGGGGATACGCGAAACTACTCAGAGATAATATGGACATGGAATTTTTGCGATCGATGTACGGCAACGCGGGGGTTGTTTGTACGGGATGTTTACTCAGAGGTAATGTGGACGTGGTAAACATGATAAGTAGCACAATCTTATGTAGTATAAGATTCTGCTTTGCATGGCGTAGAGGAGCAACTCAAAGGTAATGTGGACGTGGTTGTTCTTCTACTGAGGATAGAATGCCACTGAACAACTGGGTTCCGACAGCATAGTATTTTTGTGAAGGAAAGATGTATGTGAGCTCTGATGATCAGGCCCACCTCTATGATGAAAGGTCCCTTCCACTTGGGCTCAAACTTTTCTGGTGTTTTATGAGTCAACACCATCGGCCTCCTGACTGCCAGGACCAGGTCGCCTATTTGAAAAGTTCTTTGCTTGACCTTTTGTTGAAAGCCTGTGATATACGGGCTTGATAGAGTTCAATGCGCTGCTGAGCTAAAAAACATTTTTCGTCAAGTGCTTCCAATTCTCACAGACGACGATGCTGGTTGTCCTCTTCTGTTAATTGGTTTGTAGCGCCACACGGAGTGAGGGTATCTGAATCTCGAGAGGCAGTACCGCTTCGCTCTCGTAGACTAAAGAGAACGGGGTGTTGCCCGTCGGAGTCCGTACCGTTGGTAGGCCCAGAGACATTCGCTGAGCTTTTCGTCCCAGTCGTATTTGTTGGATGACACGACCTTTTTGAGTAGCTTGACGATAGTCTTGTTAAAGGCTTCGGCCAATCCGTTTGCTACCGGATTGTAGGCGGTTGATGCCATATTCTGAATGCGGTTCTTGTCACAGAATCTGCTAAAAACATGGCTAATAAACTGTGGACCGTTATCGTGGATAATCCTTCGAGGTACCCCAAAACGGTAGATGACATGGTGCTTGATGAAGCTGATCACCCTAGAGCTTTTCACTTCCGTTAGCGAAACTGCTTCTGCCCATTTGGAGAAGTAGTCGGTGATGGCTAGGATGAAGCGGTGCCCCCTCGATGATGGAGGGGTGATCGGTCCTACAATATCCATGCCCCAAGCTTCGAAGGACCATGAGGTGACCGTAGGATGTAGTGGTTCCGACGGTATATGGATAAAGTCAGCGTGAAGTTGGCACACATGGTACTTTTTAGCATAGTCGACGGTGTCGGCTGCCATGGTTGGCCAATAGTAACCCATACGTCACAGTCGATCCTGCAACTTAGGGCCAGGTTGATGAGCCCCGCAAGTCCCATCATGAGCTTCCCGAAGGGCTTCGACTGCTTCTTCGTTGGATAGACTTCGAAGGAGAAGTCCATCGAAGGAACGTCGATACAACGTTTTAGTAGCTGTATCATAGTAAAATCAAAGGGAATGCCTTCTGACCGAGACGGCTTCCTTCGGATCTTCTGGAAGAATTCCATAGACATCGAAGTCGATGAATGGGAACCTCCAGTCTCGGACATTAACACCGGCGCTTGTCGTCATGGCATGGGCCATTTGTGAGCATAGGTTATTTTTGGGACAGACCAAGTCTCGATCAACTACCGTGACGTAGTATTAAGTCCCGAGGGGTGCTGCTAATGAAGTGACGAGGCCGGCCAGAGCGTCAGCCTCCAGGTTTTGTAACCAAGGTATGTGTTCTATGAAGAACTTAGTGAAGGTTGAAATAATATTCAATACAGCTTCATGGTAAGGAACCGAATCTTCATGGAGAACTTCGTACTGCCCTCGGATTTGATTAACGACGAGTTTTGAGTCACCGTAAGCTTCCAGATGATCCACCCCCAGCTGTTGTGCCAGCTGGAGTCCCATGATGAGAGCGTTGTACTCGACAACATTGTTGGAGCATGGCTTCGAAAGGGAGTAAGCACGTTGGATGACCAGCTGATCGGGGAAGACTAAGACTACCCCCACTCCTGCAATAATTTAACCTTTGGGGCCTGTTCTTGAAGCACCATCGAAAAATACCCACCAGACGGAGTTTTCTTCGGTGACGTTTGATTCTTGGACCTCATCTAGGATGTCTTCATAGAGTCTGGAGGACTCTGGGATGGGGTGTGCAGCTAGAAAGTCGGCCAGAGCTTGCCCCTTGACGGCTTTTTGTGGGACGGAGACCATATTATATGGTGTCAGCAGAATTGCCCATGTAGCTAGTCGGGAGTTCAAGGATCCCGGCTTCGTCATGAAAACCCTGAGTGGATTGACTCGGAAGATGACATGAATTGTCTGGCCCGAAACATAGTGACGAGTCTTCTGGATGGCGAATACCAAGGCCGAACACTCATTTTCGACAGGGTTGTACCGGTTTTCGGCCCCGATCATTGTTCTACTAAGGTAGTAGATAGCTTGCTCGTAGCCCGCTTCATTGTTCTGAACTAACAAAGTACCGAGGGAATGATCCATGGCACGGACGTAGAGGAGAAATAGTTTGCCTACGACGGGTGCCACTAGGACTGGCAGGCTCGTCAGGTAAGCTTTGATATCATCGAAAGCTTTCTGGCATTCTTCTGTCCAGACATATGAGACTCCCTTCTTCATGATTTGGATGAAGGGTTGGCATTTTTCGAAAATGTTTACTATAAACCTTCGGATGTATGCCAGACGCCCCTGCAGGCCTCGAAGTTCTCGGAGGTTCTTCGGAGGGTTCATGTCAAGGATGGCTTTGGTTTTCTCAGGATCGACATGAATGCCTTTCGCCATGATAATGAAGCCCAAGAACTTTCCGCTAGAAACCCCAAGGAAGGATTTAGCGGGGTTCATCTTGAGTTGATGCGCTCGCATGAGATCGAAGACTGTCTTTAGGTCTTGTAGGTGATCTCCTTTGAGACGGCCCTTGACTGCGATATCATCAACATAGCATTCAACCGTCTGGCGAAGATGTTGACGGAAGATGGTACTCATAGCTCGTTGGTATGTAGCACCAGCGTTCTTCAAGCCGAAGGGAATCACCGTGTAGCAGAAAACCCCCTTCAGAGTCCTGAATAACGTGTGTTTTGCGTCATCGGAGAACATTTTTATCTGGTTGTAGCCCGAGTACCCGTCCATGAAAGACATGCGTTCGAAGCCACATGTATTATCGATCATCACGTCAGTGATTGGAAGCGGGAATTCGTCCTTCGGGCAAGCAGTATTGAGATCCCTGAAATCGATACAGACTTGTATCTTTCCATTCTTTTTGGTGACAGGGACGACATTGGCCACCCAGTCCGGATGTTGTTCTTCACGGATGAACCCGCTGCTAAGGAGTTTGTCCACCTCTTGATCGATAGCGTTCATGATGTCAGGACAAAATTGTCGTTGTTGTTGCTTTACAGGCTTAGCATCAGGCAATATGTTAAGTCTATGCATTGCGATCTGGGGATAAAGTCCCAGCATATCTTCGTAGCTCCAGGCGAAGACGTCAATATATTATTTAGCCAATTGGACCAAAGACTCCCGGTCTTCTTCCTTTAGACTCTTACTGATGAAGATGGGTTTGGAAGGAGATCCATCCCCAAGGTCAACTTGTTCGACCTCGTCTTCGGTAGAGGGTTCACGTAATTCAAAACGAGACTCCTACTGTGCTCCTAGGCATTGAGCCCAGGGTTCTTCCTCAAAGAATTTTGGCATTTGGTCATCGCCTTCATCCTCTTGAGTTTGTGCAGATGTCATATTGACTGATAGCACCTTCATGAGGACTGAGCCGATACTGGTATCGAAATTCCAAGTTGATGCCACGAATGAGTGAGAGTGTTCTACTTCTTCTGCCTCTGAACTCTCTGGAGTTGCTGGCGGCGTGACATAGCCTACCCCCCGTCGAGTACGATGATAGTAGTCCTGCGGCTTTCCTTTAGGTGTTTGAAGCCGGAGGGGAAGACGCCGGCCTTTGCCGTAGTTCAAGCCTTTGTTGCTCTTCAGATCATAACCCATCTTTTGGATGAGGTACTTTGCCTTGTCCGTGCACTGATAGACTTGTATTCTGCCGGTATCTGGTTCTGGCTCGAGTGGCGGGAGGTCTTGATGACGCTCGACTTTGCCGAAGATGATGGGTTCTTCATCCCGATTTTGTGGAGGGACTATAAAACAGACTCCTTGGGACAGGAATACTCGATTTACATGATTGACGGTCGTTATTTGTGTTTGTTACGACCGTAGAGCATTATCTAGTGGATATATGGCATTCAATGTGGAAGACTAGAATAATTGAAAGACACTCTATTGTTGATAAAACACGAGATTTTGTCCCGCGGGATTACATTATCAAGGGAAGGTGCATCTATATCAGCAGAGATGTACTCTCCTAACTCTTCATCTGTGAGCACCGGGGCCGATTCGGGAGAGTTCATCGCCGATTTGATCTTGGGATTCGAGAGGGCTGTATGGGCCTTCTCTTGCAGCTTGGATGATTACGGAGGCTTGCCTTTGAGACGCACCTTCAGGGGTGCCTCGACTGCACCTTCGATGACAGGTGCCTTCCCCTGTAGTTTTGCCACAAGGGGAGCCGACGTCTGAGGAGGTTTTCCCTTGAGCCGTATCTTCAAGGGAGCTTCAGTAGGTGCTCTACCTAGAGAAGTCAGTGCTTTTCCAGGTAGCTTGATGGTCATGGGAGGCAGCATCTGAGGCGGTTTCCGTTTGAGTCGGATCTTCAAAGGAGCATCGGGAATCATCTCTGGCTCCATGTCCGGCTCTGCCACTGTTTCTACTTCATCATCAGCGTCGTTGGATTCCCCTTCGTCGAGTAACTTGTATAGGGTAGCATCGTGAAGTAGGCTTCGACCCCTTTGAAAGGGTTAATGTCCGCGAACTCTGTCCGGATGATGTCGTTGGTGGACACGTACTTCATACATTGGTGGAGTGTAGATGGCACCACCATGTACTCATGCAGCCACGGGCGACCCAGGAAGAGGTTGTAGATGACGTCGGCATCCACGACATAGCAAGTCACCTCGGTTCGGAGGTTACCGATATGACATTTCAGCCAAATTTTGCCCAACGGTTCACTTTTGCTAGCATTGAAGCCGCTGATTGTAGTGTTAGAGGGCGCCAGTCGGTACATCGGAATCCTCAATGTTGACAGCAAAGTCCTGGGGATAATGCTGAGGGAAGACCCTGGATCAATCTGTAGCCTCCCTTTCCGAAAATTTTCAGAATATTTTTATTTTTTTATTTAATTTCAATGGTGATTTTTAAAATTTTATAAATAAATATTTAGTTAATTATTGCAGTAGATGACTTTAACCATGAGATAGTTTTGGAGTACAAGGTGACTAGAAATCGTGGCACGAATAGTGCAAGGGCGTGCTTTGAGTGGTGTATTAGCCCTGGTGGGGAAGGCCGAGCCATAGTGATGTCCTAACTAGGAAAACCAGGCCAAGTTGTGACATGACTATTATAAATAGTTTAATTATTTACTATTAATATTTATTTGACGGTTGGGTGACCAGGTTGTACCAAACAGGCCCGGACTTGGCCCAAACCAATTCCAAACCCATGCAGTCATGTGTCGTGTCCAAAATGTCCATATAGATATCAATTGTATATATATATATTTGTAGTGGTATTTTTATTTTGATAGTCTAGTTAGTTAAACCTTTATAAAATTGTTAAATATAATGTATGGATAGTATGCTATTGGATTTATACTATTATTTTAGATATATAATGACTTTTCCTTAAGCTTGTCATTTAAATTCTTGGAGACTACTACTAGGTTATTAATATTTTTTAAATATATTGATCCCTATCAGACATGGGGGGATAAGGCCTAAGTTTTACTTTTCTCTCTGTTAATACTCTCGACTCCAAGCTCATGATAAGCCCATCAAGATTCCTAAGGTATTATCATGAGTAACACTTCCATTATTTCTTGTCCCTTGATTAGTAATATTAAGTATAGTTAGCACACACCTTTATGCCTATTTATATTATTCCTAAGTAACTGCTTACCCAATTTTTCTCCACCTCAGCCCAAGCCGAGCCTGGGCCGAGCCCATACTCATTTTCCCCGCACAGCCAGCATGCCCGAGCCTCCTCTGTTCACCGAACAGCTAAGTATATAAACACTTATAGGAAAAAAACCCTAATTCTCCTACGGCCACCCCTTCTTCTCCATCTCCATCTTCCTTGATATAACTCCCATGTCTACCCCACCGTGGCCATCGAGGCGGCCGACCCCACAACTATCAACTACAAACAGTAGAACCATGCCTCCACCAGAAGAAGCTAAGGTCGTCTGCACCGGAGACGTGCCTTCCCGGCCATGCAGCGCCGCCACCGCTAACCCGTACACCTTTCCACCGTGGTGAACCGCTTCCATCGACAGTGTTACGACCATCGTTCTCGGTCTGGACCTAGTGCACCTCGGCCATCCGTCGTTGCCTGGTCGAAAGCAGTTGTCGGCTGTGGACGTTGCAAACCACCATCATGTATGCGCATACGCAAACTGGCGACACGCTGGTGCCGAGAGCCCCAGGCGAGTACGAGCCACCCTCGCATGGACGTCGCGCGCTCCGCCACTCGATCCCGACCCAGCCTATGCGACTACGACGTTTCATTGGAAGCTCGCCAGTGCAGTCCTCGTGTGTCAGGCTGAACCCTACCGACTCAAGCCAGGCATACAGCCATGCTGTCCGCGTGTGACTGACCTCTAGCCCATCTCCGTTATCTCCAAGGAAATGCTGCACAGTCGACGAATCCTGTCGTCTGCCGTAATCTAGCTATGACAAGATGGAAGATGAAGACTCCGTCAGCCTCCGGACAGTGTACGCCGGCCGTACGGTGCTGCGAAGTCGAATCGATACCCCACGTGTGGGAGACGATAATAGCTATCGAGGAACCAAATAACCTCCTTCACGCCATGTCCAACCCCTCCCGGCAACTCACGATTGTCCCCGCAGCCCACCGCAAGCGCGAACGATGCTCCCCTTCTTCTGGATACTCGACGTGAGCCTCTATCCCGACGCTGTAAGCTCTTCATCCCCTTCTTCTTTTCGTTCTCTGTTATAGCTTCTTAATACTTACCATGCTGCTTGTTATTGCCGGGAATGCCGGGGCACACTTTTCGATGGAAAATACAGAAACTGAAACAGTTGTAAAGACAACGTTTCAAATGCAATTCCTTAAAGAAGGTTTTGCAACAGAGATCCAGAAGGATTCTGCTAATTACGAGATCTAAAAAGATATCGTAATTCACGAATAATCTAAAGAGATTTTCGTGATCGTAGCAAACTGACAGTAGTGTCTTCTAAAAAGAAGATACTGATAGAACTGCTAAAGGCAACAGAAGGGTGACAGGCGAGAGATGGAATTGCTAGGGTGAATGATCACCGTTGCTCAAAGCTTTATTCGCCCTCTACGAACAGCTTCCAGGAACCAGCAAGGTTGACGGAAAACCTTGGAACACTCCTGCTCTTCTGACTCCTAAGAAGACGGCAAACTCCTCTGGCAAAGGCTCTACTCTTCTCTCTCTGTTTCTGAAGTAACAGAATCCACGCGTACTAAAAAGTACTAGTGTTTGTGTTAAAAAACACGCTCACTACTCTGTTGTGTTAAAGAACACTTAGAGTTTTCTCTCTGGAATTCTGATTTCTCCAACCCTGAGAGAGAGGAGAGAACCTGCATATATAGCCCACGGGGCGGTTGCCAAGCACTTGCCTGAACTTCAGAGTAGTGGCTGAACCACTCCTGAAAGTGCAGCAACTGCTGCAACCGTTCCCGCTCTAATATGCAGCCAGCCATACGCACATACGCACTCTACGCATACTGCGTACTTTGCGCACACTGCGCACTCTACGCACGCTGCGTACGCTACGCACACTGTGCGTACTGGGCGTACTGGGCTGCGTACTGGGCCAGCGTAACTGGGCTCGCGTAACGGGCTGCGCAACGTGGTCGTGCAAGTGGCTCGCACAACGAGCGCAACTTAAGCGCACTATGCGCCTAGCGACGATGCTGACGTGCTAAGTGCAAAGTGCACCAACAAAATGCCACATTACGCCTCATGAGCCCTTGAGCCCGAGTCCGAGCCCGAGCCCGAGTCCGAGTCCGAGTCCGAGTCGCTAAGCTCCTACGGAGCTTAGCTCCACGGAAATAAATTTCCAAGAGCAAAAAGCTTACAGCTTCTTAATTGTTGATTAAGACTTTATACCATTAATAATTAATCCCACATGGCACACACCCATGTACACTACATGTGCATCTCCATAAAGAGCAAAGACTCATATATATGGAGATACACATTCCTTTCTAGCCGATATGGGACTAAAAACCAAAACTAAAGGCTAAAAACCCAACAATCCCCCACATATCTCTATATATATGAGTACGAGTGTTCCCCACAGTAACTGTCCATTATGCTTTTAGGATAGATGCCACTTAAGACTTGAATCTTCCCACGTGAGTCAAAAATCAAACTATAATACAAGAATGGACTAAGCCTTGAATTCTGCATCATAGCTGAAATTCTTTCCACTCACATAATGTAGTTACATGTGCTTCTGGCTGCACATTTAAGGCCGTGTGCCAGCCTGGTTTCAGTGTATAATATTGGGCATCTACAAGTTTACCCTCAAGAGACGGCCTGATATCTCTTTGTCCATACACTATAGGTGAGTTCTTTATTAAAGAGACATGGCATGAAGCGTCCAACGCTTCCTTTGCGGTGCTACGCCACTATGACATGGCCTTAAGCCGAGGACCTTACCCCGAATCACTGGGAACCTCATCGTAGTGTCATACTACCCGTAGCATGAGGTCTAGCCCCTTTATAGTGCCAAACTACCCAGCATGAAGCCTTACGCTTCTGTGCGGTGTTACGCCGCTACGACATGGCTTGCAAGGCCGAGACTTTATCCCTAGCCGGATTTACCTCATTGTGGTGTCGTACCACCCGTAACATGAGGAACACCTCCTCTTTGTAGTACTGACTACATCCCTCTTTAGTTCAATATACAGCATTAGGCCAACTGCCTATTTGCGGTGCTACGCCGCTGTGACTTGGCTAACATAGCCGAGGCTTTACCTCCTTCGAGAACCTCATGGTGGAGTCACCGCCACACATAGCATGGAGTCACACTCCTTGTACTGCTGTGCTACCATGCTTCCTGTAAACATACCAGACATTCCAAATGCCTGAGAACTCATCAAGGCATTTAAGCCAACCTCCCACAGGACCTGTTTTCCGCAGAAAACAACAGTAGACAACAGTGGTTATAGGTCCGTAACCTCTCCATGCCCAATAGAACATGTACCTACCGTTCCTGATATTCTTCCGATTAGTGGTCCTCCCTTGAACCAAAAGCTAGATGCCTAGTAGATAAATCTTTGAACTAATAGCATAAAACTTTATGGTAGGAATACAATAATACAATATCAGAATACCTTCAAGCCCATTTTACAAGCTGTGTCATCGACCAGCTGGCGCTTGAGGCCCTTGGTGAACGGATCCGCCAGGTTCTCCTGACTCCGAACATCAATTACTGCAATAACACCTCTCTTGATAAGATCGTGTACTGCCCTGTGCTTCAACCGCACAGTCCTCTTCTTCCCGTTGAAAAGGTCATTTGATGCCACCGCCGCAGTCGCCTGGTTGTCGCAGTATATCGGTATCGCCGGTATTTGTGCCTCAACCACTGGAAGATCATACATGAGCTTCCGAAGCCATTCTGCTTCCTCGGCTGCGGTATCAAGTGCAAAGAACTCAGATTCCATAGATGACCGCGAGAGCATAGTCTGCTTCTTCGACTTCCACGATATAGCAGCTCCACCCATTGTGAAAATGTATCCACCTGTGGACCTCTCGCTCTCCACCTCTGAGCACCAACTGGCATCACTGAAGCCTTCCACTACCGACGGATCTCCGCTGTAGTACAGTGCATATGTCTGAGTCTTCTTGAGATATCTCATAACCCGTTCCACAGCTTTCCAGTGTTCAACACCTGGATTGCTCGTAAAACGACTCAGCATTCCCACGGTGAAAGCTATGTCAGGCCTTGTGGCAGTAGTAGCATACATCAAACTCCCGATTACGCTTGCATACTCCAGCTGCCTGACGCTTTCCCCTGAATTAGGCTTCAGCTTCAGATCACACCTATACGGCGTATCGATCCCTGGAAGATTCTGATACCCATAACGAGTGATCATTTTCTCAATATAATAAGACTGTGACAGCGCTAGTCCAGTGTCTGTCCGGATGATCTTGATCCCTAAGATCACATCAGCTTCCCCCAAGTCCTTCATACTGAACTTGCTTGAGATGAATTTCTTTGTCTCCGTGACACATCTAATATCCGTACCTAGGATAAGCATGTCGTCCACGTACAGACAAACGATCACACCTCTTCCATCAGCGAACTTCGTGTAAACATACTTGTCTGTATCGCTGACCATGTAGCCATTTAACTTTATAACTTTGTCAAATTTCTCATGCCACATCTTGGGAGCCTGTTTAAGACCGTATAAGGATTTTACTAACTTGCAGACTTTGTCTTCAAGACCTCTGATGACAAATCCCTCTGGCTGTTGCATGTAAACCTCTTCGGTCAGCTCGCCATTTAGGAAAGCCGTATTCACATCCATCTGATGTATCACCATCTCATTTATTGCTGCGAGAGCAATCAACATTCTGATGGTGGTCATCCGGGCTACTGGAGCATATGTGTCAAAGTAGTCAATCCTCTGCTTCTGAGAAAGCCCTTTGGCTACCAACCTAGCCTTGAACTTGTCAATAGTTCCGTCTGTTTTCATCTTCTTCTTGAAGATCCATTTGCATCCGATGGGTTTCGCTCCTTCAGGAAGATCAACCAACACCCAAGTGTTATTTGAGGTGATGGAATTAATCTCATTGTCAATCGCCTCCTTCCAGAAAACCGCGTCTTTGGTCTTCATCGCCTCATCATAGGTAAGCGGATCTGCTTCCACATGATAGGTGACAAAGTCACTTCCGAAGTCCTTCGACCTCCTCACACGCTTAGCTGACGGCTCAGCTTGTTCTGGTTTAACCGTTGTATCAACAACAATATCTTCTTGGACCACATCTTCATTGAAGACTTCAGTCTCTTGTGCACCCTCATTATTCTCCGGAACATCCGGAAGAACAATATTCTTGTGCCTTGCAAACTTGTCTTCAAAATATTCTGCATCGCGAGATTTAATGATATGATTTGACTCAATATCAAGAAATCTCCGAGCATCACTCTTCTCGGCATACCCCAAGAAGATCGTCTTTGTAGTTCTTGTCCCAAGCTTCTGAATCTTTAGATCTGGAAGCTTGACATACGCCAGACACCCCCACACTCGAATGACATTCAAGTTAGGTCTGACTTTGAACCAGAGTTCATGAGGAGTAACGTCTGAAGTTGTATGAGGCACTCTATTTAGAATATAAGTGGCCGTCAATGCAGCTTCTCCCCAGTAGCACTTAGGAAGGCCAGCAGTCAACAACATTGAATTTATCATTTCTGTCAACGTCCTGTTCTTTCTCTCAGCTACTCCATTTGATTGAGAAGAGTACGAAGCCGTAGTCTCATTGACAATTCCATGTTCCTTACAGAACGATGCAAATTCATGAGACCTGTACTCCCCACCTCGATCACTTCTTATTCTTTTGAGTCGTTGTCCAGTCTGCCGTTCAGCTTCGGCTCTGAACTTCTTGAACTTCTCGAATGCTTCGTCTTTAGCCTTCAGCAAGTAGACGAACACATACTTTGAGAAGTCGTCGATGAAGTTTATCAAATACTTCATCCCGGCCTTTGTAGAAAACTGTTTGAAGTCACAGATATCGAAGTGAACCAACTCCAGAAGATCTGTACTTCGATTAACCCGTGGAAAGGGTTTTCTTGTGATCTTTGTTTGAGCACAAACTTCACATTTCTCTACCTTACCCCCACATTTGGAGATAAGTCCTAGACTAGACATTCTGTTTATTCGTTTACAATGAACATGTCCTAGCCTATTATGCCACAACTCAAGAGTATAAGCAGAATGAGTGACTTCATTAATTACATTAATTACATTGAACTGATTTACAAGCTGAATCTTGAACATTCCTTCGGTATAAAAAGCTTTTTCGAAATATGTTCCCTTGATAGACATCACCATCTGGCCAGCATTGATGTCCATCCTGAGGCCTGCATTGCAGAGTAGGCCTCCCGAGACCAGGTTCTTGGCGATAGCAGGTACGTGCTTTACGCCTTGAAGCGTCAGAGACTTCCCCGAAGTCAGCTTCAACACCACCGTCCCGATCCCGAGCACTTCAGCTTGTGCTTGGTTCGCCATCATAACCACTTCAGAAGTAGGTGTATAGGTGGTGAACCACTCCTTACTGGAGCAGACATGGCAGGAGGCTCCAGTGTCTACCCACCAGTCAGAGTCAGTCCTTACTGCATCAACCTGTGCAATCATAGCAACTACGTCAGTGATCATAGATACCTTACTAGGCTCTCCTTGCTCTGATTGCTTGGTCTTTGCTTTACACTCATTCTTAAAGTGGTCCTTCTTGCCACACTTGAAGCAAGGCATTTCTGACTTTGGCTTCTTTTTCTTGATAGAAGTTCCCTTGACTTTTAGATTGTCAGGGTTCTTCTTCTTGCTGTGGAAAGCCGCCTGCTTTCCCTTTGGTTCCTTGGTCTGAACCAGATTGGCATTAGCCAATTGCTTGGACAGTGTGTCCACTTTCAGTTGAGCCCGCATCTGGTCCTCAACATAGATTTCCTGTAGGAGATCTTCAAGGGTGATCTCCAACTTCTTCCTATGCATGTTTGCATAGAACTTGCTCCACCCAGCGGGGAGCTTTGAGACAATACCTCCAACAACAAACTTGTTGGGGAGGGGCATAGCCTCGTCTTCCAACTTCTGTCGCAACTTCAGAAATTCTTTGACCTGCGACAGCATGGACTTCTCGTCCTCAAAGAGCCATTTGTGATATTTTTCAACCACAAATATTTTGCTCATGTTCTTGTCTTCTTCGTACAGTTTTTCTAGAGACTCCCATATGTCTCTAGCGATATTCTTCTTAGAATAGGATTATGCTAGGGAATCCTCCATAGCATTCAGGATAAGCAACCTACAAATGCTATTCTCCCTTCTCCACTTGGCTTGAAGTTTAGTAGCCACAGAGATTGCGGCAGCAGACCCAGTATCTGGAACAGTAGGTTCCTCTTCAAGCAGTACGTGATCAACGTCTCTAAGTTGAAGAGTGAGATAAACCTTCCTCTTCCAGACTTGATAATGCTCTCCATCAAACTTCTCTAACTTACAGAAGTTAGTGTTTAGGAGAGAAGAATTAATATTTTCCATCGTAGCAATAAAGCTTTGAGATTGTTATTGTCGGGAACGCCGGGGCACGCTTTTCAATGGAAAATACAGAAACTGAAACAGTTGTAAAGACAACGTTTCAAATGCAATTCCTTAAAGAAGGTTTTGCAACAGAGATCCAGAAGGATTTTGCTAATTACGAGATCTAAAAAGATATCGTAATTCACGAATAATCTAAAGAGATTTTCGTGATCGTAGCAAACTGACAGTAGTGCCTTCTAAAAAGAAGATACTGACAGAACTGCTAAAGGCAACAGAAGGGTGACAGGCGAGAGATGGAATTGCTGGGGTGAATGATCACCGTTGCTCAAAGCTTTATTCGCCCTCTAGGAACAGCTTCCAGGAACCAGCAAGGTTGACGGAAAACCTTGGAACACTCCTGCTCTTCTGACTCCTCGGAAGACGGCGAACTCCTCTGGCAATGGCTCTACTCTTCTCTCTCTGTTTCTGAAGTAACAGAACCCACGCGTACTAAAAAGTACTAGTGTTTGTGTTAAAAAACATGCTCACTACTCTGTTGTGTTAAAGAACACTTAGAGTTTTCTCTCTGGAATTCTGATTTCTCCAACCCTGAGAGAGAGGAGAGAACCTGCATATATAGCCCACGGGGCGGTTGCCAAGCAGTTGCCTGAACTTCAGAGTAGTGGCTGAACCACTCCTGAAAGTGCAGCAACTGCTGCAACTGTTCCCGCTCTAATATGCAGCCAGCCATACGCACATATGCACTCTACGCACACTGCGTACGCTGCGCACACTGCGCACTCTACGCACGCTGCATACACTGTGCACACTGCGCGTACTGGGCGTACTGGGCTGCGTACTGGGCCAGCGCGTAACGGGCTGCACAACGTGGTCGCGCAAGTGGCTCGCGCAACGAGCACAACTTAAGCGCACTATGTGCCTAGCGACGATGCTGACGTGCTAAGTGCAAAGTGCGCCAACAAAATGCCACATTACGCCTCATGAGCCCTTGAGCCCGAGTCCGAGCCTGAGCCCGAGTCCGAGTCCGAGTCCGAGTCCGAGTCCGAGTCCGAGTCCGAGTCCGAGTCCGAGTCGCTAAGCTCCTACGGAGCTTAGCTCCACGGAAATAAATTTCCAAGAGCAAAAAGCTTACAGCTTCTTAATTGTTGATTAAGCCTTTATACCATTAATAATTAATCCCACATGGCACACACCCATGTACACTACATGTGCATCTCCATAAAGAGCAAAGACTCATATATATGGAGATACACATTCCTTTCTAGCCGATGTGGGACTAAAAACCAAAACTAAAGGCTAAAAACCCAACATTGCTTACAGTATAGAGTCCTCCCTAGTATAATGGTGTCCATGTATAACCTAGGTTTTGAGGGATACAAGGTTGGTTGAATGATTTTACATAGGAGGAGATTAAGAGTGTGTGCATTTGATAAGGGATATTCGTAGAGCACTCCTGTATAAAATGCATGGAAGGAGAAACTGTGAAGAATATTATATGGGGAATAGCCATGTATCATTAGCAATAAGAAATTACACTACCTATGACTTACATACATGTGAGCATAGCTCGAGTGGTAGTGTGCTGGGTTGATTAGAGGGCAGACCCTGGGTTCGAATCCTGGGTGAAGCAATTTTTGTGGTGCTGTGTGCTGCTTCCTTCTGTCTCTTATTTTTGGGTTTTTCCTTCCCACATGGAGGTTTCATAGTTAGTAGCTGGTATACAGGTAGTTCAGGGTTCAAGCCCTATGTTGGTTGGTTATGGGGTTCTCCTTTGTGGTGCTTGCTTGGGTTCCAAATTGAATGCATAGATTCAACCTAAAAGATTTGTTATTGATATTTAATCTAATATATTTTCTTTGGCCATTAACAAATATTTTTGCCATATTTCGGGCTATGGTGACAAATTGGAGGGTAGTAGAATAGAAGTGTCTAGCAAGTAGGGTGCCAGTTTGATCATGGTATTATTTTTCTTCCTCTTCCTTGATAAGCTAAATATACGTTAGTTGATAAAAAGAGATTGCTACTTCAAATAATTAATTTAAATCCTAAATTATCTCTAGGGTACTTGGACACTCTGGACTCGGGCTCGATACCTGATTTGCGTACTCAACTTCTAGTTACAGGTAAGTATACCTTGCCTCCCTCTACAGTTTTATTTACATGCATTTTATTTCAGTTTCTAGCTTTTGGATTATTTATGGACATGTGCTTTTTCGTTATTTTCTGTGGAGTTGTTTTTATTGTTTATAGCCATGTTCATGTTTTGGCCTTGTGTTTCGCATTTAGAGTTTCTCGTCAGTACCTTGCTTGAGTCGTGTCATAGAACGAGTGCGTGTAGTGAATAGCTAAATCCTTGACATTGTTTCCTTGGCACCAGAGAGTCCACACTAGGGACTAGGATGTCGATTATTTGCACCAGAGAGTCCACACACGGGACGAGGGTGTAGACTTGACTTGACTTGCACCAGAGAGTCCACGCTCGGGACGAGGGTGTTTACATCAGAGAGTCCACACACGGAATGAGGATGTAGTATTTGCACCAGAGAGTCCACACTCGGGACGAGGGTGCCTTGCCGTGAACTAACCAGAGAGTCCACACTCAGGACGAGGGTTAGTACTAACCAGAGAGTCCACACTCGGGACGAGGGTTAGTGTTTAGTTCAAACCCGTGAGTCCATACTCGGGATGAGGGTTTGGTTTCTTCCATTGATCTCATGATTATCGTTCATTCGGCAGTTTATTTATACGTAGTTGTTCTAGTGTTCGTATTCGTGTTCGTGTTTGTGTTCGTAGTCATTTGTCTTGTTCTTGTTCTTTCTTGCTTATTTTCTTGCGCATGATAAAACTGTTAGATAGGCATGTATATTATGTATCTTGCTATGTCCTCTGAGGACCTGATGATCTCCTCAGGTTTAGCGATTGCATGGAGTTAGCTAGTAGTTCTGGACGGCGGAGGATTTGCGGTTCTTACGGGATTCAGGTATCATTATCGTCTTTATTATCCGCTCGTGCTTTCATACCTTTTCATGAGTTATCATGTTTCTTGATTCATTTTTAGACTCTTGTTATTTTCTTTAGAGTCTTATCGGACGTATATGCTAGTGGGCTGCAGACCACGACCCATAGTGTTCATTCATGTTTATTATCTTATTGTGGATTGAGATTTAGAGTTATTTGCCATGATTTGGCAGTATACCATAGTCTTGACAACGTTTACGTATTCGAGTCGGGCTGGAGTCCGTTCGATACGTAGTTGGCTTGCTCACAAGCTCGCGTCCGAAAACCGGGTGCGGGTCGTGACACAATCTGAATCCGCTTCACCTTGACGGAACCTACATACCCTGTGTAGTACAGTGGCCTATTGTGCCGGTTGTGCTTGAGCAGCATGTCATGTTGGGTGAAGGTTATGTTGGGGATGAACTCATCCGCACAATGGCAGTGTGCACATGTGGTCGGAAGATCCTCAGGCTGCTTGACCTGACTGATGAAGGACTAAGCATCCTTCAAGGCTTCACAGAGTGCTTCGCGGGTGTCTTTAGAAAGGCGAAGCAGCTCGTACAGAGATAGCCGGACAGGAGTACCGACAAGTTATGCCAATATGTCGAAGTTGTAGGGCTTGGCTAGCCCCGAAGCGTTTTCCTTTCGTAAAGTCTTGTCGAAATAGGCCTCTACATGCTTCTGTTTATTAGCTGCTGGAGCTTTGGATGGACCTCCTTTTTCGACAGTAGGGGTAGTGCAGGGAGGCACCACCTCAACGGCAGCTTCGTCGGGTTGGACGTTCAGCTGCGAACGGGTTTGTACAGGAAGAGCCTCTTCTGCGGAGGAAGAGACCATGCGGCAAGACTTGATCTTCTTGCCCTTAGCTTTGGAGGTAGAGCGTACCCCCGATTGAGTAACCTCAGAGACGAGGTTGGGGTGAACCCATAAGACCTCTCCCCGAGATGTGGTGAGTGGGATGAGTCCACTCACGTTATCATGAGTAGGTGGTAGGTTGACCACCTCCATTGTCGCCTTTGGGATGGGGACGACGCCATCTTGTGTTGTGGTTGGCGGCAAGGTGCCGAATTGGAGCGACACCAGGTTAGCCGAGACTGTCTTCTCCTCATAGTCAACGGAGATGACGTTCGCATTGATCATGTGCTGGATGTAGTTCTTGAGGATGTAGCAGTCCCGAATTGGGTGTCCGATAAACCGATAGTAGTGACAGTACCTCGGATTGTCCACTCTCCCAACTTCGTCGGGACGCTTCGGATCCGACAATTTAATCTTGTCACCTTGCTTCAGCATCTCGAAGAGTTGCAAGGTGTCTTCGTCGTTGAAAGAATAGACCTCCTTTGGCCTCGGCACAAGCGAAGGCTTCTGAGTAGGTGCTTGTGCACCTTTGGAGGAATTGACAGTCTGTGCCTGTTTCTCCTTCGTTTCACGTCCAGGGTTGTTGGCAGCAGGACGTTTTCCCTTGTCTTCAAAAGCAGGGAAATTGACTCCCAGAAGGTGAGCATTAGAAGCCTTCTTTTCAGCTGCTTCAGCCTCAATGATCAACGAGCTCCAATCGGGAGAAGGAGTGGAGTTGAGCCAAAGATTGATCGCAGAATGCATGTTCATGCTGCAGGAGGAGAGGAGTGCATGTTTTGGCATGCCCAGGGGTAGTCTGAAGCAGGCCTGTCGGAAACGTTCGATGAATGCTCGAACCGTCTCCTTCTCCTTCTGAGGCACCTCTATCAGGGACGCCATTGCCATGTCTTTCCCTCCGTCGTAGAAACGATCGAGGAGAAGACGTGTCAAGTCGTCGAAGAAGGATATGGAGTTGTCGGGGAGACTACAGTACCAGTCGTAAGCTACTCCTTTCAGTACCCCGACAAACAGGCTGGTGAGTAGCGTGTCTTCCTTTGGAAGATGTCCCGTTTGAGACTGGAAGTACGTCAGATAACGGTATGGAGAGTCCTTCCCATCGTATGGTGTCAACATTTGTGGTTTATACTTGGGAGGATAAACCACTTTGTTCCATTCGAGGGGGTATGGTTGCGGGATCCCCATCTTCTGGCGCTCCTCCGGTCTGTTCTTAGACTCAAAGCATTGAAGCAAATGCCTGATCATTTCCCCCACGTCTTTCGTAGAGCTGGGAGTTAGAGAAGGTGGTACAGCCTGGAGTTGGGCATTTGACGGTTCCGACGTCCGAGGTACTTCGCAGCGATCTGTATCCAAGGATACCCATTGAAGGGGTACACTTGATTCTCCATTGGCCCCGGGCTCAGGACCGGTAGAAGGTGCTCTGGCCAAAGCTGACCGTATCTCGAACACTGCTTGAGTCAGTGTTTGCATGGAGACAGAGAGGGTTTTGAGTCCTCCCTTCAAGGTATCCGTGCGTTGGACGAGATCTGCCGGCGGTGCATCTGACTCCGTATCACCAGCTTCCGTCATGTACACCGTCAGGACGTGACTGGAAGTGGATGGATCGGTTGAGGCTTCGCTTTCGGCCTCGCTCTCTTGTAGAAGAGAAACTTCCTCCGGAGCTTCGTCTTGGCTACCCCCAGCTATGTTCTGGACGACACCTTCGCCTTTGGGAGAAGCATCAACATGGGCCTGACTACCCCCAGTTTTGTCTTGGAGGACGTCTTCATCTTCGAGATGAAGATCCACAGGGGCTTGAATACCCCCAGCTATGTTCGGGAGGCTGACTTCGTCTCCAGGATGAAGATCCACAGGGGCTTGACAACCTCCAGCTTCTTCTGAGATCTTCTTTCTCCCCCGGGTGCCCTCAAACACTCCTGAGGATGGGACAGTCATCTTGGACTTCCTCGGCTGGCTCTTGGATGAGGACAAAGTCGAGGAACTGCCAGTCGCCTTCCCAATTGATGGGGAGTTGGAGACTATGTTGCAAGAAGAAACCTGTAGTTCTGGCTCCTCTTCAGTTGACACCTTCTTTCCGAGGCGATGTTGGAGAGGTGTTGATGATTGCAGCCTCTGGAACACAAACTGCCTTGGTAGGACTACTGTCTTGCAACAACAGTTGATGGTGACTACAGCACAGGTGTGCCCTGTGAGGGGCGCATTGTGCTTGTCAGTTGACTTTTCTGATCGACGTTTGTGAGTGATCATGTTACGCAGATCGTTGGAGGAGAGTGCCACCTTCACACCCCCATCAGGCGCATGGCAAGGCCAAGCGTCGGGGTGGTCAGGTGAATGCTGTACCCCCTGATCCGACGCAAAATATGTGCCCAGATTAATAGTGGAGGAGCAACATTGAAAGTGACGAGAACCAGCCTCAGACGTACAACCAATGTAGGCGCAGGGGTTCAAGACCACTGAGTTTTCCTTGCACGACTTGGTTGCGAACGCAGCAGATGCGCCCAAGTGTGACAAGGACTTTGAAGGTCGGCTCATTTCTGGCACAGAAGCACCCGAGTCAACCTTGTACAGTTTACCATTGGCAGCGCACATGATTATGAGCTCACGCCTCTGGCTCACTGCTGGCATAGCACGTTCGAGACGCATGGCCCATGCTGTCTTGGACTTCTTCGTACCAGTCCGCTGGGGCGCATAGTACTGAGAGTCCAAATTCTCCTCGCCATGACAGCGAGTGAGTCTGTCAAAGACAGATGCCTTCTGTGGCGCATCAGAGTTAATGCGCAGGGCGTTAGCTGTACCCCTGCTCCGTCGACGTATCTTCTTCGTCTGAGAAAAAGAAGATTGGAGAATGTGGTCGGCCCCACGCTTCTCCGAGAGATGCGCTGCACCGGTGGGCACATCTTGGCTGCTGAGAACGTCAGCAGGAAGGGTAGGCTGCATCGGCACATCCCCTTCGGTGGTGGTGCCAGGAGCGTCGACCTTGTGCAACCAGGCTTGGTGAGTCTTCTTCGGCTTCGGCAGCCGCTTTGAAGGACTTGTACTGCCTTCAGAGATGAACTCCTCATACGCCTGTTGATTGAGGCATACTACCAGCGACTTGTGGGAGGAGCCGACCTTCACGTCATCAGATTACGACACAGCTTTCTCGGCGGAGGAGAAAGAGGTCCCCAGCAGAGTCGCCAGCTTGTTTGCCTTTAAAATCTTTTGATTGCAAATTTCAATTACAAACATAACATTGTTACAATGTAGGACTTAGATGTAGTCCCAGGAGTATACTTTTGTAAATCTGGGTCCCTGTGTCGATGGAGCGAGTGGTAATGCGATGACTCCGTTGACGATCTGACGATGGTTGTCGGTTCTCTGAAGGTCTGAGTTGCTCTGGGTGCTGGAGATTGCGGAGAGAAAGACGACGTTGAGTGTCTGTATCTGCCTCTCTCACTGTGTGTATGTATGTCTCTGTCCGTAGGTGTCTGTCTCCGTGTGTATGGAAGAAGAAAATGATCCCTCTATTTATAGCTTGCAGGCTGGCTGCTCATACGCGTATATGTAGGATGCGCCTGTACGTGGGGACGCCACGTGGTTGAAGCTGCGGGAGGCACATAGATGATGCACCATCATTTGTGGGTTGAATTCTTCATGTTGCTTTTATGGGCTGACACGTAGCAGGGGAGAGGATCTTTCTGTTGCTGAGATCTTGGGTGATTAGCACCCGTTTATAGGCTGAATTGAGTCAAAGGACACGTGGCGTGTGTCCGTAGCTCAAAGATCTCGGATTTGGTGGAGAGCGATCTGACAGGATGCGCCTGGGATTGGGCGCATGAGAAGACTTTGGCTCGTAACCTTCAGGAGTCACGAATCAGTCTGGGCGCATGACTTTTGAGGCACATGCGAGGCTTCAGTAGCGACCTGACTTCTGTCTTTAGGGATCAGAGGAAGGTCAGAGGTGCATGGCTCTTGAAGAGCATGCAGAGGTTTGGACGCATGGCTGCAGAGGCGCATACGAATGGTTGGGCGGCCACGTGGCTTGTAACCGCCAGAAGAGATTCATGATGACACTGACGTCAGCGGCACTTCAATTTCTGTAAAAGCTGTTGCTGCTCTGTCATCGAGGCATGGCTGCTGTCGTGTCAGGACTTCAGCATTTAATGTTCTTTGATAGGTGGTAGGCTGTTGAGTGGGCGCATTGATCTGTGTTCCAATGGGTACATGGGTCCATGTTGATTAGGATGCATGGATCTGTGCTTTGTTGGGCGCATCCACACAGGGCGCTTGGTAGCGACTAGCGCGTCTGTAGGATGCACGGTATCTGATCGGCGCATCCATTTGTATGATGCGTCTTTATTGGTCCGACTGTTGCGTTCCTCGAGTGCTTTAAATAGTCGTTTTGACTTGGCCGAATTCGAAGCGTCAGGTTCATCACCATAAATGCAAATTCATTGCACGAGATTCGGAGAGCCCGCCACTTGGCGCATGGGTTTGATTTGCCCGGCCTATAAATAGTGGCAAGGAGAGAGTTTGCTTCTCGTTCTCTCACGTCTTCCCGAATAAACTTATTTGCTCGAGCATATTCTGTTGACAAGATGCTCCCGAGGGTGAAGATGCGACAAATTGTCTTTATTCATGCACTTGTGAAGGTGACTGTTACATCCAAAAGTCGGGGTCGAGGGCTTCTGAGGCAGGCAGAAGGTGTCTGTTGCATCCAAAGATCAGGATGCTCGAGCCCTGTCTCCGTTATGCTGGAAGAGCCGCAGATCGGCATTGTGGTGCCCCCATCTTCCTTCGGCTTTGGAGAGCCCTTTCTCCTGCTAGAGTGGGTGTTGCCCATTCTGGTTGTGTTGAAAGCTGCTCCTTTAACCGCAGATCATTTGCGGTGCTCTCCTCTTCCTTGGGCTTTGGAGAGCTCTTCCTCCCGCTAGGGTGGAGTTGGTCGCCCGCCCTCATTCTGCTCAACAAATGCTTCATTAGTCGAAGTACTTGATCGGGTCAAAGTAGAGAGCATATGCTGAGACTTCATGATGTGCATAACTGAGACGCTGAAGGGATGCGCATAACTGAGATGCTGAAGGGATGCACATAACTAAGATGCTGAAGGGATGCGCATAACTGATGATGCGCCGGTCAGGAGGCGCATGGCAGTTTGCTGTGTCTGGCTATAGTCTTAGGATTTTTCTTTTTGTAGAAATTCTCCTTTGTAAAGCCTTTTTTATACATGTAATAGACTTTTATATGAAATAAAAATCCTTTTGATGTCTATACTTTTGCTGTCTTGCTGTGCCAAGTACTTCGTTTGAGCTCCCTAGCACATGTAATGTTAGGCGCATGGAAATTCCAGCCTGTAGGTGCGCCTGAAATTCCATACTTCTACAGGGACCTATTTTAAATAGTTTTGTTTTATAGTCCAAATATGGTGATATACATGGATGGGTTTTGCTGGGTCTTAATGGGTTCCCTATCTGGACGTCACTCGTTGGTTAGATGAACCTTGGATTTTAATCTATATGGACTGGACAAGATTCCGATGATAAGAATATTTCTACTAGATTAGGGTAACCTAAAATAGGTTTCCACCCAAGTGGTTGAGCTAGTTGCTAGTCAGGTTGGTTATCTAGGTCCTTAAAGCTCAAAAATGTGCCTTCAGTAACTTTTGTGTTTAAGTAGCACATGAGACCTCAATTGGGTGGCACACTAGTGGCTCGTGCGTAGTAGGCTTCGAGTAGATCACAACCATATATTGGGTCGAATGAATTGAATCAAGGTTGAGGCTCTAGTGGGAGTCGGGAAGTATACCGGTATTATGGTAAGGCTTATAGCTAGTCCTTTTGACCAAAAAGTCGTACCATAAAAATAGAGTACAAGGGGACGTGTTTGAGTGGGATATGATATACCTAGATGAAGGTGGACTTGTCTAGATCTTGCATACAAAATTTGTTGGAAGGTAACAGCTGGTCCCGTGCTCCGAATATTAATGACACGGCCGGGGACACAAAATGATCTAAATGGAAAGTCGGAGTCCATGGGGCACTAACTATCATTCTAATGGAAAATTATTCTAATCAATCAGTAATCCTCGTATATCCCAAAATTTTAGAAGGCTTACGGTCTACCCACCTCAGAAGCTAGGACAGGGTTTTAAAGATAATAAGATTAGAAGAATTTCAAAGTCCGGGTATTGCACCTCGACTCTTTTTAATAAAGAATAAGGCAAGGCGTAACGGGTTACGGTAGATATAAGTCAAGTCAAGGATCGTTCCTCAATAAATGGAAAACGAGTGTGTACAATGACACATGGTCGATAAAAGAAGAACGATCTACTCGTCTATAGTATACAAGAGTTATCGACGGGGTAACCAACTCTAAGGCACATCATATGAAAAGATTTCTAACAACTGAGTCGGGTATTTCTATTTGTGTTAAACCTGCCAGACTATTGTCACAAGGATTCTAGTGGTATGGGCTGTAGTGATCATGTATTATTGTTGATAACTGGTAGGTCATAATATGACAGGGTATTTAAGCTATGGAATTGGCTAAGCTAGTGATTGTGGTATTCTCATACTAGTTAGGTCTCAATAATAAAATTTACACAACTAGGGTAATATTTGTTGGACACCAATCTCGGGATGGGTGTCTACCTTTGTCATGGTAAATGATTGTCCTTACCTTTGTCTATTCATCTCATGTCTAACTGTGGGCTTTGGTCGAGGAAAGGTTGGGTTAAGGTTTAAGGGTTGCTAGTTAAGCAAGCTTCAAACAAATGACTAGAGGCTCACAACATTTGGTCTCTTGAGGATAGGTAGTCTCCTAGGTTGGCATTTGATCAAGGGAAAGATCCTAATCATTCTCGGACTCCAATGACTAGAAGATCAAGATAGTAAGTTTAGTATCGAAGGGAGGACGAGTAACTCAAGGCAGGGTTCCAGTCACAGGGCTGGCCGATGGTAGCTACACTTGCGTATACATCTATCATAGCCATGGAGAATACTCTGTATCTATCTATGAATTACGAGCTTTCGTCTTTCCAATCAGTGAAAGACAAAAACAATAAAGAGTTCAAAAGAGATGTCACTGAATACAATTACGTGATTCAAAGGCAAATGTATAATTCAAGGAGAATTGTCAAAGCAGTCGCAGATGAGATCTTAGAGACATCTACATCTCAATCCACGTAGGGTAATTAGATGAAGAGCGAACCAAATGCATCATGGTTGATCAGACTGTGATACACTGATTCTGATTAGACAATATGTTAATAGGCGTCCCTAATAAACATGTCTTGAATCAAGCTCGATAAAAGAGTAAGCTTGCAAAACTAGGCTGTAATAGCAGCGTTGGTCAAGATCGTCAAAATATAAATATGCGAGATTTTTGAAAGGAGGCACAAGTGGTTCGAGTTTTGTGAGAATCAAAACCTTACCTGGTGTTATTGTTTATACAGTCATCCTACTATCTACCTATCCATAAGGCCTTGGTCGACTAATGGGTTATGGAACTCTAGATTCTATATTCTAGGTAAACCTATTAATATCAGTCAACTACCTCGTCAATAGATCACAAGGACTACGGAAG
This sequence comes from Iris pallida, assembly GCA_029216955.1. Classification (NCBI taxonomy): domain Eukaryota; kingdom Viridiplantae; phylum Streptophyta; class Magnoliopsida; order Asparagales; family Iridaceae; genus Iris; species Iris pallida. The sequence goes on along the minus strand of JANAVB010036819.1, from coordinate 5,421,920 downwards.
GCTAGGTCGGGGGACACGCTACCCAACTTACAGAACTTTCACTAGTATTGGTTTTGGATCTTAGGGGACATATAGGGCATTTTTCTATTCTCTATAGTATCCTAAACTTGTAATCACATTTGAAGTCATTTCACCGAGAATTGTGCCTAGCCCGTATACTCTGGCTGTGGTAAATCCTTAGTTCCGTGATTCAAATGTGATAGGCTATCAGATACTCTACCTTATATAGACACCGTGGTATCTAAGATCTAAAGAGGTCAACGACGACATAGTTTTAGCAATGTTCCATACCTATGATTCCTTAGAATAATTTCAATTCTATGGGTCGTGACTCGCCAGTGCGCTGCTGGCTGGCCATCGCAATCGTTAAATTACTCCATCTATATTCCTAAGAACTTCAAGGAGCTGCTAGAGATTCAAACTAGTTGACTATGATAGAAAGCGTAAACATCTGCCTATAAGTCTCAATCCTCAAAGTAGAAGATTGATCGGGAATAAAATAACTGAAGATAAGAAAAACAAGAACATCCTAATATTTATTTCAAATATATTTCAAATGGTTGAGGGGAAAACTGGAACCAAATCTGCCTCGAGATTCGTATACGAATAACAGAATCAGGAATTATAAATCAATTCCTTACAACAAATAGAATTTAAATAGACAGTTCTAACTTATGATATAAGATTTATATCTAAATAGAGCAAAAGAAAAATTGAACAGTTTATCAAGATTATAGCCTTAATTCTAGGAAAGCCTAACCAACCAAGTGAGTAGTTTACCCACGTTGGATCGTACTGTCATATCAAAAGCAATAGTGTATCTATAGAGATCTGGCAAACTATCTAAATTTAGTAATACTAAATTGCATGGCCTATCTAACAACCTTAACTACCCAACGGTCAATTTGAACAAGGGACTCCTACTCCTAGTCATTCTCTTAAATCAATTTAACCTAAGTTGTGAATGAGCATTTTTTAGTCGCAGGCTCGCAATGGTACGGCTAACTTAAGTACCATCACGAGTTCGCAATCTTTTGCAAAAACTGACCTGCATGGGCCACCATAAAAACTTGTCACGACCCGCACCCGCTTTTTCGGATACGAGACGTGTCCAAGCCAGTCTACGCCGCAGTATCGGCGGTAGAACGCTGTCACGGCCAAGGTGCTCAAAACACAAAATATTATATTTATTGTTCAGTCAGGAATGGAACGAGTACACAAATTGACGGTAATGCGAAAATACAATAGAATTAACAAGACATGAAACTGACATATGAGAAATAAAAACTAGAAAGTAACTGATGACATGGCAAGTTGTGAAGAAGACAAGGAAAACAAATAAAAGACAACTATCTATATGGTGTGAAATATCATTTTCGACATGTGAACGGCTAGAGGGTAAATACGGCACCCTGCACGTGTCGTGTGCAGCTGCTATCAGTCAAGATTAGACATATTGAGATAGTTCTGGGTAGTCCACACGTCTACTAAGATATTTTCCCTCCCGACTACTCCGTGTGACGAGCATGTCAACAAGCTGCAAGACATATGTATAAGCATGAAATGAAAAGACTACTATGAATCGAAAGCAATCGAAAGTGCACTTGCCTGAGGTCCTTAGCTGGTGAAACCGATAGTACAACCACATCAGATGAGTCAATAAAGTCAACACATGTAAAAATTCTCCGGATGCTCAAATAAACATTACCAACATTCTCAGAATAGTCAAATTATCTAGTATTGCATGTCCTTAAGTCCAATTCTGGACACAGGGGCAAAACGATAATTTTGGGTCAAAACGGTATCCGCCGTCGCAACCGCTTTGCACCGAAAAGCGTGCCAGAGTCAACGGTCTCTAAAGTCATCAAACTATATGTCAATAGGTCCAGTTTTCCGATACGAACCCAACCATATGTCCAAAGTTGGATTCCGGCGGGCCGTGCACAAAATCGCCCGTTGAGTCGAACCGTAGGGCCCGCAAAACGACGGTCCGATTCAACTGTCTCAGAATTGGACCAAACTTGGCATACATGACCAAAAAAATGATACGGTCCTGTTGGCACAAGTTTCGTCTCGATCTGACGAGCGTACACGAAGTAATTGGGGAATTTGCACAGAAGCCGATACGGTGAATTTCGACGGATACGCATCAAATTCATCGCGCACACGCGACCAATTTGAATTTCGTCAAAGTTCACACATCCACGAAGCCGTTATGCACCTTTCGATGCTTTCAGTTCGCGACCACGTCGCCCGAATTGGCGGGACGTACGTCGTATCGAAGGATTTCTAAGTTTTCGAAAACAATTTTCTCAGTTTTTCCCGATTTTCAAATCGGTTTTAAACAAAAAATAACTAACAAGAAATTAAAATAAAAATAGGTTCTCAATCTCGATTATGTTGTCTACAAGTCTGTTTAAGCGGTTTTCCAAGTTTTACGATATCCGGGTCGTAAATCGACCGCAAACTTTGGGTTTCAGGACAGTTTCTAAATCCCGAAAATCGAGATTTTTCTCGATTTTGGAACTCGTTTTCCATCGCGTATAAAGCAAATTTATTCAAACTATTTGAAGGGGATTGTAGAGGGTAGGGTTGTCGTCGTACCTGACCAATCGGTTCATAAAACGGCAGAGTAACGACGGAGAATTTACGTCTCGAACTGGCACGTCTGCAGCCACTGCTGCTGTCCTACTGTTCGTGCGCGCGCGCGCGCGGCCCTGGCCGTCAGCGATGGCCTCGCGACGGCGTGCGGAGGCTGGGGCAGGTTCGCCAGACCCAGGAGAGGTCGGGGCGACACTAGGGTTTTGATGAGAGCCCCTTCCCTCTCGCACGTATATGTTCAGGTTGACTGTGTTCGGTTATTTGTTTAGGGAAGGGAATCGGGTTGAGCTGTGGAAACGGGGGGAAAAAGCTTGGATGGGCCTGGGATTACTCGGCCGAGCCTTGGGCCCAGGGCTGTGCTGAGCTGAGTTGTTGTTTCACTTTTTTTTTTCCCTTTATTAGCATATATATTTTTTTTTTCCCTTTATTAGCATATATATTTTTTCCCTTTATTAGCATATATATATTTATCTATATATATATATAACTATCTATGTACCTATATACTTAAATATTTATTTATACATACACGTATATGTATATATGTATATATGTATATATATACATACACATATGCACATATATAATTTATATATTTATATATATATACACATACACACATATAATTAATATATATATATATATATATATATATATATATATATATATATATATATATATAATTATATATATAATTATATATATATATATATATATATATATATATATATATATATATATATATATATATATATATATATACACACATACACATATATAATTATTTGATAACCTTCGTAAAATCCAAATAAACCTCAATACTTTTCACCCCCTAGTGTAGGGCCTACCTACATACGTAGGAACACATATACTATAATATTTATTTGACAATAAAATAACTATAACCAATAATTGTAAAATAATATTATTTAATAACAACATCAACAACATTAATAACAATAATAATTCTAGTAACAACTGAAATTAGACCAATAATGTATTTCGGTGAACTCATCAAACACACTATTTATTTTGGCTCCAAAAATTCGTACAATATTCTAAACGCTATTTAATATTAATAATACCTTAAATCTTCCCTATAATTAAATATTTAGAAATTAGTCGCCAATTCTTAAAATAAACAAGAATGTTTGAACACACATAAAATATTCCTACATTGTCTGTCTTTGGATGCACTGCACCACTACAAGGGGCTCGGTTCGGGTCAAGTCCGGACCAGTTTGGTACAACCAGGTCACTTAAACGTCAAATAATATTAATAATAAATAATTAAACTATTATAATGGTCATGTCACAACTTAGTCTAGTTTTCCTAGTTAGGGTATCACTATGGCTCGACCTTTCCTGGCATGGCTAATACACTAGTCAAGGCACGTCACTACACTATCCGTGCCACGATTTCTAGTCACCTTGTACTCCAATTCCTAATCAGGGCTAAAATCATTTACCGTAATGATAAACTAAATAATTATTTATAAAATCTAATAATCCCCATTTAAATCAATTAAATAATAAATAAAATATTTCAAAATTTTCGGAAAGGGGAGATACACTAGCTGTAGACCAAGTTTGGGTTCAAATCGAATCCATTTGATACGCGTATCGGAGGCCTATCAGAGTATTGTATAAAGTGTTTGGTGAAATGCCACTTAGGAATTTATTTTACTGTTTTCCAAAACTAATTTCACAAATTTG